>JAAONU010000016.1:43330536-44030362 GCA_012932295.1 Cyclina sinensis | reverse complement strand
TAACCCTAACCCTACCCTAACCCTACCGGTTTGGGTTATGTTAGGGTTTGAGGAAAAAGAAATTGTAAGTTGGGGTTATTATTTCCGTTAAGGTTATTATTAAGGTTAGCGTTTTAGGGTAAGGGGTTAAGAGTTAGGGTTTGGGTTTGGGGTTAGGGTTAGGGTTTGGGGTTAGGGTTAAGAGTTAGGGTTAGGGTTAAGGGTTAAGGTTAGGGTTACGTTCAGGTAACGTTAGTGTTAGTGTTAGGGTTATGTTAATTGACCTTTTCGCTAAATTTTGAGTTAGAGTTAGGGCTTAGGTTTGGGTTATGTTAGGGTTTGAGGAAAGAGAAATTATAAGTTGGGGTTATTATTTCCGCTAAGGTTACGATTTAGGTTAGCGATTTAGGGTTAGTGATATGGGTTAGGGTTGGACTTAAGGGTTAGGGGTTAGGGTCAGGGTTAATGTAATTCTGATTATGATTCCCGTAAGGTATAAGTTAGAGGTTAGGGTTACGTTTTGGTTTTACATATCGTTATTGCTATTTGGGTTAGGGTTCATATTACAGTTAGGGTTAAGGCTAGGGTAATTTGAACTTCCCGCAAACTTTAATTGGCGCGCTATATTCCCGCCTTTTATAACGACTACTTTATTTTTAGAAACATACGCAATGGCTTTCAAAATGGCCGCCTTTATGTTCATATAGACACGAATAGAATTGAATAGTTCCACTTGCAAAGACAGTACATAAGGGTTCGAATAAGAGGCATTTAAGCTGCAAAATCACGCGACATTACCTGTAAATATCGTACCATTAAGTACATAAACTTTGGCTTTTCGATACAGCATAGCAGGGAAGGTCAAGGGTTCGATCCATTCTGCTCATATGTATTTACCTTGTTTGCAATTATATCGATTAATTTCAACAATTAAGGGATGAAATTACATACAATTTCTTGTAGGAAGTCCATTACCTAAAAAAATCGTTTACCTTTTATTATTAATCCATTCTTTTTCAACAATCAAACTGAACAATACAAAACACGTCCTTCCTCTTCAATACATCTATTCAAAATGGCGGTTTATGAATGAGCATGCGCACTCACTTATTTTACAGCCACGTGACACAAAATGCCGGATATTTAAAAAATATCCCATAATACTTTTCGCGCATGCGCCTCAGGGGGGTGCAAACTCTGGGGGTGCAAGAGGTAGTTCTCCTATATACCCTAACCCAAACCCTAACCCTAACCCTAACCCTAACCCTAACCCTAACCCTAACCCTAACCCTAACCCTAACCCTAACCCTAACCCTAACCCTAACCCTAGGTTTGGGTTATGTTAGGGTTTGAGGAAAAGAAATTGTAAGTTGGGGTTATTATTTCCGTTAAGGTTATTATTAAGGTTAGCGTTTTAGGGTAAGGGGTTAAGAGTTAGGGTTTGGGTTTGGGGTTAGGGTTAGGGTTTGGGGTTAGGGTTAAGAGTTAGGGTTAGGGTTAAGGGTTAAGGTTAGGGTTACGTTCAGGTAACGTTAGTGTTAGTGTTAGGGTTATGTTAATTGACCTTTTCGCTAAATTTTGAGTTAGAGTTAGGGCTTAGGTTTGGGTTATGTTAGGGTTTGAGGAAAGAGAAATTATAAGTTGGGGTTATTATTTCCGCTAAGGTTACGATTTAGGTTAGCGATTTAGGGTTAGTGATATGGGTTAGGGTTGGACTTAAGGGTTAGGGGTTAGGGTCAGGGTTAATGTAATTCTGATTATGATTCCCGTAAGGTATAAGTTAGAGGTTAGGGTTACGTTTTGGTTTTACATATCGTTATTGCTATTTGGGTTAGGGTTCATATTACAGTTAGGGTTAAGGCTAGGGTAATTTGAACTTCCCGCAAACTTTAATTGGCGCGCTATATTCCCGCCTTTTATAACGACTACTTTATTTTTAGAAACATACGCAATGGCTTTCAAAATGGCCGCCTTTATGTTCATATAGACACGAATAGAATTGAATAGTTCCACTTGCAAAGACAGTACATAAGGGTTCGAATAAGAGGCATTTAAGCTGCAAAATCACGCGACATTACCTGTAAATATCGTACCATTAAGTACATAAACTTTGGCTTTTCGATACAGCATAGCAGGGAAGGTCAAGGGTTCGATCCATTCTGCTCATATGTATTTACCTTGTTTGCAATTATATCGATTAATTTCAACAATTAAGGGATGAAATTACATACAATTTCTTGTAGGAAGTCCATTACCTAAAAAAATCGTTTACCTTTTATTATTAATCCATTCTTTTTCAACAATCAAACTGAACAATACAAAACACGTCCTTCCTCTTCAATACATCTATTCAAAATGGCGGTTTATGAATGAGCATGCGCACTCACTTATTTTACAGCCACGTGACACAAAATGCCGGATATTTAAAAAATATCCCATAATACTTTTCGCGCATGCGCCTCAGGGGGGTGCAAACTCTGGGGGTGCAAGAGGTAGTTCTCCTATATACCCTAACCCAAACCCTAACCCTAACCCTAACCCTAACCCTAACCCTAACCCTAACCCTAACCCTAACCCTAACCCTAACCCTAACCCTAGGTTTGGGTTATGTTAGGGTTTGAGGAAAAAGAAATTGTAAGTTGGGGTTATTATTTCCGTTAAGGTTATTATTAAGGTTAGCGTTTTAGGGTAAGGGGTTAAGAGTTAGGGTTTGGGTTTGGGGTTAGGGTTAGGGTTTGGGGTTAGGGTTAAGAGTTAGGGTTAGGGTTAAGGGTTAAGGTTAGGGTTACGTTCAGGTAACGTTAGTGTTAGTGTTAGGGTTATGTTAATTGACCTTTTCGCTAAATTTTGAGTTAGAGTTAGGGCTTAGGTTTGGGTTATGTTAGGGTTTGAGGAAAGAGAAATTATAAGTTGGGGTTATTATTTCCGCTAAGGTTACGATTTAGGTTAGCGATTTAGGGTTAGTGATATGGGTTAGGGTTGGACTTAAGGGTTAGGGGTTAGGGTCAGGGTTAATGTAATTCTGATTATGATTCCCGTAAGGTATAAGTTAGAGGTTAGGGTTACGTTTTGGTTTTACATATCGTTATTGCTATTTGGGTTAGGGTTCATATTACAGTTAGGGTTAAGGCTAGGGTAATTTGAACTTCCCGCAAACTTTAATTGGCGCGCTATATTCCCGCCTTTTATAACGACTACTTTATTTTTAGAAACATACGCAATGGCTTTCAAAATGGCCGCCTTTATGTTCATATAGACACGAATAGAATTGAATAGTTCCACTTGCAAAGACAGTACATAAGGGTTCGAATAAGAGGCATTTAAGCTGCAAAATCACGCGACATTACCTGTAAATATCGTACCATTAAGTACATAAACTTTGGCTTTTCGATACAGCATAGCAGGGAAGGTCAAGGGTTCGATCCATTCTGCTCATATGTATTTACCTTGTTTGCAATTATATCGATTAATTTCAACAATTAAGGGATGAAATTACATACAATTTCTTGTAGGAAGTCCATTACCTAAAAAAATCGTTTACCTTTTATTATTAATCCATTCTTTTTCAACAATCAAACTGAACAATACAAAACACGTCCTTCCTCTTCAATACATCTATTCAAAATGGCGGTTTATGAATGAGCATGCGCACTCACTTATTTTACAGCCACGTGACACAAAATGCCGGATATTTAAAAAATATCCCATAATACTTTTCGCGCATGCGCCTCAGGGGGGTGCAAACTCTGGGGGTGCAAGAGGTAGTTCTCCTATATACCCTAACCCAAACCCTAACCCTAACCCTAACCCTAACCCTAACCCTAACCCTAACCCTAACCCTAACCCTAACCCTAACCCTAACCCTAGGTTTGGGTTATGTTAGGGTTTGAGGAAAAAGAAATTGTAAGTTGGGGTTATTATTTCCGTTAAGGTTATTATTAAGGTTAGCGTTTTAGGGTAAGGGGTTAAGAGTTAGGGTTTGGGTTTGGGGTTAGGGTTAGGGTTTGGGGTTAGGGTTAAGAGTTAGGGTTAGGGTTAAGGGTTAAGGTTAGGGTTACGTTCAGGTAACGTTAGTGTTAGTGTTAGGGTTATGTTAATTGACCTTTTCGCTAAATTTTGAGTTAGAGTTAGGGCTTAGGTTTGGGTTATGTTAGGGTTTGAGGAAAGAGAAATTATAAGTTGGGGTTATTATTTCCGCTAAGGTTACGATTTAGGTTAGCGATTTAGGGTTAGTGATATGGGTTAGGGTTGGACTTAAGGGTTAGGGGTTAGGGTCAGGGTTAATGTAATTCTGATTATGATTCCCGTAAGGTATAAGTTAGAGGTTAGGGTTACGTTTTGGTTTTACATATCGTTATTGCTATTTGGGTTAGGGTTCATATTACAGTTAGGGTTAAGGCTAGGGTAATTTGAACTTCCCGCAAACTTTAATTGGCGCGCTATATTCCCGCCTTTTATAACGACTACTTTATTTTTAGAAACATACGCAATGGCTTTCAAAATGGCCGCCTTTATGTTCATATAGACACGAATAGAATTGAATAGTTCCACTTGCAAAGACAGTACATAAGGGTTCGAATAAGAGGCATTTAAGCTGCAAAATCACGCGACATTACCTGTAAATATCGTACCATTAAGTACATAAACTTTGGCTTTTCGATACAGCATAGCAGGGAAGGTCAAGGGTTCGATCCATTCTGCTCATATGTATTTACCTTGTTTGCAATTATATCGATTAATTTCAACAATTAAGGGATGAAATTACATACAATTTCTTGTAGGAAGTCCATTACCTAAAAAAATCGTTTACCTTTTATTATTAATCCATTCTTTTTCAACAATCAAACTGAACAATACAAAACACGTCCTTCCTCTTCAATACATCTATTCAAAATGGCGGTTTATGAATGAGCATGCGCACTCACTTATTTTACAGCCACGTGACACAAAATGCCGGATATTTAAAAAATATCCCATAATACTTTTCGCGCATGCGCCTCAGGGGGGTGCAAACTCTGGGGGTGCAAGAGGTAGTTCTCCTATATACCCTAACCCAAACCCTAACCCTAACCCTAACCCTAACCCTAACCCTAACCCTAACCCTAACCCTAACCCTAACCCTAACCCTAACCCTAGGTTTGGGTTATGTTAGGGTTTGAGGAAAAAGAAATTGTAAGTTGGGGTTATTATTTCCGTTAAGGTTATTATTAAGGTTAGCGTTTTAGGGTAAGGGGTTAAGAGTTAGGGTTTGGGTTTGGGGTTAGGGTTAGGGTTTGGGGTTAGGGTTAAGAGTTAGGGTTAGGGTTAAGGGTTAAGGTTAGGGTTACGTTCAGGTAACGTTAGTGTTAGTGTTAGGGTTATGTTAATTGACCTTTTCGCTAAATTTTGAGTTAGAGTTAGGGCTTAGGTTTGGGTTATGTTAGGGTTTGAGGAAAGAGAAATTATAAGTTGGGGTTATTATTTCCGCTAAGGTTACGATTTAGGTTAGCGATTTAGGGTTAGTGATATGGGTTAGGGTTGGACTTAAGGGTTAGGGGTTAGGGTCAGGGTTAATGTAATTCTGATTATGATTCCCGTAAGGTATAAGTTAGAGGTTAGGGTTACGTTTTGGTTTTACATATCGTTATTGCTATTTGGGTTAGGGTTCATATTACAGTTAGGGTTAAGGCTAGGGTAATTTGAACTTCCCGCAAACTTTAATTGGCGCGCTATATTCCCGCCTTTTATAACGACTACTTTATTTTTAGAAACATACGCAATGGCTTTCAAAATGGCCGCCTTTATGTTCATATAGACACGAATAGAATTGAATAGTTCCACTTGCAAAGACAGTACATAAGGGTTCGAATAAGAGGCATTTAAGCTGCAAAATCACGCGACATTACCTGTAAATATCGTACCATTAAGTACATAAACTTTGGCTTTTCGATACAGCATAGCAGGGAAGGTCAAGGGTTCGATCCATTCTGCTCATATGTATTTACCTTGTTTGCAATTATATCGATTAATTTCAACAATTAAGGGATGAAATTACATACAATTTCTTGTAGGAAGTCCATTACCTAAAAAAATCGTTTACCTTTTATTATTAATCCATTCTTTTTCAACAATCAAACTGAACAATACAAAACACGTCCTTCCTCTTCAATACATCTATTCAAAATGGCGGTTTATGAATGAGCATGCGCACTCACTTATTTTACAGCCACGTGACACAAAATGCCGGATATTTAAAAAATATCCCATAATACTTTTCGCGCATGCGCCTCAGGGGGGTGCAAACTCTGGGGGTGCAAGAGGTAGTTCTCCTATATACCCTAACCCAAACCCTAACCCTAACCCTAACCCTAACCCTAACCCTAACCCTAACCCTAACCCTAACCCTAACCCTAACCCTAACCCTAACCCTAGGTTTGGGTTATGTTAGGGTTTGAGGAAAAAGAAATTGTAAGTTGGGGTTATTATTTCCGTTAAGGTTATTATTAAGGTTAGCGTTTTAGGGTAAGGGGTTAAGAGTTAGGGTTTGGGTTTGGGGTTAGGGTTAGGGTTTGGGGTTAGGGTTAAGAGTTAGGGTTAGGGTTAAGGGTTAAGGTTAGGGTTACGTTCAGGTAACGTTAGTGTTAGTGTTAGGGTTATGTTAATTGACCTTTTCGCTAAATTTTGAGTTAGAGTTAGGGCTTAGGTTTGGGTTATGTTAGGGTTTGAGGAAAGAGAAATTATAAGTTGGGGTTATTATTTCCGCTAAGGTTACGATTTAGGTTAGCGATTTAGGGTTAGTGATATGGGTTAGGGTTGGACTTAAGGGTTAGGGGTTAGGGTCAGGGTTAATGTAATTCTGATTATGATTCCCGTAAGGTATAAGTTAGAGGTTAGGGTTACGTTTTGGTTTTACATATCGTTATTGCTATTTGGGTTAGGGTTCATATTACAGTTAGGGTTAAGGCTAGGGTAATTTGAACTTCCCGCAAACTTTAATTGGCGCGCTATATTCCCGCCTTTTATAACGACTACTTTATTTTTAGAAACATACGCAATGGCTTTCAAAATGGCCGCCTTTATGTTCATATAGACACGAATAGAATTGAATAGTTCCACTTGCAAAGACAGTACATAAGGGTTCGAATAAGAGGCATTTAAGCTGCAAAATCACGCGACATTACCTGTAAATATCGTACCATTAAGTACATAAACTTTGGCTTTTCGATACAGCATAGCAGGGAAGGTCAAGGGTTCGATCCATTCTGCTCATATGTATTTACCTTGTTTGCAATTATATCGATTAATTTCAACAATTAAGGGATGAAATTACATACAATTTCTTGTAGGAAGTCCATTACCTAAAAAAATCGTTTACCTTTTATTATTAATCCATTCTTTTTCAACAATCAAACTGAACAATACAAAACACGTCCTTCCTCTTCAATACATCTATTCAAAATGGCGGTTTATGAATGAGCATGCGCACTCACTTATTTTACAGCCACGTGACACAAAATGCCGGATATTTAAAAAATATCCCATAATACTTTTCGCGCATGCGCCTCAGGGGGGTGCAAACTCTGGGGGTGCAAGAGGTAGTTCTCCTATATACCCTAACCCAAACCCTAACCCTAACCCTAACCCTAACCCTAACCCTAACCCTAACCCTAACCCTAACCCTAACCCTAACCCTAACCCTAGGTTTGGGTTATGTTAGGGTTTGAGGAAAAAGAAATTGTAAGTTGGGGTTATTATTTCCGTTAAGGTTATTATTAAGGTTAGCGTTTTAGGGTAAGGGGTTAAGAGTTAGGGTTTGGGTTTGGGGTTAGGGTTAGGGTTTGGGGTTAGGGTTAAGAGTTAGGGTTAGGGTTAAGGGTTAAGGTTAGGGTTACGTTCAGGTAACGTTAGTGTTAGTGTTAGGGTTATGTTAATTGACCTTTTCGCTAAATTTTGAGTTAGAGTTAGGGCTTAGGTTTGGGTTATGTTAGGGTTTGAGGAAAGAGAAATTATAAGTTGGGGTTATTATTTCCGCTAAGGTTACGATTTAGGTTAGCGATTTAGGGTTAGTGATATGGGTTAGGGTTGGACTTAAGGGTTAGGGGTTAGGGTCAGGGTTAATGTAATTCTGATTATGATTCCCGTAAGGTATAAGTTAGAGGTTAGGGTTACGTTTTGGTTTTACATATCGTTATTGCTATTTGGGTTAGGGTTCATATTACAGTTAGGGTTAAGGCTAGGGTAATTTGAACTTCCCGCAAACTTTAATTGGCGCGCTATATTCCCGCCTTTTATAACGACTACTTTATTTTTAGAAACATACGCAATGGCTTTCAAAATGGCCGCCTTTATGTTCATATAGACACGAATAGAATTGAATAGTTCCACTTGCAAAGACAGTACATAAGGGTTCGAATAAGAGGCATTTAAGCTGCAAAATCACGCGACATTACCTGTAAATATCGTACCATTAAGTACATAAACTTTGGCTTTTCGATACAGCATAGCAGGGAAGGTCAAGGGTTCGATCCATTCTGCTCATATGTATTTACCTTGTTTGCAATTATATCGATTAATTTCAACAATTAAGGGATGAAATTACATACAATTTCTTGTAGGAAGTCCATTACCTAAAAAAATCGTTTACCTTTTATTATTAATCCATTCTTTTTCAACAATCAAACTGAACAATACAAAACACGTCCTTCCTCTTCAATACATCTATTCAAAATGGCGGTTTATGAATGAGCATGCGCACTCACTTATTTTACAGCCACGTGACACAAAATGCCGGATATTTAAAAAATATCCCATAATACTTTTCGCGCATGCGCCTCAGGGGGGTGCAAACTCTGGGGGTGCAAGAGGTAGTTCTCCTATATACCCTAACCCAAACCCTAACCCTAACCCTAACCCTAACCCTAACCCTAACCCTAACCCTAACCCTAACCCTAACCCTAACCCTAACCCTAGGTTTGGGTTATGTTAGGGTTTGAGGAAAAAGAAATTGTAAGTTGGGGTTATTATTTCCGTTAAGGTTATTATTAAGGTTAGCGTTTTAGGGTAAGGGGTTAAGAGTTAGGGTTTGGGTTTGGGGTTAGGGTTAGGGTTTGGGGTTAGGGTTAAGAGTTAGGGTTAGGGTTAAGGGTTAAGGTTAGGGTTACGTTCAGGTAACGTTAGTGTTAGTGTTAGGGTTATGTTAATTGACCTTTTCGCTAAATTTTGAGTTAGAGTTAGGGCTTAGGTTTGGGTTATGTTAGGGTTTGAGGAAAGAGAAATTATAAGTTGGGGTTATTATTTCCGCTAAGGTTACGATTTAGGTTAGCGATTTAGGGTTAGTGATATGGGTTAGGGTTGGACTTAAGGGTTAGGGGTTAGGGTCAGGGTTAATGTAATTCTGATTATGATTCCCGTAAGGTATAAGTTAGAGGTTAGGGTTACGTTTTGGTTTTACATATCGTTATTGCTATTTGGGTTAGGGTTCATATTACAGTTAGGGTTAAGGCTAGGGTAATTTGAACTTCCCGCAAACTTTAATTGGCGCGCTATATTCCCGCCTTTTATAACGACTACTTTATTTTTAGAAACATACGCAATGGCTTTCAAAATGGCCGCCTTTATGTTCATATAGACACGAATAGAATTGAATAGTTCCACTTGCAAAGACAGTACATAAGGGTTCGAATAAGAGGCATTTAAGCTGCAAAATCACGCGACATTACCTGTAAATATCGTACCATTAAGTACATAAACTTTGGCTTTTCGATACAGCATAGCAGGGAAGGTCAAGGGTTCGATCCATTCTGCTCATATGTATTTACCTTGTTTGCAATTATATCGATTAATTTCAACAATTAAGGGATGAAATTACATACAATTTCTTGTAGGAAGTCCATTACCTAAAAAAATCGTTTACCTTTTATTATTAATCCATTCTTTTTCAACAATCAAACTGAACAATACAAAACACGTCCTTCCTCTTCAATACATCTATTCAAAATGGCGGTTTATGAATGAGCATGCGCACTCACTTATTTTACAGCCACGTGACACAAAATGCCGGATATTTAAAAAATATCCCATAATACTTTTCGCGCATGCGCCTCAGGGGGGTGCAAACTCTGGGGGTGCAAGAGGTAGTTCTCCTATATACCCTAACCCAAACCCTAACCCTAACCCTAACCCTAACCCTAACCCTAACCCTAACCCTAACCCTAACCCTAACCCTAACCCTAACCCTAACCCTAACCCTAGGTTTGGGTTATGTTAGGGTTTGAGGAAAAAGAAATTGTAAGTTGGGGTTATTATTTCCGTTAAGGTTATTATTAAGGTTAGCGTTTTAGGGTAAGGGGTTAAGAGTTAGGGTTTGGGTTTGGGGTTAGGGTTAGGGTTTGGGGTTAGGGTTAAGAGTTAGGGTTAGGGTTAAGGGTTAAGGTTAGGGTTACGTTCAGGTAACGTTAGTGTTAGTGTTAGGGTTATGTTAATTGACCTTTTCGCTAAATTTTGAGTTAGAGTTAGGGCTTAGGTTTGGGTTATGTTAGGGTTTGAGGAAAGAGAAATTATAAGTTGGGGTTATTATTTCCGCTAAGGTTACGATTTAGGTTAGCGATTTAGGGTTAGTGATATGGGTTAGGGTTGGACTTAAGGGTTAGGGGTTAGGGTCAGGGTTAATGTAATTCTGATTATGATTCCCGTAAGGTATAAGTTAGAGGTTAGGGTTACGTTTTGGTTTTACATATCGTTATTGCTATTTGGGTTAGGGTTCATATTACAGTTAGGGTTAAGGCTAGGGTAATTTGAACTTCCCGCAAACTTTAATTGGCGCGCTATATTCCCGCCTTTTATAACGACTACTTTATTTTTAGAAACATACGCAATGGCTTTCAAAATGGCCGCCTTTATGTTCATATAGACACGAATAGAATTGAATAGTTCCACTTGCAAAGACAGTACATAAGGGTTCGAATAAGAGGCATTTAAGCTGCAAAATCACGCGACATTACCTGTAAATATCGTACCATTAAGTACATAAACTTTGGCTTTTCGATACAGCATAGCAGGGAAGGTCAAGGGTTCGATCCATTCTGCTCATATGTATTTACCTTGTTTGCAATTATATCGATTAATTTCAACAATTAAGGGATGAAATTACATACAATTTCTTGTAGGAAGTCCATTACCTAAAAAAATCGTTTACCTTTTATTATTAATCCATTCTTTTTCAACAATCAAACTGAACAATACAAAACACGTCCTTCCTCTTCAATACATCTATTCAAAATGGCGGTTTATGAATGAGCATGCGCACTCACTTATTTTACAGCCACGTGACACAAAATGCCGGATATTTAAAAAATATCCCATAATACTTTTCGCGCATGCGCCTCAGGGGGGTGCAAACTCTGGGGGTGCAAGAGGTAGTTCTCCTATATACCCTAACCCTAACCCTAACCCTAACCCTAACCCTAACCCTCTAACCCTAACCCTAACCTAACCCAAACCCTAACCCTAACCCTAACCCTAACCCTAACCCTCTAACCCTAACCCTAACCCTAACCCTAACCCTAACCCTAAACCCTAACCCTAACCCTAACCCTAACCCTAACCCTAAACCCTAACCCTAACCCTAACCCTAACCCTCTAAACCCTAACCCTAACCCTAACCCTAACCCTAACCCAAAACATTACCTGTAAAAATCGAACCATAAGTACAAAAGCTTTGGCTCTCCGATACAGGATAGCAGGCAAGGTCAAGGGTTCAATCCATTTTGCTTATATGTATTTACTTTGTTTGCAATTATATCAATTCTTTTTACAAATTAAGGGATGACAATACAAACAATATATTGTAGGTATTCAATTACATAAAAAAATCGTTTACCTTTTAATAATAATCCATTCTTTTTAAACAATCACAACTGAACAATACAAAACACGTCCTTCCTCTTCCATACATCTATTCAAAATGGCGGTTAAGAAATACACGCATGCGCAATGTCGGTACTGACGTACCAATATTCCCGTCATGCATTTGCGCATGCGCAGCCTACTTCCGTTCAAACCTACTTCCGTTCAAAAGGTAGCTTTACTATATACCCTAACCCTAACCCTAACCCTAACCCTAATTACCATCATCATCATCTACTCATTATAATAATCATCATCACCATTGTCATCATCAGCATTTAAAACTTATACAACGATAACAACAAAAATCATCATTATCAACAACAACATAAACGTTCATCGACATCATGATATTATCATACTCCTCATCATCAGCATCAACATCAACAACAGCATTAACAATAATTTCCATCATCATCATCTACTCATTATAATAATTATTATCATCATTGTCATCATCAAAATTTAAAACTAATACAACGACAACAACAATCATCATCATCAACAGCAACAATCATCATCATCATGATATTATCATAATCCTCCTCCTGATCATTATCATCATCATCACAACAACAGCAACTATAATCACAATCATCAACAGCCAAAAAATTTATTTCATTAATTATCATACTCCTCTTCATCAGCAACTATGAACAGACACAAAATGTTTTTAAAATCAAAATAATTAGAAATATTCTCATTGCAAAAAACACTTCTTATCAAATTAACTTACTTTAATATATAATATAATATCCGAAAACACTATAACATTTTATCCAAATAATTTCACAATACTGTACTCATTGAATGTCTATATACAAATGAAAAAATTCAAACATCTAACCGAATCTAACCAGAATAATGATTGACAAGTGGGCGGAGCAATTGTTCAAAACGAAATGAACATTCGCAAAACCCCCTATTCCTAACCCTAACCCTAACCCTCTAAACCCTAACCCTAACCCTAACCCAACCCTAACCCTAACCCTAACCCTAAACCCTAACCCAAAAAAACCCTAACCCTAACCCTAACCCTTGTTAACGAAGTGAGATATTTGCCAACCCTAATAGGTTATTTTGTCTTATTCATTTGTTCTTACGTTGCAGAATTGAGACAGAGACCCCAGAGTTGATTTAAAGATATTTCAAAATAATAATTTTTTCTAACATATTTGATATACAGCATTGCCTGTTTGACTTTAAAAAAGCCCTTTTAAAATCTTGATCACATGCTAAAAATTGAATCAGTGTAAGAAAAAAGAATTACAGAATATGGGTTATAGAATAGATCAAGGGAAAGGCTAAGGGTTAGGATGAAAGTGTAAAAGTAAATAGTAACGGGTCAGTAAATAGAGCTTTAGGAGTAAATGTTCTGGTTTACTTGGGATGTAACGATAGTTAACTGCCGTAAAGTCCCGAAAAGAATATTTTACCCCAAGTATATGTCCCTGAAATAAATGTAAGTGATACTTGTACGGAAGGTTAAGGCGTACGCTTTACTTATGTTTACAAATCAATATCATGCCCTTTTGTTCTCTTCAGGCCATGTTTTTAGATCCCATAGAAGAGGATATTGAGGAACTGGAACAAATATTGCTATATGAATTCGACACCCTGATAAAATTTACGTTTCAGAAACAACCGAAAAAACGAGTTAAAGAGTTAGGAGGACGACTTTATGAACTTGACGCTAGAATTAGCGCAATAAACATAAGGGATGAGTTACACAACCTTGATGACAGTTTGAGACATTGAAGGAGGGGGTGAAGTTTGAAATGTTTAGGGGAGATTTGGACACCTCAATGTCTTCTCCAAGCTACGAAAAATCCAATATGTTTCAGGATTTACGTAAACACAAGCCGAAGATGTCGATACTCAGAGTAAGAAGAAATCGTTCAAAGGATTCAAATTCATTGCGCTGAAGGCTCCAATAGCAACCTCTTCCCCTATGTCTAGCAATTGTCCAGCTACTCTGGAAGATATCCAAAATGTGAGCCTTCGGCAGTCCGTGGAAAAATATTACAACGCATCTGCACCTGCGGGCAAGCTAACCGCCGCCCAAAGTGCATATTTCCTATGCTATATGACGGAAAGGAATGATAGATTTACAAGTAAGACTTTTGGAGTGTTACAACAATTGCCAAGATGTTTTGAAAAATATTAGTTGGGCCGTTTACATTGTTTTTTGGAGGAAACAGTACTAGACTCCCAATGTTTGAAGAAAACCACCAACTTTTTAAGATAAAAACACACTGTCCCAGCTTGGGCTCGATTCTTCTTTCACTTAGATGTTTAGCAATTTCAAGTCAGATAATATAACCATTCAACGACGGAATTTTGACTTGTTATTGGTCTATGCGATAATGGTAGACTCAGATCAGTCGGCAACAAACTTTGCCTGTAGATAAGAGCAAACATTGTTATAAACTTTTGCAGCAGGAAACAGTTCTGAACCTGATCACGTGGCACGGTTTTGTGGCAACTGCCTTGGTGTTCACTAGTCGCATGAATGCGATTGAGTTGGTCTGTTAAGTTATAAAAAGGGATGTTCTTGTTTTATAATCGTAGAATAAACCAAGAGCTGTCGATTTGTTTGGTGCTTATAATATATAATCACTTCAGCGAGACGAGTCGTTATTGAACAGTTAATCGACGATGGAATGAAAGACCGCATATGGCCGAAGAACTACCCGCCGAGAGGGATCAGGGACTAATTCCAGGACTGTTTGAAAGAGAACGCAAAAAATTGTCAGAAGAAAAAAACTCGCAGAACAAGGAATGGAAGAATTCACTGAATTGTATATGGAGGTTTCCACGCGTCAGTAGATGCAATATAATAATTCACTGTTACAGAAACTGAACTTTTTTTAATGATAATACGTAATTCAGTGGTACCTAAACTGAAAATTGTTTAATGATAATTTGCGTAATTGTCTTGATTGGTAACGGGAGTCTTAGCAGCCGATTGAAGGTGCCCCGTCAGGGTTCGAACTTGTAATTTTTTATCCCTTCTGGAGGACTTTCAAGATAGTTCTAGCCCAGTCGTTCAGGGATATAGAATTATCATGCATGTTGTCTACGTCTTGATATAAGTAAAATAATGTGACCATGCTATTGTTTCAGCGTTGGTCAAAGGGGTCTCAGCAGCCGTTTGAAAGTGCAAAACTTGTACTTTTTATCCTTAAAGAAGGGTTTCAAGCCGGTTCTAGCCTAGTCGTCTAGTTATATAGTATTTTCATCATGCATGGTTGTCTACGTCTTGATAGTGGCAAGAGAATGAGACCATGCTCAGGTGTCTGCGTTGGTCACAGGGGTCTCAACAAGCATTTGAAGATGCCCGGTCGGTGTTGGAACTTGTACTTTTTAACCTAATCGAAAGATTCTCAACACGGAACGAGCTCCAAAGTTTAATAAAGTATTATTAATATACTAGTAATTTCTTGAAATGAGTGTGTTAGGACGGTTCTGTTATAACATAACATCCCCAGGGTTCTTGAAGGGATGAATCCGTTTATTCTGCTGTTCACGCCTTTACGAAAAATATCGGCAGGACAATTTTATGATAACTGGAAAGAATGTATTCTTCCAAATAGTCCTTCAAGAGTGTTTTTTTCCCGTCATCACGTGGTTATATAAACGCGTCCGCTGGCATGCCCGGTTCATTCCTAAAAAAGTTTCGAGTGTGACCAGAGTGAATTGGATTATAGTGTAATAAATATTTTTGAATAGCATTGATTATACTTAATGTATGTGGATTTATTTATATTATTTATTTATACTTATTCAGATGGAAGTGGCATTCGTGTTGAAAGTGACCATCGCCGTTTTGAAGAATATACGGCCTATTTTGTATACGCTGAACATTTAATTGTAGATATATATATTACTTGAATATTTAATATTGTTAATATGTCCACCCTAAGATTGACTATGCTACTCTTATGCTACCCTATTCCCTACCATTGCCAATAACACGTCCCTTTCATTACCCATACCTCTACCCCTACCGTTACGTCTGCCTACCCCACCTCTATCCCATACCCAAACCCATGTACCCTAAAGCAACTGACTTATACTCTAAACCCTCTACCCTATACCCCATATCCTCTACCCCATAACCTCTACCCTCTACCTCAACTTTTTACCGTACACACTAAACCCTGTACACTGTATCCTGTTTATGAAGATATATTATTATAATATTTAACAATTATAAAATGCACGCTCTTAGATTGAATTTTCTACATCTACTCATTTTTTTAAAAGTAATCATCATCATCTCAAACTCAAACAAAAAGAAAACAAACTAACATTTCATAATCCTTTTGTATTGTAAACACTGCAATGAGCGATTGAAAAAATAACACCTTTAATAACATCCGTTTCAATCGACATACTTATACTGAAGAAAAGTATATATTAAAACACCAGAAACTCAAACAAAGAATCAATCAGAAAATTAAAAATTCTGATCATATGATAAATGATTGACAGTAAAAGGAATCTATGGTCAAAATAACAATCTGAATAAAACGTTGGTGATCTCTCAGCTTGTTTGCTCTCTTACAACACAAGAGCACTGGCCACAATTCTAGCTGTAGCGTCTATCCTTGATCTCAGCTAAACGTTGGTGATCTTTCAGCTACTTCATTCTCTTAAAACATTAAACACTTGTCACAATTGTAGTTGTAGCGTCTATCCCTGATCTGAGTGCAATGTTGTTGATCTTTCAGCGCGTTCATTTTCTTATAACACTAAAGCACTGGTCACAATTGTAGCTGAAGCGTCTATCCTTGATCTTAATTTCAACGTTGGTTATCTTTCGCACAGTTCATTCTCCTACAACACTAGTGCACTGGTCACAATTGCAGCTGTAATGTCTATCCCTGTTCTAAGATTTACGTCGGTGATCTTTCGGTTCGTTTATTCTCTTTAAACGCGAGAGCACAGGTCACAATTGTACCTAAAGCGTCTATCCCTGATTTGTGTTCCGCGTTGGTGATCTTTCAGCTCTTTCAGTCTCATAAAACAGTAGAGCACTGGCCAGAATTGTAGCTGTAGCGTCCATCCTTAATCTGAGCTCGCTGTTGATCTTTCAGCTCGTTCGTTCTCTTAAAACACAAGATCACTGGTCAGAATTGTAACAGTAGAGTCTATCCCTGATATTTGTTCAACGTTGATGATCTTTTAAACTGTTTATTTTCTTTAAACACTTAAGCACTGGTAACAATTTGAGCTGTTGCGTCTAACCCTGATAAGAGTCCAACGGTGGTGATCTCTCAGCTCTTTCTTTCTCTAAAAACCGCTAGAGCACTGGCCTCAGCTGTAGGTAACGCGTCTTTCCTTGATCTCAGCTCAGCACTCGTCACAATTGTAGCTGTAGCGTTTATCCCTTATCTTAGTTCAACGTTGGTGATCTTTCAAAATGCTCATTCTCTTAAAGCAATAGAGCCTTTGTCACAATTGTTGCTGTAGCGTCTATCCCTGATATGAAGTTCAACGTTGGTTTCTTTCAAGCAGTTCATTCTCTTAAAACACTAGAGCACTTGTCACAATCGTAACTGTAGCGTCTGTCCCTGATCTAAGTTCAAATTTGGTGGTCTTTCAGCTCGTTCATTCTCTTAAACCACTAGAGCACTTGTCAGAATTGTAGCTGTAGCGTCTAACCTTGATCTAAGTCCAACGCTTGTAATCATTCAGTGCGTTCATTCTATCAAAACACTACAGCACAGATCACAATTGTAGCTGTAGCGTCTATTCCTGAACATTACTGATCTTTCAATAACGACTATCTTTGATCTTTTGTCAACGTTGGTGATCTTTCAGATCCTGCATTCATTTAAAATTAAAAACTAGAGCACTGGTCACAATGGTAGCTGTAGAGTCTCATCTTTATCTGAGTTCAACGTTGGTGATCTTTCAAACTGTTCACTTTTGGTGACCTTTCAGCTCGTTCATTCTCTTAAAACTCTATATCACTGTCCACAGTTGTAGCTGTAGCGGCTATCCCCCATTTCGATTTCAAAGTTAGTGATCTTTCAAGCAGTTCATTTTCTTAAAACACTAGAGAACTGGTCACAATTGTAGCTGTAGCGTCTATCCCTGATCTAAGTTCCACGTTGGTGGTTTTTCAGCTCGTTCATTATCTTAAAACACAAGAACACTAGTCACAATTGTAGCTGTAGCGTCTATCTCTGATCTTTTGTCAACGTCTGTGATCTTTTAGCTCGTTCATTCTCTTAATATACTAGAGCATTGGTCACAATTGTACCTGAAGCGTCTATCCTTGATCTTAATTTAAACGTTGGTGATCTTTCAAACAGTTAAGTCTTTTAAAACACTAGAGGACTGGTAACAATTTTAGCGGTAGCGTCTTTCCCTGATCTGCGTCTAACGTTAGTGATCTTTCAGCTCGTTCATTCTCATTAAACATAGAGCACTAGCCACAATTGTAGCTGTAGCGTCTATTCCTAATCTTTGTTCAACGTTGGCAAACTTTCAGCTCGACCATTCTCTTTAAACACTAGAGCACTGGCCAAAATTGTAGCTGTAGCGTCTTTCCCTGATCTATGTTCAACGTTTGTGATCTCTCAGCTCGCTCATTCTCTTAAAAAATCTAGAGCACTGGTCAGAATTGTAACTGTAGCGTCTGTCGTACTGAGTTAAACGCTGGTGATTGTTCAGCTCTTTAATCCTTATTAAAACATTAGAGCGCTGGTCGTAATTGAAGCCTTTACTATTACCATGTTTGCTTTTCACATGTCTTTCGAATGAGCTCTTTGACACAAGGTTTAAGCCAGAATGTTAACATTTCATTTTTTTCTTGGTAGTTTATTTTCATAAGTTGCCATTTCAATAAATCTCTTTTCACAACATGCGAAAAGATGGTCACTTGAAAATTAGCAGACTATTCGTAACATGAACATCTATACATATTAATAGGCAAATAACGTTTTAATAGAGTACGGAGCTCATTACTCCTTTTCGTCTTAATTTTAATTTTTGCTCGCCTTAATTATGAGTTGTTCACAGGTTACTTTTTTTGACTAACCTGTGTCCATCGTCAGTCGTCCGTCGCCAACGTCTTAAAACACAACTTGACACATTTTACCTCAATCTTTATATCAGTTACCGATACTATTTGAATTGGTGATCTCCCGGATGATTTCGATAATGGTTCATGTACTACGTCCAAAAATATCTCACATGGTCAAATCAAAGGAATCATTGTGTTCACTTTAATGGTCACAACTTAGACCGAATCTTTAAATAAATCGGCCAGAATAATTAGCATGCTGATTTTGAGGATAAAACGTAGTCACGTTGAGTGAATAACTAGGGTAGATCGGGTCCCTTTGAACACACTAGAGGTAATTTTTTCCCAATTTTAATAAATCTGAGTGTTTTCCTTGATTATTATTCTGCTGAGTTTGATAACGAGTCATTAAAATCCATAAACAAGGTCATGAAGTTGAATTACGGGAGAACATTGTGGACACTAAATGTCACAATTTGTTGAGTTTTTTGGATAATGATGAATATAATTATGACAGTGGTATTCCGGTGAGTCATACAATACCATCAAGCAGTCTTGCTTTGTCACACGGTAATACATATTTTAATAATTATAATTGGGGGTAAGAATCAGCCTCGGTTTATCAGTCCTTTGGTCTGTCTTTACTCAAAACAGCGCGGACAACTACAGTTTTCAAAATATTCCAGAGAAAGCATCATGACGTCGATATTTGCTTGACAGTTTTCGTGTATCTACGTCACACTCGGGAAAATCTTAATTTTGTATTCGTTTTTGTCTTATGACTGAAGATATGTATGACAAACGCCTAGAGTACCTTTTGTGAATGACACGCGTGCGATACACATCTACTAAAAGTTGATGTAATAGTTTTATACACTAATAATACATTACCTTATAATCAAATGCTACAGTTAATACCTGTTACCACATACTTCGTATTTTAGCCATTTGTCTTAATTATTGATGATTGAATGAGTTTTTGGATTTTTTCGTTGGTCAGATTATTATGGATTATGCTAAATGAGAGAGCATACCTGTGTACATTAAGATTTATGCTTCCTGAGTCCACTTCCACTTCTTGTGTGAAACGAAGCACCACAATCATGGCATAAAAGTTCTTCACGGAAGCTAATGTCAGTGGCGGAGAATTTCACCTACTAAATACCACCAAAATTGATTTATTTTTTCTATTTGTTTTTTTTTTTTTGGCTCGATCGCAAAATAAAGTATTTTATGCTGCTGGTAAAGGAACCAGTCGCTTGAAAGATAAGCCAGCAACATTTTTTTCCAAAAGGTATTAACATGTATTAAGCTTCTGTACAACTGTTTCCAAGTAACAAACACCCTATAACTAAGGAACAGTAGTAGATTTCTTCCGACAGTGTTTAAAAATTCTTGAAAGATACTTATGTTTTCTTGTAATGAAACATACATCTGAAATATTATTTGACTAAAATATCTCGCCTACTCGTTGAATAAGTCAGCTACTTTCCATAATGTATTTATGGAGTGAGATATCGTGCTTTTTTATGTTCGGGAAGCTAGCAGCCTAGCAGCCTGAATTCAGCGCCTTGCAGCCTAGCAGCCTAGCAAAATGAAATAATGAAATCATATTCTACAAGCATTAGAAGGTTGTTTGAAAGGAAATAAACACAAAACAAACACTGGTTTTATAGGCTGCCCAATTTCTGAAACAATCCAGCTGCCTAATAGCCTAGATTATGAAATTATGAAATGGCCTGAAATTTATCTAATTCACATTTCTACAAACATAAGAACCTTATTTGAATGAAGTAAATACGAAACAATCACTAGACTTCAAGGCTGCTTAATTATTCTAACAGCCTAGCAGCCTAGAAAAATGAATTATTGAAACGCACTGATATGCATGTGTATGAATGACTATCTTTTGCAGTTACCTTCCCTACAGTTTTCCCCTAATACAGAAGGGAAGTAACTTTGTACGTAGAAGGCTGTTCCTGTGCGGAAAAATGGTTAGTCGGTGTTCATCTGCACTCTTGGAATCAGTCCTCAAAAGAGTGTTCAGTTGAAGTAAGCTAAAATTCATTCATTCATTCATTATCATTCATTCATTCATTCTGTCTGTCTGTCTTTCTGTCTTTCTCGTTTGTTAGTTCGTTGTTCGTTCATTCGTTCTTCATGTATTCATTTGTTCGTTCTTCATGCATTCATTTGTTCGTTCGTCCGATCGATTGTCTTTTGGCGATCTTTGTTGGTTACTTTTTTACGTTTGTTCGCTTACATTTAGATTGATTGATACACTCTTTTATTAAAGGGATAAATTTTCTTCAAGTTAAAGAAAGCAAGAGGAAAAAGAAAAAATGGAGGACAAATATTTAACAATACTGATAAAAAATTGACCTTTTCTTTGTTGTTTGATTTGTCCGCTCAAGAAATTAAAAGTTAACATCCAATAAAATGTTAATAAAATGTTAAGAATTTATGTCTTCGAAAATAGTTTTTTGTGTTCCCTGACCCCTGTTTAAATGCGGAGATATCTTTGTGCACAATTTTCATGATAATTTAACAAAACTTAAATACAATTTGCGGTTATAGAGACTAAGACACACCGTAATAAAATCATGTACAGCCAATCACCAAAATGTAAAATGTCTCTGTCACAGTCTCTGTCAACAGAAATAGCTTTGGCTTTTACACTTATTCGAACTTTCTCAAGTGAATTTTTATTCAAAGCTTTACAAATGACTGTTGCTGTTCTTTGGCATGAGTGGGGCATTCGCATTTTTGATTCTCTTATAATAAATGGGTTTAGAAAGTCAGGCTTGTTTGAATCAGTTTTGAGAAAGATAAAATACTGTTATGGATTTTGAAAATTGCGACATTGCACATTCTTGAATAAATGCAATGGCTTTTGCTTTTTTTTCTAAAGTCCAGCAATCTGAGAAAACAGCAGTCCATTATAGTGTTTCTACAGTCCAGTGCACGAGGGCCTAGAATTGTATCAATTCAACACCGGACTACTGCATAAGGGAAAGGGCGGATCAGAGGTTAACACGCCGGATCTGTAGTTCAGGGATCGCGAGTTCGATCCACCGCTCTTGCTTTAACATTACTTATTATCTTTCGGATTTAACGTTAAACCGATATCCCATGTATCGGTGATACATACACTGAGCATGGAAAAGAGTCATGAGTGTCTCTTGAAAGGGATGCTTTCTGTATCTTGCACTATCCCGCAACCTAAAATTACTAAACTCTTCTGGGGGCGTCGGTCATATAGGAAACCAGTAAAGACGTTCATTAAACACATATAAAGTGCGTCAAGGAATTTGGCTCAGTAGTCTAGAGCATGGGATTTCGATGCGGTAAATCAAAGTTCGAATTCCGTTCCGGCTGATTCGCTCCGAGTGGTCTTCTCAAGGTGCGTTGCAACTTTCTGTTACGTTCTTTTATGTCCGTAGGAGAGTAAATAATTATACACTCTTACAGACATAAAATTTAAGGTGTGGTTAGTAATGGGGAACGGACAATAGCCCACTGGAACAATAGCCCACTAGGACAATAGCCTACTGGACAATATCCCACTGCTATATTTGGCAGGGAGGACAAAAGCCAACTGCTTATCAAAAATCGTTAAAAATCAAATTTGACATTTATCTTATGTCTTATTTACATCTAAATATTTCAAATAAAAATTCAATCCTGTGTTTTTAGTCAAAAAATTAATTATTCAGTGTACTGTTACTCATTTATACCCTGTGTCTACAAAATAAAACATGAGTAAAAAGTGTAGAGCTGGATCTGCTGTTGTTTAAACAGAAATTCCTGAATTAAAAAAAACAGTCTACACAGTTGACTTATGAATACTTATATATCAAACTCATTACATACTTATTTTTTATTTAAATGCATCATTATATACATTGTATATAAGTGGGCTATTGTCCTAGTGGGCTATTGTCCAGTGGGCGTCTGTCCTAGTGGGCTTTTGTCCTAGTAGGTTATTGCCATAAGTTTTGAGAACAGTTAAAACCACGTTTGAATGCAGTTGCGCTAACTCACTGAATTGTTCTAAACTGCATAGTCAAAGAAGGAATGCATCCTTGACCTTTTTAAAGCATTCAAATGGCTACAGGTTAATAATCATCTGTATCAAAGTGTCAATTTATCATCCTTCAGGCAGTTTAGATGATACAACAGAAATAAGAAAAATAAACCTTAAATGAATAGATACAAAATTAATGTGCAGATGTCCTAGATATGTTGATCCGATATTCTGGTCTATTATATAGTTTGTTGGTGCAACGCTTTCTTCGTGAATCGCATCAAAAATCAATTGTGTTCTTATTTTGATGGAGTAAATGTTTTTAAATGTACCATCTTTGCTGAGCATTAAAGCCTCTACCATTAAAAGCATTACCCTTTCAAAGTGACCCTAATAAATGGACTTTTAACTATCAGGCAATGAAAATTGTCAGAATTTGGAATTTTTCCAGTAATTATCTTGGAACTTACGTAATCCAATTTAGGATTGGAACTTGAGTATCAGGTCAGTACTCGTATATATACTCATCGTTAATAGTAATAGCTGTAATAATTAGGGATGGCAAAATTTGTTTTCTTTATTTAAAAGTAGCGATACGGCGTGAACTGTTAGAGTATTTGCAAGAGAATAAAACAACCAAACATCGTGCCAGTAAAATAAAATAAAATCGGGGTAAGCGCCAATAACTGACTGACACGTTCGTGTATTTAGCTTTTTTATGTGAAACAACCATTCTGTCTCCAAGTTTGACCCCTAAATCGACACTCTGACACGGATATACAAATATCTTTTGTCTTACCCACTGTAGGTGACACTTGCTTAAAGCACACGCCATTTACATTAGACGACGCATAATTACGGTCGTCTGACCAGAGTTGTTAACATAGGTGTTAAAGCAACAATAGGTGTGAATTCACCTACTTAGAACGCCTTTCTTAATTCCTCAATACTTTATTAATTAATTTTGTGATCAGAATAAAATATATAGAATTTTTCCGAGAATTCGAATGTCAAAAATACATTCAAACGTTCGGCATCTGATCCGATTGTTTGAACGTTCACTTACACTAGTAATAATAATAATTTTTTGTTCATTCATTCATTCATTCATTCATTCATTCATTCATTCATTTTTAGCTCACCTGAGTACAAAGTGCTCAAGGTGAGCTTTTCTGATCAGTCTTTGTCCGTCGTCCGTCCGTCGTCAACTTTTCATTAAACGACATCTCCTCTGAAACCACTAGGCCAAATTTAATGAAACTTGCCTTGGATGTCACTTGCATGAAGCTCTACCAAGATTGTTCAAATGGTTCCGGTCCATTGCATTGCTGGGTCACTGGAGCCAAAAACAGATTTTAAAAGTTTGAGCTTCAAAAATCTTCTTCTCTGAAACCTCAAGGCCTGGAGCTTAGATATTTGGTATGAAGCATCATGTAGAGGACTTCTACCAAGTTTGTTCAAATTATGACCCTGGGGTCAAAAATGGTCCCGCCCCAGGGGTCAGTTGATTTTACATAGGCTTATATAGGGAAAACTAAAAAATCTTCTTGTCAGAAACCACAAGGCCTAGAGTTAAGATATTTGGTGTGCAGCATTGTCTAGTAGACATCTACAAAATTTGTTCAAATCATGGCCCCTTGGTTAAAAATGGCCCCGCCACAGGTAATAACTTATTTAAAATAGAGTTATATAGGAAAAACTTTAAAAAATCTTCTTGTCAGAAACCGTAAGACATAGAGCTTAGATATTTGGTGTGTAGCATTGTCTAGTGAATCTCTACTTAGTTTATTCAAATCATATCCACTGGGTCAAAATAGGCCCTGCCCTGGGGGTCACTTGTTTACATATAGTTATATAGGGAAAGGTTTTAAAAATCTTCACATCAGAAACCATAATGTGTAAGGCTAAGATATTTTGTATGTAGTATTGTCTAGAGGACTTCTACCAAAATGTTCAAGTAATGGCCCCTGGGTCAAAAATGGCCCCGCCCCAGAGGTCACATGTTTCACATAGAGTTATATAGGAAAAACTTTAAAAATCTTCTTTTCATAAACCACAAGGTCTAGAGTTAAGATATTTGGTGTGCAGCATTATCTTGTGGACCTCTACCAAGTTTGTTCAAATCATGGCCCCTTGGTCAAAATAGGCCCCACCCTAGGGGTCACATGTTTTACATAGAATTGTATAGGAAAAAGTTTTAAAAAATCGTCACATCACAAACCAAAAGGCGTACAGCTGAGATATTTGGTATATAGCATTGTCATGAGGACCTCTACTAAGTTTGTTAAAATCGTGACCCTTTGTTAAAACTGGTCCAACCCGGGGGTCATTTGATTTTACACAACGAGTTATACAGGGAAATCTTGAAAACTCTGCTGCTTAAAAAACACTTTGTGCCTGACCTTCAATTATTCGTTGTTATGTCTCCTCCCCAACCCCTCCCTTTCGGTGGAGACATATTGTTTATGCCCTGCCCATGGGTGTCTGTTTGTCTGTCTGTCACACTTCATTTTCATTCAATAACTAGAGTACCAGTTGATCCAGGGCGTTCAAACTTCACAGAAGTTTTGCCTTATTGAGAATAAAAGCCCGTTTGTTTTTTAGGTCAGTAGGTCAAAGGTCAAGGTCAGAGGGACGTCTAGAGTGAAAACCGTTTCCATTCAATTACAGGAGTATCATTTAACCCAGAGCCTTCAAACTTGATATGATGACTGACTTAACTTAATAAAAGAACCGTGTTGTTTTTGGGTTTAGTAGATCAAAAGTCAAGGTCAGAGGGACCTTTAGAGTGAAAAGTATTTCTGCTGAGTATCTGTTGTAACATTACATCCAGTGCCTTCAAACTTTTTAGGGTAATTGTATTAGAAGAACCCCTTTTGTTTTCATGTCAACAGACAGGACAGAACAAAAACTATATGGCCCCCCATCTTAGATATGGGGGGCATAATAAAAATCAGTCATGTTTTAGTTTAAACAATATCTTATTCTTGAAAATGCATCAGTTAAATTACAGGAAGTATGGATGACATAAATATAACGTAAACATATGATACTATGATAACAAATTATTTCTTGATAACTGCAGAAAACGATATGAAAACAAGTATAAAATACTTATATTGATTCATCTCCAAGTCATGTCTTGCACCATTCTAAAGACAGGAACCGTCACCCCCCCCCCCCCACCCCAACAAATAGTTCAAGTAAATTGCAGTGGCCTCCTGCTTTCACACCCGGGACATGGGACCCGACGAGGGTGCAGTTACAACTTAGTGTCCTTGAGTTCTCCGTTCACAGTCAAAACCAATATGGCGAAATTCAAACAAAGGACTATAAGAATGACCACGTGATTTTATTAGCCAATCAGTTCAAATAAAGTCATGTGATATTATCAGCCAATCAAATTGATGGGCAAGTTTGGGCATGGGCAACTACCGTAAAATGGTCTATCCCCTAACCCTAACCCTAAACCTATTATATGAATTATGCCATATTTCCTTCTGAAAAATTCAAAAAAAAAATCTAAAAATTACCACTTAAATTCAATAAAATATCTTACCTTTCAAAATATTCCGGTGAATAGTAAAGGAAAAATTTGCATCTCGTGTTTCATCTCTATACGCTAGGATGCGCGCGCATCTTTTCAAAGAACACGTGACTTGCTTGACCAATCAAATTATGTTTTCTATTCACGTGAGTCCTTCAGGCAGAATGAAAGTCTATGTATTTTGCTCTACAAAGGCCTTAAGGTAAATGGAAAAACAGTTCACTTTTCTTTTTCAAACTTATTTTGAAATAACATGACTAACAAAGCGCTCGCATGTGTTTATTGGGAGGGGGGGGGAGGTGTCTCGAGTCTTAATCATGTTTAAGCCAACGCCCTCTACAGGTTCTGATAAAGCGGTCTACACCATGAGTCATGTATAAAGGAAATAAGTGATAACCTATAGAACAATTTTCTCCATATCAAAGAGCCATAACTTGCTTAAAAGCACAAGCATAATTCCAACCTGCCGTTTACTATACCCAAATTACTTTCCTACAAGCGCAGGTGCTCGTGAAACTTACATGCAAGTGTATATGCTCCCCATCAAAGTACAGTTCTATAATAAGCAGACAGGACAGGGGCTTGAATATTTAGTATGTTTATTCTAAAGTCAATTTAACAGGTTTGGGTATATGGTGGTTAAGATTTCGGACCTAAGTGAAGGTACGGAGGAATGTTCTTCTGTAAGACACTATATTTTCAATAGTTTTCTCCGATTGGTAATTCGATAAAGTAGGACAAATATTTACCAACAACAGGACGAGACAACAAGAAACCTTAAATTATTTGCATCAACATAAATTGTTACCAAAAACTCCTGCAATGGAGCAAAATGACTAGATAATGACTATTAGAGGTGATTATTCATGTAGCAGGGTGGGGTTTGTCTGACAAGTTTAACTGTAACAATACAGTAGAAAATAATGTTTTGTTAAAAGTAATTTGATTTCTTCCCGATCCCTGTCTTACAGGTGCTAAAGAATATGAGATAGATATAGAGGTGCCCAAGGAAACCGAATCTTTGCGATAAAATGTGACAGGGCTATATTTTATACCTATTGTTCTCTATACATAAATATGTTTAAATCAAGGGAGACTAATGCGTATGTCATGTCCTTGTTGTACTGGTTGTTACCGCCCTTGAATTACTGAGCTGTTTATAGGGTTAGGGTTGGTCATGGTTATGCTTCTGGTCAAATGACTTCTTTGTTGGGCAAAGTGGTCAGCCAGTCCGCCATTTGTGTTCTCTGTGGTCAGAGGTTTTAAGATTGTTGAATGTTTTAAAATGTTTTATGATAACAGACACTGGTGAGGAAGGGCTGTTTGTATGAACTTTTGAGAACAAGTGATATCTGTCATAGCTCATCCCTTAGATGAGCATAATCATAACCTATAGATGAGATGTAGATGTAACGATAACCATGATGATAGTCAGCATCTATATCAAAATTAGTGAAACTTGGAACAGTCTATTTATTCCTCAATAATTATCAGAACCCAAAGATTTGGAGGCTTGGGACTCTTTATTACAAAAAGGGCCAGATCCAACCCCGCCACATAAATCCCATGATTTTTAACGTTGCCATTATATAGCATTGATACATGCGAGTTTTATTTCTTTACTAGTGGCGCTTCTTGAAGGTGTCTATCAGATTTCACAGGAAGTTAAATGAGCGTTTTTAATAGCTTTACAACATTATTCATGAGCCATTATGCCGGTTTTCATAACTCACGGTATTTTAGCACATTTAAGGAATCCGAGTGATTTCGTGGGAGTGGGAAAAGTACGGTTAGGGTTGTCGGAGTCCGACGCAGCTTCAATATTGATCATGTGTTTCGATCAAATTTTATCAGTTATTTACATTGAGAATATTTTAAGACCAAGGTACTTTCCAATTTTGTTTAGACATTTTAAATAAACAATGAATAATAATTTCACATTATATACTATATATATATATATAGTGCAGCTATCTGATATGAACGAGAATCATTTTATACTGCCTACAAATAATAACCTGTTTCAACATTTGGAAAATTAAGTGCATAATCTACCACGACTGAGACAATCGGCTTAATAAGAAACCGTGACATATATATGAACATTAAGGATATGGTCCTAGCTAAAAGATCCTGTGGGTGTTTATGCCAGGGTTTTCTGACTGAGTTGAAATAAATAAAAATAACGACTTTCAGTTAAACAATGCAAAGTTATGTACTGCCTACAAGTTGCTACGCCATTGTTTGATATAATAGACCGAACCATTCTAGACGTTTCATCATAACAGAAGGATCCAACATAAAACTTAATACTAGTATGTGCTCGAATTTCTCGACGTCCTGATCAAAATGTTATAGCTCTTGATTAACATGACGTCAATGTAAGTAAGACTTTGGCAAGATTGCTTTCCTATGATTAACATGTACATTCTTTGTAGACGAAGCATACATTACGTACAGAAGGTTTTAAAGTTTTTATATTCAAATATAAATATAAATCATAAGTTTTAATTCGAAGCTTTTAAATCTTCAAATACAATTTTGACATTGAAAAAGAAACAAACTAATCACAGTTAAATATATCCAATATCTAATATATTTATGTTGTTCTGCTCGTAATATGTACATGTAGTATTATACGAGTTGGTTCCCTTTGACCATTTAGCAATTGAAAGAATATGATTCCAGGTAGCTTAGAAATATAGAATAATGATCAAAACTTCTCAAGTTTCTTCTCTGATATCACATCATGCATTATATAAATAATATTGTTTTCCAGCATTTTCTGAATTGTTAGACTCAAAATGCACAAATTATTCAGCTTTTACAAGTTTTTTACTCTTTTTTAATTATGCAACACTTAACGGATATTGATCAAACGTGCACGTGCACCTGTCACTGGGCTGTTTGGTCGATCGTATATTATGTGTAAAAAAGGCGTAATATTACAACCTGTAATCGATATATTATTATGACCGGGGCCATTTTCTGTTTTGAATAATGACTGGAGTGTCTTTTTTTTCTTGGTGGGCGAAATATTTCCTTACACCGGTCACGAGGTATGTAAGTTAGTATTCACCTTTCAGAACTGTAATCCCCAACATGTAATAACACCTTATACCACTGAGTTTTTCTGTTTACTGAGAATATTATTTAAAATTCTACGACAATGTTAAAATATTTAGATTAAAAAAAGGAAATGAAAAAAAATATTGGTGCATAATTTTATACATAGAACATTACTCATGTTATGTGTACATTTCAGTAATCCTTTCAACAAAAGTAACAAAAACAAGTTTCAGTGTTGATGTACATCTATTATTGTATCAACGTGATTTTGAATAACTAAAATAGCCTGAATAAATATGTTAAAGAAATGCAGGTAGAATACATATGTCAACACAGAGATAATAATATATAATCCTAGTATATTTAGGGCAGAGTGAAAGAAATTTCCACTGAAGTTAAACTTAGATAAAGCTTGAAGTGTTGATAACCTACCTCGTTTACTAAGTTCCTCTATACAGTATCAATCGGAACATGCTAGTATGTATCAGTAAGGTAACTGATCTAAAATTGTTGACTGCACAAAACGCACGAACCTTTATTCTACTCATTTACGAAACGCACGGACTTCAGAGGTACACAATCATAAACTGCATGGAATGCACGGAATTTTATGTACAATATCAGGGCTATGCAATATGCAAAGAACGTTTCTGAAGAATTCCTTCTTATAATAGCTTCATTACTGCACATATGACTTTCTATAATGAAACCTATTTATGAAATCGAGTAATAAATCATTGATAATATTTTTTTTAACCAGAGAAATGAACTTTTTTTTTGGGGGGGGGGGGTCTACGTTTGTTGGGTGAAATATATAAGATTCATTTCATCTATTTAGTAAAATATTTTCAATATTTCCGGCGATCCGAGCCACAACACATCATTTACCTACGTCAAGAAAGTACAGTTCCTTTATTACAGTTTAACTGCCACTTCGGCATGCAACTCTACTTCTAGTCCAACCTCCAGACAAATCATCCGTAGCCATTTTTTCCAGACACTTCACCCCTCATTTTATTAAAACTGACAAAGACAGTTCACCCCCACCCCCCTCCCCCATTTTTATTTGGTTAATTTCAGACAATTTAAGGTGTTAATAGTTATATGTATTTGTGTAGTTTGAGCCATTAAGCATTTTGTCTCGGTACATACAGAATTTGGTGTTTGGTCGGGAATAGGGGCATAGATTTTAAAGATTCAGTAAGAGACAACAAATCACATGAAAACTAACTTTACTTTGTCCCATATTCAGTTATAAAAAATGTAGAATGCTAATTATTTATAGTTTTCATGTTCACTAATGAATATGTTAAAGACTTAAAATGCATGTATTGCATGCATGTTTCTGTAGAAATCAACTTGTTATTTCAATATTATTGTTTAACCACTGCAATGATTGCAAAGAAAAGTTTGTCAAAATATAATTACATATAAAATCCTTTAAAATGTATAATTTTAGTTCTCTTTTTAGGTCAATATTACTTATAATATCAGAATAATTAACAAATGTTTTATTCAATACAATACATGTAATCCCTTTTACACCTCCTTTCATCTTTAAATGATGACACATTAACAGAACATGATGAAAGACTATAACAATACTAGAATGCCCATGGACAGCATGTCGAGCCCGCCAATGGAAAGCCGCCTATGAGGATGGGACAGTGAAATGGAAACTGTGGGAAGTTATAACAACTAGTGGACTGTCCGGGGAAAACGGAACTATATAATGCAAAGAGAAGTTATGGCCCGGACAAGGCAATCATCACCTTTTTTTAGTTATGGAGTTTTTCCCCACACTAGACAGAATGACATAATGATGCAACGACAAGGCAGGCCTATATGATGTCTCTTTCAGGGAGCATAACAAATGTATCACGGTATTTTCAAATTCTTCCATGCATGGAGAAGTAATGGCCCAGACAAGGTCTATCATCAACATTTTGGACCTTTGAGCTGTCACTGTGACCTTGACCTCTGAGCTAAGAATTTGGGTCTTGCACGCGACTCACCATCTCATCAAGGTGAACAAAAGTGCCAAGGTATTTTAAAATCCTTCCATGCGGGGAGAAGTTATGGCCCGGTCAAGGTCTATCATCAATATTTTGGACCTTTGACCTGGCACTGTGACCTTGACCTTTGAGCTGAGAACTGTGGTCTTGCACGCGACACATTGTCTCATCAAGGTGGACAAATGTGCCAAGTTATCTCAAAATCCTTCCATACACAGAGAAGTTTTGGCCCGGACAAGGCAATATGGATGGACGCATGAACACACTAAAGCACGCACGCACGTACATACACAGAACTGCGGTGCCAAATGTGACGACTATGTCGAGCTATCCGCAAGCGAGCTCGGCAATAATTATGTTTACATTTAATGGTCAGCAATCAAAGTTGTTAATCGATCTAATTATTGTCCTGAAATATTTGCAGTTAATTCCAAAGTATAATTACAGAGCCTGAACTGACATGTTTTCATATCATTACACGTGACTGAAAATGACATTTAATCTTAAAAAATATAGACCGTTCCAGAAATTAGTACATCCCTGACAATTATGTCATGTGATTTCGGTGTAAAAACAGGTGTTTTTGGCGCTCTTGAAAAAAATGAAAAAATATTTTTAAAATATATTGTATGGAGATTTAAAGGAATAATTTGGATGTGTGTTGATGTGTTTATGTATGTAAAATAGTTTATATAAACGAATAGGCATACATTTGATGGCAAACAAGAAAAAAAGGATAATAATAAGAAACGTAAGGTGAACGACTGTTAAGCGAACAATGGCGGAGATAAAAAGTCAGGACGTTATACAAATACACCTGAAGAGGTTTGTGTAAGCAGTATACTTAAAGACACAAATTCAATATTATTTGATAATGATGACAATAGTACGATTATAAACCTAGACACTTTGTTTGATTCGACGGAATTGATTGGTGATGATACGAAAGCTTATAGATTAGACAGTTCGCTGTGCTAGTAATGGTGATGCTGGGGCGGAGGCCCAACCAATTATACCATCCAATGCAGATTTGATGAAATGTTTGATGAAAATACAAGAAAGGCTTGATGGTATGGAAAAACGCTTAAAATGTCTTGAATCTCTTGAAAAACAAGAGGGCCATGATGGCACTGTATCGCTCACCTGAGTATGACTGCTTTTAACAAAGTTGCTATTGACCTGGTTAATTGACCCCAGATGACCCATATTCGAACTTGACCTAGAAATTATTGAAACAATCTCTTTGACAAATTTCAAGGTTATTTGTACTGAAAATGTTACCTCTAGAGTGTTAACAAGGTTTTTCCATATTTGGGCTCTATGACCTAGTTTTTTAACCTAGATGTCCCATATTCAAACTTGAGCTAGAAATTATAAAAACAATCTCTCTGACAAATTTCCAGGATATTTAAACTGAAAAAGAAGCCTCTACAGTGTTAACAAGGTTTTTCGATATTTAGGCTCTGTGACCTAGTTTTTGACCCCAGATAACCCCTATCCAAACCTGAGCTACAAATCATCAATACAACCTTTCTGACAAATTTCCAGGACATTTGGACTAAAAATGTAGCCTCTAGAGTGTTTACAAAGTTGTTCGATATTTGGGCTCTGTGACCTAGAATTTTCGACTCCAAATGACCCATATTCAAACTAGACCTAAAAAACAAAGAATTAAGCTTAAGGTTATTTGGACTGAAAAAGCTTTATTTAGAATGTTAACAAGGTTTTTCCATATTTGGACTCTGTGACCTAGTTTGTGACCCCCGATAACCCATATTTAAACTTGATCTAGAAATCTTCAAGGCAACCTTTCTGACAAATTTCTAGATTATTTGGGCTGAAAATGTAACCTCTAGAGTGTTAACAAGATGTTTCTATTTTGGGCTCTGTGACCTAGTTTTTGAACCCAGATGACCCATATTCAAACTTGAACTAGAAATCATAGAAGCAACCTTCCTGACAAATTTCCAGATTGTTTGGTCTAAAAATGTTACCTCTAGAGTGTTAACAAAGTTTTTCAATATTTGGGCTCTGTGACCTAGTTTTTGAACCCAGATGACCCATATTTGAACTTAAACTAGAAATCATCAAAGCAACCTTTCTGACAACTTTCCAGATTATTTGGGCTGAAAATGTAACCTCTAGAGTGTTAACAAGATTTTTCTATTTTTGGGCTCCGTGACCTAGTTTTTGAACCAAGATGACCCATATTTGAACTTGAGCTAGAAATGATCGATAGAACCTTTCTGACAAATTTCCAGGGTATCTGGACTGAAAAAGTAGCCTCTAGAGTGTTAACAAAGCTTTTCTATATTTGGGCCTGTGACCTAGTTTTCCAACCCTGATAACCCATGTTCGAACCCGTCCGAGATATTAATAAGACAAACATCCTGACCAAGTTTCACGACAATTGAGGCAAAAATGTGACCACTAGAGTGTTAACAAATTAATTGTTAACGGATGGACGACGGACAAAAGGTGATCAGAAAAGCTTACCTTGTCACTACATGACAGGTGAGCTAAAAAGGTTGACAAATTTGAGTTTGAAATAAATCAAATGTGGAACTATGTTCAAGACCAGGCTGTCGCCACAAATGAGAGGATTTTGAAAGTGGGGGAGAAAACTGAAAGCGTTGACTTCAATCTTGGTTTATCAATGTCTAGAATTGTTGATCTAGAGACTCAAAATAAAAATTTCTACCATGATCTCTTTTATCAAAAGTCGCAAAACATGCGCAATAACCTCGTGTTTGGTAACATACCCGAGGAGGCCTAGCCAGGGAAATCGAAGGAAACAGAGAAAGTGTTGCGTGACTTTTTAGTGGATAAAATGAAATTTGCTAAGGAGATGATTGCCCAAATTCAGTTCGAAAGAGTACACAGAACAGGTGAAAGGGTAGACAGAAAGCATAGAAAAATCGTGGCAAAATTCACATTATTTAAAGAAAAGGAGCTAGTGAGAAAGTCATGGAAAGCACTTGAAAATACAAGTTTTTATTTACATGAGCAGTACCCAAAAGAGATTGCTGATAAGAGACGTTTACTCATGAAGGCAAAGGAGGCGAAAAGTGAGGGAAAGAGAGCGTGGGTGTCCTATGACACTCTCTACATATGAGCATGCACAGAAGTATGTATAGGGATACAGTGGGAATGGTTTAAGTATTTTGTCCTAGTTTAGTTTAGAATCATTTATTTTACAAAGGAGTTTTGCGTCCAAGTATGAAGTATATCCACTTACTTATAAGGGTGTTATGGCCAATGTTAAATTTTTTAGACAATTGAATCTTGAAGATGAAGGACATTCAGTGTCAATGTCAAATAAATATAGGTCAGTGGGAAGGTCTTGTCCAAAGGGGTGTTGTGTCCAAGTATGAAGTACATGTATATCCACAAACTAATAGGGAAGTTATGGCCAACGTTAAAGTTTTTTTACAATTGTATCTTCAAGATGAAGTTCTGGGGTCATTCAGGGGTCAAAGTCAAATAAATATAGGTCAGTGGCAATTAAGAAACAAAATTTAATAACTTGACCTTGACAGACAAGCTCATTTTAAGATAAATAGCTGAATAATTCAACGTCAGTTTTGTCATAAGTGCTGTGGCCAATTTTAGCAATATTCAATAATTTGACCTTGAAGGCCAGGGTGAAATAAAGGTCAAGTTCACAATTCAATAATTCACCTCATCAGTTTTGTCATAAATGTTGAGGCCAATTTTACAATATTCCGTAATAAGACATTTAAGGTCAAGATCAAATAAAGCTCAAGTTCAGTTTAACCTCCTTGAAGGTAATGTCCAAAGGATAATTGTGTCCAAGTATGAAGCCAATACATCCATTAAAAGCAAAGATGTAGCCAATATTTGCACCATCAAGGTCAATTAAAGGTCAAAGTCATACCTGAAGTATTCAACATGTCGGTTTTGTTCTCAACGTTGTTCTGTCCCAGTATGAATCAAATCTGTACATATATAACAAAGTCAAGATCACTCTAAGGTCAAAGTCATACTTGAAAACTTAAAGATGACAGTTTTGTCATAAGTGTTGTTATATTAATTATGAATTAACAAGAGGGCCAAGATGGCCCTATATCGCTCACATGAGAATCATTGCACAGAAACATCAAAATTTAGGAAGTACGTAAGTAGGTCAAGGCCAAGATCATCCACGGTCAAAGATTTAATCTGGATGCAAAATTATCTAATGTTTCATTGTTGTAGCTGAACAGAAGGTCTTCTAAGAATAGGCCCTGTGACCTGTTTTTTTACTCTAGATGATCCATATACAATCCCATCCTAGATCCCATCAACAAAAACATTCTGACAAAATATAAGGAAATTCCAATGGAAAACACAGCCTTTATCGCAAACACAAGGTTTTTCTAAGATTTGAACCCGTGACCTAGTTTTGATCACAGATGACCCATGTACAATCCCAACCTAGATTTTATCAAGGCAAACATTCTGACCAAATATTAGGAAAATCGGAAGAAAAATACAGCTTCTATCGCATACACAAGTTTGTTTTTTTTATTTGACCCTGTGACATAGTTTTTGACCCCAGATGACCCATATACAATCACAACCTTGATTTCATCAAGACAGAAATTCTAACCAAGTTTCATAAAGATATAATGAAAAATACAGCCTCTATCGCATACACAAGTTTTTTCTAAGATTTGACCATGTGACCTAGTTTTTGACCCCAGATGACTTATATAAAATCCCTAAGTTGATCTTATCAACAAAAACATTTTGTCAAAATATTATGAAAATCCAATGGAAAATTCAGCTTCTATTGCATACACAATGTTTTTCAAAGATTTGATCCCATGACCTAGTTTTTGATCCCAGATAACCCATATACAAACCCAACCTAGATTTTATCAAGACAAACATTCTGATCAAATATTAGGAAATCGGATAAAAAAGACAGCTTCTATCGCATACACAAGGTTTTTCTAAGTTTTGACCCCGTGACCTAGTTTTTGATCCCAGAGGACCCATATACAATCCAAACCTAGATCTCATCAAGACAAACATTCTGAGCAAATATAAGGAAAATCCAATGGAAAATACAGCTGCTATCGCATACACAAGGTTTTTTTTAAAGATTTGATCCCATGACCTAGTTTTTGTTCCCAGATGACCCATATACAATCCCAATCTAGATTTTATCAAGACAAACATTCTGACCAAATATAAGGAAAATCGGATAAAAAAATACAGCTTCTGTCGCATACACAAGGTTTTTCTAAGATTTGACCCCGTGAACTAGTTTTTGATCCCAGATGACCCATATAAAATCCCAATCTTGATCTCATCAAGACAAACATTCTGAGCAAATATTAGGACAATCTAATGGAAAATACAGCTTCTATCGCATACACGTTTTTTTAAGATTTGACCCCGTGACCTAGTTGTTGAACCCAGATGACCCATATGCAATCCCATCTTAGATCTCATCAAGACAAACACTCTACCCAAATATTAGGAAAATCGGATGAAAAATACAGCTTCTGTCGTATACACAAGGTTTTATTGAGATTTGAACCCGTGACCTAGTTTTTGACCTCAGATGATCCATATATAATCCCATCCTAGATCTCATCAAGACAAACATTCTGACCAAATATTAGGAAAATCGGATGAAAAATACAGCTTCTATTGCATACACAAGGTTTTTCTAAGATTTGACCTTGTGATCTAGTTTTTGACCCCAGATGACCCATATATAATCCCAACCTAGATGTTATCAAAAAAAACATTCTGACCAAGTTTCATAAAGATCCAATGAAAAATACAGCCTCTATCGCATACACTTGGCAAATGTGAACAGACATCCAGCGATCACAATAGCTCACCCAGAGCATTCACACAGGTGAGCTAAAAATGTAAATTCATAAAATTTCAATAACTTGACCTTGACAGTCAAGGTCATTTTAAGGTAAAGGTCATACCTGAATTATTTAACACGTTTAATTAACAGGTTTTGTCTTAAGTGCTGTTTTGTCTAAGTATGAATCAAATTCATACATAAATAACAAAGTTATGACAATATCAGCATAATACAATAACATGATTTTTACGGTCAAGGTCATTATATAGTCAAATTCAAACTTGAAAAATTCAACATGTCGGTTATGTCATAACTGTTGTTTTGTCCAAGTATGAATCAAATCCGTAAATAAATGACAAAGTTTTGACAATTTAAGCAAAATTCAAACGTTTGACCTTGATGGTCAAGGTCATTGTAAGGTCAAGGTCATACCTGAATTATTCAACATGTCAGTTTTGTCAAAATGTTTTTTTCCAAGTATGAATCAAATCCAACTATTGTTAACTAAGTTTGGCAAATTTAAGCTAAATTCAATCATTTGACCTTGATGGTCAAAGACATTTATGAGTCAAGGTCAAGTTCAGTCTGGTCTACTTGAAGGTCTTGTCCAAAGGGTTGTTGTGTCCAAGTATGAAGCCAATCCATTACGAAATAAACAAGAGGGCCATGATGGCCCTAAATCGCTCACCAGAGTCTCATTGCTCATGTTACAAATATCGTTATTGGTTTTTATGGGTGCAAATTTGAATAAGTTTGCAATAAGGTTGAAGACTCTGGGTGTAATGGTACTCAAATTTTTAAGTAGAAATAGTTTTACTCTACAGGTCCCAGTGACTTTGACCTTTGACCAACAGACCCCAAAAACAATAGGGTTCTTCTAATATAATTACCCTATAAAGTTTGAAGGTTCTGGGTGTAATGATACTCCAGTTACTGAGAACAAATAGTTTTTACTCTACAGGTCCCTGTGACCTTGACTTTTGATCTACTGACGCCTAAAATGATTGGGTTCTTTTACTGAATAAAATTATCATCCTATGAAGTTTGAAGGCTCTGGGTAAAATGGTACTCCAGTTACTGAGCAGAAACAGTTTTCACTCTACAGGTCCCTGCGAACTTAACCTTTGACCTATGGACCCTAAAAACAATAAGGTTCTTCTAATACAATTATCCTATAAAGTTTGAAGGCTCTGGGTGTAATGGTACTACAGTTAGTCTGCAGAAATAGTTTTCACTCTACAGATCCCCGTGACCCTGACCTTTGACATACTAGCCCCAAGAACAATATGGTTCTTTGATTTAGTAAAAGCAATCATCCTATGAAGTTTGGAGGCTCTGGGTGAAATGGTAATCCTGTTATTCAGTGGAAATGGTTTTCGCTCTAGAGGTCCCTCTGACCTTGACCTTTGACCTACTGACCCAAAACACAAAAGGGATTTTTTGTACTCAATAAGGGCAATAACCCTGTGAAGTTTGAAGGCTTTGGGTCAACTGGTTCTCAAGAAAAGAAAGCGAAGTGTGAAAGACAGACAGACAAACAGACACCCATGGACAAGGCAAAAACAAGATGTCTCCATCAGAAGAGCAGGCTAGTGGGGATACGTAACAATGAACAATTGAAGGTATTGCCCTTGGTGTTTCAGAGCAGCAGATTTTTAAAGTTTTCCTTTATAAATCCTTGTGTAAAATAAATGACCCCCCCCCCCCGGGTGGGGCCAGTTTTGACCCCAGGGTCATGATTTGAACAAACTTGGTAGAGGTCCACTAGATAATGCTGCAAACAAAATATCTTAACTCTAGGCCTTGTGGTTTCTGACAAGAAGATTTTTAAAACTTTTCCTATATAACTACTCTATGTAAAACAAGTGACCCCTGGGGCGGGGCCATTTTTGACCCAGGGGCTATGATTTCTAGTAGACAATGCTGTACACCAAATACCTTAACTCTAGGCCTTGTGGTATCTGGAAAGAAGATTTTTAAAGTTTTTCTTATATAGCTCTATGTAAAATTTGTGACCACTGGGGCGGGGCAATTTTTAACCCAGGGGCCATGATTTGAACAAACTTGGTAGAGGTCCTCTCGACAATGCTACATACAAAATATCTAAGCTCTATGCCTTTTGGTTTCTGATTACAAGACTTTTTAAACTTTTTCCTATTTTCCATCTATGTAAACAAGTGACCCCCGGGGCAGGGCTTATTTTGACCCAGTGGCTATGATTTGAACAAACTTAGTAGAGGTCCACTGGACAATGCTACACACCAAATATCTAAACTCTAGGCCTTGCGGTTTCTGACAAGAAGATTTTTTAAAGTTTTTTCTATATAACTCTATGTAAAACATGTGACCCTTGGGGCGGGGCCATTTTTGACCCAAGAGCCAAGATTTGAACAAACTTGGTAAAGGTTCTCTGGACAATTCTGCAGACCAAATATCTAAACTCTAGGCCTTGGGGTTTCTGACAAGAAGATTTTTAAAAGTTTTTCCTTTATACAATGTAACTCTATGTAAAACATGTGACCCCTGGGGGGCTGGGCCATTTTTGACCCAGGAGCCATGATTTGAACAAATTTGGTAAAGGTTCACTGGACAATGCTGCACGCCAAATATCTAAACTCTAGGCCTTGTGGTTTCTGACAAAAAGATTTTTAAGTTTTCCCTATATAAATCTATGTAAAATCAACTGACCCCTGGGGTAGGATCAGTTTTGACCCCACGGTCATAATTTGAATAAACTTGGTAGAGGTCCACTAGATAATGCTTTATACCAAATATCTAAGCTCCAGGCCTTGAGGTTTCGGAGAAAAAGATTTTTAAAGATCCAACTTTTAAAATCTTATTTTAGCTCCAGTGAATCAGAAATGCAATGGAGCAGAACCATTTGAACAATCTTGGTAGAGCTTCATGCAAGGAACATCCCAGGCAAGTTTCATTTAATTTAGCCCTTTTGTTTCAGAGGAGATGTCATTTGAATGGAAAGTTGACGACGAACGGACGACCGACAAAGACTGATCAGAAAAGCTCACCCTGAGCAATTTGTGCTCAGGTGAGCTAAAAAATAATGATCAATGATTTTGGAAGGGAATGGCAACAATACTGACGCCATGACTGTAGCAACAGCTCAATTTTTTACTTTGAAAAAAGTTGTGCGAACAAAGATATTAAGGAACATTAACCAATAAAGTAACTGTTTTAGTTATTCCCCAAGTTAAAATTCAATTCTTCTAAAATTGTAGTACCTCGGTAATGTTTTCATTTTTTTAAAACCACCCAAGAAACGTTATCATTATTTTCATGAAGCAGGCAATTTAATAATTGTTTTAAGGCACAGTAAGGAGATCAATACATGACACACCATGTCATTCAGTTAACAGATTTTAACATAATAATATTGAATAAACAATAAACTACCAGTTGAAAATATGCATAGATTCTAAAGATAGATTCTTTTAATCTTATTGGAAATTTGTAAAATGATTACTCATTTGCTCTATAAAATAAACAAATTCAAAATAGTAAATATTTATTTACAAGTATAAGAAACAAGAGGGCCATGATGGCCCTGGATCGCTCACCTGAGTACTTTGGCTGTAGGTTTGCTGTTAAGCAGTATTTCATTTTTTAATTGAAAATATATAAGTGCCTACAAACCAAATATGTAAAATATCAGTCAATAAATAAAGGCTCTATGACAGAAAGTAGAAATATCTATTATAAGCTATGGTGACCTTGACCCAGTGACCTCAAACCCTACCAACACAAGGAACCTATATATTGAATATAAAAGATATTGGTCTATAAATGAAGGCTTTATGAGGTACAGTAGATAAATTAATTTTTAGCCTCCGTGACCTTTTACCTAATCTAGTAATTTGAACAACCAAACAACCTTTCTGACAAACTGCCAGGATATTTGGACTGAAACAGTAGCCTCTAAAGCCTTAACAAGATATTTCTATTTTTGGGCTCTTTGACCTAGTTTTTGACCCCAGATGACCCATATTAGAACTTGGGCTAGAAATCACCCAAATAACCTTTCTGACATATTACGAGGAAATTTAGACTGAAAATGTGACCTCTAAAGTGTTAACAAGGTTTTTCCATATTTGGGCTGTGTGACCTAGTTTTTGACCCCAGATGACCCATATTCAAACTTGGGCTAGAAATCAACCAAACAACCTTTCTGACAAATTGCCAGGACATTTGGACTGAAACAGTAGTCAGTCTCTAAAGCCTTAACAAGATTTTTCTATTTTTAGGTCATGTGACCTAGTTTTTGATCCCAGATGACCCATATTCGAACTTGTCCAAGTAATTACTGGGACAAACATCCTGACCAAGTTTCGTGACAATTGGAGCAAAAATGTGACCAGTAGAGTGTTAACGAACTAAGTGTGAATGGACGACGAACATTCATCCATCCTAATAGCTCTCCCCGAGCCAGCTCAGGTGAGCTGAAAAGTTTTAAAAGATTGCTCAGTGTCATACTTATTTAACTTTTATTTTTGAAAATATTTCTTTAATTGAGGATCAAATATTCATTGCATAATTCAAGTTTTTACCATAAGATTTTTACTTGATTATGTCCAGTATTTCTGATTAATGTCATTGAAGTCATATATAATGAAACATATTTAATTCTATCATTTTAATAATAATCTGCGGTAGTTATGTTTATCTATTTTTTTGTACTATCTGTAAATTCTGGTTTTGTAAAATCAGTCAAGAATGATTAGAAGCATATATAATAAGGGAACTGGCTAGACTTTCCTCCTCACTTTTTCTTGCATTTGATACCAAGCACTGCATTAACTTTGTTTTAAGAATAATTCAAATACAAATATAAGCTTTATTTAACATACACTTCCAAAAAAAAAAAAAAATCCTTTTTTTTTGGGTGGGTGGGGGGTGGGTGGCTGTTTAAGAGTCTTACTGATTTTCCGGTGTGAAGTGTCTTGAAGGGGGGAGGGGGATGAACTGTCTGCAAATTTTGGGGTGTGAAGTGGTAAAGTGTCTAAAACTGCTACCATTAATTGTATGCGAGTCGAGATATTTTGTCATTTTTTTAAAAACCAGTAATTTGTTAAATCAAGATTCTAACTCAAAACAACAGTATCTCAGAATATACACAAGAAATTATGAAATTATTTGACTTTCTACATGTACATGGTGTATGCTTCAGCCTTTGCCTGCATATAAGCGATTGGATTACAGTTCAGTTTGTTTGCTTACAGGCTGTAAGTTTTCTACTTAAGACCCTGTGGTGGATAAAATGAAGATGTGCTTGTATGGTGGGTTATCAAAATGAAGATATATGTCCAGATTTTGACTGAAGAAGTAACAAATAGATCAGGATAGATACTATTAGGAGTGGTGTGATTTTTTTCAGTTGACAGAAAGTGACTATACATATGCATATTGTGCCCTTATGTAACAAGAAACCTTTTTTAAACCTTATTCTGTACTCTTGCATCATTGACTCAACAGTAAGCCATATTCAAACATTGCAGGAAGCCTCAAGTCACAAAACAGTCATATGTTGTACTTACATTTCATATGAAGCATAAAGCTTTGCATGTATTCTCTGATGCCAGTCACTTTGATCAAAGAAACAGAGTATTCTGCAGTGTTTTTTTCACGAATCCATAACTAGCACTGAATCCATAACCATAACTACATTCATAACAAGTACCGAATCCATATCCAGTACCAAATCCATAACCAAATCTGAAGCCATAACCAGACCTAGCATCTATAACCAGATCTGAATCCATAACTAAATCTGAATCCATAACTAGCACTGAATCCATAACCATAACTACATTCCTAACAAGTACCAAATCTATATCCAGTACCGAATCCATATCCAGTACTGAATTCATAACTAGACCTGAATCTATAACCAGCACTGAATCCATTACCTCCTACATGCAAGGAACTTGTTCCTCTATTAATCACGCTATATTAAAAGGCTTTTTAAATTCTTAACAAGCAAAATAATCTTATTATGTTTGTTCTCATGAGAAAGGATATTTAAACATCAAAACAACATACACATAACCAATTAAAATGTTTATAAAAATGTGTCTCATGAAAAGAGTTGTCAAAAAACCAATACAAAGTTTATTTAGAGTCCATTTGATCTCAACAAGATTGAAAAGGCAGATTTATACTGTTAAAATCAAACATCAAAAACTCATAAAATCAATTTTTTTCCCACCAAAAATTCAAACTTGCATGATGCCTCTGGGTCTTTAGTACTTTTAAAATATATTTTCAGTTCACTCTAAGTACATTAAAAGAACATCAATAGACATGGAAAATGTAAATAGTAGATATTTCCAGATAATAATTCTTTGAATGTGTATATAAAATTGAATAACTTAAATATATAAAAGAACAAGAGGGCCATGATGGCCCTAGATTGCTCACCTGAGTATTTTGGCTGTTGGTTTGCAGTTAAGCAGTATTTCATGTTTTAATTGAAAATATGTAAGTAATATAAATATGTAAAATATCAGTCAATAAATAAAGGCTCTATGACAGAAAATAGAAATATCTATCATAAGCTATGGTGACCTTGACCTTGACCCAGTGACCTAAAACCCTACCCATGGGTAGAGGTCCATGCAAGGATCCTATATATCGAATATCAAAGATATTGTTCTTTAAATGAAGGCTCTATGAGGTACAGTATATAAACCTATTTTTAGCCTCAGTGACCTTTAACCTAATCTAATAATTCGAAAAAGCGGGGCCAAATTTGATCCCAGGGGCATAATTTAAACAAACTTGGTTGAGGTCCACAAGACAATGCTACATACCAAATCTTAGAACTCGGGGCCTTTTGGTTTCAGACAATAAGATTTTTAAAGTTTTACTATATAAGCCTATGTAAAATCCATTTAACATAGGGCCAAATTTGACCCAAGGGGCATAATTTGAACAAACTTGATAGAGGTCCACTAGACAATGCTACATACCAAATCTTAAGGCTCAGGGCCTTGTAGTTTCAGACAAGAAGGTTTTCAAAGTTTTTCCTTTAAGTAGCCATAGCAACCAGAGTTCTTGATGAAATTGAATTCTTTCAACAACTTTAGAGCTTCATGCAAGGAACATCCCAGGTAAGTTTCATTAAATTTGGCCCAGAGGTTTCAGAGGAGATGTAGTTTGAATGAAACTGTTGACGGACGACGGATAAAGTCAGGTCACAATAGCTCACCATGAGCCAAAGGCTCAGGTGAGCTAAAAATAAATAAATAAAACAAGAGATGATCGAGAGACATATACATCCTTCTTGCGTCTGACTTCAACATGGATCCATGAAAGCTTGACAATTGATCAGGTCGGTGCAACATCTTTACCCACGTACTCATGCCAAACAATGTTAGATTTGAGGATTCTAAATTCATTTGCTCTTCCATTATTCCTCAGAAACTGTTCCAACTAAATGCAAGGCTGGTGACAAGGTTTCACACAGCCTGCTAAAGCAAGATACCAAGTATAAATATCTGCTCTTGTGTTTAATTTACTTATCAGAAACCATTTCCATATTACAAAACCTTGTGAGCTTGTCTTTAAACCCAGTGGGTCCAAAATCCAAAGGGGTCATTTACTTATCATGCTCAACCATCCTGAATAGTTCAAGTGTCCTAGGTTCCTTTCTTTCTGAGTTATTAATCAAAAACCGTTTTAAGAGTGCAGGACTCTTGCGTTTGACCTTTTACCCAGTGAGCCCAAACTCAATAGCAGTCATCTACTCATTTTGCCCAATCATACTGTAAAGGGTTAAGAATGTATTGCTCTTCAATAAATATAACATTTATGACAGTAATTCTTTAACATGATCTAGTTTGAAAGTAGAATGCAAGGAAGGCAAATCTTACAGCTATAATATCAAGACTGCTTCTGGTTTTTTTCCCAATTTACACAAAACAAATTTTTCACTTATGTCTTGGTACTTCCAGTATTTATAAAGAAGAAACAAACAAGGTTTTGAGTGCTACTGAATGAAAATCCCAGACAGAATTTCTTCACTTTCACTCTCTTTTACTCAGAATGTCATCTGATTTCTGACTAAAAAGCAAACACCACAGACAATAATCACACTGTATAACTGTACGTATGTATTGTATTTTAAATCAATTCAATGATTTCATAATTCTATTTTGAATTATTCTATCATCAGAAAAAATATTAATTCAAGACAGCCTTTATTTGAAGAGACATTTCAGGTGTGGCAGAAAGATACAATGTACATGTATATCCTTTAAGAATTGATGTGACAAATAGGTACAAACTTCTTTTTCTGAAGCAATTACATGTAAAGCTATCACTATACAGATGAAATTTCATATTGACTCTGTTATATCAAAACAATATAAAATATAGTATATAGAGCAGATACAAATGTTACTGAGAGAAAATGAAGGGTACATTGATGGACAGACATTTAACTACCAGTCGCCTCCACTCATTATGATAAACATTTGTACCAATTTTTTTTTCAACCACTGAGTAACAAAGTAAAAAAAAATATATAGGTAAGCGGTACTCTACACCATAAGCTGGGATGCATGTTTTGACTCTGTAATTTCAACAGAGAGGACCAGGCAGTAAGGTCTGATGACCTTTCTAGTTATAAAAGTAATTGCAAACACTCATTTTACATATCCACAACAGAAAAAAGATTTAATTTAGTAGATTCAATATGCATAATGTCTTTGGTTACTATGGCATCCTGCATTGGATATAGAAGATTATACGTTGTTAAGCTTGCTGTGTGTATACTAATTAGTTGTAGATCTCTTTACAACACAAACAACCTCTGCACATTTTATTAATATCTCAGTGTTCTTTGATCAACACATCTGTACATTTGAAGACAACTGAAACACCAAGATGTCTACAGCTTTGTTGAATTTGACTCTGAACTCGGGTCTGAAAAAGACAGAAACAAATTTGTACACTAGATATTATTACAACATCATACTGTATGTCTATCTCAATGGAAACATTTGTTATACAACTTACATGCAATTTTTGTCTAATTCCTGGAGACATTTTGGTTCTTTTTTACCACTGACTACTGACTCCAAAATCAATAGGTGTCACTCATTCAATGTGTGGAACCATTATATGAATTTTAAAGTCTCTAAGATAAATGGTTGTCTAGTTACAGAGTGTAAATGATTCTAAACATTTACATCACTGCGGCCTTGACCTTGACATATTGACTCCAAAATGTATAGGGGTCATCCACTCAATGTGTGCAATCATGGTATGAAGTTTGAAGTCTCTATAACAAATGATTGTCAAGTTACATGGCGAAAATGGTTTTCAATGTTAAGGTCTATGTGACCTTGACCTTTGACCTACTGACCCCAAAATCAGTAGGGGTCATTCACACAATGTGTGCAACCATTATATGAATATTGAAGTCTCTATGACAAATGGTTGTTGGGTTACAGAGGGTAAATGATTCTAACCATTTCGGTCACTGTGACCTTGACCTTTGACATACTGACGCTAAAATGCATATGGGTCATCCACTCAATGAATGCAATCAAGATATAAAGTGTAAGTGTCTATAACAAATGATTGTCAAGTTACATGGCAGAAATGGTTTTCAATGTTAAGGTCTATGTGACCTTGAACTTTGAGCTACTGACTTCAAAATCAATAGGGGTCATCCACTTAATCTGGGCAATAATCATATGAAGGTAAAAGACTGTAGGCCAAAGAGTACTCAAGTTATCCTCCAGAAACCAAATTGCTGGATGGACGGACAGACATATGGATGGACATATGGATGGACAGATGGACAGACGGAAGCCCTGGACCATAACATAATATGTCCCCTTTGGGCATATAAAAATGTACTATCAATGGTATTTCAATGATATGTGAAATTAAATACATTTTAAGTTATAGTATGGATAATCATGATGAAACATATTTGACGATTAATAGTATAAAAGACCACATTTGTAAGAGCAGTTGATTTATTGCAAAATTTACCAACTACTTCTACTACTACAAGTGCTTGGCTGGCAGGTGTAACAGGAAGACCTGTACTTCATAAAATCAGTGTTGTTCTCCAGAATTCTAGCTGATAAGCCACTGATTTATCTATCGATCGGGGTTGCTATATTGTTTTATAAAGGGAGATAATTAAAAAACTAACTGATGTTAAGTGATTGTTTTTCAACACTGCACTTCCTCTCATTGGTCTTTATAACAGTGTGAAGTTTTATTCAATTTCCTTCAATACTAAGTTATTTTCTTAGCAAGCATTATTAAGTATTATAAAGGAAGATAATTAAACTAGATGGGTGTTCAGGGGAAAACTTGTGTCGCCCTTGGGTACTCTGTTAGAATAACTAAAAAGGTAAACAAGAGCCTGCTGGAAAAGACAGCATGCTAGTCAAAGTACAACAAGACAAGACAGCATGCTCCTCTTTTCTCAGTGCTGGATAATTAATTATAAGCCAAGTTAAACAAGAGGCCCAAGGGAAAAAAAATTGAGTGGGGGGAGGGCAAGTACCTAGTCATAGAAGATGAAAAAAAAAAAAAAAATTCGGGTCAAGTACTTATGTATTTAAAAAAAAAAGGTGGATGGGTTGAGGGTGAATGGGGAGTCAAGTACCTATGTATTAAAAAAAAAAAATTGAGAGGGGGGGTTGAGGGTTTTTTAAAAAAATGTGGGGAGGGGTTACATGTGGGGGGGCAGGTCTCCATGCAGAGGGGATGGTGGGGGGGGGTAATACTTACCCATCTCATGTCAGTTAATATTTTATTTCTAGGCTTAAGTTTTTTTCCTATATATAAGCAAAATCAAGTGACCCCTGGGGGTGGGGCTAACTGTGACCCCGGGACATGGGTACCAACAATCTTTGCAGGGATCTTGCTAGTGATCAAGTATTCCAAGTTTGAATGGAATATCTTTGACACTTTTTGAGACATGGACATTAAGAAAAAGGTTAACCAAGAAATTTTAATTTGAAAAAGGGGCATAACATTGCAAAAATAAATTTGAGGGTTATCTGTCCTTGAGAAATGGTGTTGTCTCAAGTGATACAAATGTAAGCATTACAATTGGAAAGTTTAGAAATGGAAAAGTTATTGCCAATGTTGAGTTTACGTGACGGACCGACGGACAAAGCGATCCCTATGTATTGCCATTTTTTCGAAAGGGCAACACAAAAACTAAGTAATACAGAGTGATGTTTCTTTTCATTGCACTTCCTCTCACTAATCTCTATAACTGTGAGAAGATATAAATAGATATCATTGATACTTTAGAACTTATACTCTTATTCTCCAGACAAGCATAATTAAGCAACATGAAGGGAGATAATTCATAAACTAAGTAATGTAGAATTATGATTCTTTGACACTACACTTCCTCTCACTAGTCTCTATAACTGTGTGGAGTTTCAATGAGATATTATTGATAGTTTAGAAGTTGTACTCCAGACATGCATTATTAAACATTTTAAGTATCATTAAAGGAGATAATTAAACAAGAGGGCCATGATGGTCCTGGATCGCTCACCTGAGTACTTTGCTTAAGGGTCTACCATTAAGCAAACATCAGATGCAACATTACATTTTCTAACTGAAGATATTCAAAGATCTCATTTTTTATACAAAAAAATCCATGGGGCAGAGGCAATTTCGTGAAAACCCGCTTCTGAGAAGATGTCATTTGAAGCAATATTTTGAAGAAAACCTATTTTAAGCTCCGGTGGCCTTTTTGTTCAATGGAGCAGAACCGTTTAAGCAATTTTAACGCAGGGGTATGTAAGGAACATTTCCATGAAATTTGATGGAAAATTACCTTGTCACTGAGCAGGAGATGCTGTTTGATTTCTTTTCTACTTTTAGCTTTTGCAGCCCTTATGTGCAATGGAGCAGAACGGTTTGAACAATTTTAGAAAAGGGCATGATAAGAAACATTTCTGTAAAGTTTGGTTTAAAATGGCCAAGTGGTTTAGAAGGAGATGTCATTTGAAGCCAAATATTGACAAAAATCTATTTTTAGCTCTGGCGGCCATTTTGATCAATGGAGCGGAACCATTTTAGCAATTTTAATAGAGGGCTATCTAAGTAATATTTCTGTGAAATTTGGTTGAAAATCTCCCAACTGTTTAGGAGGAGATGTTGTTAAAAAAAATTATATTTTTAGCTTTTGCAGCCCTTATGTGCAATGGAGCAAAATGGTTTGAGCAATTTTAGAAAAGGGCAATGTAAGAAACATTTCTGTAAAGTTTGGTTTAAAATGGCCAAGTGGTTTTGGGGGAGATGTCATTTGAAGCCAAATATTGATGAAAATCTATTTTTAGCTCTGGCAGCCATTTTGTTCAATGGAGCGAAACCGTTTTAGCAATTCTAATAGAGGGCTATGTAAGGAACATTTCTGTGAAATTTGATGGAAAATTACCTTGTCACTGAGCAGGAGATGCTGTTTGATTTCTTTTCTAATTTTAGCTTTTGCAGCCCTTATGTGCAATTGAGCGGAACGGTTTGAGCAATTTTAGGAAAGGGCAATACAAGGAACATTTCTGTAAAGTTTGGTTAAAAATAGCTCTGTGGTTTAGCAGGAGATGTCATTTAAAGTAAAATGTTGATGACGGACAATGGACGACTGACGACAGACACAGGGTGATCACAATAGCTCACCCTGAGCATTTGCTCAGGTGAGCTAAAAATTAAGCAAGGTAGACAGTCATATGGTTATTAAACAGTGCACTTTCACTCACTTATATCTATGACTGTGTGAAGCTTTAATCAAAGTCCCTCAACATTTCAGATTAATATCTGGACAAGCATTATTAAGTATTATAAAGGTAGATAATTCAAAAACTAAGTAAATTAGAGTTACAGTTCTTTGACAGTGCACTTCCTCTGACTAGTCACTATAACTGTGTGAAATTTCTATGAGATATCATAAACAGTGTAGGAGTTATATTCTGGACAAGCATTATTAACTTACGGGAGATAATTAAAATATCATACAAGGCAGACTTATGGCTCTTCGTCACTGCACTTCCTCTCACTGGTCTCTATCAGTGTTAAAAGTTTCAATCGATACTTTCAAGTTACTCTTCGGACAAGAGTGTGACAGATGGACCGACAAACTGATGGAAGGATGGACAAGGTGGTGACTATGTGCTCTCCCTTCGGGAAGCATAACAAAATGAGTGACAGATTTGATAAAAACTGTTATAAACGGTTGACAGAATAAACTTTCCATTTTTCTTCTTTTTTATGTAAATAGTTGCTACTCAGTTAGTCTTTAAGAAAGTAACTGATCCTACAGTCTGACATATAACAACATAACTAAACTAAATCGCTTGTTTAGATGAAAAACTTGCAACAGTGACTGGGCATTTTAGAGTACTAGACTGTTACATAATACATTCTATCAACAAAGGCCAAAAATTACATGTCATTGAATAGTCTCGTCTAATCTCATCAGTGAGTGAGTGTGGAATTTCGTTGTCTCCTGGGTTTGGCAGAAATGGAATGTATTTTATGAAGTTTGAATTCCTGAGTTTCTGCGGCAGCCAAGGATTATAGATCCCGTATCCCTCAACATACAGTATTTTTTTTGTGTTTGGGTCCTCTACGTTTTGCCAAGTTGCAATGCCCCGCTCTTCAATTGTCCCTGGAAAATGTTTTTTTTTACAGCAGCCTGTTTACAAAGTTTAAAGGCAAATTATCTTACACTATTTTTATTTTTTTTTTCTAATCTGAGATTTTCTTAAAGATTGTTTCTATACTGACGGAAAAATATAACTGTGCACACTAAAATACTTAATATCTTTTATTAGGTATAAAATTATTTTAGCAGATTTCTTTTGTGTAATTCACAAGGTAATCTTGTTTCAATAATACTGCTTTTCGCGAGTTGCACGTGCAAAATGTATAGCCCGTAACGGTGTCGCTTTTTACGTGTTTCTTTATGTTAACATCCTCGTACATGCTGTATCGAGTTATTTTAACCGTCAAATTATAGTGAGCTACCCAGCAGTTCAGAAAAACACCTTAATTTGGATTTTAAGTCTTTGAAGACAATGCCACGCATCTCAGAAAATGATCGCCTACGTGCCGTCGGTATGCTCCAAGCAGGCATTGCTCAAAATGCGGTTGCGCAGCGTTTTGGTGTTCACCGAAACACCATATCAGCACTTTGGCGACGATTTCAGCAACGTGGCAACGTCCGTGATCTACCACGTCCAGGACGTCCACGTGTGACGTCAATCCGTCAAGACAATTATATCCGGCTTACACACCTACGGAATCGATTTCAACCGGCCACATTAACAGCACGAACAATTCCTGGCTTGAGACCTATCAGTGGACGAACTGTTAGAAACCGATTAAGAGAGCACAGCATTACTCCACGACGTCCTGCGATACGTCCTACTCTTCTCTTACGTCATCGACAACGTCGACGTCAGTGGTGCAGACAGTATCTAAGGCTTCCAAGAGCATATTGGAATAATGTTCTGTTTACTGACGAGTCGCGGTTTCACTTAGAAAGTTCGGACTGGACGAGTTCGTGTATACAGGCGTCGCGGAGAACGTTACTTGGATCCCTGTGTTTTTCAACGTCAATGTTTTGGTGGTGGTGGGTCGATAATGGTTTGGGGAGGTATCTCATCTCAAGGCAGGACCCAGCTTGTAATTGTACGTGGCAATTTAACGGGTGTTCGTTACAGAGATGAGATTGTCATACCCCACGTGCTGCCATTTCTTCAACGTCAAGAGCGTAACATGACGTTTCAACAAGACAACGCTCGGCCACATGTAGCACGTGTAGTTACCGGGTTTCTGGCTCAGCAAAACGTGAGTGTCTTACCCTGGCCCGCTGTTTCACCAGATCTTTCACCAATTGAGCACGTTTGGGATGAGATGAAGAGACGCCTCCGTCAAAGACGTAACCAACCTCTCACGCTGGACCAACTAGCGCAGACATTGGTCAACATCTGGAACACCATTCCACAGGCAGTTATCGCCAACTTAGTTGCCTCTATGCCTCGTCGCTGCCGTGCTTGCTTGAACGCCAATGGAGGCCACACACGATACTGACCTTGTGAAATCAGATTTCATACCTGTCAACTTCTGCGCCTTGTTACTGTAAAAATTGTTTTACATGATGAAGTGTTTGTATTGATTGTTAGAAATCAAACGTTGATTGGCTAATTTGCAAAGTTTTATGTTACTATTCCTAATATTAAAAAAAATTCTATACCTTGAAGTATGCACAGTTATATTTTTCCGTTAGTATATGATCAGAGTTTTAGTAAAGTCACTATAAGATCCTGATGAATTTTGCTGAAGTATTTATTTGTACATTATCATCAACATCCTTGAACAAATTCTTTGAGGTGCTTCAGGGACATTATTCTTCAATTTACATACATTGTCACTTACTTCTGACAGTTTTTAAAGTAAAAACAATTAAAAACACAACTAAAATAAAAAATTTCATTCAAGAAAGGAAACAAGCCATCAAATTCCAAATGGTCACAGGAAGTGAAACATTTTTTACCCCTGATAGAGACAGTTACCAATTGAACCCTAAGTAAGAAGTTCTACCATTTTACGACTCAGCCCTCATTATTCAATATCAATAGTTTCCAACTCAGCCCTCAATAAGAAATTCCACCAGTTTTCAACACAGTATCAATAATTTCCAGCAATTAATCTGCACTTACACCAGTTTCCAACTCAACCCACAATACGTGGTACGTCAGTTGCTCATTCCTGTGACACCTGTACAACTTGACAAATGATAAAGTTACCTGGAACTGTGTTGTCTAGGATACAGGCAAGTACTCCACCAAACATGTTTGGGTTTCCTAGCAATATCTTCAAAATCTCATCAGCCTTTTCACTACCTGTAAAAAAAATTTATTTATAACTGTTGTAGGAAGCGACTTAGTACTGTATAATATGATGATCAAATTAGGAAATAGATTTTAAGTTTGAGTGATATACCATTGAGTATATCACAGTGTCGAGTTCAGATACATAGTAATTAAATCACAAAGGCCATAGGCCTGAGTGATTAAATAATTATGCATATGAATGCGTAAATGTTAAAATCTATTTCCATTCTAACACTTAGGTATATTTTAAGGGGTGCAAGAATATGCACTATTTACCAGTGCAGTTTGCAGTGATATCAGCAGTTGCACACTTGCAATCAGTGTGATATAACATGTAGCATATATCATGGTCAACTTCTTTGTTTCTTGTCATTGATAGTATTAGAATTAATATTTTAATGCAGTGTTCATTTGTAAAGTAATATAATCTTTACTAAAAATGTAATTATAGATTTGTACCTGTTGCAAGCTCCTCTGGGAATTGTTCAATCCAATACGGGACCATGAGTCCGGTAAAAATAGATGTTCCAATTATTGCTAGATTACGACTTGAGCTGAGGTCAACAGCTTTAAGGTTTGACAACACAACTCCAGTAAACATGCCATACAGTGTAATCAGGGCTCCACCTGTAATAACAAACATGAACAACTCCAGTAAACATGCCATACAGTGTAATCAGGGCTCCACCTGTAATGACAAACATGAACTTGTGATGATTTAACATGTACTCGCATTCAGACATCATTATTAAAGAAAATACTTTGACTGAAACAAATTTTTACTTGCTTAGGCAGCCTGCACAGTCTCTTAAAACAAATGTTTGATACAGTCTCCAAGAATATCTTGAAGAAAACACTTTATGCTTAAACGACAAAATATCAAATGTTAAGAAATCGACTATACTTTACTAACATGTAAATGATATGTTAAAAACTTCTTGTATGCAGTCGACTTTATCATGTTAGTTTTCTGAAGCGTTGATTTAATTGATTACTTCAACCTTGATTCAGCAAGTAGAGAGCATAACTCAGCTAAATAATCTAGTGGCAAAAATAACACACCAAATCAGTCTGAAGCACCTGCATATTGTACTAGATGTAAAAGTTTCATATACCGGCATATGTTTAGGAAGTTTGAGTGATATACTGTCGAATATATCACTGCTTCGAGTTCAAATGTGTAGTAATTTACAGCCTGAGTGATTAGATAATTACACATCTGAAAAAGAAACAGTAATATATTCAATTGAAGATCACATTTACTGTAAATTCTATTTCCATTCAGACATGAAGGGCGCATGTATGTCACTACTTATCATAACATTTTTGACAGTTGTTTTCCCTGTTAGGCTATTCTGTTTACCCCCCTATTAATTTCTTTAAAGGAAATGAAAACAAGGTCATTTTTAGTTTATCAGTTAATAACTAATGTTTTGGCAAGTATATATTATTTATCATAAATGAAACATCAAAGAAAATAAGGGACTCCAAAACAATATTACACTTATGAAAATATTTAAAAAAATTATGTTTACAATGCCAAATAAGAACAGCCAAAAGTAGTTCGCAGTGATATATCACTGTCGTCAGGATATATCACAGTCAATTCCTTCTTTGTTTATTGTCAGCAAAATGTGGATAGTGTTAGCTATATAAATAATACATTACCAAGTACAGGATATGGAATACAAATAAAGATGGCAGAGATTTTCCCAATGATTCCAAAGATGATATAGATAACCCCACATACAAAGAATACCATCCTACTAGAAACCTGAAAATATACATAGCACATTGTTCTGTAAATTTTATTCAGTGTTTCATTCTCTTGATCTTTGGGAAAAAATAACTAGAACTGCCACTGTCATGGCGTGAATACCCCCGCATAGCGCTTTCAGAATCAACAGGGGTCATTTAGAGGTCATGGACAACCTCCCTGCCAAATCTGAGGGTAGTAAGCCAGTACATTGCTTAGTTATGTATTCTACATGTTTTTTAGTGGCAAAGATCAAAGTAACCATTACCTTTGACCTACTACCTCAAAACAGAAACTGCCATTGCATGACTTGAACCCCCCTGTGAGGCAAAGGATTGTTAAGTTATTTGGGGGACAAGGAAAATCTGACGGACGGACGGACAGATGGATGGACGGACAAGTTGATTCCAGTATACTCCCCTTACAACTTCGTTGTGCATGGGTATAACAAATGTTCTTTTTATTACATGTTTTTTAATGGATTTAAGTCATTTTTACTCATTTATGCTGCGTAACTGGGAGGTCAAGCTTTTGAGTAAAAGCCACAGTAACCATGACCTTTGACCTAGTGACCTCAAAATCAGTAGGGGTCATGTACTAGTCATGACCAACCTCCATACCAAATATGAAGACTGAGGGTCGAAGGATTCTTCAATTATTGGGCGGAAGTCATTGGGCGGACAAGGAAAATCTGACAGACGGACGGACAGATGGATGGACAGAAAAGCTGGTTCCAGTATACCCTCCTTACAACTTCCTTGTGCGGGGGTATAACAAATTTTCTGTTTATTACATGGTTTTTAATGGATTTAAGTCATTTTTACTCATTTATACCGCGTAACTGGGAGGTCAAGCTTTTGAGTCAAAGCCACTGTAACCATAACCTTTGACCCAGTGACCTCAAAATCAGTAGGGGTCATGTACTAGTCATGACCAACCTCCATACCCAATATGAAGACTGAGGGTCAAAGGAGTCTTCAATTATTGGGCAGACAAGCTTTTTTTAGTCAAAGCTCCTGTGACCATGACCATCATCCCAGTTATCTCAAAAAAAATAGGGGTCATCTTCTGGTCATGACCAACCTCCACACCAAATATGAAGACTGTGGGTCAAAGGAATCTTAAGTTATTGGGCCAACAAGCTTTTTTTAGTCAAAGCTCCTGTGACCTTGACCTTTGACCTCAAAATAAATAGGGGTCATCTACTGGTCATGACCAACCTCCAAACCAAATTTGAAGACTGTGGGTCAAAGGATTCTTAAGTTATTGGGCGGACAAGCTTTTGTAGTCAACGCCCCTGTGACCTTGTCCTTTGACCCAGTGACCTCAAAATCAGTAGGGGTCATGTTCTAGTCATGATCAACCTCCATATCAAATTTGAAGACTGAGGGTCAAAGGATTCTTAAATTATTGGTAGGACATGCTTTTGTAGTCAATGCCTGTGACCTTGACCTTTGACCCAGTGATCTTAAAATCAGTAGCAGTCATGTTCTAGTCATGACCAACCTCCATACCAAATTAAAGACTGTGGGTCAAAGGATTCTTAAGTTATTGGGCAGACAAGCTTTTTTAGTCAAGGCTCCTGTGACCTTGACCTTTGACCCAGTGACCTCAAAATAAATAGGGGGTCATCTACTGGTCATGACCAACCTCCACACCAAATATATTGGGCAGACAAGTTTTTTTTAGTCAAGGCCCCTGTGACCTTAACCTTTGACTCAGTGACCTCAAAATCAATAGGAGTCATCTACTGGCCATGACCAATCTCTTGACCAAATATGAAGACTGTGGATCAAAGGATTCTTAAGTTATTGGGTGGACAAGGAAAAACCGTCTGACAGCTGGACGGACAAGCTGATTCCAGTATACCCCCCACAACTTTGTTGTGCGGGGGTATAAAAATAAGCTTATCATATGTATGGTTAAGTATCTCACATTGTATGTTGGTGATGTATATGGTTGCTTATAGCTGTGCTGTACATTCATGAATTTCATGAAAGAATGCATTGAAACTGTTGCACAGATAGTCCAAGTTCCTTCAAAATCCTGATTAATACAGCATCTATTATTTCAAAAAATTCTGATCCTAATACAAAATTTCTATTTTGAACCAAGCTATAAAAGGAAGATTCTTACTCGTGTAACTCCTATAGCACCAATATTTCCTCCGTAGGTAGTTGTGGCATGACCACACCCTAGAAAACCAGCCAGGAGGCTGCAAAATCCCTCAATGGCAATACCTCTGTTCACTGCATGCGATGGAGGAGGAGGTGTTCGACACATTGACGCACATGCGTAGTAATCACCAATGGAATCAAGAATAGACGTGAAGGTCGCTATCATAAAGCCGATAAAGATGCTTACACTGAAGTCAATTTTACCAAACTGGCCTACAATATATTAGAATTAAAGATAAAGCAACAAAACAGAAAGGAAAGCAGCTGTAACAGATATAATCAAAGCACTGCAAGCTCTGGGGGTATTCACTACTTGTTGTTCATGTAACACTATTCCTTGTTACTTCTGACAAACAAGATGTTTCTGCCTGTGTTGGTTTGTCTGCCTGCTAGCAAGTTTACACAAAAAATTTTGGATTCAATTTAAATTTTCTGGGAAGGTTGGATACTAGCCAGTCAACATTATGATTACATGTTGGTGGTCATCAGGACTGGCCTCATCTCAGACTACTATAAATGAAACAATGAAAAATACACAGAATTAAGATACATATTTCTGTTTAACTTCTAGATGATCAACTTAACAATAAACAGCATTTTAAGTTCTATTGTTTATGATGAAACTAAAAGTCAAAAACACCAAATACATAATAGCTGCAACAATATTTATTCATTAAAGAAATAGAACAGACACGTTTTTCAATAATTTTTAACCATTTTTATCTCAAATTTAATAGAAATTGGAACAGCAGCTAAAAATGAAACAAGGGGGTCATGATGGCCCATACAATGCTCACCTAGGAATAAATTATGCATGCAATATAGAAATATTCAAATTTTATATAACTATATATATATTATTGCTCTATTTAATTCCCAAGGGGTGTAACAAAAATAGTGTAGATGTCAAGTTGTTACTGGCAAATTTTTAAACACATTGCGAAGAACCGGTATATATTTATCAGATATGACTTAGAAAAAGAATGGTAAAATGTGTACACAGGGAATCTTAAGAGTCTATTTTTTTTTAATTTCTTTTTTGCTTTATTCATATTTACAGTCAACATGCAAATAAGTGAAAAAGTAACTGTCATGTAACAATACAGCTAACATCAAGCAGTAATTCAGAAATAATAACAGAAACTAAATATAAACAATGTACCAACTATAAAAACATCAAGTAGAGTCATAAGTCAAGTAATACAAACAAGAGCACCCGTAAGGAGTGCAATAAACACCTAGAGTGGCTTGCCATATGAATTACTTTCAACCTTTCTCCAACACATAAGTTTTTAATGACTACATGGTATAGTTTTTTAAAGAAAAAGAAGAGCAAGAAAGTGTTATTTAGCAATAATTTCTGGACACATTTCAAGACAGTTCACTATTTTTTTTTTCCTTCTGATTTGAAACTACATTGAAAGTTATTGCGAACCTCTCTCTAAACCTTAAGGTCAAAATCTGTTTAAGAATTCTGTTCACTAAATCACAGTTGAGATCAATGTTTCTTCCTAAGGAAGAACCCCAACATAGTTTTACAACACTGATTATTTCCTTGTACCAAGTCACTTGGCCTTATCTCTACAGTGGCAGCCTCATGCCAGAGACTCACTTTGGTCTTTCCACTATCACCCTCAACCATTATGTTCTTTCTTGGCTTCATCTTGTACTGTCCTGGACTCTTCTTTCTTCCTGGAAAAATGTAAATCTATATATCAGTAGTGTGTTTCATGTAAGCACAGAAGCAGTATTGATCAAAATGCAGTACAAGCCTTGTGACATCCCACTGTACCAGTGAAAAGGTGCTTGAATGTCTGTTAGAGGCAAGTCATTTGTGTGAGGTTTTTCTGTGTGGGGAGTAAGCTTGTAGAAAAATCACAGCAACTTTGAATGACACATGCTGTAAAGTAGCACACACCAGGAAAATAATGACCTGAATAATTTTGCAGCATTTTTTAAAATCAGTTATGGCATACATGTAGGCTATTCAAGCAAAAACAAAAATGAGGGGATATTTTACCTGTACAAGCCTGCCTTGAATGGAGCTTTTTTGGAGACCCCAGTGCTTCAGCTGTCTCTTCACCACAAGTAATTGCCTATTCTCAATCTTCTTTATTATGTTCTACAGCATGAAAGTCTTGTCAACCTGCAGTAATGTTACAAAAAAAAATCACGATGCAGAATTGTAATGATTACAATTAAACCATCTGTTTATTTCCAAATAATGCTTAAGAAAACATTTGCATGTTCAGAGAAAGGAGATCATCATCAGTGTATAAGTTCATACTTATGAAGACCAAAGCATTACATGACTTTCAACCAAGAAGTTTTTATAAGGCCTACAAAACGGGTGCAGTATACTGCATCTTATTTTTTCCATTACAGCTGCTCATTCAATCAAAGTGTGGTCTGGGTGCTAGTATTTTACATTTACAAGCCTAACACTTTTTAACGTTATTCATTATGCTTGGCTATTGAATGTAAAGGTTGTCAAAAGCAGTAAAAGGTTTCCCAATGCCAGCTGAGCCCTCTAAAAAATTAATGCTACAAATTCTATATTAAGGCTATTTTCTTTACTAAAATAAAGAGCTAGCAAATGAGTGATACATGTGCCCATACTGCCCAAGTGTAACACTCATTAGCTTCACATGCATTTAGCCTGATCACCATTTACCATCTTTAGAATGATCATAACCTTTTTTTAACCAAAGTTTCCAGGTTACACAGCTTCCATAAATGTGAAGTTTTATCTGCATAAAGCTTAATAAAGCATACATAATTATATACAAATGTCCTTCTAACAATCACTAAGCATGAAGAAAAAAAAACATTTCATGCAAATCTTCTGTGAAGAAGAGGCTTTAAATATTCTGTTTGTAGAACATACTTTCACATATGAAAACTCATAAAAAAGAAGTGTAAATGCTAGCAAAAGGACACCTTGGACACCAGTGTCTCAACTGCAGAATCTTCTTGGATGTCTAGTACAAGAAACATGCTTATTTAAAACATGCATAGTTTGTAAAAGGAATTTTAGTGAAAAAGTAAAATCATCTTAAACAGGGTTATATAAACACAGTATAAAATTATGAATTGGTTATATAACACAGTATAAAATTATGAATTGGTTATATAAACACAGTATAAAATTATGAATTGGTTATATAAACACAGTATAAAATTATGAATTGGTTATATAAACACAGTATAAAATTATGAGTTTTTGACTACAGCCTTGTGGCTCTAATATGAGCTTATAACTTTGTAGCATAATTCTACATGAATACCTAAACAGCATAGGAAAGGAAGGAAAGTATAATGTTAAAGGTCACTCAGTGGCCATGTGGTTTGTGCATTGGGCTACAAAGCTAGCAACCCAGGTTCAAATCTAGTTATCGACTGACTTCCCAGGACTGGATGGTAATCTAACTGGGTACTGTTTCCAGCAGTATCGGCCTAGAATGGGGGTTGGGGAGGTAAAAGACACGCACTGTGGGCTTTTCTGGAAACAAGTCATTTAATCTACACCAGGTTGACTACCCATGCTGAATATGAAACCTTTACCTTTAATGTTAGTACTGTTTTGATTGTTTATTTGGTGTTCAAGGCCTGCTTTCAACAGTTGTTTGGGTTATATGCCAGTCAGACATGGGGTAATCGTAATCGTGTAATCGTAATCGATTGCATTTAATTACAATTTGTCCATGTAATCGAATGTATTCGATTACTTTTTAAAAGTCGATTACATTTAATCGTAATTGTAATCATTACCTGCATGAAAAGTGGTGCAATCGTCGATTACAAATCGATTACTTTGGCATAGAAAAAGACTTCATTTATGGAACTGCTGTATTATATACTTGTGCAAATACGATATTTCATATTAAAAAATACTGCAAAATGCACTTGGTGTACGTAATATGTTAAACTAGTTTTACTTTGGACAGATTCAATTAAAGGTGAAATTTATTTAATTGAAAAGTTTTACTTTTCTTAAGTTTCATTTATAACTGAGTTATTTAATTTTACTGTTTGACTATACACAATCCTTCAGACTAAGTTATGATTTAATTATATCCCATAAATATTTTCACCTTATGTATCAGTAACAAACAACTTTTATATTCTGCCTGAGGCTTAAACAAGTATTTGTGAAATCAATAACTGATATTGTACAATAACACCTAGTTAATGGGGGACATTAGTGGATTATCTACCCTGAATACTCTCTAATATTACTTTGGTCCTTCCATTTGGATTCCTCTGCTTTCATCGCTATTTTCTCTTTTGGTATGGTGATAATTAAGCCTAATTATTTGCAACAATGATTGTCAGATTAAACATTTAGTTTAGCAACATGTTTTGCTAATACCATAATGTTTGTTTTTTGTTAATCCTAACTTTTTATTTAATATATAAGTGACAGTTTTCACAGCTAAAAGTCAAGACAATCACAAAGAGAAACAAGGATAAATTCAGAGGATTCCAACTGAAAGGACCAAAGTGCAATTTGGTCTACCTTTGATGTTATCTGAGTAAGGGAGATAATTTGTTATCAGCAATGTACCTCATTGCTGTCCCCTTACTGAAGATAATTGGTATAATCACTCAACAAAAGTGTAAAACCAGTTCTGGAATTCTGGGATGACAATAAATCAAAATTTCCGTGTTTAGCAAAAGAGTGATAAAGAGTGATAAAACATTTGAAAAATTAATTATGATAAAATGTAACTCATACATTTAAATTTAGTAGAAGACACATGTCAGTCATCCTGGTTACTTTGTAACATTTTGCAAATTGTGTGCTGCAGCTGTGTTAATGTTTTTGTGTAAATAAAAATGTCAGAGCTATTTGGATCTTTTATCTGATTACTGCTATGAACACAATGGAAAGTACTCGTAATTGTAATCGACTACATTTTCAGAGTAATTGTAATTTATTCGGTTACAGTTTAAAAAATAGAGTAATGTAATCGTAATCGTATTCTAAATTTTATTGATGTAATCATAATTAAATCGATTACATTTAGAAGTAATCGACCCCATGTCTGATGCCAGTACTTACAAATCTCTATGCAATGGACAGGCTGCTTCCTTACTTGAATCAGAGGTAAGGGACACATAACCTTTAGACACAATATTCTAATATTCATGAAAAACTTGAACAGTACCCACAGGGAGAGCATATAGTCGGCAACTTGTCCGTCTGTCTGTCCATCCGTCCCTTAGTACACTTTGCTTGTACAGGGAAAACTTTGAAAATCTTCCTGTCTGAAACTGTATGCCCTGGAAGTTAAATATTTTTTATGTAGCAATGTTTAGTAGACCTCCACCAAGTTTGAACAAATCATTATAAAGAGTATTTTTTATTGATCATTAATGGCCAGCTTTTGACAACATAACATGTGGCAGTCTTTTTTTTTTTTTTTAACTGACAATGACTGTTGATTGTAGCCAGTTTTAAAAAAAAATCATCTGAAATGAATCACTCAGATTAATAATCCAAGCTGCAAAAAATAAATCAGTAAAGTATTAAGTTACTATGTTTCACAGCTTGACCAGATACTTATGTATTACATAATACTAGCAACAATATAATAATCCACATTCCTCTAAAATATTTTTAATATTTTTAAAAGTCAAGCTCAGTTACAGTTATTATTTGTCCCATTCTGCTCAAAACCACTTTTTACATCGTATATGTTTTAAATACTAATGAATTCTCGTAAGATGTCAATCTACTTAATCCAGTATTTATACCATTAACTGCAAGTACTGGAACATAAAGTTAGTAAGGTGGCATTATAACGACATGTGAATATGACGTATCATGTGCTTTAAAAAATGGCTTATAATAGGTTTACCGGTCATTGTTTACAACTAGACCAGGGTTTATTTTCACAGGTAGGGGAATGGGTCCTTCCATTAAATGTGGGTAAAATTAACGTGGTATTTTTGCAAAAGGGGAAGAAAAAACTTGGTGTAAATTGAATTACAGGGGAAAACTGCATGATTCTTAACAATTTTCCTGAGGGGTAGATGCCTGTAAACAGCCCCTGCTATAGAAGGAAAAAAAGCCCTGTAGACAGACAGCACAGATCTGGACTTATGTTAATTAACCACTGTGATTTACTTGCCCTATTAATTGAATCTCAACATACAGATTTGCAAGAAATGTTCATATTCTATGTTTCACAGTTTCCTGCATGCAATTACTTAGAAAACTGAAATCAAATCATATACTTAAATGTTTTATCAGTGTGTGAATTTATACTTTGGAGAAGTTTTACTTATCCAACTTAAATGGACCAAGATATTACTAACCAGTACTCCAACTCGCCTTGGACATTCCCATTATAAGTGGCTGATTTAAACAAAACAAAAACATAGTCTTCAAAGTTCTTTTTTGGTACACCTCTCTGTAAATCTATATTTTGTAATATGACCTTATGTTGCATTTTATTACACAATTAAGCTGTAATAGGTCTATTCGGTATATTTCGGTAAAATAGTATCTTTCGTTATTCAGTGTAATATATAAACAGATTTTGAAAATCAGCCCATTATGGACAAAAAGACCAATGTTTTTGAAAAGTAGGTGCGAGCTACCGCTAACCAACGATAGGTAATCAATTATCCATTTTCTGTTATAAGATATACAGGTGAACGCGTGACAACATTGTCTGGTTATCCTTTCGATAGATAAGGAGTGTCCATTCCCTCTCAATTAAGGCCCTGGTGTAACCTACCTTTGTTCAATGTACTGATATCATAATGTTGTAGTTTTTCTTTTTTTTAATTTATTCTGCAGAATTTATTTTACAATTCACTAACTAATAATTATTTTAAATATCAAGACCTGAACAAACCTTTTATTTCACCCAGGTAGAAAATATACATGAAACAACATGGGGAACAAAGTCACAATTGTTGAGATTTTGTTTTTCATGATTAAATCGCCTACTCATATTAATCAATTTTTTTCCCAATTAATCTATAATATAAATAAATTATCTACCATAGGTGACAGTATCAATGAGCATAAAACCTCTAAAAACGAAAAAAAAAATTAACTTTTTACTTATAACTTTTTACTTATATATCTACAATGTAGATATATAAGTAAAAAGTTAAAAAAAATTTTTTTCGATTCTAGATTTTGTATGCTCACTGATACTGTCACCTGTGTTATCTACTGGTACATAACATCAATCAAATAGTTTTGTTTGTTGCATCGTCAAGCATTTTTGATGGCTAATAGAGGTTATAACTTATAAAAGTTCATTATCGATTTCTATATATGGGACGTGTTGACCAAAAATGGGACGAGTTTTACCTGGAACGACTTGGTTTGGCGCGGGCTGACTTGTCACCTCAGATGTTACTCAACACCTTCAAAATATATTTTAAAAGAGAATTATCGTGGAAATAAAATTGTACGCAAGCGTAAAAACAAAAACAAAAAGGCATGCAGAGATATACAGGTAGGCTAATCTTATAAATCAAAATAATAGATGAAACTTACGTTGTTCTGGGCCATTTGAAGAATCTTAACCGGAAATATTGATCACGTGACAAAATAACTGGTGGTTTCGCTAAACTACCGTTCTATCTATTTCTTGGCTATGCGCTGTACTTAAGTAATGTTTTAAATTAAGTGAAAACTGGTATCAGTCAAATTATTTATATAAGGTTCTTGTTTTAGCAAAATTAATCCACCTATTTAACATGAAATGAAGTTGTTCTATTCATATCTTACTGTTGTAACATCAAAACACAAAATAGGAAAGTCAAAACATCAGCATAGGACCTAGATCTACGTAACTTATGTAAGACCACAACTAGAATACTGCTCAATTAATTTGGTACCCTTGGTAGAAACCCCTTACTTATAAAGCTGAAAGTGTACAAAGAGCTGCGGCTAGATATGTCTGTAATAATTACGATTTCCAAAGTAGTGTCTCACAAATGTTATATAATCTTGGTTGGCCCTCTCTAGAAAGCCGCAGACTCCATTCCTCACTAATATTTCTATATAAAATCCAGCACAATCCTGTACACGTTGATCACAACCACCTCATCCCAACTAGAAACTTAAACTTCCTGATCTCCCAGTCCCGTACCTAGTACCACCTTAATACGTATTTGCCTTAGAACATTAAGGTATTGGAATAGTCTCCCATACCAGGTCAAATCCAGTGCCTGCCTAAATATTTTCAAAGATAGGCTGGTGACAGCTCCCTTTTACTCCCGCCCCACCCCCTCCCACCAGTATGATTTTAACCTTGCACTCTTTTATCTTCAAACTTTTATCGGCTTTTAACTAAGCACTTCATGAAAACTTTTAACATAATTTTCCTGACAAGCACCCCAGTTATAGTCAGTACTGACTGATCGGAGTTACATGTAGATGTTGATTGTATACATGTTATAGACACGAGAAAGTTGGAAAAAAAACAAGGAAAAAAAGGAGACAAGGGTGTAGACAAGTCTAGTTGTAGAATTAATACATGAATTAACATTAAACAAATAGGAGTAAATTCCTACATAAAGTTCCGTATATATTCATCATAAATAAGTTGGACGACTTCTGTAAGTAATTTAACAAATCGGTAGTTAGGCGAGATTTGGCGGCACAATTAAGTTGGTATCTGGCAGTAAATAAAAGTAAGATTGGGGCGAGAACCAATTAGCGACACAATGAGCGACTGGTTTAGAAATCTGTGTAAGAAGCATATGCCACTTTTTTTCTCAAATCAGTAAGCAAACATGAATGATTAAACAAAAACATTCGCAAAAAATAAAATGTATCATATAAAACATGTATTTACAAGACAATTACGTCTGTTGTACAGCACTGCTAAGTTATGTGCTCTATTTGTCAGCTGCAGTACACTAATTTGTATGCGCTCAGTTTTTTTCCGCAAATATCGTATGGTCTCATGGAAACGGTAACACTGTATTCCCTGCCGACGCAGTAAATACAGAAATTAGCGCATTAATACAACAGATATCATTGAGATGTAAAACTTCATAATATAGCAACTTTGCACTTTTTACCTGGATAGGGAAAATAGAACCAGCTGGATGATTCAATGATGTAACTTCGTGCGTCTGTTCGTGTATAGAATCTTGTGTCGTTTTTATTGTTGGGAATGACGTCATATGCAGTCATGATTCCACATACAGCCCATCCTATCAATATGGCTATAAGAATCTGGAAATGGTGTTGTTTTGAATGTCAATGTCCACTGTCAAACATTTTCATATTTCTAACTAACTAAACTTGACACAAGAACATCTTCTTTTATCGATGTACATTCAAAATGGCTTTTTATGTCATCCGATATACATGTATTAAAAATGCAATATTAACAACTTAAAATAAAACGCCTAAAACCAGGGCCTTCAAACAAGGCCCTGCTAAAACTAATCATACACACGTTTACTTAACATCCTTAAAACGCAAGAACGATTACCTGAAATCCCATTCAGGACAGGATTACTCAACTGATTGTTATTTTTGTCATGTGTTTGCAGTTTTCTTGTACTCTATACGTAAAGTAAACGGAAGCTAGGTCACTTACTGCGAACACTTGATGGTATGGGTATCGTGTCATGTGACAATTCTTTTTCTTTGTCCATACTGGCACTGGTAACTTGATCTTTGAAAGGTACAGAGCTAGTATCAAAGATATAGCACATGTCCTGTTTGAAAATATAAATGCAAACAACTTCCTCTTTCAAAATTCTCAGTTATACAAATTCTCGCTTTAAAAATGCAGTCTACGTTAAAGTTTATTATTATTACAGTAGATGTAAGCAAACATCTGAAACGTCTGTGTTACGTGAACAGAACACAAGAACTGTTGCCGGGAGATTACATTACCTACTGTGTGATTCTAATCAAAATAATTATGTCTCCCCCCACCCCTGCACCACATAGTGAGGTGGGACACATTGTTTTTGTACCTTCCGTCTCTCTGTTTGTCTGTCAGTTAGTCACAAGTTTGTCTGATTTCAATGGAACTTGCTTTGAGTTATTGGAACCAAGTCTGGATGAGCATATCGTTGGTATTTTCCGGTTCAGTGATTTTCAGCGAAGTTATAGGCAATGATTTGTTCAAATTTGAACACATATTTGAGCTCAATAAGCGACTGTTCGATTGTAATGTGGTGAAAAATCGTGGCTCGACCGGGACTCGAACAGAGGGCCTTCCGCTTAAATCAATTGATTTATCACCTATAAACCTGTACCCGGCTACATATACCCCCTCCAAATTTAGAATTCGTCCCGAATTCTTAGTCACAGAGAATATTGTGAAACATTCTCGAGGTGCCGAAGCAGTAGCCAAATTATAACGTAGGTTATTTTTGGCGCCCAGCCAAATGTAACAGGTGGTGAACTATTGTGGCTCGACCGGGACTCGAACCCAGGGCCTTCCGCTTACAGGGCGGACACTTTACCAACTGAGCTACCAAGCCACACGGTTTTGCCTTATCGATTAATCACCTATAAACCTGTACCCGGCTACACATTTACGGGAATGATTATAAGCAAGTGAAGTTACAAATATCATTAATGTGTTCTGGTCGGCTGATTTTTGGTGAAGATATGTCCAAGTTTGAACCCATATGGGCATATCCCCATAACGGTTTGTCTGATTTTTGACAAAACTAAACAGGAATGATTATTAACAAGTTCAGTTACAAGTATTATTGATATATTTCGGTCAGCTGATTTTTAGTGGAGCTATCGGCCTTGATTGTCCAAGTTTGAATACATACGGGTTTATCTCAATAACCGCTCGCCAGATTATAATAAAACTTCACAGGAATGATTTTAGCAAGTGTACTTACACATATTTACTTACACATATTATTGATCTGTACCGGTCGGCTGATTTTAAGCGGGGTTGTGGCCCTTGATTTGTTAAAATTTGAATAAATCTAAGCATAGTTCCATAACCACTGATCGGATTTTGAGGAAACTTCACAGGAATGATAATAAGTGAGAGCAGACACGCAAATTATCGTTGTGTTCCGGTCGGATGATTTTGAACGAAGTTACGGCCTTTGATTTGCCCAAATTTGAATACAGTTCGACATATCTCCATAACTGCTGGTTGGATTTTGACAACATTTCACAGCGATGATCATTATCAAGTGTAATTATCAATATTATTGGCTTATACTGGTCGGACGATTTATAACACCTTTATTTTAACTAGCATTCTTCATGGTTAATGACATGTTGGCGAGACATATGTTTTTCTCAAAAACAATCTCTAGGTCTCCTGCTACAGTTTAGTCATGTTATAACTGAGAGATTTTACTTAATATCAGAAAAAATAATAAAGCACATGCACCATAATCACTATGAATAATATAATGTCATTTAGAGACTCTGAACAGAGAAAATTCGCAATCTGAATTTGAAACCGGAAAGGAATTTTATCTTATTTGATTCCTTCAAAGTTTAAGTCAAAAGTAAATTACATAAATGCTATTCCCCAGTGTACTTTCGCGAAACTTGCAGTTGCTTTCATGAGGTAGATTCCAATCAGGAAGATTGCGGGTACGATCGTGACGGGACCTACAAAACGTAGCAGGAAGCCAACTAGACCGGTCACCCCTATCAAACAGTGAATCGCACCAGCCAGTACGAGACTGCCTTGAAGCTGCAAGTAAAATCATGCACAAGTGTTTGCAGAAACTCTTTCAGACATCTTACATTACAAAACCAGATTTACTTCTATGAAGGTTACAAACTATTGTTCCAGAAATCCTTTCGGAAAGAATTTGTATCGTAAGTGAAAACAGCAAATTCAGGAGTACCTACTGGAAGTAAATCGTTTCCTGTCAATTCATTCAGTTCATATGAATCAGTGGCGTGGGAAACTCCAACCATAACAAATAAAGAAAACGTTTAAAAATACATTTTATCACATTCAGTTCCTTGTGACCATCTAACAATACATCCAATCCTCCAAGAAACCCCGGGTAGATATTGACTGCACTGCACCATTGTTGGCAACAATTTACAGAGAACGTACAGACAAAGTTGGTATCAGAAACAGCCAAAATATGTGAAACATTATCATTTCGGCACTATTACCTACCAGCTGTGCATTCTCCAATACTGTAGGTCTGTTCAGAGCTACAAGATCAACCGTAGAAGATCCATTACTTGCCCGAGCAACTGAAAGAAAAATCAAGCACTTTCATTGCAAAATGAATCGTGTCTGCATTTTCGCGGGAAAGTAACATATGAAACAGTCTGAAATTGTTTCTTTAAGATGAAACATACTGAAATTATTTCACGTACACCGTTGAGTTAAAGCTGTTAAACTTCTACATTTCAAGTACACGAGTAAATTCTCGTAGGTTCATCGACCAGATGGTCAGAAACGCAGTATCGGTGATCCTTGGTGTAACTTAATAATACGGTGTTACTCTTTCTGTAACATTATTTTGCACTGGAATTTAGCAACATAATCCCGGTCGAAGTAGCTTATCTCCTACACAAATGAATATATTATTATAACGCAAAAATATTGACAGAATTGAGTTTGAGCCCAGGTAGTGAGGCCTAAGAGAGATACAAGCGTTATGCTCACGGTTCATAACATGACCGAGTGACATTAAATAAGAGTGATACCTTATGTAGCACGACATGTTACCTTCTATACAAGTTAAGTATACTAACTTTCGGCTGCATCTAATTCACATCTTTCCTTGCTAATTGCGGCCATTGCCAGCAAAGGGATGACGTAGTCTGGGGCGGCACCCTGGAACAGCGGGAGTCTTACCCCTATAAATGTCATCAGAAGTGTAGTTATACCGCTCATGAATAAAGTCGACCCGAGTAACTTAGCTTTGAACTCTTCATCGTTTTCTGCGCATATTGTCTGGGCCACGAGTAAGGACACGGACAGGTTACCAGAGAGTGACAACAGAGCTTGCTGTAAGAGAAAATATCTTCAATGCACATGCACATAGGTAACTGAGGTCCTTATTATCTCTTATTACAAAAAATAAATTAACAAAAAAAAAATTGATGTACAGCATCAGGTTGGCGACTTTAAAGTGTCGCATACGTTTGATTTTGCACATTCAAAATATTCATATAAGTGTAGAATTGTTAGTGCACTTAAACAGGCCATCTTTGTGTGCCATTCGTAGTCTTGCCGCCTCGATCACTAAACCAACACTCACTGAGTCAAAGACGCGTTTTGTCATGATCTGTACTTACACAGGTAAGTACTCAATATTGTGTTACACTTGATATTCAATAAGTAATTGAAAATGAGCTGAAAAATCTGAACTGTTCTTATTTTGCCGTTATTAACTGATTCTTAATTTTGTAGCGCCACACGCAGCAGTTACTTCATTTAACAAGGCAGTCTGAAGGACAGCAACGTCCCCTACCGCTGTAGAACATTGGAATGGATAACAAGTATGAAGAGAGACTCCCAATATGACATAGGATAATGATTTCTACGGAAAATGGGCAGCTACATTTGGAGCAGTTTAAAAGTTATGGAGCGGAAATGAAATGTGGACTTTTATGCTCACCTGGGCCTTTGGCTCATGGTGAGCTATTGTGACCGGACTTCGTCCGTCGTCCGTCAACAATTTCATTCAAACAACATCTCCTCTGAAACCTCTAGGCCAAATTTGATGAAACTTGCCTGGGATGTTCCTTGCATGAAGCTCTACCAAAGTTGTTCAAAGAATTCAATTCCATCAAGAACTCTGGTTGCTATGGCAACTTAAAGGAAAAACTTTGAAAATCTTCTTGTCTGAAACCACAAGGCCCTGAGCCTTAAGATTTAGTATGTAGCATTGTCTAGTGGACCTCTATCAAGTTTGTTCAAATTATTCCCTTGAAGTCAAATTTGGCCCCACCCCGGGGTCAATTGATTTTACATAGGCTTATATAGTGAAACTTTAAAAATCTTCTTGTCTGAAACCACAAGGCCCTGAGCCTTAAGATTTGGTACGTAGCATTGTCTAGTAGATCTCTATCAAGTTTGTTCAAATTATTCCCCTGGGGTCAAATTTGGCCCCGCCCCGGGGGTCAATGGATTTTACATAGGTTTATATAGTAAAACTTTAAAAATCTTCTTGTCTGAAACCACAAGACCGCGAGATCTAAGATTTGGTATGTAGCATTGTCTTGTGGACCTCTACCAATTTTGTTCAAATTATGCCCCTTGGGTCAAATTTGGCCCTGCCCCGGGGGTCAACTTATTTTACATAGGGAAAACTTTGAAAATCTTCTTGTTTGTATAAAATATGAGATCTTTGAATATATTCAGTTAGAAAATGTAATGTTGCATCTGATGTTTGCTTAACGGTAGACCCTCAGGCAAAATGCTCAGGTGAGCGATCCAGGGCCATCATGACCCTCTTGTTATATATATGACCTCTAAGTGTGACCTTGACCTTGGGGTAGCGACCTGGTTGTTGCGCTCTGCACTTCGTCTCATAATGGTGATCATTTGTGCCAAGTTATTTTAAAAACTTTCCATGCTTTTAAAAGTTATGGAGCGGACGGACAGACCGACGGACGGACGGACAGACAGACAGGGCCATTCCTATAATCCCAGCACGACAGAAAGACATTTTTTGAACTCTTGTCGCGTTGGTGCCCCCAACTTGTCGTTCTGTCGTACTGGTGGGGTTTATTCAAGTAAACGCGCCAGCACAACAGAACGACAAATGAGCACGCCAATACTTGTTGTTCTGTTGTGTTGTCGCCCTGCCAGAAATGGCAGAAAACAGTCACTATAGTTTCTTCTCTCTGTAAACGCCTCAATGCTGCTGCACTAGAGAAAGAACAGATCAAATATGAATATCTAACTACTGTGAAAAGAAGAGGGTCCCGTACCTGTAAGCCAAAGAACACACAAAGATGTACTGGCGGGGATTCGTGCACATTATAAATCATGGCCCCATCTCCCTCGCCCTGACTGCTCGTTTCTACTTCTACATCTTCTTTGTTGTTGCAGCGGATGGAATTTTCATCATACATCACATCCTATGGATTGATGCAGTAATAATTATTTAATGTTTAAACTGATGCAACTTCCATTTACGTCTCCGTGATTTCGTAACACACTGTATATTCTTTCTCCAATATTTACAATCACATTTATTCGCTGCAATGTTATAGATAGTGTATTAACACAGAGGTCTAGTTTATTCTATTGTCCAGACTTGTTTAGAAGGTCCAAACAATTGCAGGAGTAATATTAGAAATAGAACTATGGTAAATTTTCAAACGGTATAACAGTATTTGAACACTCACCTTGGCTTTACTTAATCCATCTCTATTCGACACCAGAGGCAAATCATGTTCATTAGGTAACATTTTATTGAGGAAGGAAAGTGTGTTGTAATTAACAACATGTCATTCCATGTTATATATATATAACATATAACAGTACAGTTTTAAGGTCGAGGGCGATACAATTGATTTTTAAAAGAAATGGTATCAACATATTATCTATCTAACCCTGACCCAACATTAGAAGATAAAGTATTACACGCGGTGTTTCACTGCTTCATGTTATCGTACCTTTTATCGTTAAGTTATAATAGTTCGATATCCGTCTCTCTCTTAAATCTAAAAGCTCTTTAAACGTTTGTTTCACGGAGATTTCGGATAAATAAGGGTAAAATCTTTAAATGAAGTCAACTGTCGCTTTTTATTTCCAAAGAATCATAGTTCCATAGAAAGACGGAGACCGACGCACGTAATTACACCCGTACATAGACAGAGACGCACGTATGCATACGCGTACATAGACAGAGACGCACGTATGTATACGCGTACATAGACAGAGACGCACGTATGTATACACGTACAAAGACAGAGACGCACGTATGTTCGCACAAACATCGACAGAGACGGACGTATGTACACACGTACATCGCGGAGACGCACGTATGTACACACGTACATCGCGGAGACGCACGTATGTACACACGTACATCGACAGACACGTACTCATGTACACACGTACATCGACAGAGACGCACGTACGTACACGCACGTATGTACAAACGAACATAGACAAAGACGCACGTAAGTATACACGTACATCGACAGGGACACACATATGTTAACGCGTACATACACAGAGACGCACGTATGTATACGCGTACATACACCAAGACGCACGTATGTATACGCGTACATAGACAGAGACGCACGTATGTATACGCGTACAAAGACAGAGACGCACGTATGTTCGCACAAACATCGACAGAGACGGACGTATGTACACACGTACATCGCGGAGACGCACGTATGTACACACGTACATCGCGGAGACGCACGTATGTACACACGTACATCGACAGACACGTACTCATGTACACACGTACATCGACAGAGACGCACGTACGTACACGCACGTATGTACAAACGAACATAGACAAAGACGCACGTAAGTATACACGTACATCGACAGAGACACACATATGTTAACGCGTACATACACAGAGACGCACGTATGTATACGCGTACATACACCAAGACGCACGTATGTATACGCGTACAAAGACCGAAACGCACGTATGTATACGCGTACATAGACAGAGACGCACGTATAAATACGCTTACATAGACCGAGACGCACGTATATATACGCGTACATAGACCGAGACGCACGTATGTATACGCATACATAGACCGAGACGATCGTATGTTTACGCGTAAACAGACCGAGACGCACGTATGTATACGCGTACATAGACAGAGACGCACGTTTGTATACTCATACATAGACCGAGACGAACGTATGTATACGCGTACATAGACAGAGACGTACGTATGAACACGCACGTATGTACACAGTGATATAAAAAGAGACGTACGTATGTACACCTGTACATAGACAGAGACGCACGTACGTACACGCGCGTATGTACAAACGTACATAGACAGAGACGCACGAAAGTATACACGTACATCGACAGAGACGCACGTATGTATACTCGTACATCGACAGAGAAGCACTTATGTACACGCGCACATCAACAGAGATGCACGTATGTATGCACGCATATAGACAGAGACGCACGTATGTATACGGGTAAATAGACAGAGACGCACGTATGTATACACGTACATAGACAGAGACGCACGTATGTTAACGCGTACATAGACAGAGACGCACGTATGTATACGCGTACATAGACCAAGACGCACGTATATATACGCTACATAGAAGAGAGACGCACGTATGAATACTCGAACATAGACCAAGACGCACGTATGTATACGCGTACATAGACAGAGACGCACGTATGTATACGCGTACATAAACAGAGACGCACGTATGTATACGCGTACATAGACCGAGAAGCACTAATGTATACGGGTACATAGACATAGACGCACGTATGTATACATGTACATAGACCAAGACGCACATATGTTTACACGTACAAAGACAGAGACGCACGTATGTATACACGTACATAGACCAAGACGCACATATGTTTACACGTACATAGACAGAGACGCACGTATGTATACACGTACATAGACCAAGACGCACATATGTTTACACGTACATAGACAGAGTCTCATGTATGTACGTACACACGTACATAGACAAAGACGCACGTATGTTATATACACGTTCACAGACAGAGATGCACGTATGTGCACAAGTACATAGACCGAGACACCGCCTTAACTCACCGACATACGAGAAGGGAGCTGATCACCAGGAACTACGTTCAATTGTTCACTCATAGACACAAATGCCGGGTTAGTGTAACTAGTGCCATCTTCTTGAGCGGTGTTTGTAGAGGTAAATTTCATTTTGGTCATCATAATGAGTCTGAAATGAAAAAAAGGCAATTTATACAAAAATCAGAATACAATGCATTCATCGTATTCCACTGCCATCAAGACAAGTTCTTTTCGATGAATATTGGAAAAATGTTACATATTTTGCAATAATTAAAAAAAATAATATCAATAATCATAAACATAATCATTCTTACGAAAATTTCATATCAAAACGTCATTGTAAGACAAAGGCGCGATGTTTTGTAGTACTTTTAAGCACTTTAGTAAAAATATCTGAACAATTCTTCATTGCCTTTTTATTTTATAGCGTCAGACATAACAAACTGAGCACTATTTTGAATTTGGACCTACATGTATAAACTTGTAACGCTGTACATATTACTGAAGTTGGTTGTCCTTTAATTCACATTTTACACCATTTGTACACTTTATGTATAACTATCTGTGTTTGACTTGTGAGAAATGAGGCCAGATTTCAAGCATTATGTTAAAACCACCATCCGTGAACTTATTTCTAATGTTACAGTAAATAGGAGTAAAACCTGTTTTGAAAGGTTCACATGGTTTACATGAACGTCTGACTGAAAATTACGTTGATAGGCTTTAGATTTTATCACAGGATATTAGGGACCAACTTTATTCTCAGAAATAGAGGAAGGAAACAAGGGTTACCAAAGTTATAATTTCTCAAAAAGGTGTTTCCTTTCTATTTTCCCCACTCGAAGTTGAAAAGAGCCAGCTCTGTGAATCAGTTAAGACGGTTCAACACGAACGTTATACTGTGCACGAGGTTTGAATATAAACGCTTATTTTGCCCCTTGCATTTTCGATCGTTAACGTAAAGAACAATATATATCTAGGTTTTTATCACATTAGTTATTATCTTTTCAGTACTTTAACAAGTAAAGCAAGTTAGTGATCTATTATACGAAAAATATCTCAGCTCTAAAGATAAAGATTTACTCTCGTTTTACTGTATCTGCGTGTGGAAAAGGAAAGGTTGAATATTTTTGCGATAGTTCTTTAGATACCATAAATTATAGATATTCAAGCTTGTTAATCTACAGGTTAAGATAAAAAATATGATGAAGCAATGAAGTTTCCACATACCTGAGTGAGCGATCAACCTGCACTCTCAAGTTTTACTTTAAAAACTACCGACATCCTGCTTCGATGGTTTTTTCAAATATTTGCAGTAGTAACATAATATTCCTAGATTGACGATGTTCATTGCTTCTATGTATTTTTGTCTGAAGTTTTTTCTCTTTAGAACACTAAAAGATATTCATTATCTGTCTGCAGTTGTCTTTACCAGGTATTTCCTTTACAATCCAGATCTGGTCTCATTTTTTTGCGTTTTCTTACTGGGACTCGTGTCCGTGTACTGGGACTCGTGTCCGTGTAGTTCGCGTTTTGAAGAACTCGACAGGTTTTCTAGGCATTAACTAAAGCAGTAGTTGTACATTAAGCAAAAGTCCTAGTTTTAAATATATATGTCGAATAACTCTAGTTTGTAAGTAAAATTTTGGAACAAAAACTTTGTTCGATGTTTACAAGCTTTTTCTAACTTGTACCTTTATTTAAAAAAAAATGAAAGGACTGGAACCTAAGCCGGATAAGGAAGAAGTCATTTCCCTGTTAGATGACTCCGTCTCTCAGCCGGATAAGGAAGAAGACATTTACCTGTTAGATGACTCCGTCTCTCAGCCGGATAAGGAAGAAGACATTTCCCTGTTAGATGACTCCGTCTCTCTAATTCGTTTTAGTCCTCAATCTTGATCGTCGATGCCAGGACTGGTTTTGTTGATGACTTAACCGAGTATTGTTGAAATTCAATTCAAAAGCATCCTGATTCAATTCTTAAAAACAGACAGTATTTTCCCCTGATGCTGTTCGTCATTGTGCCATGTGGTATGTCTTTTTTATTCAGATTACCAATTTAAAGTTTCTTTTTACACGACAGACTTCGAACCTATCAGATCCATGTCAAGATCGCTTCTTTTTCAGAGTAAAAAAAAACAAGAAAAAAAAAAAAACATCGTGGGTTGGGGGAGGGGGTGGGGGCGGAGGGCTTATAAGCGACGTGTAAAATTCTCACATTTTAGTGCTAACTAAACTACCGAGCTTAAATTTCATATTGTCACTGTTCACTTACAATATCAATCAGTCATGGCAGTACATGTATATATTTTACAGTATAAGTGTCCATGATCCGCATAGAGTTACCTTGCTTAAGAAGAACATAAGAGCAATGTTTCTACGTATTACATGTGAACCATTTTGAAACTTACAACTGTACTACAGAGAAAGTAAATTGCACTTAACCTAAATGTAAGAAAGAAGAAAAAACATTTACCTTATATCTTCTTTCACACGTAAACTATCAATCTAACAGTTTTTGTTCACACAGGTATGAATATGCATGTATACTTTGATAAATAATTTACCGCTGTAATAATTTACCGCTGTAATAATTTATTTGCTGTATTTGAACTTCAACATGAGCACTTAATTTTCAAATGCATTTTATCTTTTCAAATTTGCAACGATGTTTGTAAAACTTTAGGAAGATCTATCCACTCAGATATCAGAACACCTAATTATTATGCACGACACGTTGTTTTAAATCTAAATGTATTTACCAGTTTATTTTTCGAAAGTAATGGTTGCCTATATGACGCCTTTCAGAGATTAGTTTTCTGGGTAGTGGGGGAAAGTGCAAGAGTAATGTTTGCACGACTGCTTTAAAATACAATCAATGTATGGAGTACATTTACAGGAGCGGTTCGAGGATTTTAGATTTACAGGGCGTAGTATTTCGGCCGACTTTGGGTCCGTTTTCTACAGTCACTGTAAGTTCTGATCCTTTGGTTAACGGGTCTTATTTACTTATACAATGTGAGACTTTAATAAGTCTCAGTAGTTTAAATTAACATGTTTGGAAGATTTTCTCCTAAACTGGAGAAAAAACGCTCGACATGGTGAAAATCAAGAACTTTCTCAAAGTGAATCTCAAGGTAAACTGTAGCATGAAATGGATGACTAATGCGGCATAAGAGCTAGACGAGGCAGATAATGACCGAGAAGAACCCTGCAAAAAGTGTAGTGAGATTATATCAAATACAAAACTACAAGAAAAACATGACATAAATGAGAGACGTACAGAGATGTCTCTGCATAAATAAATGAATAAACAAATACCACAAGTCCCACATTGAATCAATAAAATAATAATTAACATAGTAATGATGATAATAATAATAATAACAATAATAATAATAATAATGAAAACAGCAACAGTAATGCATTTAATTAAATTGCTAATACTGTCAGACTCCTAAATTAATAGATGGCTATAAACACACACACTATTCGGCAGTATTTTATCAAAACCCAATATGTCTGCTCCCATGTGAAATGCAGGTATTATAAAATTAATTTAAAGAAGTCTTTAAACCTTTGAATCTGTAGCATTCTATCAAGTAAAATGGTTATGCCAGCATCGATATCGATTTTCTTTTATTACAGTTAACAGAATTTAACTTTTTTTTAACGAACTCCTGAACTTTGTTCTTACACATGTAGAAAAATACACAATTCAGGATGTTTTAAGAAACCCCTCGGTGGCCTTCACCGGCTTATCCCATACTCCTCAAAGGTGTCTGCTACTGACTTAAACAATGCTCAACATAAACTTAAATTATAGCAGTAAAGTTCTCAGTGAATGCTAAGAAGTAACTAGGTTTTAAGAGAGCACACTTTTGTTTATTTAAAAGTATTCATAAGTTTTTCAGAATTTTCATTTTGAAGAGTCCTGAGCAGATGAAATCACTTAAGCTATTGGCTACTATCTAAAGATCTGTATTTTTTTTTTTTTAAATTTTAAAGGTTGCGATTTGTTTTCTCTGACTGACATTAGTACAGTACTGACGTTTTTCTTATGCCCATTACAGTTCACCACAGGAACCTGATATTTTATCAGTGATTAACCCTAGACTGACATTTCAGCCCAAAAAAGGAGTAAATGGTCTATACTAATTAACTCATGTCACTCCAGATATGATTTCAAAACTATATATTAACTCATGTCACTCCAGATATGATTTCAAAACTATATATGTGGAGTTGGTACATAAAATATTAGGGAATACTACAAGGTGAAATAATATTACGAGCTGATATTTTATGTTTGTTCACCTTCTACGTCTCGCTTTGATCTGCAGCTGCTCAAACGGTTTTGCCCAAACATTCGTTGTTGGGCACATATTATCACTTGTTTGTCTCATGAACACTGATGAAAAATGGTGCTTTTGTTCATACTGATGTTATTCATTAAAGGACCAAAACATACATGTTGAATAATTCAAGTATGACAATGACCTTTAAATAACCTTGACCATCAGATTAAAATGTAATAACTTTGTTATTTATTTATGGATTTGATTCATACTTGGACAAAACAACACTTCTGACAAAACGAAAATACTGAATTATTCAGATATGACCTTGACCTTAAAATGATCTTGACTAACAAGATCGAATTATTGAATTTTGCTTAAATTGTCTTAACTTTCTCATTTATTTATAGATTTGATTCATACTTAGACAAAACAACACTTATGACAACTTCAACATTTTGATTGTTTCAGGTTTGACCTTGATCTGAAAATGACCTTGACCATCAAGGTCAAATTTTTGAATTTTGCTAAAATTGGCCATAACTTTGTTATTTATAAATGGATTTGATTCATACTTGAAAAAAACAACACTTATGACAAAACCTACATGTTAAATTATTCAAGTATGACCTTGATCTAAAAAGAAGCATGACAATCATGATCCAAATGTTGAATTTTGCTTAAATTATTATAACTTTGTCATTTATTTATAGATTTGATTCATACTTAGACCAAACAACACTTATGACAAAACTGATAGGTTGAATAAATTATGATCTTGACCTTAAAATGACATTGAGGGTCAAGGTGAAATTATTGAATTTTGTTAAAATTGGCCTTAACTTTGTTTTTTTTAGTTGGATTTGAATCATACTTGGACAAAACAACATTTGTGACAAAACAGAAATACTGACTTATTCAAATATGACCTTGACCTTAAAATGACCTTGACTGTCATCGCCAAATTGTTGAATTAGTTGCTGAAATTGTCATAAATTTCTCAGTTATTTATGGATTTGATTCATACCTGGACAAAACAACAGTTAGACAGCTCCGCCATTTTGATTTATTCAAGTATGACTGACCTTAAACGTCAAGGTCAGATTATTGAATTTTGCTAAAATTGGCCATAACTTTGTAATTTGTGATTGGATTTGATTCATACTTGGATAAGACAACACTTAAGACAAAACTGACATGTTGAGTTATTCAGGTTTGACCTTGACCTAAATATGACTTTGACCATCAAGGTCAAATTATTTAATTTTGCTAAAATAGCCAAAACTTTTTTATTTATGGATGGATTTGATTCATATTGGGACAAAACAACACTGAGAATAGAACAAACATGTTGAATAATTCAGGTGTTACCTTGACCTTTAAATGACCTTGACATTGGTAAAATTTGTTATATCTTTGTTATTAATGATCTTCATACTTGAACATAACCACCTATTAGACAATACCTAGGGTTAGGGTTTAGGGTAAATTGAACTTGACAATGACCTTTATTTGACCATGTCATTCAAGGTCAAATCATTGAATATTGCTTAAATTAGCCATAACTTTGTTATTTATGGATGTATTTGATAATTATATTTCCAAATGATGTTGCTTTTAAAAAGCTTTCACCACAATTGGCTTCCTCTGATGTGTTTGCCTTTGGAAAAAGGTAAAAATGTTGAGGGTGGCCCCCGCTTGTGGTGGCACTAATTTGATTAGCAGTTTATTGTATTTCTTTCTCTACTCCACTTCAAAGACATCAAAGGTGGTTGACCAGATGTGGATGTGAATGATACAACTATGCAAAAATTGTCTGGCTTCAGATTAAGTAGGTCAATCATTTTTTAGCTTTTAGGATCGGTGGTTGTCTGTCGTCCGTCTGTCCGTCATTCACTATTCATTCAAATGACATCTTCTCTGAAACCACTGGGCCAAATTTAATGAATCTTACCTGGGATTTTCCTTGCATGAAGCTCTACCAAGATTTTTCAAATGGTTCCGGTCCATTGCTTTGCTGGGTCACTGGAGCTAAAAACAGATTTTTAAAGTTGGATCTTTAAAAATCTTCTTCTCTGAAACCGCAAGGCCTGGAGCTTAGGTTTTTGGTATGAAGCATTATCTAGTGGACCTCTACCAAGTTTGTTCAAATTATGATCCTGGGGTCAAAACTGACCCCACCCCAGGGGTCAGTTCATTTTACATAGAGTTATACAGGGAAAACTTAAAAATGTTCTTGCCAGAAACCACAAGGCCTAGAGTTAAGATATTTGGTGTGCAGCATTGTCTAGAAGACCTCTACCAAGTTTGTTCAAATCATGGCCTCTGGGTCAAAAATGGCCCAGCCCCAGGGGTAACTTGTTTTACATAGAGTTATATAGGAATAACTTTTAAAATCTTCTTGTCAGAAACCTTAAGGCATAGACCTTAGATATTTGGTATGTAGCATTTATAGTGGATCTCTACCAAGTTTGTTCAAATTATACCTCTCAGGTCAAATTTGGCCCCACCCTGTGGTCATTGGTTTTACAAAGGCTTATATAGGAAAAACTTCGAAAATCTTCTTGTCTGAAACCACAAGGCCCTGAGCCTTAAGATTTGGTATGTAGCATTGTCTAGTGGACCTCTACCAAGTTTGTTCAAATTATGCCCCTGGGGTCAAATTTGGCTCCACCTCGGGGGTCAATTGATTTTGCATAGGGAAAAGTTTGAAAATCTTCTTGTCTGAAACCACATGGGCCTTAGCCTTAAGATTTGGTATGTAGCATTGTCTACTGGACCTCTACCAAGTTTGTTCAAATTATACCCCTGGGGTCAAATTTGGCCCCACCCCAGGGTCATTGGTTTTATATAGGCTTATATAGTGAAAACTTTGAAAATCTTCTTGTAGAAGGAGAGGTAACATTTTCTGTCCAAATAATCTGTAAATTTGTCAGACAGGTTGTTTCTATGATTTCTAGCTCAGGTTCTAATATGGGTTAAAAAACTAGGTCACATAGCCCAAAAATAGAAAAACCTTGTTAACACTCTAGAGGTTACATTTTCAATCCAAATATTCCAGAAATTTGTCAGAAAAATTGTTTTAATGATTTATAGCTCAAGTTCGAATATGGGACATCTGGGGTCAAAAACTAGGTCACATAGCCCAAATATGGAAAAACCTTGTTAACACTCTAGAGGTAACATTTTCAGTCCAAATAATCTGGAAATCTGTCAGAAAGATTGTTTCAATGATTTCTAGCCCAGTTATGAATATGGGTTATCTGGGGTCAAAAACTAGGTCATAGGGCCAAAAAGTAGAAAAACCTCGTTAATGCTCTAGAGGTTACATTTTTAGTCCAAATATCCTTGAAATTTGTCGGAAAGGTTGTTTCAATGATTTCTAGCTCAGATTTGGATACGGGTCATCTGGGATCCAAAACTAGGTCACAGAGCTCTAAAATGTAAAAACCATTTTAACACTCCAGAGATTACATTTTCAGTCCAAATATCCTGGGAATTTGTCAGACAGGTTGTTTTGATGATTTCTAGCTCAAGTACCAATATGGGTCATCTTTGGTCAAAAACTAGGTCACAGAGCCCAAATATGGAAAAACCTTGTTAACACTCTAGAGTTAAGATTTTAATTCCAAATAACCTGAAAATTTGTCAGAAAGGTTGCTTCTATGATTTCTAGCTCAAGTTTGAATATGGGTCATCTGGAGTCAAAAACTAGGTCACAGAGCCCAAATATCGAAAAACTTTGTAAACACTCTAGAGGTACATTTTCAGTCCAAATTTGTCAGAAAGGTTGTTTTGGTGATTTCTAGCTCAAGTTTGGATATGGATCATCTGCGGTCAAAAACTAGTTCACAGAGCCCAAATATAGAAAATCCTTGTTAACACTTTAGAGGCTACATTTTCAGTCCAAATAACCTGGAAATTGGTCAGAAAGATTGTTTCAATAATTTCTAGGTCAAGTTTGAATATGGGTCATCTGGGGTCAATTAACCAGGTCCATAGCAATTTTGTTAAAAGCAGTCATATTCAGGTGAGTGATACAGGGCCATTATGGCCCTCTTGTTTGGTCATGTTGGTGCACAGTGGTGTGTTGATTGGGCTTGATAGTTGAGGATTGTATAATGTCTAAAGGATTTGAGGCAGGTGACATTGGAAAAAATAAGACAACTAGCAATATTTGGCTACAAATCACAGTGTAACAGTTCTGGTGGTGGATGAAGGTGCTGGGTGGGCAACTCAAAACCAAACCTTTCTGAATTCTTATTGCAGTTGAAACTTTTAATCAACCTCAAGATCTGTAAGTTACAAAAAGTGCTGAATTTTGAAAATCATGGCACATGGGTCCAGAGAAAACTCAACCATTCCTCAAAATGATAAAAAATTCAGTGAGATATTGACAATAATTTTTTTCTAATTTGTAAACCTGGAAAGTTTGTAGTAATTTTCATGCTCACAGTACATGTCTTTTGTATTAAAAAATCTGTAAGTAGCACTGTGGGATTTTTCACTTGTTCTGGTGTTAGCAACTTTCAACAGCAATGCCAGAATCAAAAATAGCAAAAATATTTGTAAACTGTTTGCCAAATGGCAATTGCCCAGAGCCTTTCAAAATTTCTTCTGCTATCTAAAACCCTTGGTACATTGATAAGCCACTAAAGTACATGAAAAGATGTGTAAAGAGAGAATAAATCTGACAAATGATCAGTGTAGAATTGTTAATTGTTTGTACACTTACTTTGTAGAAAGTCCAAAAAGATCTGTGTGGTCAATATAAGCATTTGACAGAGAAGTTCACATGTTAAAGGAGGCATTTCAGAGGCTGAGGCACTTAATTCAGTCAAGCATGGCTTCAGCAAAAAGAGCAGCTGATGAGGCTGGACAGTTAATTAACAAGAAACTAAAGGTAGTTTTTTTAAAATAAAATAATATGAAAATTACATGTATCAAAAACTGCAATAAAGAGATATTTCTACTAAAATGATTTGAAGTTGTATTTTTGAAAGAATTTTTTTTTTAGGTTAAAGTCTGAACACTGGCTGAATTCTGATGTTTTACAGAACTTAAGTTGATTTACCTGTATGTGATACACTGTTTTAATATGCTTGTCATCATTACCAAACGTCAGCTGTAGCTTTAGTATGCTTTTTTTGTCCGTCCATTGTCCACAATAAACTTAACTCCTTCACTGCTTGGCCAATTGCAATAAAACTTCACAGGAATTATCCTTGTATAGTCCCTTCTCAAAATTATAAAATTGCATGAAGCTCTACCAAAGTTGTTCAAAGAATTGGATTCTATCAAGAACTCTGGTTGCTATAGAAACAGAAATAAAAACTTTGAAAATCTTCTTGTCTGAAACCATGAGACCTAGAGCTTAGATATTTTGCATAAAGGTTTATCTAGAGGTACTCTACCAAGATTGTTCAAATTATGCCCCTGGTTTCATTAACAGCTCTGCCCAGGAGATCTCTTTGTTGTAAAACAATTATTCACTAATCCCATGTTATATTCAAACATAAAACAAATCATAAGATCACATTAGAATTTAGGCATTTGTATTTGACAGCTATTGTTTCGAAAAAGAACTAGCAGAATGAATGATTATATAACAGTGCCTTTTTTATCAGGCTTGATTTTGGTGTGTTCTTCAGCATGGCGAATCCTCTTGAAATCATCTGAGTCAGATGCTACCTCTAACAGCTTTTACTCACTAATTATGGTAGACCAACTTGTTTCTGACCCATCAAGCAATATGTATCAGTTTATTTCTATGAGCAATGGCGTTTTTAGCCTCACTTATAAATTCTTTAGTTTTGGAAACCTCTCGGTAAGAGACAGCTTTCTCATTATTATCTGTCAAGTCTAGTATGTAATTGTTGACTCTTGAACTGAATTAAAGAATCACTTTTAACCTTTTTTTGTCACTGAAGTTACTGTCCACTCAGCATCTTGCTTCCAGTCATGCTGAAGATCCCTAAATTTGTCATCGAAGTAACTTTTCAATTCAGAAATAGCTTCTTCTTTTGATACCAGAGAATAGTGCCCACGTGTTGGTGAATTTTCTAGCGACGTAATACCATAAAACACCATTAGCTATAACTTTAAACCACTGTGTAAGCTGTCAAATACTGCCTTGAGTGACAACCAAATGCAAACCACCACTTAAATAGGGACACATAAATATAAACCACGACAATTTCATGCAGAATTAATGGTATTAGAAAGCATAAAACAAATGATGTTGTACATGTACTTGTAAACAGATAGCATAAGAAATTAGAAAAAATATGAACTGGAACAGAATAACAATGGGAAATGTGAATAATTTTATTTTTTGGGGGAAAACTTGGAAAATCTTCTTGTCTGAAACAACAAGACTTAGAACTAAGATTTGCATGGGAGATCAGCTAGATGTCCTTTACTAAGATTGTTCAAATTATGTCCCTGGATCTATTAATGACCCTATCCCGGGGGTCAATTGATTTTACATATAGGGAAGAATTTAAAAAATCTTTTTGTCTGAAACCATTAGGCAGTGGGGAAATTCTTTTTGCATTAAGCATCATCTAGCTGTCCTCTACCAAGGTTGTTCAAATTATTCCCCTGGGGTCATTGACGGCCCTGTCCTGGGGCCACTCGATTTTACAAAGGCATAATATTATATAGAAAAGACTTAAATCTTCTTGTCTGAAACCATATGCCATAGAGCTTACATATTTTATATGTTGCATTTACTAGTGGATCTCTATCAAAATTGTTTAAATTAAATCCCTGGGGTCAAAATTGGTTGGCTACACGGGTCCTATTCATTTAAGATGTTTAATCTTTGAATAATCTTGTGAGAAACTGTAATCTACAGACTTTAGATATTTTGCGTTAGTCATCTTCTAGAGGTCCTCTACTAAGTTTTTCCAAATAATTCCCCTAGAATCATTAATGGCCCTGCCCCATGGTCATTTGATTTTAGGTTGTTTTTAGCTCACCTGAGCACAAAGTGCTCAAGGTGAGCTTTTCTGATCAGGCTTTGTCCATCTGTCCATCCGTCCTCCGTCAACTTATCATTCAAACAACATCTCCTCTGAAACCACTGGGCCAAATTAAATGAAATGAAATGTTCCTTGCAAGAAGCTCTACCAAGATTGTTCAAATGGTTCTGGTCCATTGTATTTCTGGATCACTGGAGCTAAAAATATATTTTAAAAGTTGGATATTTAAAAATCTTCTCCTAAATCTCAAGGCCTGGAGCTTAGATATTTGGTATGAAGCATCATCTAGTGGACCTCTATCAAGTTTGTTCAAACCCTGGGATAAAAACTGACCTTACCCCAAGGGTCAGTTGATTTTACATAGATTTATATAGGGAAAACTTAAAGTCTTCTTGTCAGAAACCACAAGGCCTAGAGTTTAGATATTTGGTTTGTAGCATTGTCTAGTAGACTTCTACCAAGTTTGTTCAAATCATAGCCACTGGGTCAAAATAGGCCTAGTCCCGGAATTGTCACTTGTTTACATTGAGTTATATAGGAAAATACAAAAAAATTTCACATCAGAAACCAAAAGGCATAGAGCTTAGATATTTTGTATGTAGCATTGCCTAGAGGACCTCAACAAAGTTGTTCAGATCATGGCCCCTGGGTCAAAAATGCCCCCACCCAGTGGTCACATGTTTGACATAGAGTCATATAGGAAAAACTTTGAAAATCTTCTTGTCAGAAACCACAAAGCTTAGAGTTTAGATATTTGGTGTGCAGCATTGTCTAGAGGACCTCTACCAGGTTTAGTCAAATCATGACCCGAGGGTCATTAATGGCCCTGCCCAGGGGTCACTTGTTTTAGATATAGTTATTTTGGAAAAAGTTTTAAAAAATCTTCTTGTCAGAAACCAATAGGCGTACAGCTTAGATAATTATTTGGTATGTAGCATTGTCTAGAGGACCTCTACCAAATTTATTCATATTATGCCCCTTGGGTCTTGAATGGCCCTGCCTCAGGGACACTTCATTTTACGTAGGCTTATACAGGGAAGATTAAAAAAAATCATGTCTGAAACCATATGCCATAGAGATAAGATATTTTGTTTATAACATTGTCTGGTAGACCTCTGCCAATTTTGTTCAAAAATTGTTCTTGGGTAAAAATTTGCCCCACACTGGGGTCCTATTTGTGTAAAATTTTTAAAAAATCTTCTTGGGAGACACCATAGCTTAACACCTTAAATATTTTGCATGGATCATCATCTAGAGGTCCACTACATAGATTGAATGTTCAAATTATGCCCCTGGGTTCAATATTGGGAGGCTTATATAGGAACGACTTAAAAAATCTTCTTGTCTAAAACCATAAGGCAGTCATGGGAAAAGATATTTTGCATTAAGCATCATCTAGTGGTCCTCTACCAGAATTGTTCAAATTATGCCCCTTGGGTCATTAATGACATCTTCTCTGAAACCAGCAAGCAGAATTTGTTAAAACTTGCCTGGAATGTTTCTTGAATGAAGCTCTATCAGAATTGTTCAAATGGTTCCAGTCCATTGCAGATCTTGGCCACATGAACTAAAATAGATTTAAAAAGTGAAATCATCTCTTCTGAATTGAGCATGACGGGGACATCTGTGTAACATTTCTAGTTATCATTCATTATTTTGCTTTCATCTCATAAACAAAGAAAGCTGGCTCTTTCAATAAGGATGACATTCAATTAACTTTATAACAGAACTCTTGAGTGTTATATTTGTTTGCAAATTTTAGGGAGAACAGACTGCACCAAGAGCTGACAGGAAGCGGAAAGTTGCTCTGTTGATTGCATATAACGGGAAGGGCTACTATGGTCTTCAGGTGTAAGTTGTGCTGAATGTTTGATTTATTTGATATTCATACATTTTCTGCATATTGGTGGACACAACTTTGGCTTTTATTCATGTTGTGTTGTTGCAGTATGAATGCAATCTCTTAGTGTGTCAGATTCTGTTACTGTTTACTAATGTTGTCTGAGTTATTTTTGTACCACACCCAATGGGAATTTCCTTTGTTTCAGAACAGTTTAATTTTAGCTCACCTGAGCTTACAGTAAGCTTTTGTGACCACTCTGTGTCTGGTGTACATCATGCAGTGTGCATTTTGTGTTGTCCATTTTCACCTTTAAACAATATGTCCTCCTAAACCTCTTGCTGGATGTTACTTGCATGGAGCTCTACCAAAAATATACAAAGACTTGAATTTCATCAAGAACTCTGCTTGCTATAAAAAAGAGGACTAAAAACTTAGAAAATTTTCTTGTCTGAAACCACAGGACCTAGTGCTAGGGTAATTAGTAGCCCTGCTCATGGGAAAGGTTTAATAAAATCTTCTTTTTAAAACCAAGAGCTGAGATATTTTGCATGTTGCATCAGGTAGAGGTCCTCTGCCACGTTTTTTCAAATTATGCCCCAGGGGTGAAAATTAACCCCACTTAGGGGTCACTTGAATTTACATAGGGTTGTATAGGGAATGTATAAAAAATATTTTTGGCTGAAACCACAAGTAAGAGCATAGAGCATCATGGTCCTCTACCATGATTATTCAAATTATTTCTCTAGGATAATTAATGGCCATATCCCGGGGCCGCTTGATTTTACATAGATTGTTATAATCATGCCCCTGGGGTTATAAATGGAGTTGCCCTGGGTAGTCTTTTAAGTTTACAAAGTCTTATAAACATTGTAGGAAAGACTTTAAAAAATCTTCATGTCTGAAACTGTATGCTTTAGAGTTTAGATAGTTAGCTCACCTAAGCATATAAAGGTCATCCTCTCTGAAACCTGCAGGCCTAATTGAATAAAACATGCCTGGAATGTTCCTTGTATGAAGTTCTATCAAAATAGAACTGAATGGTTCCAGCCATTGCAGATCTGGCCAACAGGTGCTAAAAACAGATCTAAAAATCGAAAACTTTCAAAATATTCTTCTCTGAAACTGCAAGGCCTAGGTCCGAGATATTTGGTATGTAGCATTGCCTAGTGGTTTTCTACTAAATTTTACAAATCATGGCCGCAGGGTCAAAATTTACCCTGCCCAAGGGGTCACATGATTTTATATAGGCTTATATAAAGAAAACTTAAAAATCTTTTTGCCTGAAACCATAAAGACGTGGGCTAAGATATTTGGTATGTTGCATTGTCTAGTACACTGCTACCAGATTTGTTCAAATCATGGCCCCAGGGTCAAAATTGATCACACTCCAGGGGCCACATGATTTCATATACACATATATAGGGAAAACTTTGAAAATCTTATTGTCTGAAACCACAAGGCCTAGGGCTAAGATATTTGGTATGTAGCATTGTCTAGTGGACCTTTGCCAAGTTTGTTTGACAAAATTGACAACGCCACAGGGACCACATGATAAAGTGTTTCCGCTGTTGCTTGCCAAATGCACCAGATCTGACAAAAACTGAACATGGCTCCTAAAATCTTTGATTGGTGAATGTTACTGGCAATAAATTTGATAGAAAAATCTCTAAAATCACATCAGGAAAAAAAACACTTTGTTCATGACAGGAAGGTTATAGTTGGAGTGAATGTTATGAATGATTGGCTGCTGAATATTGCAGTTTGCCTTGTTCATCAATTAACGTGACATTTTGAGAAGGTATTGAGTTGAAAATGGCATGTTTGTAGATTGGTTTAAAGTTTTTTTTTCAGCTAATCTTTATTCTAATAATGGAGAAGGCAATGCTTTGCCGCTGTTTTCACACCTTTTAAAAACTTGATAAAGAATGTGCACCTGAAGTTTTATCAAGAATAAACTTACTACTGAATAGCAAACATGTACAAAACTTGTAACAGGTATGTTTTGAAAGATTGACAATTTTGTTCCATAATACCTATGGATTGATAAACCCTTCTGATTCTTTAATCCTTTGCTGCAGTCTGTGATTTTAAGTATACTACATGTTACAGTCTGCCTACTGTGAATGTTTAAATTAAGTAATCAAAACAGTTTTAAACTATTAACAAACTAAGAACTTAGGGCCAGAAAACCACTGGACAGTTGAGCTAGTGGTTTGGCAAAATCTGCTAGCCAGAATAGGTTTTTATAAGCCCAAAAAATTTGAAACTTACACAAATGGAAAATACAGGCCCGACCAAAATTCTCCATAGAGAACCACTTACCCATAAAAATGTTTATGTAATGAGTGAATCATTCACATTTTATTTATTGGAACAACCACCTATAGATAAGTAAATCTAAAAAATGGAAGTAAAATATAAAGTGCAAAAAATCACTAAGAAATGATTGTATGTCAGTATAATGACATACATGTGCTCCTGATGGTGCATTGTGATAGCTTAAATTCTAAGTGATAAAGTATTTTTATTGTGTAAGTTTGAAAATAGGTTTGAAAATTGAGCAGTGTTATGTCTCCTGGTGATCTCAGGTGGCTCCAACTGGGGAATGTTTATACCAGTTGGCGAATTTGTTGGCAAGATCTTCATATTTTTCAGAGGAAACCCTATGGGGAAAACTTCAAAAATCTTCTTGTCTAAGACTTCAATGCCTTGGTATTTATACCCACAAAACGAAGTTTGGGGGGTATATAGAAGTCAACCGGTGGTTGGTTGGTTGGTCGGTCGGGCAGGCGGGCGGGTGGTCGATCGGGCTGTACCTTGTCCGGAGCTTAACTTGAAAACTACTGGTTGGAATTCAATGCAACTTCATACAATGGTCAAGCACAATGAGAGGAAGTGCAGTGTCTAGGAATCATAACTCCGTCTTCACTATTTTCAGAGTTATTGCCCTTTATTGGTTTTCCTTGTCCGGAGCATTACTTGAAAACTACTTATTGGAATTCATTGCAACTTCATACAATGGTCAAGCACAATGAGAGGAAGTGCAGTGTCCAAGAATCATAACTCCATCTTCACTATTTTCAGAGTAATTGCCCTTAAATGTTTTTTTTTGTCCAGAGCATAACTTGAAAACTACTGGTTGGAATTCAGTGCAACTACATACAATGGTCAAGCACAATGAGAGAAAGTGCATTGTCCAAGAAACATAACTCAATCTTCACTATTTTCAGAGTTATTGCCCTTTGTTGGTTTTCCTTTGTAGGGAGCAAAATTTGAAAACTACTGGTTTGAATTCAGTGCAACATCATACAATGGTCAATCACAATGAGAGGAAGTGCAGTGTCTAGGAATCATAACTCCATCTTCACTATTTTCAGAGTTATTGTCCTTTATTGGTTTTCGTTGTCCGGAGCATAACTTGAAAACTACTGGTTGGAATTCAGTGCAACTTCATACAATGGTCAAGCACAATGAGAGGAAGTGCAGTGTCCAAGAATTATAATGCCATCTTCTCTATTTGCAGAGTTATCACCCTTAGTTTGTTTTCCTTTGTATTTAGAGCATAACTTAAAAACTACTGGTTGGAATTCAGTGCAACTTCATACAGTGATCAAGCACAATAAAGTGCAGAAAGTGCAGTGTCTAAGAATCATAACTCCATCACCCATATTTGCAGAGTTATTGCCCTTTGTTGTTTTTTTTGTATGGAGCATAACTTGAAAACTACTGGTTGGAATTCATTGCAACTTCAAACAGTGGTCAATCACAATGTGAAGAAGTGCAGTGTCCAAGAATCATAACTCCATCTTCACTATTTTTAGAGTAATTGCCCTTTATTATTATTTTTTTTTGTCCAGAGCATAACTTGAAAACTACTCATTGGAATTCAATGCAACTACATACAATGGTCAAGCACAATGAGATGAAGTGCAGTTACCAAGAAACATAACTCCATCTTCATTATTTTCAAAGTTATTGCCCTTTGTTGCTTTTCCTTTGTAGGGAGCAAAATTTGAAAACTACTGGTTGGAATTCAATGCAACTTCATACAATGGTCAAGCACAATGAGAGGAAGTGCATTGTTCAAGAATCATAACTCCAAATTCTCTGTTTGCAGAGTTATTGCCCTTTATTGGTTTTCTTTATTCGGAGCATAGCTTGAAAACTACTGGTTGGAATTCTGTGCAACTTTATACAATTGTCAAGCACAATGAGAGGAAGCACTGTGTCCAAGAATCAGAACTCTGTGTTCACTATTTGCAGAGTTATTGCCCTTTGTTGGTTTTCCTTTGTATGGAGGATAACTTGAAAACAATTGGTTGGAATTCAGTGCAACGTCATACAATGGTCAAGCACAATGAGAGGAAGTGCAGTGTCCAAGAATCATAACGCCATCTTCTCTATTTGCAGAGTTATCACCCTTAGTTTGTTTTCTTTATTTAGAGCATAACTTGAAAACTGCTTGTTGGAATTCAGTGCAACTTCATACAGTGATCAAGCACAATGAGATAAAATGCATTGTATAAGAGCTATAACTCCATCTTCACTATTTGCAGAGTTATTGCCCTTCCTTTGATTTCCTTTTCCAGAATATAATTTGGAAAATCGTGGTTGGAATTCAATGCATTTTCATACAGTGGTCAAGCACATTGAGTGGATGTGCAATGTACAAGAGCTATAACTCTGTCTTCACTGTTTGCACAGTTATTGTCCTTTGTTAGTTTTCTTTGTCTGGAGAATAACTTGAAAATTATTTTTTTGGAATTCAGTGCAACTTCATACAATGGTCAAGTGCAATGAGAGGAAATGAAATGTACAAGAACAACAACTGTAACTCTTTTTCAATTTTTTTATGAAGTATTCTGTAACTAAATTGATAACTTCCTCTGTTCTGTAGTGGTGTTTTGGGGGTATTAATCACATTTAGTGATAGCTCTAGTTTATGTTTAACATACAGGTTCACCTAGAGCTCCCCTACAAAGATTGTTCAAATCATGCCCCTGGGGTCATTAATGGCTCTGCCCAAGACGTCACTTGATTCAATAAAAGCTTACATAAGGAAAAGAGGACCTCTACCAATATTGTACAGAAAAACAATGTATGCTTATGGGATCGATATTGACCCTGTCCCAGGGGTCACTTGATTTTGCATAAGAAAAAAACTTAAAATCTTCTTGTCAGTAACCACAAGTCCTAGTGTTAAGATATTTGATGTGTAACTTGGCCAAGAACACCTCTGCCAAGTTTGTTGAAATCTTGGCCCTGCCCCTGGGGACACCAAGTCTAAAAGTAGTCTTCGACTTTTCATTATAGAGCCTTTATTTTTGGACCAATATCTTAGATATTTGGTATATAGTCACCTTGCATTAACCTTAGCCATTCACTTGAATCAAGGTCAAGGTTTCTAAAGCTAATAGGATGATGTATATGAAGGTGATCGCGTAAGTTACTGATTGTTTCAGAGTACGACAAAGTGACATTGCATAGGTTGCACTTGATGCTCTTTCGGATAAGCGGAAGTTGGAAATGCTTCTAAATGTATATAAAAAACTGAAGCTGGCATGATTTACTGTAATATACTTGTGAATTGTTAGAGAATTCTGCGAGAGAATAATGCAAACCAAAAAAAAAAAGGGCAATAAAAGTTGGTGTTATTGCCAATAACTGACATGTTTGTGTATTTGGTTTCTTTCTGTGACACAAACATTCTGTCTCCAAGTTTAACCCCTGACTGGACCTTCTCTTTGACATGGACATAACAGTGTCTTTAAGGCGTAGCTGGACTATATAAACCACCAGATGGCACTGGGGTGGGTTTTTAAAAAAAATTATACACAGTGCAGATAAGGGACACTTTTTTAGAAATTGTGTAAAAACAAAAAACTTTCCGAAGAAAATTTACACAAATGTACACTACATCATTTCTGACCTGTTCAATGCAAAGGTGGTAATCAATTTTATCTAAAGGGTCACTTTCTAGAAAAAAAAAAACCTGTCAAGCAGCCGATTTGAATTCAGATTTCCCTGGAAGCTCGCTATAACTGACAAGAACCTCTATTTGTAAACAAAACCATGTGGCAATGTTTATACAAGATTGCTGCCAACTCAGCATGCAGAAAGCAATGAAAGCACTGAAAAGATTGTGTTTATGCCATTGAACACAGTATAGATCATTTATCAGTTAGTTTGTGAATAAGGTATTATATTTTTATTTCTAAAAATCATCATATTATGTTTTTTGCTGTTGTACATTTCTTTCAATAACTTAGTTTCAGTACTAATATCTAGTTAACATCTGAATTTTTTTCTGTAAGATTCAATAAAAAGACTACCAGAAATGACCCATTTATGGAACTTCCTTTGGATTTGGACATAAACTTCTAACTTGTCCAAACACTGGTTGAGCTGGATTTCTGCTTCTTTACCAAGCCTGTACGTTAGTTATCACACAAGGCAAGCTCAAGCAGTGTGGACAAAGGTTACCACATGAAGCATCTTCTTGTCAGATCCTCCCTTCAGTACATGATGCTGATGACAATTTGTGTTTATTGTTTTCTGTCTGTACATAGTTTGTATTCAAATCTGTGGACTCATTAGCTTCTTCTAAAAAGTATTCCCAGTCTTTGCAATCTTGAACATTTTATCCAGATGGGGGCATATTATGTTATGGTCAAGGGTGTCCGTCCATCCATCTTTCTCTCCATCCATTAGCAATTTGGTTTCTAGGGAATAACTTGAGTACTCTTTCACCTACAGTCTTTTACCTTCAAGTGATTATTGCCCAGATTGAGTGGATGACCCCTATTGATTTTGGAGTCAGTAGCTCTAAGGTCAAGGTCACATAGACCTAAACATTGGAAACTATTTCTGCCATGTAACTTCACAATCATTTGTTATAGAGACTTCAAACTTTATATCATGATTTCACACATTGTTTGGATGACCCCTATACATTTTGAGATCAGTATGCCAAAGGTCAGGGTCACAGTGACCTAAATGTTTAGAATCATTTACACTCTGTAACCTGACAAATATTTGTCATAGAGACTTTAAAAATTCATATAATGGTTGCACACATTGAGTGAAGGACCCCTATTGATTTTTGGGTCAGTATGTCAAAGGTCAAGGTCACAGTGAACTAAATGTTTAGAATAATTTACACTCTATAACTTGACAACCATTTGTCATATAGATTTCAAAATTCATAATTATTATAATGTTTCCACACATTGAGTGAATGACCACAGACGGGGATGACTATTGATTTTGGGGTCAGTAGGTTAAAGGTCAAGGTCACACAGACCTTAACATTAAAAACCATTTCCACCATGAAACTTGACAGTCATTTGATATAGAGACTTCAAACTTTATATCATGATTGCCCACATTGAGTGATGACCCCTATACATTTTGAGGTCAGTATGCCAAAGGTCAGGGTCACAGAGACCTAAATGTTTAGAATCATTTACACTCTGTTACTTGATAACCATTTGTCTTAGAGACTTCAAAATTCATTTAATGGTTGCACACATTAAGTGAATGACCCCTATTGATTTTGAGCTCAGTAGGTCAAAGTTCAAGGTCACAGTGATCTTAAAATTGAAAACTGTTTCCACCATGTAACTTGACAATCGTTTATTATTGAGACTTCAAACTTTATATCATGATTGCACACATTGAGTGGATGACCCCTATACATTTTGAGATCAGTATGCCAAAGGTCAGGGTCACAGTGACCTAAATGTTTAGAATCATTTACACTCTGTAACCTGACAAATATTTGTCATAGAGACTTTAAAAATTCATATAATGGTTGCACACATTGAGTGAAGGACCCCTATTGATTTTTGGGTCAGTATGTCAAAGGTCAAGGTCACAGTGAACTAAATGTTTAGAATAATTTACACTCTATAACTTGACAACCATTTGTCATATAGATTTCAAAATTCATAATTATTATAATGTTTCCACACATTGAGTGAATGACCACAGACGGGGATGACTATTGATTTTGGGGTCAGTAGGTTAAAGGTCAAGGTCACACAGACCTTAACATTAAAAACCATTTCCACCATGAAACTTGACAGTCATTTGATATAGAGACTTCAAACTTTATATCATGATTGCCCACATTGAGTGATGACCCCTATACATTTTGAGGTCAGTATGCCAAAGGTCAGGGTCACAGAGACCTAAATGTTTAGAATCATTTACACTCTGTTACTTGATAACCATTTGTCTTAGAGACTTCAAAATTCATTTAATGGTTGCACACATTAAGTGAATGACCCCTATTGATTTTGAGCTCAGTAGGTCAAAGTTCAAGGTCACAGTGATCTTAAAATTGAAAACTGTTTCCACCATGTAACTTGACAATCGTTTATTATTGAGACTTCAAACTTTATATCATGATTGCACACATTGAGTGGATGACCCTTATACATTTTGAGATCAGTATGTCAAAGGTATGGGTTACAGAGACCTAAATGTTTAGAATCATTTACACTCTGTAACCTGACAACCATTTGTCATAGAGACTTCAAAATTCATATGATGGTTGCACACATTGAGTGAATGACCCCTATTGATTTTGTTATCAGTAGGTCAAAGGTAAAAAAAATCAAATTTTAAAGGAAATAATTTATGTTTAAAAACATCTCTCAAGTACAAACACATTCTTTGCATTGTCCTCAGAGATTGATTATTACAGGACACAGGTTTGTCTCTTGACATGCAGTGCAAAAACTCTGACCACACAATAACATGGACATCATCTCCACATTTAGAAAATGGAAAGTTTCTAGCAAACATGAAAATTTGTTATGGCTGTTTTACCAGTGGCATGTTACCCAATCATTTCACAAAATGTTTAGGGACATCTGAGCTTGGCATAATTGGTAGCCAGTACTTATCAGACCTATCTTCATCTTACTCTCAGGTGTTGGAAACTGCTGTCATAGTGTCTTACAACCAGGCACTACAAGACAAAATAGCTAGAATATCTGCCATAAAAAATGATACAATCTCTGGTATTTATATAATTACTGATGCAAAACACTGTTGGCGCAAAAATGCAAAATTTAGTGATGTTGTTTGCATTGGAAATGCTACCCACAAAGTTTAGAATACTTCAACTGTTACACAAAATGATGATCCATCACAAAGGCATGAATTCATTGGAGTGAAAAACTGTATGAATATTTTGACAACAAAATGTGTCCAGTAGAAATACATGCACATGATAGTAACAATTACATTGCAAAATATGTGACAGAAGAAAGATCTCCAACAGGAAATGCTATAGACACCTGGGACATGACTAAAGGTTTGGCTAAAAGTGCCAGAAAAATTATAACAGGCTTTTGGAAACAACACAAAATAACATATGGCATGAGAAATGAGCAGATAAAGCAGCAGCTATAAAAAACATTCTCTGTTCAATGAAGAATTAAAATAATGATGCTAGTACACTAAAGAAAATATTTTGAATATGGTGGAACATTTCCAATGCAATCAGGACACGAAACCAATAAAAACTGTGAATGTTCAAAATTTATTCTTAAAACTAAAAGTGAAAAGGCAGTATCAATATTAACTGATTTCTTACAAGTGTTGTATGGACACACATTATGTAGAGTCTTTTAATAACTTTCTGCTACAGTATGTCAACAAAAGGATTGTCTTTGGACAGAAAAACTATCTAATGAGGATTTATTTATCTGTTTCACACTGGAATGAAACCATTGATAGAGAATCAACTTCAAGCAAACAAAAACCATATAAAAGAAATCCTACACAATCATACACTGTTGAAAGGAAAAAAAAAAAACTATAGATTTCAAAGAAATGCTTTAGAATAATTGGATTAATCATGTATGTCAGTTAAAATGTGTGAGTCCATTATTTATTTGTTTACAACATGTATGTCAGTTAAAATGTGTGAGTCCATTATTTATTTGTTTACAACATGTATGTCAGTTAAAATGTGTGAGTCCATTATTTATTTGTTTACAACATGTATGTCAGATTATTTATTTGTTTACAACATGTATGTCAGTTAAACTGTGTGAGTCCATTATTTATTTGTTTACAACATGTATCGTCTGCTAGAAATCTTCTTGTTTATTTACAACATGTATCGTCTGCTAGAAATTTTATTGTCTGCTACAGCGGACTCACTTCTTCTATAATTAACCCAAGCATGTAATTGACAGGTCTGATTTTTAACTGACCACGCCTCTGATTTGTGCCTGCAAGTCTAACCCATTGTAGGTGACACAGTCCACCGACATTAAACAACGGTCTATTGGCCAAAAGTGTGAAAATAAAAGTTAAAACAACAATAGATGTGAATTCACCTGCTTACGACACCTGTCTCACTTCTTAGCACTTTATGATATCATTTCTTATGAAAATAAAATAGATAAAGAAATTCAAAATGTTCCTGTTAATTTTTTCTGAATATTCAGTTGCCTGAAATACATTTAGACATTCAGCTTCAGGTCCAAACGTTTCAAACATTTGAATGTTCACTTACATCCCTGATATATTTCCATATAGATAGGCAAGATTAATGTAATATTTTGTCTTTCTTTTGTTCATCATGATCAGGCAGTTGCACTATGAAATGGTTGACTCTATTTTCCTTGTCTCCAGCTTCACTTCCACTACTTGCTCTGTGTCATTTTTTTTGTAATGCTATGGTCTCTTGATATGGCTTAGCATAGTCCACGACTGTACAAATACATATATTGTCTCCCTTGGATAGTTATGAGTCTGAACCTATCAATTCCAATCCATCACTGTGAAATGGTTCATCTACAAAAGGCAGTGACTTTCAGCACCCTTTGGAATACTCTTCTGACAAATGTCACATAAACCAAAACACTTTGCTACACCATTGCTCATACCAGGCTTACAAAAAGCTGTCACTTTTTTTGTCAGTTGCCCAATGTGAAGACAGACATCCTTACACCAATGCTCCATAGGCAGGTGACACTACCCAGTTAAAAAATTACCCTGGAGCCTGACCGGCACACATGAGCACCACACTCGCATGGTCTGCTAAACCCCTCAGAGATTCTATACAGTACTCCCTCCTGGACCTCAGATCCACACAGCACTCCATCCGCCTTTGTAGCTCCTCCTATGTCATTGTTTTATTGTGTTTCTTTAAAAACATTTGTATAAGAATTTCAGACATTTGAATGAATGTATCAGTTAGAAATAAACTGCAAAATAATCATTTCAAAAGTTCTACCAAATATCAAAAAATTATTTATCTGGTACGTGCTGATAAACAATAGATAAAAAAATTCTGTGAAATCATTTTTGTTCGCGTAGGACGAATTTTCGCGTATTTCGCGTTAGGAACAATGCGCGAATTTCAGACCGCGCTTTTATTAAACTTATAAAACATTTACGTTATCCGAATCTTGATCTTGCATATATTGAAATACCTGCATATATTTTTCCACTCACTTTTGACCATTAGTTGTCGTTTTTAGCCAACTTGAATAATCGGATGTTTTGGCAATTTCTAAATATCTAGCAAAATTAAAATGAAACTGTAAAGTTATTGCTTCCTTAACATTTACAGCTAATGCAGGGTCAGGAAGACCTGGTACCGTCGGCGGACGAGTGGCAACTTTGCCATTTTTCAGCCATTGAAGAATACTAGACATTGTATTCTTTTTTTCAATGAGAAACAAACTTTTCTTCGCGATTGAAACATATTTCATTCTTTGAGAATGTACGAATGAAAGCGAATAGAAGTAACAACACATAAATAGGACATGAATGAATAAAGGTAATTTTCGCTAGCGGCAATGCGTAATAGATTAGGGACCAGTTACAAAAGACCTGTCGGTATCGATTTTTTAATCTGTGCACACTTAACCTGTGTCAATTAACGTCAATTAACAGTTGGACCTGTCAGTTTGTATATTCGAAAGCGGGCCGCGGTAATTGACACGTATACACATGTCGGTGATGATCCAGCGTGATGCAGCTGTCGTCTGCTTTTTATGCTGATAAACAAAATTGAATCTGAAATTGAAAATGCACGAAATTAGGACCGCCCGAACGTATCTTTTTTGTCATTTGCGCGAAATTTCATCCCAGCGAATTTAAATGATTTCACAGTAGCAAAATTTCTGCAATAGAATTAATCTTGACAAGATGGAAGGATTTTTTGTATATTACTTTTTGTTAAGTAAGCTTTGGAGAAATTAATTTTGATTACAGGAATCCAGGATTTCCATCTATAGAATCTGAAGTTTTGAAGGCACTGTTAGCTGCAGGTGTTATTCCACAAGATCATCATGACTGTCCCCAGAAGGTAATGATAATACTCACACACTAGTAATATACATGTACTAAATTGTTAATGTTTAATGTAAACAGATTTAATGAATTTGCAGAATGATGCCATCAACCCAAACATGCTTGTGATTATCAGACACAACAGAAGTAATTTCTATTGGTCAGTAAGTAAATCAGATAGTGTTTATTCATAAATTGTCTGTTTGATTTAATACCGTTATTTGTCTACAAATTGTATTTCAGATGTCATTCCAGAGGGCAGCACGAACAGACAAAGGTGTCTCTGCTGCAGGCAACTTGCTGTCACTGAAGATAAGTTTATAGATCTATTAGATTCCAGATTTTCTATCTTGAAATTTTTAGCTCACCAAAGGTCAGGTGTAGCTTTTAGTATGCTGTTTAGTCATTTGTCCGTCCATCGTCAACAATTGACTTTAAACATCATTCTCCACCTATACCACTGGGTCAATTTCAACTAAACTTTACAGAAATGATCCTTATATGGTTTTCTTTCAAAGTTTTATAAAAAATAGAATTCCATTTAGAACTCTGGATGCCATGGCAACTGAAAGGAAAAACTTAAAATGTCTTCTTGTCTGAAACATCAAGGCCTAGAGCTTACATATTTGGTTAATAGCATCATATATTGGACCTCTACCCAAAATATATAAATCATGGCTCTGGGGTCAGAATTGGTGGCCCCACTCCAGGGGTCACTTGATTTTACATAGGCTTATAAACATGTAGGAAAAACTTTAAAAAATCTTCTTGTCAGGAAGCATAAGGCCTAGAGTTAAGATGTTTGATGTGTATGATAGTCTTGTAGACCTCTACTAATTTTATGCAAATCATGGCCTCTGGATCAAAATTGGCCCTGCCCCAGGGGTCGCTTGATCTTACATAGAGTTACATGTACATACGAAAAACAGTTTAAAAAATCTTCTTATCTGATACCACAAAGCCTAGAGCTTCAATATTTTATTGATAGCATCATCTAGTAGACCTCTACTAAAGTTACATAAATCATGGCTGTGGGGTCAGAATTGGCCCAAGCCCAAGGGTCACTGATTTTACATTGACTTATATAGGGAAAAAAAAAATCTTCTTGTCAGAAAGCATAAGGTTTAGGATTTAGATATGTTGTTTGTACCATTGTCTAGTGGACCTGTACCAAGTTTATACAAATCATGGCCCCTGGATTAAAATTGGCCCCACCCCAGTTGTCACTTGGTTTTGCATTGAGTTATATAGGTAAAAGTTTTAAAGAAAGTGAAAGGCCTTGAGTTTTGATACATATGGTTCAGCATTGCCCAGTTAATTAGATGGGCTTTAGAAGATTTTGGCCCTCACCAGGGTACCCAGGATGGAATAGGAAGATACTTAACCTCCATCCACCTTTGTCTTTGACCTCTATGTGACCTACTGACCTATTTCCTTGTTTTTTGAGGCTACGTCAATGAAATTTTAACTATTTGTATAAATTTGCAGACTTCAACTTTGATCTTGGCTGACCTTGACCTACTGACCTGCTTCCTTGTTGTTTAAGATATGTCTTTGAAATTTTTACTATTTGTAAAAGTTTGCATACAGACTTCCAATTTGACTTAGGTTTACCTTGAACTATTGACCTTCTTTCTTGGTTTAAAATATTCTTTTTGGTATCTGATGTGGTATTTGAACTGTCTGCCATTTGCCACATCCCTAAGGTGCCCTTCCCCCACTCCACCAGTTGTGTGGTAGTTTCTTTTCAGGTGAGCGACCCAGGACCATCTGGTCCTTTTGTTAGAGGTTCATATTCTGACAGTATATGCTATAAAATGAATGTTGTGTAAGTTTGCAGTGTAAGTGTTCAAAATAAAATAATTGATGAATAATTATGTGCATAAAATGATCTTGAAAACCCCAGTTACACAGAGCCATCGGTGTTTGATCGGTAGTTTTTTTAGCCAAATTATGGAGTGAACCGATGACAACGTATTTAACACCGATATCACCTATTGGTCACCTGTTTTCCACCTATCAACTGCTATTGGGGAAAGATAAGTTTTATCGGTGAAAAATTACCGATTGGGATTTTTAAACATGTTTAAAATTCTCGATCGGTGAAAATATTTTACAAATAACCGATTGACAACCTGTGTACAACCGATATCACCGATGGGCCACCGATAAGAAACCGATCAACTAATACTTACCACCGACAGAAAAAAGATGAGAATCAAAATGTGTGATTTTGTCGGTTTTGATCGGTGGTTAATAGGGATTCAATCTGTGATCAATCGATTGCCGCCATCGTGTCATTGGTGGGTTGAAATTTGTAAGTGGCCAATCGGTTTTCATAAGTACTCATCGGCTGTTGATCGGTTGCCGGACGCGTTGGATCGGTGACCAGTCTGATTTCGTGATTGGTCAATCGGTGGCTAGTCGGAGACAGGTAACCGATTGAACACTTGTCCATCACCGACGGCCGTTTACACAGAAAACCAGAAATAAAATCACGCATGACAACCGATCATAACAGCGAGTAAATTTAAAATTAAATGTCCGATTGGGGACCGACCGTCTAACTGGCCCAGAAATTGTCAAGAACAACTCATTTGATGTTTTACCTTGATGAAGATATAGGTTTTACAGCTGGTCATTTCGTCATGTCTTATTTTATATCTTATCACTTTTGTCATATCCTGTTATATTAATCTATTATTGTTATGTTCTGTTATCTACATGTTGCTGAATGTGGACAATCTACTGGACACTATCAATAAGAACCTGCCTCCACAGATCCGAGTGTTTGGTAATACATTTATTTCCAGACTAAATTTATAGTTTAGAAATCACCAATTACCTTATCAAATGAAAAAAATCAAGTAAGAAAAATTCTTTTTTCATGAAAATGCCAAGCTGTTATTACATTAGTGTTTCTTAATCATACTTTAAGAAACAACTAGTTGTGTGTTTATTATAATAATTATGAGAGCTTTGTTTTGTTAATATAAACTAATGTGAAAAAGAGTAACAACAGTCTGTGTTTGGTAGGCTCAGGATGGACTTAAGTACAAGTGGGTTAGAAAACTTGTTTCCTGTCATTTATTTAGTATAGTTTTGACAGGTTAAAAAATTCTCCATTTTTGTTTTAGTAAATATTCCATATAGTAACTGAAGTAATTTCTAGAAGACTGTTTACAAGAGTCAGGTGTATTTGGTTATTCTGGTCATGTTATGTTTACAGAATGTGTCAGAACAACAAATGGATTTAACAGTAAGAACCATTGTTCAGGAAGGACATATATCTATCTCTTACCAACATATGCCTTTGCTCCTGTTGAAGTGGTAAGATACTTTGTATTGTATTGATAATCTCCACAAGAAAGATAAAAAATGTCTAAGACACAGAACAGATCCTTGATCAGTCTGCAACTTCTTTGTTTTGATGGCAATCTAGTGAGGTTTATTCAGTAGAGATGTCCAAGAATACAGGTTTAATTAACTTTCAGTATGCTATTTTTGCCAACATCTGTCATCTATTGTCCATAATTGACTTGGAACAACATCACCTATACCACTAGGTCTGTTGCAGTTAATCTTTACAGAAATGATCCTTGTACAGTCCTCTTTCAAAGTCACTTAAAAAATGGAATTCCATGCAGATCTCTGGTTGCAGTGAAAACTGAAAGGAAAAACAAAAAAATCTTCATGTATGAAACTACAAGGCCTAGAGCTTACTTATTTAATTGATAGCATCATCTATTGGACATCAAAGCTCTATGGTTAGAATTGGCCCCACCCCAAGGGTCACTAGATTTTACATATGGTTATACAGGAAAAACTTTAAAAATCCTTCTTGTTAGAAACCATAAGGCATTGGTATGTATGTCTGTCTCATAGACCTTTACCAAACATGGCCCCTGGATTGTCTCATAGACCTTTACCAAACATGGCCCCTGGATTGTCTCATAGACCTTTACCAAACATGGCCCCTGGATTGTCTCATAGACCTTTACCAAACATGGCCCCTGGATTGTCTCATAGACCTTTACCAAACATGGCCCCTGGATTGTCTCATAGACCTTTACCAAACATGGCCCCTGGATTGAAATTGGTCCTGCTCCAGCATCAGTTGATCTTACTTAGTGTGTAGGTTGGTCATGACTAGTAGATAACCCAATAGTTTTTCAGGTCAAAGGTCATGGTTACTTTAGCTTATATAGAAAAAACTTTTTAAAAAAAACCTTATCTGAAACCAAAAGGCCTAGAGTTTAAATATTTTGCATTAAGCACAAGCTAGAGGTCCTTTATCAGGTTTGTTCAAAATATGCCCCTGGGTTAAAATTGGCCCTACCCCAGGGGTCAATTTATTTTACTTAGGGTTATATAATTAAAACCTCATAAAATCTTCATGTCTGAAACTACAAGGCCTAGAACTTAAATAGTTTGCATGGAGCATCATCTAGAGATCTTCTAACATGGTTGTTTAAATAATGTCCCCTGGGTCAAAATTAGCTATACTCTGGGGGTCACTTGATTTTGCATTGACTTACATTAGGAAAACATTTTTGTCTGAAACCACTAAGCCAAGTGCTAAGATGTTTTTGCATGGAACATCAGCTAAAGGTCTTTTAAGATTGTTCAAATTAAGCCCCTATAGTCATTAATGGCCTAGCCCATGGTTCATTTTATTATCCCCCCGCCAAAGGTGGAGGGGATATTAGGAATGCCCTTCGTCCGTCCGTGCGTCCGTGTGTCCATGCGTCCGTGCGTCCGTCCGAAACAATTTTGTCCGGAGCATAACTCCAAAACTACTTGAGGGATTTTATTCAAACTTCATACACTGACAGAGCACATTGGTAGGTAGTGCAGTGTGCAAGTCCAATAACTCTACCTTGCCTTTTTTTAGAGTTATTCCGCTTTATCAAATTTACTTGATAAATTTTGTCCGGAGCATAACTCCAAAACTGCTAGAGGAATTTTATTCAAACTTCATACACTGACAGAGCACATTGGTAGGTAGTGCAATGTGCAAGAACAATAACTCTACCTTGCCTATTTTTTAGAGTTATTCCTTTTTATCAGAATTACTTGATAAATTTTGTCCGGAGCATAACTCCAAAACTACTTGAGGGATTTTATTCAAACTCAGTACACTGACAGAGCACATTGGTAGGTAGTGCAGTGTGCAAGTCCAATAACTCTACCTTGCTTATTTTTAGAGTTATTCCCCTTTATCAGAATTACTTGATAAATTTTGTCCAGAACATAACTCTAAAACTACTAAAGGGATTTTATTCAAACTTCATACACTGACAGAGCACATATTTAGGTAGTGCAGTGTGCAAGAGTAATAACTCTACCTTGCCTATTTTTAGAGTTATTTCCCTTTATCAGAATTACTTAATAAATTTTGTCCGGAGCATAACTCCAAAACTACTTGAGGGATTTTATTCAAATTTCATACACTGACAGAGCACATTGGTAGGTAGTGCAGTGTGCAAGTCCAATAACTCTACCTTGCCTATTTTTTAGAGTTATTCCCCTTCATCAGATTTACTTGTTTACATTTTAAAAATCCCAGCATATACATGTTTATCTAATTCTTGAATTCTTGAACTTATTATCCCCGCAAAAGGAGGAGGGGATATTAGAAATGGTCTCTGTCCGTCCGTGCGTGCGTCCATTCCAGTTTTGTCGGGATCATAACTCCAAAAGTACTTGAGTGATTTTCTTCAAACTTCTTATACTGAAAGAGCACATTTGGAGGAGGTGCAGTGTGTAAGAATAATAACATTACCTTGCCTACTTTTAGAATTATTCCCCTTTATCAGATTTAATTGAAAAACTTTGTCCGAAGCATAACTCCAAAAGTGCTTGAGCGATTTTCTTCAAACTTAATACACTGACATAGCACATTGGTAGGAAGTGCAGTTTGCAAGAACAATAACTCTACCTTGCCTATTTTTTGTGGGATTTTCTTCAAACATTATTACATTGAGTGTTTGAAAGTACAACCTTCAGGTAGCTTCTTCCCGGCGGGGGGATTAACCATGTGTAACATGGCTCTTGTTTTACATGGGCTTATAAACTTTAAGGGAAAAATATTCTTGTCTGAAACCACAGTGCCTTAAACTTAGATAATTTGCAAAGAGCATCAGCTAGAGGTCTTCTACCAAGTTTGTTCAAATTATGCCCCTTGGTTTTACCCTGGGAAAAACTTGAATTCATATAGATTTATATAGGAAGAACCTGCAAAAAACTTCTGATGTTTGTCCAGAAGCAGACCCAAAGCCAAAGTATTCATGTGAGCAATCAAGAGCCATCATGGCCCTCTTGTATACAGGGTAACATAAAAAGTTATTAAGGGAATTAATTCATAACTATTGCATAAAATGATATCTAATCCTAAGTGGGGTATGCAGTGCCTCTCTTCCCCTCTTTTTTTATGCTCCCCCAAAAATTTACAGGAATTATTTAGCTGTCAATTTGTCCATCTGTCCATCTGTAATTCCATATGATCATTCTGTCACACTTCTGCTTGTTGGGCTGTAACTTTGTCATGGATGAAGGGATTTTGAAATTACTTAGCAGAAATGTTTGCTTCATTGAGACGATATGTTTCATTTATGAACCAGGTCAGTAGCTGAAAGGTCAAGGTTACAATAAGAGATCTGTTGACTACAATTCTGCTTGTCCAGGCAGTAATGTAGCCTTGGTTTGAGAGTTTTCAAAAGAATTTGGCACAGATGTTAGCCTCAGTGAGACAGTGTGTTGCATTTGGTCGCTCAAATGTCAAGGACACATTGTAACTTGGTCTTGGTTGGAGTGATTTCAAAATAATTTAGCACAGTTGTCAGCCTCAGTGAGATGGTGTGTTGCATGCATGAACCAGGTTGGTAAGCCAAAATTTAAGGTCACACTTAGGGTGTACTGACATAATCCCCTTCGGACAAAATCCCCTTCGCATACCCGGACAAAATCCCCTCCATGGGTGGACATAATCCCCTTTATGTTTTTGCAAGGCTGGACAAAATCCCCTTACCTACCCGGACAAAATCCCCTTGTTTCATAGGTTTCTAATGCATAATAATGCTCCATAAAAATTGATGAATAATGAACTTTTGTTTTTTGATTTATAATTATGTATCAAGTTAACCTTTATAATTATATAAGCTTGATAAGACATATTTTTTTTTTTTGGTTCAGATCAATTATAAACCAAATTATCGTTTAAAACAATTTATTTAGTTTAGAAGTGTTCATCATAATTGTGGTAAATTATCAACTGCATAACAAATATATTTGATTAGGCAATTTCTTTAATTGTTTTAAATTGATTAGTATGAAAAACATTTTAATTAGTTTAACAGTGTTCATTTTAATTGTTTAAAATGATGTCTTAATTCACTCAAGTAAAATTCATCTGAGGGGGATTTTGTCCTAGGTAGCAATTTTATTGAGGGGATTTTGTCAACTTTGAAATTTCACACATGAAGGGGCTTATGTCCACCCATGGAGGGGATTATGTCCAGATATACAAAAATACATGAAGGGGATTTTGTCCGAAGGGGATTTTGTCTGACATTCCACACTTAGAGGTCAAAAGTGGATATTGACTACAATTCTGCTTGTCTTGGCTGTAACTTGGCCTTAGTAGGAGCGATTACAAAATTACTGGCCATAAATATTTGCCTCAATGAGATGGTGTTGCACAAGTGAATCTGGTTAATAGCTCAAAGGTCAAGGTCATATTAAGAAGTAGAAGGTCAAAATTGGCTACAGTCTTGCTTGTCCAGGCTGAAAACTTGGCCATGGTTGTAGTGATTTCCAAAACCAGATTGGAAGCTCAAAAGTCAAGGTCACACTTAGAGGACAAATGTCATAATTAATTGCAGTTTAGCTGGCATGAATATCCCTCGGTTGCATTAACATAATTTTATTTTTCGAAATACCTCAATTTGTTTTCTTTTACTTTTACTTGGTAATTATTTCTAGCTTTGTCATAGCAGCATTTGAGAGCATTCATTAGTCACCTTATATTCCTGTAGAATAATGTCCTTTGGTACTATAATAGTATCTTCTATGACAGCTTCCTCTGTATCTCATGAAAATCTTAAGATCTGTTTTATTGAAGATGGGGTGAACATGTCAGATGTTGATTTATATTATACTTTTAAACAACTTCTAATGAGCAGAAATGACAATAATAGGCACATAGAGAAAGAAAAAAACAAACTTTGTTTTGGAGGCATTGAACACAAATTTTTATTACCATTAGTCATTGCATCAAATGAATGACTTGTTTCCAGCACTTAATATGCTTTGAAAGGTGTCAGAGACTGAAATAAATGTCATAAAATTGTTAGAGGTTCTGTTTTATTATTTGTTGTTAATCTTAGTTAATTTTTATTTACAAATCAGAAAAAAAGGATATTTACCTTATAAACTTTAAGTCACTGTCTAAAATCAGATATTTACAAACTTGACATTTGATACATTGTTTGGTTAAAAAATCTGAGTGCTATGTTTTGTTTTTCAGAACTGTACACTTGACTACAGGACCAATCCTGATATAATAGAGCAGGCTAATGCAGTGTTAGAGAAGTTTGTTGGCACACATAACTTTCACAACTTTACCTCAGGCATGTAAGTAAACCTGTCAAAGTGTATTGGCACACATAACTTTCACAACTTTACCTCAGGCATGTAAGTAAACCTGTCAAAGTGTATTGGCACTCATAACTTTCACAACTTTACCTCAGGCATGTAAGTAAACCTGTCAAAGTGTATTGGCCCACATAACTTTCACAACTTTACCTTAGGCATGTAAGTAAACCTGTCAAAGTGTATTGGCACACAAAACTTTCACAACTTTACCTCTGGCATGTAAGTAAACCTGTCAAAGTGTATTGGCACACATAACTTTCACAACTTTACCTCTGGCATGTAAGTAAACCTGTCAAAATGTATTGGCCCACTTAACTTTCACAACTTTACCTCAGGCATGTAAGTAAACCTGTCAAAGTTTATTGGCACACATAACTTTCACAACTTTACCTTAGGCATGTAAGTAAACCTGTCAAAGTGTATTGGCCCACATAATTTTCAAAATTTATCGCAACCACAAGCTTTCACAGTATTAGACATTTTAACTGCACTGTATACTTTAAGTGCACAAAAAACTTTCTTTTTTGTGATAATGTTTACTCTTGTTTTAGTTGGCCCCCCAGTAGAAATATTACCATGGACATTATTTTGTCCCCCAGAATATATATATTGTACATGAAAAACTGCATAATGTCTCAATTTTTAAATCTTTGACTGTTTTGTTCATTGTAATATAGTTACTGAAGATAGGAATAATCTGATATTAATATACTTTGGGCAAATGTCCAACAATGCATCAATGCATTTAAAGACTGGGAGGGAGGCAGAGGCCGAGGGGTGGGGGGGGGGGGCTGGCAGGAGGGGAAGTGGCAAATGTCCAGATTCCAGGCCTGTGACAATTCAGTATATTATGTCTGAATCTTCAGTGTTTTTCTAAAATAATAAATTTACTGAGGTGATTTAAATGTTCTGAATATCTAAGTTTAGCTTTCTAGCTCAGGAATAATTATTTACATACAAGTAATTTATGATAACAAATTAGAAAACAGTCTTGATGATTTGGATTTCCTATTCCCAAATGTTTAGGCTGTTTAAATGTTAGTCAATGTGTCAGATGTGTTTTAACAAACAGCATAGAATACATTATGATTTGTTTGTTTCAGTAAACCAACAGAGGCTTGAGGCTTCCTATTCCCAAATGTTTAGGCTGTTTAAATGTTAGTCAATGTGTCAGATGTGTTTTAACAAACAGCATAGAATACATTATGATTTCTTTGTTTCAGTAAACCAACAGAGGCTTGTGCTAGAAGATACATCAAACAGTTCGAGGTGAGTCTCTCAGTTCCTAGATATATACCTGTTAAGAAAAAATGCATTTAGCTTCCATCTGTAAGACAAATGGATCTCAAAAGAATAAGAAGTCTCTACCTATATATGTCTGTTATGAATAACCATTTCCAGAAACATCTTTCTCACAGACTGCCATAAATAGGGTTTTCACTATTATGAATGTTTCAATGCATATTTCAGTGCCGACAGCCATTTGTACGGGATGGTGTGGAGTTCTGTGTGCTTTCTGTGACAGGACAGAGTTTTATGTTGCATCAGATCAGGAAGATGGTTGGTAAGTGTGATAAGGTGGAACATTTTTGTAGAATGGCTTAAATTCTTCACTTTATCCAGGAAACAGCATTTGATTTCTCATTTCTTTCATTCTTAACAGTGATGACATACAGCAGCCAGAAAATCTTCAATTCTTCACTACCAATATGAAGTGTACAAGAATGAGACCAGGGTTTCCGCTGCAAGTTCGCCAATTCCACAAATTGTGAAAAAATATTTGGAACTATCGGAAAAAAAAGCATAAAAAATTTTCCGATGTATATTTTAAAAAAATGCCCTAATTGATTGCTGATTGATAAATCCATATGAAAGTTATGAAAAGTGGTACTGCCCGCGGCAATTACATGTCAATTTGACTTTATTGTCACCAATTTGTCGGTCACATGTTGGGAGAATTACTTGCTGAAATTGCAAATTTTGAAAATTGTTTTAGGCTGCTTGATTACATTGCCAGTGGAAAACAATAAAAAAATAATTAAAAAGTATTTACTACCACACAATTTAATATAAAACAACCAAAATTATGTATATTTCTGAAGAAAACAGAAAGTTTTTCAGTTGTCACACATTTTCGCGACTCCGATTTTTTTTATAATTATTAAAAACGAAAAAGAAGCAATGTTCTGTTTAAAAATCTTTAGTACAAAGACAAAAGAAAAATATAAGTACATTGGTGATGATGCAATTTTTCAGTAAGTGATTCAGAAAAAAGGGCTGCATTCTGTGAATGTCTGCAAGTTTAATTTTTATATGCAAATATGGGAGCCCTAATATTATGACCTACTCCTGTTCTGTGTGAAATGTAGAAATTGACAGTGGTTATACTAATAGCTGAAAGAATTTGAAAAGAACAAATAAAAAAATTGTCTGGTAACAGAGTCAGTGGAAAATGTGTTGAGCATCCCCCCTGGAAATCCTTATATTGCTATCCAACCAAACCTAGAATTCTTGCAGATCTATACCTAGAAAAGAAGAACAGTGAAGGTTTACATGCCCATATTGATGATATACAAGATGTTTGATTGAGATTTAAACATTGCAGTTATACTCAAGCATTAAGTGAAGGTAGAATGAATCATTATTATTGTTATGCAGTGTTTCTAAGATATAACATTTTTATTTTGTTCTAATTCACATCTTTAATTCTAATTAAAGCCATGGTTTTTTATGTAGATCTAAGAAAAAAGTTGAGGTATCAATATATCTGAACCTTTGGCTATCAGTTTTTTTAAATAAAAAATATTGGCTATTATTTTTTAAGCCAAGGTGAGCCCTGATTATGATAAATCAATTGTTATTTGTTGATATGATGTATGTAGATTTTAGAAAATTAAAGTCAGAAAAATGTTAGATTTATCATTTTAAAATGCTTTAATGCCATAAAATATTCATAACAGTTGAAGCTCTAGATATGTTGACAATTTTCACAACTGAAAGTGAAGACTATCACAAAGAGAAACAAGGATAAAGTCAGAGGATTCCAACTGAAAGGACCAAAGTGCAATTTGGATTACCTCTGATGTTATCTGAGTAAGGGAGATAATTTGTTATCAGCAATGTCTCTCATTGGGTCTTTAAAAATGAGAAATTGAAAATTTTCGACAGCTTGGAGGGAGCACCTTCCCGGAACCCTCCCCATTGGTGGAAAAATAACATTGGCCAGTGGAAACCCTGTGAGACAAAACACTTTCCATGGATTTCAATAAAACCATCAAAATCACTAATGCGACTTATCAGGTTCATGGCATTTAAATCGGTGTCACATTTAGAAAGATATTTACATGTAGCTGGTTCTGATAACTATGTCCATGATAATTGATGTTGCAATAATTTAGTAGATTTTGATATGTCCTTATAATAAGAATATAAAAATGCTTTTTGGTGTTTAATTTATAATTTTTGTTCTTTGTTGACATTTAAGGTAGGGATCTTGACAAATTCCTTTATCAAATTTAGTAAATTTGGACTACCCTGTGTAATTGCTCTTCCATACTTTCTTTCATCAAGGCGTACAATCTCATGCAATTTTGTAATATAAATTTTCATGTTATCTGTTCAGATTATACAGATTATTGTACCTCACTGTTCAGATTATACAGATTATTGTACTTCACTGTTCAGATTTTACAGATAATTGTACCTCACTGTTCAGATTATACAGATTATTGTACCTCACTGTTCAGATGATACAGATTATTGTACCTCACTGTTTAGATTATACAGATTATTGTACCTCACTGTTCAGATGATACAGATTATTGTACCTCACTGTTCAGATGATACAGATTATTGTACCTCACTGTTCAGATTATACAGATTATTGTACCTCACTGTTTAGATGATACAGATTATTGTACCTCACTGTTCAGATTATACAGATTATTGTACCTCACTGTTCAGATTATACAGATTATTGTACCTCACTGTTCAGATTACACAGATTATTGTACTTCACTGTTCAGATTATACAGATTATTGTACTTCACTGTTCAGATTATACAGATTATTGTACTTCACTGTTCAGACTATTGTACTTCACTGTTCAGATTACATGTATTGTACTTCACTGTTCAGAGTATTGTACTTCACTGTTCATTCAGAGCAATAAATTTCAGGTTTGACAATTGCAATAATGAGAGGATTTGCAAACAGTGAGGCAATAGATGAAGCCTGGGAACATGAAAAGGTTGTACACTTTAGATGTACTGTTTGTTTAGAGACACTAACATATTACTAGAAAATACATATTAACATGAGTTTCTATCATATAGTGGAGGTAGTGTCTTTTATTTAGTAAAATAGTTTCTATCATGTGGTGAAGGTAGTGGTATTTGCTTAATGACAGAGTTGCATAGTTATATGAAGATGTTGTAGTCTATGGAGGGATTGTCTGCCAGTTCAGTTATTATGCTTTATGACATTATAATATGCTATTTTTTATGCCCCCCTTTGAAAAAGGGAGGGCATATTGCTTTGCTGCTGTCTGTTGGTCTGTTAGTTGGTCGGAAGGTCGGTCTGTATGTCCACCAAGTTTCCGTTCATTTTCTTTGCAGAGGTTGCACATACTGAAATAAAATTTGGTATACAGATTTATCATAAGAATATCTAGGCCAAGTTCTGTTTTGGGTTTGGTTGAGCAATTTTTGACAGAGTTATGCCCCTTGGACTCAGAAAAATTCCAATTATTTGCAGTTTCCGTTCATTTTCTTCGCAGAGATTGCACATACCGAAATGAAATTTAGTATACAGATTTATCAGAAGAATATCTAGGTCAAGTTCTGTTTTGGGTTTGGTTGAGCAATTTTTGACAGAGTTATGCCCCTTGGACTCAGAAAAATTCCAATTATTTGCAGTTTCCTTTCATTTTCTTTGCAGCAGTTGCACAAACTGAAATAAAATTTGGTATACAGATTTATTATGTCTCCTCCCCTCTGGGGGAGACATATTGTTTTTGCCCTGTCTGTCTGTCACACTTTATTTCCGCTCAATAACTGGACTACTGTTTGACCCAGAGCCTTCAAACTTTATAGATGATTGCCCTTATTGAGTAGAAGAACCTTATTAATTTTGGGGTCAGTATGTCAAAGGTCAAGGTCTCAGGTGCCTGAAGAGTGAAAACCGTTTCCGCTCAATAACTGGAGTTCTGTTGCACCCAGAGCCTTCAACTTTCATAGGATGATTGCCCTTGCTGAGTACAAGAACCCTATTGATTTTAGGGTCAGTAAGTCAAAGGTCAAGGTCACAGGGGCCCAATAGTGATAACCATTTCCGCTCAATTACTGGAGTTCTATTTCACCCAGAGCCTTCAAACTTCATGGTATATATATATAATGATATGTGTATATATGTAATATTCTTACTTATACCATAATAAATGACAGAGGCATCTGTTTCAGAAAGGTGATATCTTTTCCTTGGCCTTCCTTCCATCGGATGCAAGGTGGAGACATGCATTTTTCACAAAAAAACATCTAGTCATAAGAATATCTAGGTCAAGTTCAGTTTTGGGTTTGATTGAGCAATTCTTGACAGAGTTACGCCCCTTGGACTTAGAAAAATTCCAATTATTTGCAGTTTCCGTTCATTTTCTTCGCAGAGATTGCACATACCAAAATGAAATTTGGAATATAGATATATCATAAGAATATCTAGTTCAAGCTTTGTTTTGGGTATGATCGAACAATTTTTATGTCCCCAATCGAAGATGAGGGGGAATATAGTTTTGCAATTGATGGTTGGTCAGTCCGTAGACACTTATGTTTCTGATCAATATCTAGAGAACCCTTGGACCCACCTTCCTCAGACTTGGTTTGTAGGTTGGTCATGACCAGTAAATGACCCCCATGGTTTTTCACATCACCAGGACAAAAGTCAAGGTCACAGTGCTCTTATATAACAAAATGGTTTTCGATCAATAACTATAGAGTGCTTGGTCCCAGGTTGATCAATCTTAGTTTGTAGGTTGGCTATGACCAGTAGATAACCATCATAGTTTTTCAGATCACCAGGTCAAAGGTCAAGGTCACAGTGACCTTGAAGAGCAAAACAGTTTCCGATCAATAACTATAGAACCCTTTGTTCCCAGGTTGTTCAAACTTAGTTAATAGGTAGGCCATGACTAGTAGATGACTCAAATATTTTTTCACATCATCAGGTCAAAGGTCAAGGTCACAGTGACCTTGTAGGGCAAAACAGTCCTTGATCAATAACTATAGAACCCTTTGTCTCAGGTTGTTTAAACTTAGTATGTAGGTTGGTCATGACTAGTAGATGACCCAAGTGGTTTTTTACATCATCAGGTCAAAGGTCAAGGTCACAGTGACCTTGAATGGCAAAACGATATTGTATTAATCTTATCAATAACTAAAGAACCTTTGGTCCCAGGTTGTATAAACTTAGCATGTAGGTTTGTCATGACCAGTAGGTGACCCTTATTGTTTTTTAGATCACCACGTCAAAGGTGAAGGTCACAGTGATATTGAAGAGCAAACAGTTTTTGATCAATAACAACAGAACCCTTGGTTTCAGGTTGTTCAAACTTAGTTTATTGGTTGATCATGACTAGTAGATGACACCTATAGTTTTTCAGGTCAACAGATCAAAGGTCAAGGTCACAGTGAGCTTGAAAAGCAAAACAGTTTCTGATCAATAACTATAGAAGGTTTGGTCCCAGGTTCTTCATACTTAGTGTGTAGGTTGATCATAACCATTAGATGACTCCTATAGTTTTTCACATCACCAGGTCAAAATCATCAAGGTAAGAGTGTCCTTGAAAAGCAAAACAGTTTCCAAATAATAACTGTAGAACCCCTGGTCCAAGGTTGTTCAAACTTAGTATGTAGGTTGTTAATGACTAGAAAATGACCCCAATAGTTTTTTCATCACCAGGTCAAAGGTCAAGGTCAGAGTGACCTTGAACACCAAAACGATTTCCAATCTATAACTGTGGAACTCTTGGTCCCAGGTTCTTCAAACTTAGTTTGACTAGTAGATGACCCTTATAGTTTTTCAGGTTACCAGGTCAAAGGCCAAGGTCACAGTGACCTTGAAAAGCAAAATGATTTCCAATTAATAACAATAGAATGCTTTGACCCAGATTCCCCTATCTTGGTACATAGGTTGGCCATGACCATTAGATGAGCCCTATAGCTTTTCAGGACAAAAGTCAATGTCACAGTAACCTTGTGTTGCATAATAGTGTCTGATCAATTACTATTGAAGACTTGGGCCAAGCTCCTCAAAACTTCATAGGTAGGTTGGTCATGACAATTAGATGACCCCTGTAGTTTTTAGTGTTATTAGGTCAAAGGTCAAGGTCACAGTAATCTTGAAAAGCAAAACAGTTTCTGCTGAATATATAGGGAATTCTTGGGCTCAGGTTTGTCAGACTTAGTATGTAGGTTTGTCATGATCAGTAGAGATAACAACTATCATTTTTCTGCTCATTGGATCAAAGGTCACAGTGACCTTGAAAAGCAAAATGGTTTGCTATGAATAAGTTTAGAATGCTTGGGGCCCGTGTTCATCAAACTTTGTGTATAAGTTGTTCATGACTTGTAGATGAGCCCTTTAGTTTTTCAGGTCACCATGTGAAAGGCCATGGTCACAGTGTCCTTGAATAGCAAAATGGTTTCCAATCAATAACTATAGAACGCTTGGTCCCAGCTCCTCAAAACTTTGTGGCTGCCTCCAGGGATAAAGCGCTAGGGCGGCATAAATGTTTTACAAACATCACTTGTTTTGTATACTGATTTTTAGCTCACCTGAGCACAAAGTGCTCAAAGGTGAGCTGTTGGGATCATTGATTGTCCGGTGCGCGTCCGCTTCGAAGAAGTGGGGGGTATACTGTTTTACCCTTGTCTGTGTGTCCGTCCATCCGTCCGTACGTAACAAATTTCCGTTGCAGTTTTCTCAGCAACTATAACATGCAAAAGCCTGATATTTTACATATTGCTATACCCTATAGTCCCATATGGTGTAAAGCGATTTTATGCTCCTTGCTCATCTACTTCCTGTTTACCGAATATTTTTAGATTTTGTCACTATATAGGTGCATTACATCAACCAAACGACATCTTTATTTTCCGTCACAGTTCTTTAAGCAACAAGAGCATGCAGCCGCCTGATATTTTGCATATTGCTTTATCCTATAATCCCATATGGTGTAAAGCAATTTTATGCTCCTTGCTCATCTACTTCCTGTTTACCGAATACTTAGATTTTTACACATAGTTGACATACATTCACAATTTCCGTCAAAGTTTTCTCAGCAACTATAAGATGCAGCAGCCTGATATTTTGCATATTGCTTTATCCTATAGTCCCATATGGTGTAAAGCGATTTTATGCTCCTTGCTCATCTACTTCCTGTTTACCGAATACTTAGATTTTTACACATAGTTGACATACATTCACAATTTCCGTCACAGTTTTCTCAGCAACTATAAGATGCAGCAGCCTGATATTTTGCATATTGCTTTATCCTATAGTCCCATATGGTGTAAAGCGATTTTATGCTCCTTGCTCATCTACTTCCTGTTTACCGAATACTTAGAAGTTACCAACACACAGGAAAGGAGGTTCACTTGATCGTGTTTTTGTGAATAAAGACTTCGATGAATCAGAAATCACAGATGTAATACCTGTTCATTATTCTGACCATTTTCATATCCATCTAGCTGTGCCTTGGATGAAGTTGTATTAAGTTCAGGTAAATACTCGGAAAAATTTGACACTCTTTATACATATGACAAATGCAAATTACATTATGAAAGTCAAATTTCTGATAGCGGGGGTATCACTAGTGAGCATTAGCTCACAAATTTACTTGTTTAGTTATACATTCACTGTAACCTTGACTGAATTACTGAAATGTATGAGATGCATTGTAGTCAATATCTGTCCAATAATGGTTCTACTCAGGAAACAGACTTCAGCTTAATTTTCTGTAAATTTCAAGCTTTTATCACAATCAAGCCATTTGAAATAAACTGCCATAAACTAACTAATGCTCTACTTCAATCTTCATGATAGTTTTGTCACAGGACTAATATTGGTGATATGGTAATCAGAGTATTATCACAAGCTTGATTAGCTTAGTTGGTAAAGCACTTGACTAGCAAGCAGGTGGTCCAGGTTCGTGTCTTGCCCTGGGAATATGATTTTTCTGACCCGTGACATTTTTAAAAGTCAAATTTGCAGTGTAAAGGTATAAAATGTTGATAATAATTATATGCTGCCAATGTATGTGATGTCGGGGTAGCCAAGGTCCTTGCCATGGAGGTAGCAGTTGTTGCAGTATTACTAGCAGAATTTTCCTGTCTCCAAGACAGCAGCCTCCTGTCGAAGGAGGTCAAGAGCTCTCTGTTGACTCATCTGAAATAAAATATTTCCACTTAAACACATTTTTTTAAAAAAATCAAATGTTTCTTTTACGTGTAACTATCTGCCTTCATCAACCATCCCACAACATTTAAATCTTCTCTTTTCTTTTGTTGTATTTTTTAAAATCAAAATATCTGCCCGAAACTATTATCCATATACATATCTGATTAATTGTCACCATTATAGAGATAGATCTACTTGCAGTCAAAAACAGATGCTAGAAATTTGATATCTAACAAATTTTTATCTTCAGATACTGGATGACAAAGGTTTCAGTTAAAGGAACTAACAGAATTTAGTGAATTTTTTTTTCTTTAAAATTTAAGAGAAGTTAATGTACTATGGAAAATCTGACATAATATTATGCTTCTATACATAATGAAAACTGAAAAAAAAGTTTGGTTCCACCAGGATTTGAACCCATGCCCTTTCGGTAGGATAGAGTGACGATCTACACCGCTGAGCCACAGAGACTACTTAAATTGTTACGTCAAAATTAATGATATAACCAAAGTATCTTATGACTACTAAGGTAAATATTTTACCGATAAAAGTGTGTAAATCACTATATTGTGATGTGTTTCTGTAAAAAAAAAAATGGGTCAGTAACTTAGTTTAGATATGTTTTTCAGAATTACTGCTAGAAGTGTCTTTTTCATCTTGCAATAAAAGGGAGAAATCATTTCAAAACAGCGACTCATGTCATTAAAGCACATACTTGTAAAATTGGTTCCCAACTTCACTTTCTGATAACGTCAACATTGTTATGAAAACAATTCTGTTTGCTTTTTAAATTGCAAATTATGCTTTCATCAATTTTATTAAGTGTTTTGCATGTTTATTTCAAATACATATGTAAAAAGCAATAAATCGAATAGTTAATGCAGATTACAACATTTTTATGTATTTAATTGTACTGTATCAAGAATATTTTTAGGGAAAGCATACCTGTTTTCAAAATCACACAAAAATACCTTCTTAACAAATAACAACAAAATATTTCAAAATGCAGTAAAAACTTTTACAAAGCAAAACTACAATAACAATCTAATTAAGAAATAATAAGCATCCAGGCGTGGTTTATCATAGAATAACCCACGTTTTGAGTTCTTATGCGTAGGAATATATCATGAAGGCCGTAATTACTTCTTACAACCCAAAAAACACTTGCACAGTAAGCCTCTGGGTTTGGCCATTAAAATTTCCTCCCTCGATATATGTAAGAGTTGGCTTCCACATTATAAGTTGATCTGTCCAATAAATGAACAAATAAACAACACACAAATTTCATGTCAATCACCCTCCAGTCCCCTAAACCACGGTAAATTTCACAAATTGTACCCATTCTAAGTAAATTGGCTTTTTTAGCCATTTTGCAGCCGAACTTTGTTGTTGTTGTACGCCGGTAATACTACGATTCCTACGGTAGTATTTACAAATATCACATGACTTTCATTCATAAAAATTTTATACGTGGGGTGACGGTGGTTTACGGAACAGCCAAAACAACAAGCGCACGCGCATGGTATACTGCAGGATAACCCAAGTTTATTTTCTTCTTTGTATATATAGGCTATTTTTAGATTATGTTAGAATAGTAATTCAAATTTTATAAAACATAAATTGAAATGTCATATGGCATATCAGATTAAGAACTGTACCAAAATAATTAATAGCATATGTGAAAAACAACAAAATGCAATAATAAAAATCAGTTTACATAACAAATAGCTTATTATAATGTCATAAAGCATAATAACTGAACTGGCGAGCAATCCTTTCCAATAGTAGTCATTGGTTACAGTTAGATATTAGTATTAAGGATTTCAGTGATGCCAAATTTAGTTTTGAGTACTTCCAAACTTTTTTGAACAGTTTACTGGTTACTTATTTGATTTATACACTCTGGAAAATAAATGCTATAGGGTACCACATAATTTAAAGAGCAATTCAAACTGGTTAACTGGTAATTTTATCAGTACTGGGCATTAGATATCTAACTTTGGTAAATTTCGACATAAAGTGTGTGTAAACTGCTCAAAGAATGAGAAGATTTTGTAGTTAATATAAAGATATAATAAGTTTTGAAAGAAGTAAATATCATTCTCTGGACTGATGGCCCATGACTGGATGGTTTGTCTGTAGCAACACCTTAGTGGTGTTTACAACTTGAACATGTATTATTTATGACTTTTGGTTAAACTTCCTTTCAAGTGCACATCTTGAAGAAAAGTTATTGAAAATTTATTTATTTCTGTAAATGTGACCTTTAAAGTCTAGTTTATTCAAATAAGATATTCTCTTTTGATTGAAATATTTTCATTCTTTCAAGCCTAAAACATAGTTTATACATTTTAGAAGAAGAATCATACACCAAAAAACTGAGAGCATAACTAAGTAGGATATCTTTGTGGAGAAATAGTTTCTTGAATTACATAAGGTCACTTTTCTTGTATTACATTAAGTTACCAATTTTAACAGTTTTCTCGTCACAAATTTCAGCTCACCTGAGCAAATGCTCAGGGTGAGCTATTGTGACCACCCTGTGTCAATCGTCTGTCATCCGTCATCAACATTTTACTTTAAATGACATCTCTCCCTGAACGACAAGGCTATTTTTAACCAAACTTTATAGAAATGTTCCATATATTGCCCTTTCCTAAAATTGCTCAAACCATTTTACTCCATTGCACATAGGGGGTACAGACGCTAAAAATAGAAGAAAATTTAATCAGCATCTTCATCTAAACGGCAAGATGATTTTCCACCAAATTCCACAGAAATGTTTCTTACGTAGCCCACTATTTAATTTGCTAAAATGGTTCTGCTCCGTTGAACAATATGGCCACCAGAGCTAAAAATAGATTTTCATCAATATTTGGCTTCAAATGACATCTCCTCACAAGCTGCTACCTCGAAATTGCCTCTGCCCCATGGATTTTATTTGTATAAAGTATGAGATCTTTGAAAATCTTCAAATAGAAAATGTAATGTTGCATCTGATGTTTGTTTAACAGTAGACCCTCAGCCAAAGTACTTAGGTGAGCAGTCCAGGGCCAGCATTGGCCTCATGTCATCAAAGTTTTTCCTTAGTTATTTGTAGTCATATTATAACAAGAGAAAGAAAGGAAAATATTGGCATTAGAAAGACAGATTATAACAGAAATATTTCATTAACATTTATTTTACAGATGGATATTCCAAAAGCACCTGGTCTTGGACTGATGTTGGATAAGGTATGACTTCTTTTGTCACCTGAGCACAGGGTGCTAAGGATAAACTTTAAGAATTAGCTTTTGTCTGTGGTCTGCCATCAGTATTTTAGCTTATGAACTCTCCAGACAGTACTATTTTATACCCCTCTGCACAACAAAGTTGTAAGGGGGGAGTATACTAGAATCAGCTTGTCCGTCTGTGCAGCCGTTGGGTTTTGTTTGTCAGGGCCATTACTCAAAAACCATTTAAGATATCAACTTGAAACTTCAAAGATGAATTATAGATCTCACTGAGAAAAGTGCAGTGCCCAAGAACAATAACTCTTTTTTACATAATTTTGGAGTGATTGCCCTTTGTATTTTTTTTTTACCAAATCAGCAAATCAAATCTTGTTTACACAATCACATGATCAGTGTGAACAAAACGATACGAAACAGTATCCAAATATAGTCCGAGATGTGTCAAGATAAACAAAGGTTAAAACCCGTTCGTACCGTCTGACATTTAGTCTAGTTACATAAGAGCAATAACTCTCTTGCATAATTTTGGAGTGATTGTCCTTTGTAATTTTTCATTTTAATTTTTTTCCAGGGCATAACAGAAAAAGTATAAGAGGTATCAACTTGAAATTTCATAGATAAATAGATCTCATTGAGGAAAACTGCAGTGCCCAAGAACCATAACTGTCTTTTCCCTATTTTGGAGCAGTATTTTTAGCTCACCTTGTGCACGCACGTAGTGCACAAGGTGAGGTATTGTGATCAGTCAATGTCCGTCGTCCGTCGTCGGTGCGTGCGTGTGTAAACTTTTGTTTTAAAGAACATCTCCTCCTAAACCACTGGGCCAATTTCAACAAAACTTCACAGAAATGTTCCTTGCATGAAGCTCTACCAAAATTGTTCAAAGAATTTGATTCCATGCAGAACTCTGGTTGCTATGGCAACTTAAAGGAAAAACTTTGAAAATCTTCTTGTCTGAAACCACAAGGCCTAGAGCTTAGATATTTGGCATTTAGCACCCTCTAATGGAACTCTACAAAAATTGTTCAAATTATTTTCCTGGGGTCAAAATTTTGGCCCTTGGGTCAAAATTTGCCCCGCCCCGGGGGCCCTTAATATGTTAAAAAGGAAATCTTTAAAAATCTTCTTGTCTGAAACCACAAGGCTTTGAATTTTAAAATTTGGCATGAAGCAAGCTTTATCAAGCTTTTTCAAATTATTGGATTAGGTTAAAGGTCACGGAGGCTAAAAATAGATTTATCTACTGTACCTCATAAAGCCTTCGGTTATAGACCAATATCTTTGATATTCAGTATATAGGTTCCTTGCATGGACCTCTACCCATGGGTAGGTTTTGAGGTCACTGGGTCAAGGTCAAGGTCACCATAGCTTATAATAGATATTTCTACTTTCTGTCATAGAGCCTTTATTTATTGACTGATATTTTACATATTTGGTTTGTAGGCACTTATATATTTTCAATTAAAAAATGAAATACTGCTTAACAGCAAACCTACAGCCAAAGTACTCAGGTGAGCGATCCAGGGCCATCATGGCCCTCTTGTTTACTTGTCAGGGAAATAACTCAAACACTATTGGAGGTACCTTGAAACCTCATAGATGGATAGAGCTTATTTAGGAGAAGTGCAGTGCCCAAGAACCATTACTCTATTTCCCATAATTTGGGAATAATTGCCCTTTGAAATTTTTCATACTTAAAGGTCATGTGACACGACTATAGCAACTTTGTCTATTCAAAATAATCATAAAGTACTGATTAAAATGGTTTAACTGCGAAATTATGAAAATATTGCTTTTGATAAGAAAAAACGTGTTTTTGATGATCGGCTGTTTCCGTTTCGACATCGGTAGTTTCCGCCGCAATTTTTGGTTGTGACGTAGATTTATCCCTACTGTACTAGGCAGTAGTGCAGAATTACACTGCTCATAACACAACCGTTTTTAAATATAAAAAAATACTGTAACACTAAACCACAAGTGCAAGAAACACGATAAAGGCACACTTATAAAAATAACATGCTATAAATTGTAAATAAAATAAAATAATGTGATTACTTCTCGATTTTTATACGTGAATTTAAACTTTGTGCCGGGAGAACGGGTTGTAATTTTACCTTAATAAATATTCCAATTTCTTCCATGTTGTGGTTCTATATAACACAATCTCCACGTTTTTACATGCTGCGTAAATCTTCCTCACTTGATGTTTACGTCACAAACAAATTCTTTTTCATTTAAGTGTAGTAAAATTGAAATGAATTTAGGTGATCTAATGTTTTAACATTTGTTTCACTGGAATGGAAATTTACACTACAGTGTATTTTCACGTTAGGATATTGTTTGAAAAATAATAATATGGCATGTCCATCAAGTAGAAATTTGTGTCTGCTTATAAATTAATATCCAATGAAATGTCAAAGATCCATAAATCACACCTTATACTGTGGGATTTATGCAAATTAACCTGCCCAAATGGGACCCTTGTATATTCTGCATAGCTGTCAAAACAAAGCAATTAACTTTTTTATGACCCAATCAATGATAAAGTTGAGACAAATAGCAAAATTTTATGGCAAGTGATCTTACAAATTGATTGAATTACTTTTGATCAGTCACACTTGTCAAAACATTATGTAATAGCTTGTTCCAATTAACATGTCTGAATGATTTTTAGTTTAGAAGCTTCCATGCAGATACATATTTTTATAAGATAATTAAATGTAAAGATCTATTTATGATGAAAATAAAAATCATTCGACTTCTTAATGTGAACAAATTATTAAAAAAAACAAAAACAATGTGTTTGTGTTATGATTTTGACATAGTTTTTAGGGCTTCTTCATATTATTTGTTCTTTCATCATTATTGTTTGTTTTCAAAAAAAATGTAGAATGAATAAGCCAAAAAAAACCCAAAAAGATATGCATTTATAATGAAAAAAATCATAGATCTAGTCAAAGAGAACTTACGCGTACCTCAGGCAAAATATACCACAGACAAATAAGCAACACATCACTGTAACATGGGTAAGGAGAATGTTTTATGGGAAAAAAATCTCTCGATTGGAGTTAGTTAATCAAGTCTTCCAACAAACTGCATCGGATAAAAATAAGCATGTTCAAAATATTTTTGGATCAGTTACTTGAAAAATATCTCTTAGTCAAGATATTTTCACTGATGTATCTTTTAATTCTCTAACCCTGATTAAACTAGCCTCTATATAATATTGTTCATTGGCTTCGTAATTCCATCAAAATTTCAAATTATTTATTAAAAAATCTTCAATGTATTTTCATGATGTTAGCTTAACTTGTTCAATTTTGTTATTTTACTATATTCAGTCTACATTTTCACTTTCCATCATAATTTTAAAGTTTTTGTTAACAATCTAGGCAGCTGTGTAAAGTGGCAAGGGATAAATGTGCGTCACTTCCGGTTTTGCTCGTGACAGGTGCGCGCGACCAAGTGGGTAAAATATGGTTTTTAATTTGCTATAAAAACATCTTTAAGTTGAAAATTACCTGCGGATTTTGTAAAACAGTCATAGTTACATATATATTTTTCGCTCATATGAAAATTTCGAGGTCAAAAATTCGTGTCACATGACCTTTAATACTTATCCAGGGCATAACTCAAAAGTACTGCAGGTATCAACTTGAAACTTCTTAGATAAATAAATCTCATTGAGGAGAAGTGCATTGCCCAATAACCATAACTTTCTTTTGCATAATTTTGGAGTTATTGCCCTTTATAATGAGAGACATTGCTGATAACAAATTATCTCCCTTACTCAGATAACATCAGAGGTAATCCAAATTGCACTTTGGTCCTTTCAGTTGGAATCCTCTGACTTTATCCTTGTTTCTCTTTGTGATAGTCTTGACTTTCAGTTGTGAAAATTGTCACTTACATATTAAATAAAAAGTTAGGAATATAAAAAAACAAACTTTATGTGCTAATTAAACATATTTTTAAACTAAATGTTTAATCTGACTACTATTGTTGCAAATAATAAGGTGTAATTATTACCATACCATAAAGGAAAACAGCGATGAAAGCAGAGGAATCCAAATGGAAGGACCAAGTTAATATTAGAGAGTATTCAGGGTAGATAATCCACTGATGTCCCCAATTCTTCATACTTGATTTTAGTCTGGGGTGTAACTCAAAAAGTATTGGGAGTATCAACTTGAAACTTGATAGATGGATAGATTTCATTGAGGAGAAGTGCAATTCCCAAGAATCATAACTCTCTTTTGCACAATTTTGGAGTTATTGCTCTTTATAATCTTTCATACTTAATTTTAGTGCGGGGCATAAAGTAATATGTTCCCATATATCAGTACCCTACTGACAAAGTGGCTTGCGGTGGGTTTGGCACCAGACAATGGCAGTTCTAGTTAATCAAACCTTCAAAACATTTACAGAATGTTTATATGAGAAAATTTCAAAAGAGTTTAAACTAGGTAGTGTAGGTTTAAAAACAGTGTCATCAGATCAAAGGAAAACCTTATTAACTCTCTAAAGGACACATTTTTATCCAATCTCCATGACACATGCTCAGAATGTTCGTACTGATGATCTCTGAGACAGTTTGAAATTTCTCACATTGAGTTAGAAAATAAGTCAGCTCTAGAGACCAGTAGAAAAACTTAAAACAGTCTAGAGGTCCCATTTTAGACCCAATCCTGATAAAACTTGGACTGTTACGATGATTTCCAGGAATTATTGAAATCCGGGACAAGTTGAGTAAAACTAGGTCACAAGCACAGAACAGTGAAAAGATTTTAAACACTGGAGGTCACATTTTTTGCTAAGTCTTCATGAATTTGTTCAGATTGTTAAAATGATCTTTAGGACAGCTTTGAAACTGGGTAACATTGGCAAAAACTAAGTCAGTAGCTCAGATCAGCTGGAAACCTGATATTTAGTAAAATGCCATTGTCTTGTGAACAGCTAACAAGATTGTTCAAATTCTGCATTTAGAATTATTTTAGATCCATCTTTGGAGGTGATAAGTTTTTTAAAGAAATACTTAGAAGACATTTCAAGGTTCTCCTTCTATAAACCAGAATGGATCTTTGATTTCTTGCATGGAACATTTTGTTATTGTTTTCTTTTATATCAGTTTAAAATCATATATAGCCATGACAATGTGTTTTGTCCGTTTGACTCAGATGAGTGATTTTAGATCATCATGGCCCTCTTCTTTTCTGGTAGGATCTTACTGAAGATGAATACAGTCATAATTATTATTTTGCATCATGATGTTCTTGTAATAGTCTTACAAAGATATGATCTAAACAATAACGGATCCAAGTAATTAAATTAGAGGTTTCATGATTATGGATATATTAAATGAAAATAGACTTTTATATGATTTAGTTTGTTTTGTTAAATGTTTGTTCATTTTGTATATTTTAGCTTCATTATGATCAGTACAACACGAAATGGGCATCAGATGGCAGTCATGAGAAGATAGACTTTGCACATCTCAAGGTAACTTCTCTCTGTTTGTTAATAGTCTACTTCCAGATAGTTATACACACTAATGACAATGATGCAAAATTTGATGTCATGTTAACCTTAAAGATTTGTTAAACATCATTTGTACTGAATCCTTATGAATGATTTTCTTTTAGTTAGTTTTTTAGCTCAGCTGTTTCTAAAGAAAAAGTCGAGGTATTGTCGTAGCTCCGTCATCAGCTGTGTCAGCATCTGTATTGTCTGCATGCAAAACATTTTATGTCTCCCCCTATGTCTCCTCTAGTGGAGACAAATTGTTTTCTCCCTGTCCATCAGCCTGTATGTCTCTCACTCCATCTGTTACACTTTGTTTCAACTCAATAACTTAAGTAGTGTTTCACCCACAGCCTTCAAACTTCAGGCTTCATTGGATAATTGCTTTTATTGAGTAGAATAGCCCAATAGCTCTTTTGATCAGTGGGTCAAAGGTCAGGGTCACAGTAACCTTGAATAATAATGCAATTTCCACTCAATAACTGGAATACCATTTGACCCAGAGACTTCAAAGTTCATAGGATGGTTTCCCTTACTAATTTTTTGTGTGTGGGTGGGGGAGGTTAAGTAGGTCTAAGTAAGGTCAAGGTCATGGTGACCTTGAATTTGAAATCTGTTTCCACTCAATAACTTGAGTTTAATTTGACCCAACTCCTTCAAACTTCATAGGATGGTCCCCCTTTAGTAGATAACCTCTATTGTTTTTTTTAGGTCAGTTTGTCATAAAATATCTTCTGCAGCTGAGGCAGTCGAGCATTTGCACCTGCATTCTGTGTTGTAGTTGAATTAAGTTTTAGGCCTTACCAGTTTACATATTCTAGAGAATTCAGACACCAGTTTTTTCCAGCTGAGAACTGATGCCAGTTACTTTGTGCTGTTGAAGACTAACATTATATTAGTAAACAAGAAGCGCCGCAATGCAACGAAAACCAGGTTTTCAACGACCAAGTATTGATGTGACAGGAATTAGGAAGAAATATGGCAGTGAAGTAAAAATGATGCTGTTATTTTGGTACCAACACAGAAAGTTGGTTTCAATAGCTCAAAATAAAACTAAATCAGATACCTGAGTAGCAATGCCAGGCTGTATTTTCATGTAAGCTACACACATGCCAAGTTGAGTATCAATAGGTCAAAGTGTGCTGAAGTTATTGAGTAGAAGCTGAAAATTCAATTGTAAGAAAGTGACCTTGACCTTGCTCCCAGATATCTAAGTAACAATCCCAAGATGCATCTTAATATAAGCTACCCACACAGCAAGTTTGGTGTCAACAGGTCAATGCAAACTCAAGTTATTACGTGAAAACTGAATTTCTTTTTTAAAGCAACAGTGACCTTGACCTTGTTCACAGACACCTGGGTAGCAATCCCAAGTTGCATCTTGATATCAGCTACCCAAATTTTAAATTTGGTGTCAATAGGTCTAAGCTAACTCAAGTTATTATGCGGACACTGAATTTCTATTTTTAGCAACAATGACATTTACCCAGATCACAGACATCTGGGTAGCAATCCAGAGTAGCGTCTTAAAATAAGCTACCCACACACCAAATCTGCTGTCAAGAGGTCACAGCTAACTCAAATTATGTGGAAACTGAATTTTTATTTTTAGCAACAGTGACCTTGACCTTGATCATAGACACCTGGGTAGCAATATCAAGCTGCCTCTTGATATAAGCTAACCATACACCAAGCTTGTTGTCAATAGGCCAAAGCAAACTCAAGTTATTGAATGGAAACTGAATTTCTTTTTTTAGCAACAGTGACCTTGACCTTGATCATAGACACCTGTGTTGCAATCCCAAGCTGCCTCTTGATATAAGCTACCCATACACCAAGTTTGACGTCAATATGCCAAAGCAAACTCAAGTTATTGAGCAGAAACTGAATTTCTATTTTTAGCAACAGTGTCCTTGACCTTGATCACAGACACCTGGGTAGCAATCCCAAGCTGCCCCTTGATATAAGCTACCCATACACCAAGCTTTGTGTCAATAGGCCAAAGCAAACTAAAGTATTTGAGCGGAAACTGAATTTCTATTTTTAACAACAGTGACCTTGACCTTGACCACATACACTTGGGTAGCAATCCCAAGCTGCCTCTTGATATAAGCTACCCATACTCCAAGTTTAGCATCAATAGACCAAAGAAAACTCATGTTATTGAGCAGAAACTGAATTTCTATTTTTAGCAACAGTGACCTTGACCTTCATCATAGACACCTGGGTAGCAATGCCAAGCTGCCCCTTGATATAAGCTACCCACATACCATGTTTGGTGTCAATAGGCCAAAGCAAACTCAAGTTATTGAGCAGGAAACTGAATTTCTATTTTTAGCAACAGTGACCTTGACCTTGACCACATACACCTGGGTAGCTATCCCAAGCTGCCTCTTGATATAAGCTACCCATATACCAAGTTTGGGGTCAATAGGTCAAAGCAAACTCAAGTTATTGAGAGGAAACTGAATTTCTATTTTTAGCAACAGTGACCTTGACCTTGATCACAGACATCTGGGTAGCAATCCCATGCTGCCTCTTGATATAAGCTACCCATACACCAAGTTTGGCGTCAATATGCCAAAGCAAACTCAAGTTATTGAGCGGAAACCAAAAGTTGATGCCAGCCCGCCCGCCGACTTCAGCATTACAATAACCAGTTTTCGTTGAAAACCTGGTTAAAAATAAATATACAGGATAACATATAACTGCTGCTGATGCATTAAAGTGTTTAGCTGTATCTGACTGCCTGAAGGTCATATAGTTGCAGCCTAATTGCTGCCTGAAGTTACTGTGAGAAAACCATCAGTATACAATTATTTTATGTGTGTCTGGGCAACAGTTACAACTGTTGTCTGCAGCCTAATGGGCAAGCAATTCAAAAGTCATCCTTGACAGGAACAACAGCTTTCCTCAAGGCTTCTATGCAATAACTGTTTTATAACCTGATATAACTTAGACTAAAAACAGATCATTTGTTAAAGTTATTTAATCAGTTGTAGCTATATTACTTTTTACCTTAAGTAATAGAAAGCATTAATTTATTTAAATTGTTAAAGTCTTCATCTGAAATGCCCTTGGACCTTGACATTTTCACTTTTTATGCTCCCAAAGGGAGGCATATAGTTTTTGAACTGTCTGTCAGTCTGTCCGTCAGTCAGTCTGAAAACTTAAACATTGGCCATAAATTCCTTATTAGAAAGTCAATTAACTTCATACATGGAACAACACCCCTGTGGACAAGACCTTTCCACTGAACTATATTTGTTTGACCTTGACCCCTGATAGACCTTTTTCTTGAAGATCCAATTGTCCAAAAACTTTAACATTGCCCGTAACTTCCTTATTAGTAAGTGGATTTACTTCGTACTTGGACACAACACCCCTTTGGACAAGACCTTTCCACTGACCTTTAATTACTTGACCTTTCCTAAAAGTTTCTAAAGTTGTGTCACATGTAGCTCCAAAACTATCTGAAATGCAACCATGAAACCTTCCGTCTATGTTCACTTTGATGAGTTGTTGTGTATCTCGGGTTTTCTTTGCAGCTCGTCACAGCATGACCACAGTTATGGCTCTTGAAATAGTAAATATAGTCATTTTGAAATTTGTGTCTCATGTAGCTCCTGAACTATCTGAAATTAAATCATAAAACCTTCCATGAATGTTAGCCATGATGAGTTGTTGTGCAGCTTGGGTTTTATTTGCAGTTTGTCCCACAGTTATAGCCCTTGAAATAGTAAATATGGGCATTTTAAAGTTTGTGTTGTGCATAGCACCTATAGTATTTGAAATGGAATTATGAAACCTTCCAAGAATTTTCACTAAGATGAGCTGTTGTGCATCTAGGGTTTCTTTGCAGCTCATCCCAGTATAAGCACAGTTATGGCCCTTTTAAATAGTAAAATAGGGCATTTAAAATAGTCTGAGATTTAAGTTCAGTGGTTATGTCGCCAGTTATACTGCATGTGGCAAATAAGATTTGCTTGTTATGTTTTCACATGTGACTATTTTTTTCTGAAAAAGGCACAAGGTCTGACTTCTGTATCGGGTAGACACATTTCTAGTTACTTGATAATCATTAAACACCTGCCTACTCAGTATTGTCGAATTTCTGTCAATGTTTATATTATTTCATAGAAGTGTATGTGAGATTGGACCAGGCATAAGTTGTTCAGTTCCTGACATGCTAAATTTGATAAAGACTTTAGAAGTGATAAATTGAATATAATTTAGGGTATCCAATAATAATATTTTATAAGATATAATGGCCTGGAATTAGTCCTTACGAAGATAGAAAGTTACCAACTGATTTTAATTCTGTACATTTTATGTTTGGTTGCTGAAATGTTATACTGATATGCATTTGTTTCACAGGAAGCACTTGATAAGTTTAAAGAGCAATACATATTTTCTGAGATCATAAAGGAGGAAATAGAGACACAAAGGTATGTTGTTTTCCTCCCTTTAAACTTTTTTACATCTTTCTGTAATTAAAACAAGTTTTTGTCTTGTTGAGAGTCATGTGAAAAGAAACTCTACAAACTGTATATAACTGTCTTAAAGAAAAGTTTTGTCAGAGATAAAAGATAAATTTAAACATTCAGTTACTCTTTGATTTGAGTAAAATAGTAAGTGTAAATTATGCAGTATCTTCTTTGAACAAAAAAAAAAACAAAAAAAACTCACCTCGTCTGAGAGTATCTTAAACATCTTGACACCTGCAAACTTGAAAGCTGCATTTTATGATAAACTGTGCTCTAGTATTTAGATGAAGTTCTGAGAAATATTTAAAGACCAGAGGAGAACTTCTCTCATGTGTATATTACAGCATGATGCAATGGTTGAGTAAGCTACATTTTCATTCATGTTCAACAGTAGTAGATAAATGGTCAGAGAGAAAACGTATTGACAAAGTAAGTAAACTTTAACATGATGATTGATATATAATGGACATGTCAGGTCGTCCTTGTTTTACATGCTGTACAGAGCTTGTATCAGTTGGTTATATGACACAAATGTGCTTGTTGTGTAGTGCCTGTTGCAGTCAGTTATATGACATGACTGTGCATGCTGTACAGTGCCTGTATCAATCGGTTATATGACGTGCTGTGTAGTGCCTGTATCAGTTGTTTTATAAAACACAATTGTGGTGTATAATACCGGTATGAATGGGTTATATTGCATGACTGTGCATACTATACAGTACCTGTATGAATCTGTTATTTTACATGAGTTTGCATGCTACATATGAAGTAGGTGTAATTACTGTTGCAGAAAAAGAAACAACTTAAAAACTGTAGCATTACCAGTATATAATTATGATCATTTACATGTTACTGACATTATTTGTTACTGACATTTTAGGTACTAAGCAGTGCATCTCAAGATACCTCTGACACAGAGCAGGAGAAAGGGCAGTCAGGGGAGCAAACAAGTCTGGACATTCCTGACTCAGAGACAGTAAACAGAGATGATAAAAGTGAACAAGTGTCAGAGCCATCTAGTGATACCAGTCAAGAAACTTTTTCAGCAAATCGGGTTAAAGCAGTGACATCATCTGCTGTCTGTGATTCTGTTTGCATTGACGGAGTGACTAGCAGTGCTGAAAATGATGGAGATCAGTCCAATGAACTGAGAGAGATTAAGTCTGGCTCGTCAGGATGACAAATTCTACTGTTTTAAAGACTTTAATTTTTCTTTTGAATAGAAAGATTACACAATACAGCCTTGAATTGTTGTTGTGCCTCTGAATTCATCTAGAGGTAGATATAGTCTGTTTGACTTAATTTATATGTCGATAAAAAAACAGTAAAAAAAACACTCATTTGCTTTTATTCATTTTTTTAAAACTTCCAATGTTGATCAGTATGAGAGTAACCTTTACAAACACTCAAAGATAAAATACACAGAAATATAAAATCAGTAAATTTTCAAAATATTATGTTTAATGGTAAATAATTCCTTTGCAGCAATCACTTAAATATTTAAACCTAATGATGGTAAAGCTTAACCTGCACATATCAGGTTGGCATGAATACAATATTTATTGACAATCTAGAGAGGGATCTTTTCACAAGATCTTAAAGTTGGGAACATCTTGTTAGGTCTGGTAAGATACTATAGGTATGCATATATCTGTCTGGCTGATTCTTAATTGATGCCCTCTGCATGACTTCCAAACAGATTGATTTTTGATTAATTTGCTTTACAGTAAGGGCATTTCAGATGCAAGCACTAGTCATGTTTTCCTAGAATAAAGGTTACAGCTAGTGCTCAAACCATTTAGTAGGGGTTGCTGGTTTAAATGTTCATGATGTATGTTGGATCCCCTCTATAGCTTTCACATAGGAATTTATTTTGACACAACTTCATGAATATGGGTGCAACAATATGGCCAAAGGTATATCATGATATATTGTAATACAGTCAATCCGTATTGCAAAATAAAACCAAAGAGGAACCAGGTTGCAGAAATAGATTATGGTGTAGCATTGTGTGTGTTTAAGTTTGTAGTATATCCATTGTAGCCCATATCCATTTTTCACTTTTACACATGGCTATTCTGTCCTGAATTTTTCCTGTTGACACTCTTTTTTCCAACTTTCAACTGAAAATGCTCACAAACTCTTTGCCTTTTTATATTTCAGTAGTTCAGAATCATTGTCCTACCTGGTGATTTTTTTCACAGCGTATGCAACAAATTTAATTTCACATGAAAAGTCAAATATCCTAGTAAAACAATATTCATGTAAATGTGTAAAAGAAAAATTATGACAGGAATCACCACAGTGAGATCAAAGGTTTCAGTGCAGTATGATTTCTGTCATTTCAGGAAAGTATTGCCAGTTATACATCAAACAGATTGAGGAGTGATGGTGACTCTTTAGGCTTTAGCTCACCTATTGCCCTTTTCTAAAACTGCTCAAACTGTTTTTCTCCATTGCACATAAGGGCTGCAAAAGCTAAAAGTAGAAAAAATTTCAAACATCTCTTAAATTGCAAGGTTATTTCCACCAAATTTCATAGAAATGTCCGCTGTATAGCCTTGTATTAAAATTGCTGTAATGGTTCTGCTTTGTTACACAAAATAAAGCTAAAAAAGATTTTCATCAATATTTGGCTTGAAATGACATATCACAAACTGCACACCATTTTTATGCAAACTTAAGTGAAATATACCTTATTTTGGGGTTTCTAAAATTTGCTCAAACTTTTCCACTCTATTGCACATAAGGACAGAAAAAGCTAAAAATACAAAAAAAATCAAGCAACATAATCACCTCATAAACTTCAAGTTCATTTTCACCAAATTTCACTGAAATATTCCACATATAGCTCTCTATAAAAATTGCTCAAATGGTTGTGCTGCATTGCACAAAATGGGCACTGGAGCTAATAATTTTCATCAATATTTGGTTTTAAGTGATATATTGTCACACAACCGCTGTGCCATTTTTCATCAGTCTTCATAGAAATGTTTCTTATATTGCCTTTTTCTAAAATTGCTTAAAGAGTTCTGCTCTGTTGTATTTAAAAGCTGCAAGAGCTAAAATAGAAAAAAATTCAAACAACTTTTCTTCTTTGACCCCAAGGTCTTTTTGTACCAAATTTCATAAAAGTATTCCTTATATTTTCCTTTTCTAAATTGGCTCAAAGTTTCCACTTCATTGCCTGTAGGCCACACCAGAGCCTAAAAAGAAAAAAACACAAAAGACATTTGGTTTTTAACAGTATGGTCTTTTTTCCACCTAATTTCACAGGAATGTTTGTTATATATCTACCTATTAAAATTGATCAAATGGATCCACTCAATTGGGCAAAATGGCAGTCATAGCTTAAAATATATTGTTTTCAATATTTTGCTTCAAATGACATTTCCTCACAAGCTGCTCGAAGATGAGGGGGCATATAGTTTTGCAAATGTCGGTCTGTCGGTCGGTCCATCGGTAGACACTTCGTTTCCGATCAATAACTAGAGAACGCTTTGACCTAGGTTCACCAAACTTGGTATGCTGGTTGGTCATCACCAGTAGATGACTGCTATTGATTTTGAGGTCATTAGGTCAAAGGTCAAGATCACAGGGACCTTGATCCTAAAAACGGTTTCCGATCAATAACTGGAGAACGCTTTGACCTAGGTTCACCAATCTTGGTGTGCTGGTTGGTCATCACCAGTAGAAGACCCCTATTGATTTTGAGGTCATTAGGTCATAGGTCAAGATCACAGGGACCTTGATCCTAAAAACGGTTTCCGATCAATAACAAGAGAACGCTTTGACCTAGGTTCACCAAACTTGGTATGCTGGTTGGTCATCACCAGTAGATGACCCCTATTGATTTTGAGGTCAAAGGTCAAGATCACAGGGACTTTCATCATAAAAACGGTTTCCGATCAATAACTAGAGAACGCTTTGACCTAGGTTCACCAAATTTGGTATGCTGGTTGGACATCACCAGTAGATGACCCTATTGACCTTTGAGGTCAAAGGTCAAGATCACAGAGACTTTCATCCTAAAAACGGTTTCCGATCAATAACTAGAGAACCCTTTGACCTAGGTTCACCAAACTTGATATGCTGGTTGGTCATCACCAGTAGATGACCCCTAATGATTTTGAGGTCATTAGGTCAAAGGTCAAGCTCACAGGGACCTTCATCCTAAAAACGGTTTCCGATCAATAACAATAGAACGCTTTGACCTAGGTTCACCAACCTTGGTATGCTGGTTGGTCATCACCAGTATATGACCCCTATTGACTTGTAAGGTCATTAGATCAAAGGTCAAGATCACAGAGACTTTCATCCTAAAACTGGTTTCCGATCAATAACTAGAGAACGCTTTGACCTAGGTTCACCAAATTTGGTATGCTGGTTGGTCATCACCAGTAGATGACCCCTATCGCTTTTGAGGTCATTTGGTCAAAGGTCAAGCTCACAGGGACCTTCATCATAAAAACGGTTTCCGATCAATAACTAGAGAACGCTTTGACCTAGGTTCACCAAACTTTGTATACTGTTTGGTCATCACCAGTTGATGACCCCTACTGACTTTGAGGTCATTAGGGTCAAAGGTCAAGATCACAGAGACTTTTATCCTAAAAACGGTTTCCGATCAATAACTAGAGAACGCTTTGAACTAGGTTCAGCAACCTTGGTGTGCTGGTTGGTCATCACCAGTAGATGACCCCTATTGACTTATTCGATAAAAACTTGCCTGGAATGTTCCTTGCATAAAGCTCTATCACAATTATTCTAATGCTTCCAGTCCATTGCAGATCTGGGCCACAGGAACTAAAAAATAGATTTAAAAGTGAAAACTTCAAAAATCTTCTTCTCTGTAACAGCAAGGTCTTTAGCTGAGATATTTGGAATGTAGCTGCATCTAGTGGTCCTGTTGTGATGCCGCTAAGTGTAATGCCTCAAACTGTTGCTATGATTTGTTTTAATTGCAACTAAGTCCGATAACTATTATGATTTTGTTACTTTAAGTTTACAGCCAATTCTTTGTAATACAGTATCAGTCAAAACAAGTCCGTTTCTGTTTTCTATTTTCTATTTCAGTCTTCGGAAAACCAAAGAACAATAATCCACAGTATAACAACAAAATAAACAATAAACTGTTGGTAAACCAAACAGAGTTATCTTTCAGAAACTTTTCAGTATGGAAAACCAGTTCCGTTCAGTTGGATATCCAATCTCTTCCTTTATTTTTCTCTTTTTAAGTTACCTTTTTATAACAAATCCTTTACAGGCTATATATTTTTAACCAATTAAAGTCTGGATGAATTCACATGATAACAAAATTAACCAATCAAATATCTTTTGCAAAAGCAAAAAATCATGACGGATATAATAGTTATATTTTTTTCAAAACAGCCCAAAGGTGACAAATATTATAAATAACATCAATTGTTGTTTCCTGCCGTAAGGTAAATAAATGTGATATCTGACAGCTTAAACTGATTAAAAGAAGATTAAACGTCTATGGCTTTTAGCACATTTCTTTGTTCCTAAAATTGTATTATATAGAAAAAACATCTGTTACCTAGTGATCAAAATACAGATTATACAAACAAGATTTACACATGAAATTTAAAGTTTTCTTTTAAATTACTGCAATTCTACAATATTTGAAAAATAACCAATATTTCCCTTAAAATAAAAAATTCAAAATTTCACCGCATATCACTGTACCTAAAATTGTTTGTTCAAATTATGGCCCCGGTAAAAAAATGGCTATGCCACAAGGGCCAAATGAATTTACTAAGGCTTATTTGAGGAAAAATCTCCAAAATCTATGCAAACACAAGGCTAGACTTAAGATATTTGGTATGAAGCATTGTCCAGTGTACCTCTACAAAGTTTGTTCAAATTATGGCCCCGCCCCAGCTGCAACATGATTTTACATAGGCTTTTATAGAGAAACTTTAAAAAAATCTTCTCTTAAACCGGAAGGCTAGGGCTAAGATATCTGCTATGTAGCATTGTCTAGTAGACCTGTACCAAGTTTGTTGAAATTATGATCCTAGGTTCAAAATTTACTCCGCGCCAGGGGTCATTTGATTTTTTTAAAGACTGGCATAGGAAGTACCTTTAAAAGTCTTGTCAGTTACCAATAGGCCTAGTGTTAAGATATTTGGTGTGTTACATGACCAAGGAGACCTCTACCAAATTAGTTAAAACTTTGGCCCTTGGGTTAAATTTGTTTAATTTTTTTTCTTGCACATTGCATTTCCTTTCATTGTGGTTGACCATTGATAAAGTTGTATTGAATTTCATGTGATAAAAGGCGTATCCATAAAAAAGGATTCAGAAAAAGGGTATGAAAAAGACCATCAATTCTGCATTATGTTTTTTTTTCAGATTTTTTCTGTATTGAGTGATATTTATAATCTCTTACTCCATGGATTATGCCTGTTTGTGCAATTAGTTCATACATTTAAGTCATCACTAATTGCTAGAGCACTTAAGAATGCTACATTTTCACGTTGACACTTACAGGGATTACATGTAATGTTTGTCAATGAGTTGATAGTCAGTCAAGAGGACAGTCGGGTTTCACACTTTTCACACTCTGTCTGCTATGTCTTAGCATAGTTACTGAACTGTGTACTTTACTGTGGGTTCAAGGCATTGTTTGTAATACAGTTCTAAATGGAACTGCCAATGAATCTATGAGATGATCACTGTAGTAAGTTGGATTATATCTAATACACTATCAACTAAATCTCTGTTCACAAACAGCAGATCCAGAATCCCACCTTTACGATGTGTAGACTGGTCCACCAACTGATGAAAGCCGTAATATCGGTTTAGAAATATGAAGTCTTTGTTACTTCGGTTGGCTTTCGCTAGATCTATGTTGAAGTCACCTACAATAAATGTAGGAATATTTTGTGGTATTCTTTACATGAGGTTTTCCAAATCTGGCAAGAATGCAAGCAGGGAAGATCTTGGATTGTTGTAGACTGACAAAACAATTGATCACACGTTGTATTCTATTACATGGACAAAAAAGAACCATTTGGTATTCAACAGCAAGATCATGGTATATGTATTGCTGAAGCACTCGTAGGTCTTGGCGAATGTACATAAGTACGCCATGATGCCTATGTCCTGAATAGCTGGATTTGCTATCTGATATAATAGAGCTGGTTGTGAAATTGAGGTATGATGTCATGTGATATTAACCAAGTTTCCTGGAAGCAAAGTATTTACGGGTCGTCGATATCATTTTCTTTCAAGAAACAGGACATACGAGACTTCAGAGAATTGATGTTGAAGCTCTGGAGTTTTAAATAAACATCTGAACTTTTGGTTGTAGAGTCTGGTACATATGGCGAAAATTGGGATTCTTTTTTCATGCAATTCATTTTATTAAGCGACACTTTGTTGACTTGAACTTTGTAAACGATACGTCATTATAAAGTGTAATCTAGCCATGTCTTTTGCTCTACGGATGGCAGTGTAAAACTGTCCGTGTAAGAAATTTCTTGTATAGGACGCACCAACAGAATCTTCTGTTTTCAGTGTTCTTTATGTATGGTAACACCTCATGCTAGAGAGAGAGGAAATTGAACTCGCTTTGTTGTGACTTTTGATGACTTCTTACTAAAGCAGACAGGTGTTTCTACAGCTGAAATAGGTGTAGATATCTGGTGTGGTAGAAATCCTTTGGAGGCAGTTCTACATTTTTACCAACTCTTTGATCATCAAATTTGACAAGAATATACTTGGGCTTAAATGACTCAGCATATTCATGTTCTACTGCCCCAGTGTTTCAAGATACGAAAGTGGATTGTGTATTTTCAGGTATGTTTGATGAGTTATGTGCTAAATTAGATGATTATGCTACAGATGTGAATGATATTATTTCTGATTTTGAAAATTTGATTCTTGAGCGTAGTAAGCAATTGATTGAAAGTAGGTTCATATTCAAATCAATATTAGACTTAGCAAAGCTGAAAGCTAACAAATTGTTAAGAAATTTTTCGTAGAACTAAGTCTAACATTATTTTGAATATGTACATTGAAAGTCGTAATGTTTATAAATTTTTATGCAGGCAGAAGAAGGCATTGTTCTGTAAACGGTTAACTAAAAACTTAAATGCTTCGCTTTATGATTCAAAAGCTTTTTGGAAACATGTTTAGTTGATGACAGGCAATACTGTGACTTACAATATTAATGTAAAGATTGTGGACTGGTTTGTGCATTTTAAAAAGGGTTTTCAGTGTGATGTGGAAAACGATGTTGAGAGAGCGGTGTTAAATTTGGAGCTTGATGAAGTGGAACATACTATTTTTGATAGTGAAAAAATGGATAATGAAGTAATTGATGCTTTTAAAAATTTGAATATTAATAAAGCATCTGCTGGTAATCTGGTTGCAGAGCATTTTGTATACTGACCCGAAAAAGAAACCTGACAATATGTTATTTATGAAATTTCTGAACATATGATCGGGATAGTGTCAAACCAAAGATGGGACATTATACTGCAATGTCTTCCTGAAGAATTTATTCAATCTGATTTTTGTAGGGCATGCGTCAAAATGTTAAATGACGTGGAATGTAAGGTAGGGGTCAAAACTCATTTTTGCATATTAAAGCTATTGCCATTGGGTTGCTTTCCAGTGGTGAGAACTTGAAATTTCTTGCGAGTTTGTCTGATAATCGAAGTTCTAATGCACAATAGTACCTGTTATGACCACCTCTGGCTCTAATGAGTGCTTCAATACGTCTTCTCATCGAGTTTACGTATTGTTGTACCAGTTCATTAGGGAGGTTGTTCCACTCCCTGACAAGGGCATTTGCTAGCTCGTTTACAGTGCGAGGTGCATGACGACGACGGACACATCTCCCCAGTTCGTCCCAAATGTGCTCCACTGGATTCATGTCCGGAGAATTTGCCGGCCAATGCATGACGTTTACGTTAGCCGCTGCAAGGCGATCTTGCGTGATCCTTGCAACATGCGGGCGTGCATTTTCCTGCTGAAACACAACTGGAGCATTCCTTTGCATGAAAGGAATGGCTTCTGCATTCAAAACTTCATTTATATACCTTTGGGCATTTAAGTTGCCTCGAATGACTAAGAGTCTAGTTTTTTGTCCCCCCATAATACCACCCCAAACCATAACTCCCCCGCCCCGAAACGATCATGTTCTGTGACACAAACAGGAGTAAATCTTTCACCCTGTCTAGGATAGACACGTTGACGACCATCGGCGTTACTCAAGTTGAATTTGGATTCATCTGAAAACAAGACTCTGTTCCAGTCTCGTCTACGCCAACGACGATGTAAACGCGCCCAGCGTAAACGTGCCTACCGATGACGTAATGTCAAAATACTGCCTGTGTATGGACGCCGCGCTCTAATCGGGCGATTTTGTTCACGTAGCCGATTTCTAATTGATTGTGGGCACACATTGTACGTTGGTGCCGTCAACGTCACAGGTTGGAATCTGTGACGTAAGTACGTCAAAACGATGTACCGATCGTCCCGTTGGCTAGTTGCTCTTGGTCTACCTGACCTTGGACGATCATGCACATCACCTGTCAGCCTAAAGCGCCTGACAAGTCCATGCACTGTGTTGCGACTGCAGTTAAATGTTCTGCTAACGTCAACGGCAGAGACGCCAGCTTGAAGCATGCCGATAGCCCGATTTCTTTCGGCCTCTGATAAACGTGGCATTTTGTAACCATCAAATGTCAATGGTGATTTCTACTGTGTCATCACTTGGTGAATGTATCGCGCTTTTGTTCACATTCTATTGCGTTTCATTCATTGAGCACGGGCGTCACGTGCGAAAGCGGCTATTTGAAGATTACCCAATTTTGATGAGTATCAAGCTAGCTAGAGTTTACACACATATTGTGTATCGAAAATCTGCGGATATGAGATAAATATGTTTTATTAGATGCCCATGTTAAAAAGATATTGCAACATTAAAAGTGTCAGGTTTCTTTTTTGGATGAGTTTATATAGTTTGGATGTACTTTTACCGTATTTGAGAAAGCTATTTAATAGACTATTTTTATTGAAATTGGTATTTTTCCTGAAAGGTGGACAGACTGTATCATTTTACCCATACATAAAAAGGGAAATAAAGCTGATCTTGATAATGATAGGGGTTTTACACTGATAGACGTTTTCAGTAAAGTTTGCATTGCTTTTATTGCTAAAAGATTAACGTTTTTAGTGATGCATATTGTAAATATCGGAATCCCAAGGGGGTTTCCTAAAGGATATTCTACAGTAGACAATGGTTTCATTCTGTATTCCTTAATTAGTAAGTATCTATGTAGAGAAGGTAAAAATATCTATGTTGCTTTTGTCGCCTTTAAAAAGGCATTCGATTCTGTAAACAGGAACAAGTTGTTCTTAGCGCTCAATAATGCAGGTGTAAAAGGTAATTTATTAAAGCGCATTAAAAGTATTTATAAGCAAGTTAAAGCAAGGGTAAGGAATAACAATGACTTTTCAAGAACTTTTTGATGTCCGCTTGGGTTACGACAAGGGTGTAAGTTAAGTCCTATATTATTTTCCTTATTTATGAATGAATTAAATACTGTAGTTTCCAGAAGCAGTAAGAATGGTATACAACTAACACCTGATTTTATTGAACTATTTAGTCTTTTGTTTGCAGATGATGTTTCGATAATTACAGATACCATAAATGGTTTGCAAAATCAGTTAAATATTGTACTCTTAAATTCTGTCTTGAATGGAAGTTGAATGTAAATATTGCAAAAACAAAAATTGTGGTCTTTAAAAATGGTGGTCAGTTAAAAAAGCAAGAGAAACGGTTTATTGATAATCAAGAAATAGAAGCAGTTAATGCATTTGTTCATGTTGGTATGGTTTTTATTAGTAAACTTTCATTGTTTAGAATGGCCGAAAACAACTGTAGTAAAGCTAAGAAAATATTTATTTCTCTTATGAAAAGTATGAGTGATGTAATGCCTGTGACATATAGTACCTTTTTTAAAATTTTTGATGTTAAAATTAAGCCCGTGTTACTGGACTGATTTGAAATATGGGGTGTTGAGGTAAAGGATTGTATTGAGAGGGTACATTTATTTGTCTGTAAATACTTTATGAATACTCCTTTGAAATCTTGTAATGCTTTTGTGCTAGGAGATTGTGGACGATACCCACTTTATATTGATTCATCCAAGAGATGTATGAAATACTGGATAAGAATGTTGAATATGTCTGAGGATAGGTATGTTAAAAAGTGTTATCTTATGCTCAAACATTTTGATCAAATTGGTAATAATAATTGGGTATTTTCCTTAAGAACTAATCTATATCGAAATGGTTTTGGTTATGTCTGGGAACAACAGACAGTTGGTAAAGCAAAATATTTTGATACATTATGTTATAAGGCCAAGAGACCAGTATTTACAAACCTGGAAAGCTGAATGTTTGCAAAACTCTAAACTTTATGTTTATACACAATATAAACAAGTGTTCGAGGTAGAGAAATATTTGTTAGTTGTTGATATACTGAAATTCAGAAGAAGTTTATCAGCCTTTCGTACCTCCTCACATCATCTAATGATCGAAAAAGGGCGTCATATCAACTTGCCTAGAGAAATGAGATTTTGTCAATTCTGTCCTAATGAAGTAGAAACGGAAGTCCACTTTTACTTGTATGTCCTGAGTTGTGGCGGAATTTTCTCTTTATCCACAATGAGAAAACCACAACACTTTATTTTACTTTAATCCAACACTTTATTCACTGCATGTACATATGTTATCCAAAATACCTTTCTCTAAAAACCGTTGCTATAAGCAAAAACACTCTTTTTATATATCTTAATTGGCGCCAAAATTATAATAAAGTCAGAAAAAACCTGAAACACGATGAACATTTTTAACTTATATAACCAATTAACAGCAAGGTCAAGGTAAAATTTTCCCGCCAAGTAAGAACGGAGAAAAAACAGAGTCAAAATTGTTTTGAATGGCAAATATGGACACGAACACGTGACTGAAGAGAGTTACATAAGCATAATAATAAGGTCAACGGAGTTATATTACAGAACAATAAAATATATATCATACAAAAATACACGGTAATCGCGAACTTTCGCGACATCAGTATGCAAACCTAAGGAGAAATATATCCCGAGAAAGTATTATCTTTTTCCTAGTATGCATAAATTTATTATTTTAATGGCATCAGGTAATATTAGTTTATACCAAATTTATTTTAGTTCGATTGTGTAGGAAGCTTGTAGCTTATAGACACACTCTCGAATCCGTTCCTGGAATTAACCAGTACTAAGCAATGAGTGTAAAGTTTCTTGCTCAATGAAACAACGGATTGCCCCTGACTGGGTTTGAACCCGTGCGGCTAGCAATCCTTTGACTACTAGTCCGACGCGTTAACCACTCGGCCACGCTGCCACTTAACATGGGGTAATACATCAGGTAATATTGATCTCATAAGGAATACTGCGATGTTTATATATTATGCTATGGAACAAAGGGATAAATTTATATCATAGGATATAAATGTTTCTGAAATTGCGTGAACTTTTGTGGTATGTTTTTTGTATGTGTTTTTGTCTGTGGCACTTGTCACATTGATTGTATTGTTATATTGTGTTATGTAATGTAATGGCTGGTGCCCTACATGCATTATACTGAATAAACGAAGTCATCAAGTTTGCCTTTGTGGAGAAGTAGATGAAACTTTGACCTGCTATGGTATATTCAGCTACTCCTGTTGGGGCACAAACCAATACATTATCATCGTTAACTTGGTTGTTTCTTGCAAATAATCGTTTAACAGTCTGAACAATGGTTCTTACAAGGAAACTCTTACCCACACCTGCCCCGCCTGTTACAAAAATTTGAAAAGGTTGTGTGTTGTTTTTTTTTCCTGTGTGAGAAAGTGCCATTGCTGTTGCCCAATGTATGATGTATTGATGCAGTTGATATTGTTGGGTGTTTAAGGACATGATCACGTAAATCCATTCATCATTGGTAACATCTTCAGTTGTTAGAATATATTCATGTGTGACTAAGCCAGCATCAGCTGTAGCGGTATTTACAGTTTACAGTATCATACGTACTACGGATATTCCTTTCTATTTCAAGGCTTTCAATTCCTTCCTCGCTCCTAGCTTGTTCAGTCTGTGGTGAACCATCACCGAGTTGTCCAGTTGCTATCTGGAATTCCATTGTCTTCAGTGTCTTGTAACACGTCTTCTAGTTCGTCAGTGTGATCTTCATAGTATTTTCTGTTTTGTTGGATGGCATCATTGTTTGATTCATAGCTTTCATTGTATGAAACCAGTAACAGATCTTCTGTTTCTTTTCTCCATGGAAAGTATAGCATCAACAGTGAATGAAAATAGCTCTCAGGGTGTTTCTTAAAGGACCACTGGTGATATCTGATGATTGCTGGTGTACTTCTTTTATTCATTTTCCCAAGACCATCTCTCAGTTTGATAGTGACAACTACATTAATTTGGTCTTTCTGTATATCAACAAAGTCATCCTTTTCTTCATTTTCTTTCTGGGAATGTCGGTATGAACGTCTGTAATTTGCAAAAAAATCTGATAAGCACATGTCATCTAATGAGTTGGGTCTAGCTGAATATCTGTCTAAAGACCTTTCTGGTATACATCAGGATCATCATCATCCATATTCTGAATTAAGATCATGGGTTTAAAAAGCCAAGCACACTTTTCAGGTAAATCAGTAGGGACAAAAAAACTTCTCTTGATTCTCATGTTAATAGTTAAGTTAAGAGTCGGTTAACAGCTCCTGAGCACTTATTTCTCGGTGTGTAAGAAATTTATGAGATATGTTTTTCATGGTTTGTTTAGTACCAAGATACTGTGAACTTGTATTCACTGCTTAGAGGACATCTCCAAGTGTATTTCTGGTTAAGAAATGTATGAAGCTAGGTACATTATACAGGAGTAGACATTTGTGACAAACTATACATTAATATTTCCCAGCTCTTCATTAAATTGTGTTGTAGTTGTTTACATCAGCTTCATATGGCTTTTTCTTAAAAACAATTGCTGGTTGTCCTTTTTTTGTCGCCCTTTCGAAGAAAAGGCGATACATAGGGATCGCTTTGTCCGTCGGTCCGGCGGTCCGTCACGAAAACTTAACGTTGGCTATAACTTTGCCATTTCTAAACATTATCTTATCAAACTTTCAAATTGTATTGCTTATGACAACAGGGTCAGGTTGATGCCAAAATTTCTAGGTCAAGGTCACATTTGACATAGTTATGCCCCTTTTTATACATGGATTTTGTCATGAAAACTTAACGTATGGAATAACTTTGCCATTTTTTAACATTTCAACATCAAACTTCCAAATTATATTGCTTACGACAACAGGGTCGTGATAATGCCAAAATGTGTAGGTCAAGGTCACAATTGACAGAGTTATGCCCCTTTTTGTACTTGGATTTTGTCATGAAAACTTAACATTGGCTATAACTTTGCCATTTCTTAATGTTTCTTCATCAAACTTTCCAGTTGTAATACTTATGTACAATTGTATCACTTAAGACAACACCATTTCTCAAGGGCAGATAACCCTCAAATTTATTTTTCCAATGTTATGTCCCTTTTTCAAGTTAAAATTTCTTGGTTAACCTTTTTCTTTATGTCCTTGTCTCAAAAAGTGTCAAGGATTCAAACTTGGAATACTTGATCACCAGCAAGACCCCTGCAAAGAATGTTGGTACCCATGTCCCTGGGGTCACAGTTAGCCCCACCCCCAGGGTCACTTGATTTTGCTTATACTTATATATAGGAAAAAAACTTCTTAAGCCTAGAAATAAAATATTAACTGACATGAGATGGGTAAGTACTCCCCCCTCCCCCCGGTCCCCTCTGCATGGAAATCCACCCCACCACCCCCACCCCTTCCCCCGGGCCAAATTTTTTTTAAATTTTAAAACATATGCACTTTATTCCCCCCCCCCCTCACCTCAACCCCCCCAACCAGTCACACCCCCCTGTGGCCCATGTTTTTTTATTAATTTTAAAACATATACACTTTATTCCCCCCCCCCACCTCAACCCCCCCAACCAGTCACCCCCCCCCCCACCCGGGCCCAATATTTTTTTTAATACATAGGTACGTGACTCCCCATCCACCCTCAAACACCCCCCCCCCCCATTTTTTTTACCCCCCCCCCCCGCTTTTTTTTTTTTTAAATTTTAATACATAGATACTTGACTCCCCATCCACCCTCAAACCCGGGCCCAATTTTTTTATTTTATAATACATAGGTACATGACTCCCCATCCGATCCCCAAACCAGTCCGCCCTCCTCTTGTTTACCTTTTTAGTTATTCTAACAGAGAACCCAAGGGCGACACAAGTGTTCCACTGAACACCCATCTTGTTTGGTTTTAATCCAGTGCAAAGCATTAATTTACAGCAGTTCAGAAACATTGGCTTTATATAAAACTTCCATAGATGTATTTGGTCTATATTATCATCAAGCTGTTCATACGCGAATGTCAGAGCAGCAGAAAGGACCTTCTGCATATGTGATGTTGGAGTGTTTCTAAGGGTCTAATCACTAATGTATCATTCACTAGTGGTCGAGGGAAGTTAAACCTGCAGGGTTTTCCATACTTGCGACAGGCTACAGAATAAGTGTGTCTCTGCAATAAATGCAGCAATTCATACAACTCAATATCATCTTCAGGAAGCTGGCATGACACTCTGTTGTCTTTGAAGTCTCTTATTTCATGTTCCACATTCTTCTCGAAATACTTGAAGAATAGTTGTACTCTATTGTCAAAATGCCTGGCAGCAGTGACAGGGTCAGAACGCATGTCTGCACATGTCTTTCCAAGATAAGCTCAACACATCGTCATTATTTAGCTGTACACCTTGTTGTTTAGCTATGACTTTGTGTCTGGCCATTTCAGATCAGCTGCTGATAATGTGATTAGCCATGTACAAGGCCCTAATTGCCTAACCATTCCAAGCAGATCGTAAAAAGCATATTTAAATTTGCAGGAGAGTCACGGATCTTTTGGAGGAAATGTATCCCAATATTTCTTACAATGCCAGCTACTTTATCTTTATGTTTTCTAGTTGTGACATTTTGTTCCCTCCCTTTTCGCAGACTGATATTTATGCTTTCACTAACTTCTTTTGCTTCTGTTTTGTACTGGGCATAGACAATGTAGTCTATGTTTCTGGCAAAACGTCTATCACAGTTGACAATTCTTGTTTGAAAATACTTCTTCAATGATATTTTTTTGGTCTATTGAAGGAAAAACCAAACCTACCTGTTGGAAAAAGCTGAGAGAAGCTTAACTCTTCTGCAAGTTATAAGAAATGAAGCTTTGTGGTTTCTTTCCTTCCCGCTGGTGCAACGTTCAAAATATGTTATTGTTCTGCAACAATATCTTTTGGTTGAATACTCGAGTCAAACGGCAAGCCACTTAGTCTTGTTCGTTCATCTTCAATCTCATTGCACTGCTCTGCTTTGGTTTCCTGATAGTCATGCAGATATATCAGTTGTGCCACTGTCATTTCCAACATGTTCGGAGATATTCTCAGTAACTGGTTTTGTCACTAAGGAGTCCCAAAGGTCTTGGTCATGTTCACAGCTTCCTCTATTCAATTTTCATTTAGTAAGACATCTTCATAGAGTGGATTATAAAGATCATACTTTAAAATATGAAGAGCAGTCCTTATTTTGTCTGACCTAATTGTTTATGTAAAAACATGACCTCTGTACATTAATTTCCGCGTTACTTTAACAGTAATGAATCTTCTCAGAAGATGGAAAACTAGGCAGAATGGAGATTAATTAGTCAGGTTCAGTTGGCACATTGACAGCACATCCATGCACTGCTTTCTGCTTGCCACCTGGTAGAGGTAATATTTTCATGAAAAGAATTCTTCTTGGTATGAAAACAGCTTCAAGAGAGTTCATTTCATCAATCTTAAGAGGAATTTCATCTTCTTCTAGACCATTAACAACAGCTAAATTAGGTACACTTTTTGCTTTTAAAGCCTTTTGGCAGGAAGACCAGATATATTCAACACCGTTATAAGAAATTTTAACAGTTCTACAGTTAAGATGTGCTGCATAATCACTTTCTTTGTAGATTTTCACAGATGATTGATAAAGAAGTCTTTTTACACACTGTAAAGACGTATGTTGGCCCATTTTGAATGTCTTTCTTAAATTTATTAATTGCTAGTTTAAAGTCATGATTTTTGTGTTGCCTCTTGTTTCTTGTTGTCCTTTCTTTTGATGATTCACGTCTTGTTCTCGCTTCACTCTCCTGTTCTTTTCTTTGTTTTCCCAATGGAGAGGCTTACACTTTCTTCTCTGAGTATCACGTTCCAGTTCGTTTCTTTGTTCTCTCACTGGAGAGGCTGCACGTTTTCTTCTCTTGGCTTCAGGTTCTCTTTTGTTTCTTTGTTTTTTTCACAGGTGTGGCTTCTTATTTTCTGCTCCGGACTTCACGTTCTCTTTTGTTTCTTTGATCTCACACAGGAGAAGGTTCTCGTTTTCTTCTCTGAGTTTCACATTCGCTATTGTTTCTTTGTTCTCTCACTGGAGAGGCTTCATTTTTCTTGCTTGGGCTTGCCGTTCCCGTTCATTTCTCTGTCATCTCAGTCTTTGCGCTTTATTCTCTTGGCTTTATGTTCTCGTTCATTTCTGCCTTCTTTTACAGGAGAGGGTTAGGGTTTACGATCAACCCTTTCCACTGAAGCTCTTTTTTTCAATTCTTTGCTTTTCCTGAACATTTCTCGTTAGGATTTTCTCTGATTTACTACAGCTTTTTTGCAATATTATCAGGTTTATTATATAACTTTATGTTTTGCTTTACTAGCACATTGATTTTCATATTTTATTTGATGTTCAGTACTTCTTTTAGATTAATCATTGAAATATCTCTGCAAAGTTGTGTAAGGATCATTTGTAGTTTGATTTGTGCCGAGCATAGAAGATTCCAGAGGAGAATTCAACTGAACACTTTTTTTTGGGAATGATTTTACTTCACCTTGTAGTAAACACTGAAGTTTTGTCTCGCCTTTGATATGTCATAGTCTATGAATTCTGGATCCTTACCGAGGTAACAGGAGAAGGCAAAACACACTGCCATCACACCACGCAGGGTTCATATTGTTGCTGAGTTACTTGACTTTATATAACATTAGATGGCTTTGCTTCACCATACAGAAGCTATGGAACCACTTTCTCATAATGAGCTGGGTACATTAATGAATCATACACACGGACTTCATTAGTTTGTGGATAATAGCAAGAGGTAACCCAATGTCCAGGTAATAGGTGAATATTAATTGAGAATTTGTCATCTAGTAGAGTAGGTTTAAATGCGGTTGCAGAGTCATTTTGATTAGCATTTAGAGTGAATTGTATTTCAGCAGGAGTGAAATATCCTGTGTATGGTTCCAGGTTATTATCACACATTGATTTCACAAGATTAAGAGATGCTATGATGATGTCGTCAGGAATCTCAGTGTTTCTGTTTCCGACCTTTGCTACCAACTGAGAGGGAGAATATGGTACATGAGCTTGATCTATTCCATGAACCTAAAATAAAAGTTAAAAGATATATTTGTGGAAAAAGTGTTAATAGTTAGGGATGACAATCAAAACAAAAGTAGCATTGCTAATCATTAAAGGTCATGGGACACAAATTGTTTACCTCAAAATTTTCATATGAGCGAAAAATATATATCTAACTAAGACTAAATTCCGCAGGTAATTTTCATCTTAAAGATGTTTTTATAGCAAATTAAAATGCATATTTTACGCACTTGGACACGCGCACCTATCACGCACGAAACCGGAAGTGACGCACATTTATCCTATGCCACTTGACACAGCTAACTGGACTGTTAACAAAAACTTAAAAAATTATGATGGAAAGTGAAAATATATACTGAAAATAGTAAAAAAGGCTAACTTCATGAATATACTTTGAAGATTGTTTTAATAAATAATTTGAAATTATGATGGAATTACGGAGCCAATGAGCAAAATTTTTATAGACGTTATTTTAATTAGGATTTTTAAATTAAAAGATACATTAGTGAAAATATCTAGAGATATTTTCCAAATAACTGATCCAAAAAGATTTTGAACACGCTCATTTTTATCCCATGCAGTTTTTCGGAAAACTTGATTAGCTAACTCAAATCGAGAGATTGTTTTCCATAAAAACTTTCTTTTTACAGTGATGTGTTGCTAATTGCTAAACTGTGATATATTTCGCCTAAGGTACGTGTAAGAAATCTTTGACTAGATCTAGGATTTTTTTTCATTATAAATGTATATCTTTTTTGCTTATTCATTCTAGATTTTTTTGAAAACAAAACAATACTGATCAAAGAACAAATAATATGGTAAGATGAAGCCCTATTAACTATGTCAAAATCATAACACAAACACATTGCTTTTTTAAAAAAAAATGTTCACATTTAAAAGTCGAATGATTTTTATTTTCCTTGTACCAGGTTCTGGTTCTAGGGCTGGGTTTGGTAAAAAAAATTATTTAGGCCGTTTGGAAGGTACTCTGTGAGTCCAATTCGTAATTCGTACTTCTGTGGTCGTATAGTGGTATAACTCGAAAGCAACTATAACAAACACAAACGACAGTGCTATTTTTATTTGTCCTAATTCTATCTAAGTTTAATCCAATTGATGGAAGAATAAATGTAATTTATTTTACAGAAACGAAATAGAATGTATTTTATTGAAGACCGAATAATATATGGAAAAACTAATAAACAAACTTAGTTGGTTTTGCTCTAGGCAAGTATCCAAAATGAAATATGTTCTTTACGAAAGGTTATGAAGCACTTGGGCTTCTACGGCTTACCGGTGAGACCGGTAAAACCTTTCCAAACTAAACACAGCCGCGCACGGGTATAAATAATACCACGAGTAACACGTGACTGTATAAACAATCGTTGATTGAGTAAAATCAAACCAATGAAATAATACTTTAAATAGGAATTAAACCAATGAATAAAGACGTTGTAAAGCTTGTATAAATTCAGGAACAACAACAACAAGACTAAATATCGGCGCTAATGAAATACGAAAAAGGAGAAATTAACAGTTAAAATAACGGTGACCTGTTACATCATCATGACTAGAGCTATTACATTTAATTACCTAATTAAAATATACAACTGCATGGAAGCTACTTACGTAAAAATCATTGAGACATGCTAATTGTAAGCAACTATTACATAATGTTTTCACAAGTGTGACTGATCAAAAGTAATTCAATCAATTTGTTACATCACTTGCCATAAAAGTTTGCTAATTGTCACATTTAACTTTAACATTTATTGGGTCATAAAAATGTTAATTTCTTTGTTTTGACAACTGTGCAACATACAAGTGTCCAATTTGGGCAGGTTAATTTGCATAAATTCCACAGTTTAAGGCGTGATTTATAGATCTTTGACATTTCATTGGATATTAATTTATAAGCAGACACAAATTTTTGCATAATGGACATGCCATATTATTATTTTTCAAACAATATCCGAACGTGAAAATACACTGTTGTGTGAATTTCCATTACAAGGAAACAAATGTTAACACATTAGGTCACCTAAATTCACTTCAGTTTTACTACACTTAAATGACAAAGACTTATCAAAAGCAATATTTATATTTGCTCTCTCTCGCCGCTGCAGTTCTATTTATGTCACGACAGAAAACAACAAAAGGATTGGATTGAACATGTCTGACTCGTGTAGAGCCAGACGATTTAATATAAAACTAGAATCAAGTGTTTAAAACAAGTGGTTAATACAAGTGTTTACTACAAGAAGTTATAAATTCAAATAAACAGTAAACTAAATACGATATCTATTACATGACGTGACATGAAGTTGGACAAGCCAAAAGTCCAAAGTCATTGACCAAGCAGGTGGGTGGTGGGGAAGGATGAGGAAAGCTAAAATTTCCTGTGTAAACTTCTTTGTTTTCGAAAAGACGCCATCACATCAAAACGAGGCTGAAAATTATAATTAGTTAGGTCAAAAATCACTAGATTGTCTTATAGGTTAAATGAACTAAATGCCACCTGCTTGATACTAACGGAAAACCAGCAAAAACTTGAGATATAAATAAACTGTATAAAAGACTAATGTATTAAAATGACTTAACAAAAATTATAAGGGGTAACTAGGTACAGAAGTTTAAACAGAAATAACTTGTGAATGAATTTTTATGTGTTAGTGCAATGAAGTTGCATCCACACTGAATGAACATAAAGGAATGGGGTTTGTAAAATATATACAATAATGGCACCATGCAGCAAGGATATCTGAAAGTGTGGATAAAATATCCTGAGAACCCATAACTATAACCATGATATGGCACAAAGCGATACTGAAATGACTAACATAGGTATAATGATATACAAAAATATACCGGACTAGCAAATGTGATATTATACAGAGCAAGAACTTCAGAGTAACAAACTGGCAAGTAATGCGAATGAAAATTTAAATGTAATAAAGTAAAAACTTGCAAGTAATGTGTATGAAAATTTAAATGAAAGCACACCCCTATTCTTACGCGAGAATACAATCATAAAGTAACAACTTGCAAGTAATGTGTAAGAAAATAAAAATGTAAGCACACCCCTATGCCTACGCGAGAGTATAATAAGAAACAAATTGCAAGTAATGTGTATGAAAATTTAAATGTAAGCACACCCCTATGCTTATGCGAGAAAATATAAGGCAACAAACAGTAATGTAATATCATACAGAGTAAGAACGTCAGGGAGACTGCGACAAAAATGTGATTGCCTGACATTTCTAACAATAATATGGAGTACTTGCAAGTAAAGGGTATGAAAAATTTAAATGTAAGCACACCCCAATGCTTACACGAGAAAATATTAAGTAACAAACAGAAAATGTGATATCATACAGAGCAAAACTTATCAGAGACTGCTACTTTGAAGACAAAACAATAAGGGAGTAATGTTGTAACTTGTCATGCGCCAATGTTAATGAGACACAATATGAAGGCCATAAATAGAAAACACACCCCAATGTTTCCCGAAAGCGCTAAGGCACGGCATAAGTTGCAATAACAGGCGTGTTAGGCGGACGAAGGTATATAAGGTTTGGGTAAACGGATATAGCGTTTGAAGGCATGAGATCGCCAACGGCCCATTTGCATTATCTTACTCTCTGGTATACCGTCCAAAATGGCTTGGGTACAAGCGCCAGTGCGGAAACTATGCAGTTTATAGGCTTGTCTGATTTCTTGGTTTTGTAGTTGTGCAAAAGCAAGTGGATAGCACTTTTATGGATGGTGACATGAGAGAACTGAAGAGTTTTTCGGGAGTGTGCCAAATTATTTGGTAGGAGCTCCCCCATACGAAAAAAGCCATGAAATGTTAGCAGAATAATGGCAGAATAGAGTTTAGAGAGGTATAAGCTGAAGTTATACAAATGATTGACCGAATACAGTAGACTTTTAATATTGCCCGCAAGCTGAGGTAAGCGGTGATCACTTGTTTGTCGGAACTTGCGGCAACCCAAGACCATTTTACGAATGACAAAAGTATCACATGGGTTAGGAAGATTTGCTAAAAGATGAAAGAAGGAAATGGCTGAAAGATGACTGCTTACAGAGGAAGGGGCAAATTTGTTAAGGTGCAGGTAAGCAATAAATTGTGAGACTGTGTCCACTGTAGCAGGCAAAGGTAACCTTGCTATTGAATTGGTAAAGTCGGAGAATCTTGCCCAGAAACGATCATAAGTCTTTCGTGTTGAAGGAGATAAAGATGATAAAATCAGTTGGTCCCTGACTGTAACAAGGTCATTGGTGACATCTGTAGTGGAATGGCTACAGGCACTTTGTCCAGATGAGGTGCCAACCGAAGGGCGTCCTCTACCTGTAAACGAGAAAGTTTATCACAAATTGTATTCTTATGAGTAGGAATGTGTGATGATTTAAATGTAAAATTGCAACTTAAAGCTTTCAACACAATAATACGTATAAGTTTCATCATGTGACGGTCTTTGGATGTTTGTTTGTTTAAACAGTGGACTACTGCCATGTTATCACAGATAAACAGTATGTTCTTGTTGTGCCACAAGTGACCAAAGAGGAAAACTGCGAGGGCAATAGGGTATAACTCCAAGATATTTATGTGATGGGACTTGACTTCATCAGGGAAAGAGCCGAAAGTCCAGGAAGACAAGTGAGTGCATGCAAAACCCTTAGATCCTGCAGCATCGGAATAAAGTTGAAGTGAAGAAGATGGTACGAACCGGTCACCTGTGAGTAATGTACATCCATTGTAGTGGTTAAGAAAGGAGTACCAAAGCATAAGGTCTGCGCGGCATTCAGCATTGAGTTTAATGAAATGGTGTGGAGAGGTTTTGCCACATGTTAGATCATACAGGCGACGCAGGAAACAGCAACCCAGTTTAATTACCTTACAGGCAAAGTTAAGATGGCCCAGCAGCGACTGCAACGCTAATAATGTAATTTTACGTTTGTGCATGGTTTGTTTTAAAAGAATCCTCAATGTATCAAGCTTTGACTGAGGCAAGTGAGCAGTAAGAGTAGCTGTGTTGACTGTGATACCATGAACTTCCACTAAAGTTGACGGTTTAACGGTTTTCTCACCCTTAATTGGGATACCAATTATACGTGCCAGATCAAGAAAAGTAGTCAAAGCATGCTCACATTCATCTGAATTTGGTTTTCCCACGAAAATGAAGTCATCAATGATATGGGAAACCTTTGGAATGTGCATTCTGTTAATCAAAATCCACTGGATTGCTTTGGAGAAAGATTCAAAAATAGCAACGGATGAAGACGCACCCATAGGCAAGACAGTATCAAAGTAGAAATTGCCCTCAAACTGGAAACCCAGCTTGTGATAGTCGAGGGGAGAGATTGGGATAATGCGTGAAGCATCCTCAATGTCTGCTTTAGCCACGAGAGAGCTTGGACCCGAAGAAACAATGAGTTGAGAGACATGGTCGAAAGTTTCTAAAGTAACAATAGAGTTTTCTCCTGGGATTGAAGAGTTAACCGACAAGGAGTGTTTAGGGAACGACAGGTCATGTATAAGGCGAAAGGAATTCGGAGAACGTTTTGGCACCACACCTAAAGGGCTGCAAATGAAATTATCGAAAGGAGGGCGAGGAAAGGGACCCTTTATTCGAGACTTACCCAATTCCGATAGCAGTTTAGCGTGTACAAAATGAGCATGACTGGTGACTGACGAGTGGTTCTGAGCAATCCTAGGTGGAATGTGCGTGGTACTCCCTAGAGGAAAACCCGCAGTGAACCCCTGAAGAAGTGGCCTTTTCTTGTCAATAGGGTAGCCAGAAAGAAATTCTGCGAGTTTGTTTACCAAAACTGGTGTAGGTAGAGTAAATTGTGTTTTACTTGGAATTAGTGGAGGTAGGTTTCCTGGGTGCATGTTCCTGTGGTTGGTTTTTGCCTTGGCCTGCCGCAGTGAACTGGCGGGCTGGCTTAGGGCATCGATGTGCTCCGTGTTGACCCTCACAGTTGCTACACTGGTGGAGAACAGTGCACTGTGTTCTGAAGCAGGTACTGGATTTCTGAAATTCCCAGCAGTATCGTCTGCGCTGCATAATGTAAGAGGGGAATTTAGGTCTATTGGGTTTTGAAGTTGAGGGACGAAAAGTAGGAGAGACAGGCTGGGCAGTAGAGCAGTACAGATATGTTTCTGTGTGGATAGACCCCCAAGGAAGAGGTGAGACAGCTCGAAGCTGGCGAAATTTCTCATCATATGTTTGCCAGTTCCTTTGGTGCTGTGCAAGGTTCTGGACTAGGGTCATATACCTGAACATTTGCGGGCTTTCTTGTGGGTACTTTGAACAGTAAATGTCAGCATATAGTTGGAAAGCACGAGTCAAGGTGAGAATGTTAGTAATTTGCTTACTTGAAGCTCTTTGAGTAGAAGTGATGGTTGTGTGAGATGTTTTTTGGATAGTGATAGTCTCACTAACATTGGCTTTTGAGAAATAAAAGGATGCTAGGTCGATATACTGACGGTTAAAAAAATTAGCTTTGTTTTTTTGTCTACAGGTGCATGAACACCTGAAAAGGTGCCTAAGTCAATGTTGTTGACTTCCCTGTCCGAATCTACCTCTTGTTCAAAACTGTCAGAGTCAGACTGAATGGACACATCATCATGTGTCTCTGGAACACTTTCTATAATTGCACTATTTAAACTTATATCTGAACAAACAGACAAATCCGTACCATCGTCTTTCTGACGTTTGGCAGGCAATATGTCTAATATTTCGTCCATCACCTCCTCATCTTTACTGATGGCGGTCGCTATCAACATCGCCAGACGATTCGGTGCAGCAGCAGAGGCCCCATCAGCCTTACCTTTCCCAGAGCGTGCAGTCTGAGGGGTTCTCTTTGGCATGCTGAAAAATATAGTGTGAGACAGCAAAAAATATACAAACAATGACAAATAGTTAAATAAATTTCACATTTGTGAAGAAGCCTAATTGCAGCCATGATATCATAATGTTGCACTGAAAAGAGTAAGAGCACGAACAGTGTGATAGAGAGGGTGCTGTTACCGAGGTTCACAAGCACCCAGGCACTGAAAAAAATGTATACTCTGTATGATTTTTAAGAGCATAAACATAGGTAAGTGCATTAGTTGCACAGAAACACTGTAGAAAAATGCACAAATATGTGTAAGAGAAAATGCTGATAACCAATGCGTCACGAGCACCATGTGCATATAAAAATGGACATTGCAAATGGTTTCAACAGCGTAAAGTAACATAGAGACATTGCATATAAGTAGCATCATCATAGCGTATAGAGATATTGCATAAATATGTGTAATACAAAGCATAAGAGAAATTGCTGATAACCAATGCGTCACAAGCACTAAGTGCTGATAAACTGGACATTGCATATGGTTTGTAACAGCATAAAGTAACATAGAGACAATGCATATCAGTGCAATAAGGTAGTGTGTACGAGAAAAAAATATAACCAATGCGTCACAAGCACTAAGTGCTGTTAAAGTGGACATTGCATATGGTATATAACAGCAAAATGCAAATACCGAGTGCGACTGTACTAAGTCACAAAATAAGTTCACACAGCCCATAACTCAAAGAAAGCAGATACAACATGAAATATTAAAATAAATGTTATGTACAATGAGAACACGTTAAGGCTGGACAAGATGCAAAAGTGTATGGCTATTGCTCCAGCTTGTACTGAAAGCGATTACATATCAATTAACATAATGAAGTCTAAAAATAGAGGCAAGGCAGTACGAGTGCTGTAAACAGGTAACATGAGCGCAAGACTGATGTTGTTCCAAGTGTGAACCACATACATGTGGATATACCTTATAAATAGCAGTTCGTACTAAAATGATAAGTAAATATACAAAGTCAAGTGAATATATATTTAAAATGCTAACATAATGCTACGATGTATATGCAGTGAATGTAGCAGATTAGAATCAAATAAAACCCGTACATCAAGTAGGGTCTAAGGACCTCATGTGCTAAGGAATAATTAAAAAAAAAAAAATAAGGCTTTAGTGCCATACTCACGTGAACAGTAAAGTTGGCAGTAGCAGTCACAAGCAACACATCTTAACAACAACAAGGCAAGATAATTATTCTAACTGTATCATGATGAGATAGGAGAAACCTGAAAAGTAAAAGAATGTAAGGTAAACATGTACAAATTTGGTTAGGCATGTTGGGTTAAAAGGATTGTGCCCTGTTTTCAGCATATAGAACGGCACCCCGAACCGAACTGTAATACCTAGCCATGCCTCGTACAGGATCAATGTGCACACCATCAGCGGAGACAAAGTCTGCAAGAAATCTTCGGTTAAAATTTTGCCTGGAGTGGGACCAAAAAATAACTGAAGAAGAAGATGTACAATACTCTTTCAAAACAGTATTTGTGAAAGCAACCCGATCATTATAACAATAGGCTGCTTGTCTTGGCAATATCTCTGACAAAACAACAACCTTGCAGCCCTTGCGGAGCACGCTTTCAGCATATGCAATTATGTACCCTGATACAGTTACTGGGTCAAGTGTTGAATCACATAGGTCATTGCTGCCTATCTCAATAAGTGTTATATCAATAGCTAGATCAGTTATGAAATGTGTTGTGTCCCAAATGGACTTGGAGTGATGTGGTTTTGAGACTGTTGCACCACCCTCACCGTGCCAAAATATCTGCACTCTGTCTGGGTCTAGATTTAAATTCAACAAATTATGGGTAGAACACCAAGACTGTAAACGCCTCGTAAAGGAGTGACCCACAATGAAAACATTGCAAGGCATAATGGCGACTTATGTAACAGTGAAATCGATATCTTAAACCACAATTACTTGACGATTACAAGCTCCTCGGTGGGAACGGTGATACGAAATTGTCACCGAACTAACATATGAAATGAAGAAACTTGTGATAAGGAAGAAAAAATACTTAGTGATACAGATAAAGCTAAAATTTCCTGTGTAAACTTCTTTGTTTTCGAAAAGACGCCATCACATCAAAACGAGGCTGAAAATTATAATTAGTTAGGTCAAAAATCACTAGATTGTCTTATAGGTTTAATGAACTAAATGCCACCTGCTTGATACTAACGGAAAACCAAATACTAGCTTAGCAAATATAAATAACTTTATACCGTTACACTATATAAATTATTATTTTTCGTAATTTCGTAATTATTTCAAGGGTTTGAATAAAAGATTAATATCGTCAACTGTGCTGTTTTGTTTAACAATACAAAGAGGAGTATCCTGTGTCCTCATCTGCAATGTTATCTAATTTGTTGACAAATCCGAATGAGGGTCTAATAGCCAGAAGTTGCTGTTGAAGATATTCTTATAAAATCAACATAAAAGATTATGAATTACCAGTGTGGAAGTGTGTGTGTTTGCTTAATTTATAGGTACAGCAGGCTCACTATTGCTGGCAGTATGCGTGTTGGTAGCACTTTCAGGTGTAGATGCATTAGTGCGTTCTTGTTTCGTCTTTATTTCTCTCTCACATTGTGCTCTGTTCGTTCCTCTAAGTTACATCAACCTGAAATTGTTTTATTTCTTTAATTATACATAAACGAAAACCAGAGACTGGTTAAAAAGGAAGTGCCAATCTCAGAAAGGCTAGAACAAGGTTCTATTGTAGTTAGTAGTATGTCTATTTATCTTTTTGTTCATAAATAGTTTTAAAAAATGCGAATAAGCCAAAGTATACGAAAACAAGCGGTTGTAAATAAATTGTACTTAAAGCATCAGGTAGAGGCAGTACAATAAAGAAAAATTCAATGAGCATTATACATTTCAGAACAAAAAAGATAAAACAATGATGAACTGATGTAATGAAGATGCTATTCCAAAAGAACCTTGTTACAACTTTGAAAACTACAATCATTACCAAAAAATAATAATGCGAAAATTATTACTTTCATTATCAACAAAATAATAAAAAACTATTACTTTCGTTATTAAAAAATACTGAATGTGGAATGGTATAGATAACCAAATATTCAAATATAGCATTAAGGAAAAGTAAAGGATTAATGTACAAACATAATGTATATATGGAGAGATAATACATAGCCACCTTCAGCTGAGTGTCAGCATTCCCGAAGTGTTGTTGCAAGCACTGTGTTATTTTACTTGCAACTGCTAGTGGTCCAGAAGGTGTTGGTGATTGCTTTGAATTTCCCTGAGAGGGGCTTGGTGAAGCTTCACTTATAGCAAATATAGATTTGGATGGCACTCAATAGCTTGATTGAGATTGTGTAATTGTGCAGGTATTACTTGGCTGATTTTCTGGCTGCACTTCTTTCTGGGATCTTTCACAATGAGACATATCCCTTTGTACTTTTTCCAGGGATCGTTCACAATGAGACATATCCGGTTGCACCTATTCCTGGGATCGTTCACGATAAGACATATTTACTTGGTTTAATCTGAGAATAGAAAAATGTCCATGTTGAAGCAAATTCAAAACAACAAAATGTCCTACTCTATCTGGCATCCTTATGGAGGTCCTAAACTGCAGGAACATTATCAGCAAATGAGCAACCAGGAGTGAGCTTGATTGTTTCGCTAGTTCAAATATAAAAATAATTCTAACAAGCCATATGCTATTGGGTAAATTTATAACAAATAAACAGGGAAAGAAGAAACAAAAACTTCTGAGTCTTGCTGAGTCATGTTTGCTCTCTGAAAGGAAAGAAACCCATGCATTAAAAAGCTTGCAAGACATTTAACCACTACAGAAAGCATATGATGCATATGATAAAACCAGGAATGATAATAATCAGTAAAATGAAAAATGTGTGCACAAGCAAAACAATACAAAACACTAAAGCAATTTACTGCAAACCAACATCAGCATATTAATAAAATAAAAGTAATTACAAAGTGCACTATTATAATTTGTGAAAACTGAGGATATAATAGGATACATTTGTATATTTTATAAGTCACTAAACCTCACCAACAGGCATTACAATCATCCTTAGTTACATGGATGTTCTGTAGTATTACCGGGTACACCACACACTCCTTAACAAATATTTTATGCAAGTAAGGTACCAGAAAAGAAACATAGTACACAGAATAGTTCTTTTAGCACAAATTGGAAGAATTGTATTGTATTATATTTTAATCAGTTGTTTAAATTTTATATGATTTTAAAATTTGTGAAGGAGTGTTCTGGGAGGTATGCCATTGGCAGTGCAGCTTCCTTCAAAGTACATGCCACATTATTGAATGCGAGTTTTAAATAATTGTAATAACTTGGTGCACTAAATGGAAGAATTGTTACAGCAAAAGTTTGATTTAAAAGAATGATGTTGCATAATTAAGGAAGATACACTGCTTTGCAAAGATCACCGTTTGGTCAATTATGTACAAGCATTGAGGCCAAAACAAAACAAAACGTTACCTGAGAAAAGAATTTGTTACCTGAGAACTGATAATTACCAAACTATAAGTAATTTTGGGTGGACTTTCAACATTTGCCTTACAAAGTAAAAGTTTAAATTCTAAACCAAAAACGTATCTATGGCTGTACCAATGTTATTCTACATAAAAGCAAAGACGTGTATTACGAAAGTAAGATATGTTTCAAGCATGCACAAAGAAAATTTTATTGTTAAAACTAAGTGAATATATGACACCATGAAAGCATGCACTAAATTGTGTTGTTGTTACTACTTACTGAATATATGAAACCAGAAAACCAAACCCAAGTTATGCTCCGCACAAGGAAAAGCAACAAAAGGCAATAACTCTGCAAATACTGAAGATGGAGTTATGGCTCTTGTACACTGTACTTTCTGTCATTGTGCTTGATTATTATATGAAGTTGCCTTGAATTCCAAACTTTAGTTTTCAAGTTATACTCTGGACATGGACTTTGCAACAGACCGCCCGACCGACCACCCGCCCGACTAACAACCTGGTGACTCCTATATACCCCTACCCCAAACTTCGTGTAGGGGTTTAAATAGGCTTTTCATTTTTTCCTCATAGAGTCTTTATTTATTGACAGATATTTTAGATATTTTTAATTTAGGTACCTTGCATGATACTCTGTCATTCTTTGGAGTCACCGATGCTTTAAATAGCTTTTTATACTTTTTCCCATAGAGTCTTCATTAATCAAATAATAACTAAGATAGTATACATCTAGGTATCTTGAAAAGACCTCTACCCATTGGGTTGGGTTTAAGGTCGCTTGGATCAATGTCACGGTCACTGGGCTAAAATTAGATTTTCTACTTTTTGTCATAGAGCCTTTATTTATTGACTGGCATTTTAGATATTTTGTATTTAGTCACCTTTCAAGAATTTCTACCATTAACTAGGATTAAGTTATCCGCGGCTAAAATAGATTTTTCTACTTTACTTTACTTTTTTCTATATCTTTCCTTTACTTTTACCCAAAGAGTCTTCTTATATTGACCTAAATCTTAGATATTTGGTATGTAGGTACCTTGCATCGACCTCTACCTTTAGGTGGGATTTGAGGTCACCGGGTCAAGGACACGGTTGCTTATAATAGATTTTTCTACTTTCTGCCGAAGAGCTTTTATTTATTGACTGAGACTTATAACAATTAAGATATTTGTTTGTAGGCATCTTCCATGAACCTCTACCATTTACTGGGGTCAAGGTCAAATTCACCAAGGTTAAAATATATTTTTCTTCTTTTTCTATCTTGACCGATATGACATTTTTGATATGCAGGTACCTTGCATTTACCTCTACCACTGTGAGGGTTTAAAGTCACATATCACATATCATACCTTGTCCCATCATTTGTTCCGGAGGTGTTGGAGTCAAAAGAGGCATATTTTGCAATGACTTCATGATAGTGATTTCACAGATTCTACATTCTTACAAACCACTGGCTGAGTCTACATTTATTGACCGATATATGTTAGGTATTTAGTATGTATGTACCATGGACATCTGAGTTGGATTTTAGGTCACTTTGGTTAGTATCACTGAGGCTTAGGTAAAAGCTTTAAAAACTCTTCTGGTCAGAAACCACAAGGCATGGAGTTTAGATATTTGGTGTGTGAATGAATGTAGTTGCAGTTGTACTTAAGTGAGCGATAAAAGGGCTTTCCTGTTTAATTATCTCCTCTCTTTAAAATCTCTGGTATATTGATATACTGCTCAAAAAAATAAAAGGAGCGCCCATATAATCTATAAAATATCATACGCTTTGGGTAGATTTATGAATATCTTTTACAGAAATAACAAAATAAATCGGCATTTTCATCTCCAACAGGCACATTCCTGAATAGAGACAGTGTCCAGGATATGAACACTATCAAATTAATCTTGAAATGGTGGTCTTACAGGAGAACAACCAATGTCTGTAAAAGCAGATTCAGGCCTGGAAACATTTCATAGTCAGTGTCAGTAATGAGTGTATCCCCCTCGGGTGTTTCGGCACTCTCTGCATCGTCTGGGCATGCTCTCCTGATGACAAGTCTGATCATATCCTGTGGTGTGGCATCCATTTTGCTACAACTGCATGAGAAAGCTCACGGACGGTCTGCACAGGATTCGGACGCGAAGAAAGTCTACTAGAAAGCATGTCCCAGTCATGCTCTATAGGGTTAAGATCGGGAAACCTCGCTGGCCAGTCTATCACCTTAATACCTTCATCATCAAAGAAGTTCCGGACGATTCTTGCAGTGTGTGCTCGAGCATTATCTTGCACTAAACGAAAAGTTTCACCTATTGCACAAGCATATGACCTAACAATTGGTTCTAGGATCTCGTCCCGATATCTCAGGGCCGCCGGACTACCTCCTGGAATCACAAAGGTCTGTGCACCCGTCAACGGATACCCCTGCCCACACCATAACTGACCCACCGCCAAACCTGTCATATGGAATAATGTTACATTCCGCACACCTCTCTCCTCGGCGACGCCACACCCTCACACGCCTGTCACAGGTCAAAACATGGTAGCGGCTCTCCTCTGTGAAGAGCACAGATCGTCAGTGCCGCAGTTGCCAAGTAGCGTGTTCCTGAGGAAACTCAAAGCGAGCTCTCCGGTGAACTACGGTCGGAATTGGTCCTCTGGCAGGTCTTCGGGCATCCAAACGAACTTCATGAAGACGATTTTGGACAGTTTGAGTGGACACACGAACCCCTGTAGCTTGCTAGACGTCAATTTCAATGCTAGTAGCAGTACACTGACGATTTCTGCGAGCCAAAGTTCTCAGATATCGGTCTTGACGAGGTGTTGTAATGCGGTGATGACCTTGCCAGGTCTTCTTGTGAATTCTCCAGTCTCCTGATAACGACTCCACAACCTGGCAACAACGCTACGAGAAACGTCTAGATTGGTGGCCACCTCACGTTGCGTAAATTCATTTTCGATCATCTGCACCGCCCGAGCAACATCAGTAGTTGCTAAATGACGTCACACACCCTGGACCGTTGTCAAAAGAGCAGATACAGTAAAAAGTTGCACTAAAACATTCATTTTGTCAAATGTTCTATCGTGAACGAACTGTATACATGCAAAAGTCTACATCCTATCGACAACTTTTGAACTTTACATCATTGCAACTTTTTAATAAAATAGTTAGTTCTTCGTTCTTTTTTATACAATATCATTTGCGCCCAAAATGACCATAGTTGTCGACGGGCCATAAAACTCCATTCATTCATTCATTCATTCATTCATGTCGTTTCAACATACGATTGTAAAAATATACTTGCTGAATTTTAGGATTTTCAAATATTTGTGCCGTGCCTTGTGAAATGCCTGGCGTGATCGGTTCGCAGCCTAGACTGACGGGCGTATAATGGATCTGTCCTGCGATGAACTTAAAGATAGATTGTAAGAACGAAAAGTGCAGTTCTCAAGAACTATAACTCTTCCTGGTCACAGTTTTCAAATATCTCACTTTTAATTTTGTGTCCTGAGCATAACTTAAAATCTATGAAGTCAACTGATTTGAATCTTGAAATATAGATAGCTGGTGACAATGAGAAGTGCATTTTTAAAGAAGTACAACTCTACCTTATTGATCTTTCACCTGAAGACAAAGTACTCAAGGGTGAGCTTTTGTGATCATTGATTGTCCATCGGCGTGCGTCGTCAACAATTTTACTTGAGCGACTTCTCCTCATATACCGATAAGCCAACTTTAACGAAACGTGCCTAGGATATCACATGAATCAAGCTCTGCCAAAGTTATTCAAAGAATTTAATTCAATCAAGAACTCTGGTTGCTATGGCAACAGATGAGAATCTTTGAAAATCTCCTTCTCTTAAACCGCTTGACAAAGAGATTTTTTAATTGGATGCGAGGAATCCTGTAGTAGACCTTACCAAGATAGTTCATATTATGTCCCTGGGGAGAAATTTAGCTCCACACCAGGGGACACTTGGTTTTGCATAGACTTACATATCAAACAACTTTTAATAGGAAGGCACAAAGCCTAGAACTTAACTATTTACTTGCATGGGATGGGAATATACTTTCCTCCCTACCCTGCATTTGATTTACCGACTCCACCAGATCCCCAGCCAAAAAAAAAAACTTTTTCATTTTTGTATTTTTCTTTTTTATCAATAGGTACTCCCTCCCTTCCCCTGACTCCACCATACCCCCACCCCTCCCCGCATTGTTTTCAATTTATTTTCTTATGCATAGAAACTTAACCCCAAGTCCACCAGACTCCACCACCCCCGCAAAAATCATTTTTGTTTTGTTTTGTTCTGTTTTGAACAGGTTCTTGCACCCCCTTCTCCTCCAATAAAAAGGTTTAAAAAATCTTTTTATCTTTTTTGCTTGTTTTTTTTTATATTATTTCTTTTTGTTTCTTTTTCTGGGATGAGTAGGTACTGGCAAATTCTTTTTCAATTCCATATTTTGCTTTTTTTGAGTAGGTACTTGCGGGTTATTTCTGATGAATAAAACAGACGAGCGTTGGTGCCGCTCCGCAATGCTCTTGTTTAATAGTTATCCCTTTCTTAACTTACCAGTACTTAAATAGTCGAGCGTGCTGTCTCCACTGACAGCTCTTATTACTTAATACTTTAACAAGTTTTATTTTGTGAAGAGAGATACATAGTAAATGCGCAAGAACATAATGTAATGTCTTTCCTTTGTTCCCTTTTGGATAAACAAACTACTTCTTTATAGCTTATGTTGTTGCCCTGCATCACTGCTGCCCACATGCTTTATAGCTTATGTTGTTGCCCTGCATCACTGCTGCCCACATGCTTTATAGCTTATGTTGTTGCCTTGTATCACTGCTGCCCACATGCTTTAATCTATATAGTTTTCAAAGTATTTGCCGCTCCATGTTACATCATTTTCCTTAATTTGCTTGTAACCACTAGGTTGTAAATCTTTTTTTTTTTGCCCCTGTGGTAGGAGTAAAAGGATGTAAATGATATAAAAGTTGATTTATTTTTGGTGAAATAAATAAAGATATGTTTAGTTCAGGTAATGATGATTTTAGAGATTCCACTGCTTGATAATTTACAAATTAGGAGTAAGTAAGTTTCAAGTGTGTACATATTCAAAAATATTCTTTATATCCTTAAATTAATTCGATCTAGGGGAAATATAGGGGCCCGCTTGTGGTTCGATTCCTAAGTTAGCACCTTGAATACTTTTTATATATTTTAGATGATAGAAGGAGAAAGGTACGTAAATGAAACTTCATTTTTTGGTAGCTTTTGTGAAAATTTAACAAAGAATTGCATTTGGGATGTCTGTGCTTAAAGTATGAATAATACATTCAAGTTTCAAGTTTATTGGCAAATCGGCAAATTATTGCCTTTGACCATTTACAACATCAAAAATATGGCAAAGACAAGTTACAATTTACACAGAGTAAACAAAACATATTCAACATATAATACAAAAGTACATGCAGACAGTATACAAAAAACAAGAAACAGTTATACATGAAGGGTAATTGATCGCAAATTGAATACGTCCTTCAAAGGTTTACTACTCTTAATTATTTCATATTCAACATATAATAGAAACTGAATGCTAATAGCACACAAGGTAAGAAAACAGTTATACCTGAAGGGTAGTTGATCTCAAATTGAATGCATCCTTCAAAAAATTACTAATCTTGATTATTACAGTTTTACGTTTAGATGACATGAGATAGGTGAATTTTGACAATGAGGGCCATGAACAGTTCCCAAGATGTTTATTTCTAATCACTGAATAGTATGGACAACACAGTAAAAAATGAAACTCTGATTCGACAGCGTTTTGATTACACATTTTACATTTGCGATTTTCTCTTGATATGTTATTATATCTACCAGTTTCGATCTCAAGTGTGTGTGAACTTAATTTATTTGTAAATGTCTGTTTGTTGAATAATGATAAAGTTAATGCCCCACTCACCCATAAGCACCTAGTAACCATACCCTTGAATATGTGAGGCAACGGAATAATATAAGGTTTGTGTAATCTTTATTGAACTGTATACAGTAACCAGTTGCTTGAAGACGCTTATAGCAATTGATTGTTTATCACTCACGATTTGATTAGGCAAGATAATACGTCTTATAAAATATCTACCTATTTCACTCGTCTGTTCAGACGGGAGATAAATCGGTTCTAGTGAATTGCAGCCCTTTCTCTAAAATGAAATCTAAAACAAATGGGGGCTGTTCTGTTTATTACTGTAAAAACTGTTGAACCTGGAAAAAGGCGCATATTCGAATATAAGTGTATACCAGAAATAAGCGCACATTCCCCTACCATCAAACGGTATTCGAAAATAGGCGCATACTAATTTCTTACCGTTAAAAGGTATCACAAATAAACACATGTTGACGAAATTAAAGTATGCTGAGTCAGTCAATGCAGAAAATGGCCCGCCTATTTGACCAATTTACTGTATCGGTAAACTGTGATAACAGCTCAATTAAACTGATCGCTTCGTGGATAATCCGTTGAATGATAGCGAGTATAAACTTTAACTGATTGTTTGCTGACAGTTTTAGTTTGTTTATAAATGAAATGTGTGACATTTCAACGTATTATTTGGTAAGTTTGTTAAGTTGAAACACCAGTACATCACAATCCTGTCACTTGTGATTCTGTTGTTAAGATAAACCACATTGGGCGCCAGATGTAATGAGGATGCCTTGGTTCGTTTGGTGATAACGTCCAAGTTCCTTGGGATACAGGTTAAAGTCCATCCAAAACATAACAACAGTTGGTCTTAGTCTCAGATCTATTAGATGTAGTCTGATGGAGGCCCATGGAGAAGACACTCTGAAACAATAATAACAAAATAGTCAATACATAGTAAAATACGGTTAAAACAACACATTATACATAAATCTTGTTAGCACCTTATGTTCACATGTAGAGCATAATAACTAACTTGTCTAGTGGTCATATAACATGTTAAAATAACACATACAAGCAATTGCTTAGGTTTTAACATAGTTCTTGCAAGTTGAACATTACATGATTTATTACACATAACTTACCATATAAGGGATGAGAGAAGCTCATCAAACATACTTCTCCACCTCAACACACCAGTGACTGTTAGCTGCAAGGTTAAATATTAATAGTGAATAATAGATAAGAGAAATGAGTGCTAGTTCAAAACTCACAGTCATGAAATTACTGAAGCCAAGATAAAGGAATTGCAATGATGCAATTCTTGCCATTTACCATAAAACACACAGCAACAGCAATGATGGATACATACCAACTTAGAAATAATGACTTTGATCACCAAATATTAAAGACATCTTCTCTACACAGAACAAGGACTGAGGATACTTGCTTCGTGATTTCTTCACAAAGAAATAAATTGACATTAAAAAATACCTGCAAATCATTCACCCATGAGCCAATCAAGTAATTCCTTAGAATACTAACCAGATAACCAATCAATACAAAAGTAAAATCAAGATAAGACCAGATTAGTTATCTCCCTTTGAAAAGTCAAGAACTGGAACAGTACTGGAGAAGTCGTCTCCCTTAGACTAAACTAAAAATCAGACACTGTTACAGAAATTTGTGCGAAAGTTTCATTTTATGATCAGGTGAACAATATTTCGCCATTTTGGTCATCTTGTTGATATATTTTTGACCGGAGCATGAATCAACAAGCGTAAGAGGGACTTACTAGAAACTTCACACAATAGGGAACAATGAGAGAAGTTCAGAGTGCAATTCCCATAAACTGACATTTCTTTTTCAATATTTCTCTTGATAAAAGTTCCCTCATAGCTCTCCAGGTTTTTTCGAATTAATTATTTCTGACTTCGTTGGGTCAAAGCAGTGTGATTAGTATTAATCTCCTTCAGTGAAAACCGTTTTATTTGGCCATAGGTTGATTGTATGACATCTGTTTTATTTCCTCTGTAATCAAATGAATAACTGAATCCAAATAAACAAAGTTAAAATAGTAAACAAATAGCGCGGAATAAACTGAACAAAGCCTGCAAGTATGAAATATCAAATGATGTGCAATTCATGTTTGTGGTGTCATGTTGCTAGGTGTCATCGATCACTGTTCCATTACACTTTTCTCACGTTTTCTAAATTATCACAGATGGCCTTAAAAAGGCTGTACTCCAGATTTGACATAATTTTTTTTTCCATAAATTATATATTTAGATGCCGTGAGATTATAACAACATAATATTTTACTTCAAAACTGATTATAAAAGTCAAAATAGAATAAAAAAATATTTTCGCTCCAGCCTGATTTGAACTCTGGACCCTCATGTTAACAAAATATTACCAACGCTTTTACTGTCACCACCATAGCTTGTGATATTACAGATATTTACTTTAAATCTTATACGATATAGTTATACCGTCGCGTTACGGTATAGCACTTTGAAAGGGAAAAAATCAATTTATATTGTAATTATTTGACTTATTTTTTGTCAGTAAGTTATTTTTTAAGCATTAGTCATAAATATTACAAGAAATTTATAATACGAGAAAACTTTCTTTTTTTGTCAGCCGGAGCACAGCCCCTTTAATTTATGATATAATATAGGGTTACTGTTTCACCTCTCTAGTCTCAACTTCAAATTTTCACTCAGTCAATTACATTAAGGTATGTATACATGCAAAATAATCGAGGCCATAGAATCACAAAATACATCCGTACACAAATCAGGAGAAAATCCTTGAAAAATATATCCAGTTAAATAGTTTCACAATGCGTGAATCCGTCAAAAAACAATATTTATTATATTCATTTGTAATGTTAGAGTCTTGATTCATGAACCTACTGATTTTCAAAATATTTGGTTTGTTTAAATACTTTAGTTTGATTACTTCTTTTCTTACAGTTGACAAAAGTTTGCATTCCATTAAGTGATGATATTTATCTACAACTAACTTTTAACAAAAAATAAATATTCTCTGTTAGCCTAACTGTGTCCAGATTTTCTAATTCAGCAGGTAGTCTATGATTTCCTTTCCTAAATTTTATTATGCGCCGTTTTTTTTTCTTTTCATTTTTTTTCTAAGTAATTCTCGTCTTCAAATTTAAGTTTAAATAGCTCGAATTTTCTACAACTGTTCGAATTTTTAAGAATACTATTGTTTCAAGAACATACCTGTCTTTTCTTTTTCTGAACCTATTAACCATTTTTATGTGGAAACTCATGTGAAATCAATACGTTACAAATACCACCGTCTGTAAGTATATTTTCGATACATCTTCATATGTCAATAAAATGATGTTGGTACAATAATTGTATCTGTAAAAAAGATTTCATAAGTGTTTGACGATAATTTCTGTTTGTCAAATATTACCAATTTCGAGCTAAAAGATACTACTCTGGTTTTGATGTCAATACTTACAGGCATCACACCAGTTTCACTGTAAATAATATATAGCTGGAAGATGAAACGTTCAAATTCTTAATGGGTAGAAGAAATCCGCAAATTTCACATTCCTATAGAAGTACAGGTTTGAGTAACTTCGAAAATGATTTAGTCTGCTAGTCGAAATGAAAACAGAGTTCATTCAATTTTCTGAGACTATACATTGCTTTAGTTGCTTGTTAAGCTATTTGAAGTTTTGCCGTTTTAAATATACCACTTTGGTTGCAATTTACATTCACAAACAACTTATAATTGGTCTGTTTTGTAACAAAATTGTACATTCGTTTTCTGCTTTTACCGAATACTAATATTTTGCTCTCAATAGGTAAGTTTACTTGAATTACAATATTTAGAATACAAAAGAAGTGAAGATTGGTGGTCTATAGTCAACTCTCTGACTATGACCGTATCGTCAGCATACAAAGTACAAATTGTTTAATTAAATTAATGATAATTATCATTTTGCTTGTCAACACAGTCATACCAGATACCAAAACTGTTTACTTCATCAACAGAGTAAATATGTAGGCCATTTGAATAAAATGAAAATAAACAAGCGAAGGCTTTACCGTAGAGAAACACCTAATGTGCATTTAAAAAACACTGAAAAATTACCAATTACAAAAACACACAACTTCGCACTGCTTTTATTATTTTGGTATTGCTTTATATTAGTTTTGCTCAAAGGCCTTGTCTTAAAATGGCGTCAAGTGCATTTATGTCAATAAATGCACAGAATAAAAGTTTTTTTGCTTTTACACCAAATCCTCTTTAGAGGATAAATTATGTAAATATTATTTGCAGTCAAATAGACCTGTCTGAAACCGGTTTTATATCTAAGACCATTTTCTATGATAAATGTTTAAGTATGTTATTAACAATTTCGTGAAATTTCTTCCAGAGAGCTTTTCCAGGTAATTGGGCGAAAATTTATTCGTTCACATGGACCGACTATGTTGTAAAAGATAAGATTCACTATTTTAAGTAATTTTAATGTCGTACCCAAATCAAATATTTGCTTTTAATATGTCTAGGTCCGTTTGAAACCTAGAAATGTTTTTGTGATAAGTATGTGTTTGGTTACTTCGTACTTGGAGGTTTCTTTTGTTTGACTTTAACTTTTTACAATCATTTGAAAACCATTTGTGGTTCGATTTTGTTATCCTTTTCATAAGTAAATATTTATGTTTGACTGTTTCCAGATATAGTTTGTGAGCAATTTCTGATAGATAGTTTACAATTTTATTGAGATTTTCTTTGCAAAGTGTTCAATATTGCAATACATCTTGTATATTTTAAATTTTCAGAAAACAGATCGGATTTTGATTTGTCCCATAATAATTTCTAAAGTTAGATTTCGTTCAATGCAAAAATGGAAGTCTACCGATACTTGATTTTGAACATCTGACAGTAAAGTCATTCAACACAGCTAAAACAATTGCATGTCAAACTCACCTTCAAATTACCCTGTGTTTAATTTTTTCATGTGAAGATGTTTAAACTTAAGAGTTTATAACCACAGTCATTACTAGATTTATCAGTACCTATTCGCTTTAATATAACATTATTTTTACCAGATAAGTTAAGATCTGACCAAAGTTCATCATAAAGTTCATTTAGACCATTCTCTTAAAAAATTAACAAAACATTCAGTCACAGTGTATGCTAGTGTTGTAGATTATTGTCATAGCACTGAGATAATTTTTTTCAATATTTTCTTTTCAATATTTCAGTACCAAGCTTATTCTTATTTCAGTACCAAGCTTATTCTTATTTCAGTACCAAGCTTATTCTTATTTCAGTACCAAGCTTATTCTTATTTCAGTATCAAGCTTATTCTTATTTCAGTACCAAGCTTATTCTTATTTCAGTATCAAGCCTATTCTTATTTTGCACTTTTGGCGACTGTTTTACATAGAATTATTTAAGTAAAATAGATAAAAATGGCATTGTGGATCTGTACCAAGTTTATGCCCTTTGGATAATTTTACCTGCACTATAGAGATCTTACACCCTAAATTGAAATACTATTAATACAAGCAAATTCGTTGAATTGAGATGCCCCGCCGAATGATTCATATCACTGGAATGGGGCTGTTAAGTATAATTCACCTTTTACATAGATCTATGACCTTTGAAACTGAGTGACAATTCAGTTTGGTATCTTATCTGTTATTAATCAAGACCCATAAAAATTGAGCTTTGACAAGCAGGAAATGCTCTTAAAGTAAATAACATCGTTTAAGAGAAATAATGTGAGAACATTCTCAGAAAGCAGCAGAACAACAGCAATGTTTGGTCTAAACAAGTGAAGAGTTAAGTTCCTAAGTATTGAATGACTCCTTAATGACATCTATGCACCTATGAAGTTTAATGTTGATACCTCAAATACTTTTCTGAGTTATGGTCGAAATAAAAATTAAAGATGCATATGGTCTATTAATGGAAAATGTTGTTGTATCGAGTCGTATGTGTTATTTTACGAAAATGTGCCCAATAAACACTTCTTAGATAACCAGCTCAATGACAGTTACGAAAAAGCTTTGCAAAGACATTTTACGACCCAAAAACAGAAACGCATATATTACTATTGTTTTTACGACGTTTTCCTTCGGTAGTTTCCATATAAAATAATTTATTCATACCACGTGACTGACGGAAATCTCCGCCGGTTTACTCCGTATCTTCGTTAAACCTCGTTTTTCTAGTTTCGGTAGCCTACCTAAACTAGAAATATGATATATTTTGTTACTAATAATAAAACATCCGCTTTGAAACTAACTGCAAGCAATCCGTTTTGGGTGATAAAATTAAATATATTTATGAAATAAAAGTCTCCAAACACAAAATATTTTGAAAAATAGACTCTACGCATCTTTAGATATAAATAAAAATACAAATTTGAATAACTCCAAAATAATGAAGTGAAGATTTACAGTATCTATGCATTGCACATTTACTTAATTAGATCTAAACACATATGAAGTTTAAGATAAAAACTTTAATCTAATAGATTTGAGTTATGTTCCAAACAAAAAGTGTGACTAACGGACGGAAGGACGAACAGCCGGACAGACAACGCCAAATCTATAATAAAAAATCCTGTAATAGACATAAAACTAAGAATTTTAGTGTTTTTTTCAGGTAAGGTTGGTAAGATTTCCCTTTTTCTTGAAATAAAAATCCATGATACTTTATTTGTAATTTCCAGAGAATCTTCATAAATTTGGTCAAAATATTTGTAATGATATTCTGTCGGATCATTTCGAAACTTGTTCTTCTAGCGTCTTAAACTAGGTCACTAAATTAGATGAATGAAAACCTAGTGAACACTTTTGAGATACAGTATTTATGAGAACACCTAAGTATTTAGTGTTTAGGTAAGCTTTTGTGTAATCCTCATGTCGTTTAAATAACTACAGATATAAAATAAGACCAATTTGACAAAACATTACCGGACTGATCTTTTTACTTCTAAAACAATTTACATTTTTCCGGTCCATTGCACGAGAAGCGATATAAGAATGTCTTTAGCTTTTTCGTGCAAGCATTGTCGAGTTGATGGGTTGGTTGGAGTTAAATCACCAAGACAATTTGTATTTGTTTGTTCTTATGAAAACTTGTTGGGGCAAGTGTGAGTTTTTTGCACCGTTAGAACCTGGTTTAAACCCCAAGTGGTAAAAGTTTTCCCGCCGACCGTTCCAGTGCGTTAACCCCATGAATTTTCATTTCGTTAATTGTTTATGGTGTCTCTTTTTTTAACTGATCATTTAAAAAATTTGTGCTCCTTTTTCCTGTACTTTTTGGCTGTATAGGGAGGCTGTGGTTTTTGACTGTATAGGGAGGCTGTGGTTTTTGACTGTATAAGGAGGCTGTGGTTTTTGACTGTATAGGGAGGCTGTGGTTTGTGACTGTGGGTTTTCTTGATATGCGTTTTTTTCACTTTTTAAAATAGATTTTAAAAATGTGTATACTGCCTAAGGTAACATTCTCACGTCCTCAGTGTGTCTGTATCTACAGTCTAAATGGAGAACTAAGTTTCAATTATTGTTTACATTTTGTCGCAAAGAACATTGATCTCTTAAAGTGGGAATGACCTTTAACCAACATAAGTGATTCTTGCAACATACTGTCTTTCAAGAAATAGAATAGTACAAAGTTACTTTGAAATTTCTCTATGCATGATAAGTCACAGTACAGGGAAATTAAATTTGTTACTATTTTTTTATTATTTCACATCTCAGTGAAATCTTGACTTTTTATCAACATACTCGATTCTTACACACATGACAATCTACATCTACATTCGATTAACTCCTTTATGCAGCAGTCTTGATTCTTCTACATCCAAAAGTATTAACTGGATTGGTGTCGTGAAGATGTAGAATATAACATTAATACCGGAAAGAATTACTATACTTCTGCTCTTACACAACACTGAAATGACATTTCGTTTACTTACATTGTTGTAATTTCCATATTCCACTTTGAAAAATACTTAAATATATTTTCATTTTGTTTCTTATACTATCCATTACAAGAATATGCTTTAAATTGACACTTTGTTATTATAATTTTTATTATTAACTTTCTGGAAATTATATTTTTGAAGACACACTTGTTGCTATCAAAAATGTTGACAAACTTTCTTAAATGATTTTTTTCTAGAACTTAAAATAAATAGTAGGTATTCCTCTAAGATGCACTTCAATCTAAAACGTGATTGGTAAGCACTTTAACTCCAATATTTACTTTTATCCATGTTGAATAGTAATAGTTTCACTACTTTCACCGGAAAAATACAAAATTAATTCTGTGGTTTTGTAAATTATCTGTACAATGATTGGCTGCTTTTTGCATAATGGCGTTACACAACATTATCATGTGTTTCAATAGAAATACTTACTCAATTGCATGAACTTTAACCTAGTATAAAAAAAGTTAAAATTCTTAAACATTAAACTTCAAATTTCTTTTTCGTGCATTGTTTTAACTTTCAACTTAAAATAAATAAAAAAATATGTTTTAAGGCTTTTTATCCGACCAATTTTCCAGCAACCTCTTGGTAAATTATTTTTGATAAGTACTACATCTTTTTTTTTTAGGTTTGTAAGGAGTATTGAGTCGATCAATTTGTAGCTTAATCTGTGTTCTTTCACGTAAACAGTACGTATTTTGTCTCTTCATATTTTCCGAAATTAATCAAGATCTCTTCTGCTTTTTTTTTCGAAAGGCGTAGTTATTTATCTTATGAAATCGTGGAAGGACTATATTCCTCTTCGTCGTCTTCAATTTGTTACTCTGGTATTCGTATATCAGGGTTTCGGCAAACAAAGTGGAATAGCGTTATTGCAGTAGTATAATTTATATCCTCGCCCATGTACATCAATGGTCGGGCATTTTCGATTGCATCGACATAAAGACGGTCAATAATTTTTCAAAAGGCATTAACTTTTCCTCTATGTCTTTTCACTAATTTTTCTATATGTTCATACTATCCCCCATCTATGGTGCAAGTTCTACCGTAAAAATCCAGTTTATCTTGTTAAGTGACAAATATATATTTACATCTTTATCTGTTATAATTTCTTTCAATAGTCTTTTCACCATACCACTCGCAAGACTGATTTGTGATGTATTACCACTGTATATTTCCTTATGAGTTTCCCTAACGGAAATAAAACGTCTTAATGCTAGCAAAAATTTTCAGCTGACATATTGTTCATTAATTCCAAATGAACTGCTCTTGTTATGAAGCACCTTTACAGGCATACCCACACACCTTTTTCGTTGAAGTTGTTGCTTTGATTTCGGTTGTCTTTATTGCCCGAAAATGGCTTTTAAATTGTCACTTGTTCTTTCTGTAAGGTTGTATTGTTAGGTTGTGAACTTACCAGTTCAAATCTTTGACTATTTATCCTAGCTTTAAGAACTTCTAGTATTGGCAGGATTTATTTTTTCTGTGTTGCACTTAATGCCATTTAAAGTTGAATGCAACGAGTCATAAAATTGTATAAATATGTGTTGACCAAGGTGTAATCACAGATCAACAACATACCATACGAATCCATGCTCGTTTAATCTTTTTAAAACTTGTTTACATTTTGGAACTGTCATCGGATTCCGCTACATGAGGTATGATTTACTGTATTTTCACTTTCCATGAATGAATGTCTGTATTTCCGACTTGAATCTATCCAGCACTGATTTAAGTCACATTTTGATGTTTTTCAAACCTTTAGATATTGTTAAAACTTTAATTATTTTCACATGTTTTCCCTACGAATTGTAACTTCCTGCTTGGAAGAGTCCATTTTGAACTGCATTGTGGGACTGTTTACTTGCGTTACTAAGCAAAAGAATATTGTTGTAGTCTGCTTTAATCATCTCTTAACATGTTTAAACCCTCTACAAGTAACAGATTCAACCCATTGGTACATAATTTGTTCTTTTTTAAATGCATAAGTCTATGAGAAATAATTTCAGAGTTTTAACTTATGGATTTTTAGCAGTAACCAATATTTAGGTTGAAAATGACCAACGTTTGGTTAACAACCAAGATTGGTCAATGACCAGTTCCTTGGTCAGTGACCAAAAATTAACCTTTTTACCATTTTTTTGGGTCTTTTTACCCATTATAACCAATTTGGTCATGGTTACTTGGTCAGTTTTCTCTTTTTGGTATAAAAGGGGCAGATTTTTGACCAACGGGGTTGGTTGGTCTTTGAAATTTTGAACATTAGCACATTAGCACGTTATACTGTTTCCAGTCTCTGAGCTGAAAATGCAAAGTTATGCTAGCACTGAAGTAAGAGTTTTTCTATGAAATATTTAGATAGACAAACGAATGAATTTTTAACTAAGAAAAGTTAAATCTTAAGGACAGAGAATTACTTTTCACAATTTCATATATTTTTACAACTTTTATTGAGAGAACTTTGATGAATACTTCTTTAGGTATGGAAAACCAATCTGTCAAAATTGATTAGCACTTGTTCAGTTTGTTGCATGTCTGCTAGTTAGAAATTGTAACATTTATGTTCAGATTGCCATAAATTTGTGATTATCATTTAAAAGTGGATATTTAAGACTGTCCAGACAGAACTGATTATTTGCAAATGAACTTTGAACTTTGTACTCCACTGTGTGTTATTTATTGGAGAATAATTTATTAAATCAACTTGAACCTTTAGCAGTTTTTATTGTACCTGACATAGTTCTCCTAATTAGTTACATCCAAGACTTGTGACCAGGGCAGCCTACCCTAAGTTAGCATATCAGAGCTACCCAACAGTCCAGTAGAAGTTACCATAGAGAGTGACCCTGACTGTTACACCTGTTTCCCTTTAACCATTATCTAACCAGTCATTGTCTACAGATAGACCCTGAGGCACGACAATTTTTGGTGGCAGCGGTGGGATCCAGTAATTCAATTATCTGGATCCAGTGGTACGAGCCTCTCCAAGATGGAAACATATTCTTCAAGGGACCCAGAAGCTGTAGACAGTGAAGGACAAGTCTTCTTTAATTTGCCAGAACAAGTTCAAGTTTTAGAGGGAGAAAGAGAATGTAAAGACAGTTTAGAAGTTGATCATATCTCAGAGGCATCATATTTAACATTAGAAAGGGCCAGTGCTGGTGTAAACACTGCGACGGAGTTTAAGGTCGGTGGGAACAGTCCAATGGAACATGTTAACAACATGATACGTGATGTCAGTGGCGCACTCAAATATGTTGTAGCTCAGTTAAAGATACTTTCGCAACAGCAAACCAACCCAGACAGAGGAGCCCCAGCCCACACAAGGTGTGACCTTCCAGTACCTACACAAGGGTATGACGGAGGAGTACCTCAAACTGAACCTAACATCTGGGCAAGACAAGATAACAGATTTTTAAGGAATGCACCATATAACAGCAATGAAAACAACAGGTATACTGAATATAATCAAAACAATATTGGTTATATGGTGGGTGATGGTGTTCAGAGAGAGCAGAACAGAGTAAGTGATGGAAATTGGTATTATAGCAATAGCGGTGCTGCAAGAAATGATTATCCGCAGCAGTTTAGACCAGGGCCAAGGCGAGGGTATCTATATCATACACCCAGATATACAGATATGAAGATACCACCTTTTACAGGCAAGGAAGACTGGACAGTTTGGTCAGCCAAATTTGAAGCTATGGACCGAAACAGTCGAGCCATCAGGTGTCATGACAAAACCTTATCGGAACTGGTGTCTGGTGTAAGAAGAATAGAAAGAATTCTCGAAGCACAGTCAGACAAACGAAGGTCTCCATTCAGGGAAAGTAGAAGGGACAGTAAGGAAAACATTAAACCATCTGTTAAGGTAATGTTAACAGAGTGACTGACAAAAAGTAATCTTGTAATTATTACATAATGCAGGGATTAAAAGGTTGTTTCAACAAATTTAAACAGATCTGATACAATAAACATTTTGCTTTAAACAAACGATCAACATCAGTGTTTCAGAACAATAACATTCTAATTACATGAACTGGTATATTACACTTCAAGAAGTGAAATGCCTATTTAATGCATTACTAAAGTAGATCAACACTGGAATGGAACTTTATGAACTTCATTCACCATTGTATATGTTTTATTGGAGAAGGAACTTATATTCACTGTTTACACTAGTTGATTTAACGTTTACTGTGACATTGTGTTTAAATATACTCATTAAAATGAGCAGACTGTCTAAAGAAATACAGGACATTTTTAGTATTTAAAGTATCATAATTCATTGATACTTACCTTGTTAAGTTTTGAACTATTATCGTTCTGAACTATTGTTATTGTTGAAATTGTTATTTTAGAGGTTGTTGATTGAGCTGGTTAATTAAGGCTTCTTGAATTTTAATTTTTGAATCAAAATCTAGTCAGATTTATGTTGTTAGTTGTTTTAAGATTGCTAAATGCATCTGTCTACCTATTTTACTTTTATGTAACTATATAAAAGTAGGTTAATTGGTTCAAGTCATACAATTGGTAAATATATCTATAAATATTCGGCAATCGGAGTTTTGCCTCTAAAAGAAGGGGGTAATGTTAGGTTGTGAACTTACCAGTTCCAAATCTTTGACTATTAATCCTAGCTTTAAGAAGGTATCCAGTCGTTTCCCCCACAAACCAGTTCCTCCCCTGGATGTTTCCCCCACACTACAGTTTCCTCCAGGATGTTTCCTCCCCTATATATATACTATATAAAAAGTAGTTGGGATGGATGGATTTAAAATAATGATTCAGATTTGATTAAATATTTTTTCCAACACCTTTTACACATTATTTTATCCCAAAATAAATTAACGCAAACTCTGAAAAATTGTTTTCACACAATTGATGCTAAATGACTAATTGTTTAATATTTTATATTATCAATGCATACATAATTATCTCTAGTTATATATTTATCCACCATAAACAAATACAAAAAAAATTAAGTAAACTGTTAAAATTTAATTAAAAACCTAATACATGATATCCAATAGATACAAATTGTTTTTAACTACCTAACCCCAACTTTCTTTTATATTTAAGTAAAAGAATGATTTTGTCATGTTTTATTTGTTAAATATCAATGATACTAAATATTTCATAAAGAACAATATCATCATTATATAGTATATCTTCACATTACTATATAATATATATATATAGGGGAGGAAACATCCTGGAGGAAACATCCAGGAGGAAATGTCAGTGTGGGGGAAACGACTGGAAACCCTTTAAGAACTTCTAGTATTGGCAGGATTTATTTTTTCTGTGTTTCACTTAATGCCATTTAAAGTTGAATGCAACGAGTCATAAAATTGTATAAATATGTGTTGACCAAGGTGTAATCACAGATCAACAACATACCATACGAATCCATGCTCGTTTAATCTTTTTAAAACTTGTTTACATTTTGGAACTGTCATCGAATTCCGCTACATGAGGTATGATTTACTGTATTTTCACTTTCCATGAATGAATGTCTGTATTTCCGATCTGAATCTATCCAGCACTGATTTAAGTGAGTGTCAGACGTTTAGACCCCTTGTCACCTAGACCCCTTTAAATTTTGAATTGAAGGTGACACTTAGACCCCTTGAAGACACTTAGACCCCTATTTTTTTGAGACACTTAGACCCCTTATTTTGGATTTTGACAGTATGAAATATCTTTGATGATTTTTTTCTCATATTTGTTTGAAATAAACTTTTAGTTAGGGAATGTATATTTTTATCAGTTTGATGACTGAAGCAATAAAAATATACAATGTTTACTTATAGAATTTAATAAAGTAATCCAACATATTAATTAAAGTAATCCAAAAATTCAATTTCACAGTACCAAATATTTCTAGCATAGAGACAAGGAATGGATGAAAGAAATAATGCATGTATTTTTATAATAAACATGAGTTGCTATCTTTCACCAATGAAATACAATTTAACATATGAGTAATTAAATTAGTAACAACATGTTGGAAAAGTGTTATAATAACTCATTATTTCTCAATTTGCCCTTTATGTTTATAATCTTTAACACCTCTTCTGATATTTAACACCTCTCCTGATAGGTTTTCCGAAATTATGTTTCTTTCATTTTCTTGATCCTTTTCAATCAAATTTTACCAAAAATCATATGATATAATATCAAAAAATAATAGTAATAAAATCAATCTCATGGCTAAATCAGTATAATTGAACATTCCTTAAACAAGGGATCTAAGTGTCTTTTAAAAAAAAATCAAATCAGGGGTCTAGGTGTCTTAGGGGTCTAAGTGTCATCTAAAACTGGAAGGGGTCTAATTGTCAAGGGGTCTAACTGTCTTGCTCCCATTTAAGTCACATTTTGATGTTTTTCAAACCTTTAGATATTGTTAAAACTTTAATTATTTTCACATGTTTTCTCTACGAATTGTAACTTCCTGCTTGGAAGAGTCCATTTTGAACTGCATTGTGGGACTGTTTACTTGCGTTACTAAGCAAAAGAATATTGTTGTAGTCTGCTTTAATCATCTCTTAACATGTTTAAACCCTCTACAAGTAACAGATTCAACCCATTGGTACATAATTTGTTCTTTTTTAAATGCATAAGTCTATGAGAAATAATTTCAGAGTTTTAACTTATGATTTTTAGCAGTAACCAATATTTAGGTTGAAAATGACCAACGTTTGGTTAACAACCAAGATTGGTCAATGACCAGTTCCTTGGTCAGTGACCAAAAATTAACCTTTTTACCATTTTTTTGGGTCTTTTTACCCATTATAACCAATTTGGTCATGGTTACTTGGTCAGTTTTCTCTTTTTGGTATAAAAGGGGCAGATTTTTGACCAACGGGGTTGGTTGGTCTTTGAAATTTTGAACATTAGCACATTAGCACGTTATACTGTTTCCAGTCTCTGAGCTGAAAATGCAAAGTTATGCTAGCACTGAAGTAAGAGTTTTTCTATGAAATATTTAGATAGACAAACGAATGAATTTTTAACTAAGAAAAGTTAAATCTTAAGGACAGAGAATTACTTTTCACAATTTCATATATTTTTACAACTTTTATTGAGAGAACTTTGATGAATACTTCTTTAGGTATGGAAAACCAATCTGTCAAAATTGATTAGCACTTGTTCAGTTTGTTGCATGTCTGCTAGTTAGAAATTGTAACATTTATGTTCAGATTGCCATAAATTTGTGATTATCATTTAAAAGTGGATATTTAAGACTGTCCAGACAGAACTGATTATTTGCAAATGAACTTTGAACTTTGTACTCCACTGTGTGTTATTTATTGGAGAATAATTTATTAAATCAACTTGAACCTTTAGCAGTTTTTATTGTACCTGACATAGTTCTCCTAATTAGTTACATCCAAGACTTGTGACCAGGGCAGCCTACCCTAAGTTAGCATATCAGAGCTACCCAACAGTCCAGTAGAAGTTACCATAGAGAGTGACCCTGACTATTACACCTGTTTCCCTTTAACCATTATCTAACCAGTCATTGTCTACAGATAGACCCTGAGGCACGACAGTATTTCTGGCCTAAGGTATGGTCCCCCTTCATAACGTCTGGATATAGTACGGGTATTGAAAAAAAAAATATCCGACTATTCTACCGACGGAATTCCAAAATCTGTATCTCTTTTGACCTAAAATCTGGAAAACTTCTGGGTTAGGGTAAGGAAACTGTCCTATTTTTGTAGCAGTATTGGAACATTTTTGTATACCCCATACATAGAGAATAATAGGTTAGTGTCGTGGGTGGAGAAAGTATATCTGGCAAGACGTAGGAATTTATCAAGTGAGTCGAAGGCACCAACCTATTATTCAATTTACCCTACCAAATTGTTTCTTTTTGCCGTTTACCCGCAAAAAAATGCAAGCGCTACATCGATAAAAGTTTGTTTAAAATTAGTCCGCCTGATCACAAACCGTATATCAACGTCACGTGACCACTGTCGAAGACAAAGAAAACTATACGGCAACTTGCTATTAGTTCGAAATTGTTATTAGCCACAGGAAAATCTCAATATTCCGTTTATATCTGCATAAACACTTAGCTGTTCCTTTGTATTTTTTCTCGTGTTCTGGACACAGAATCAAAATTGTCACTTTAGTGCTTCTTCTAAATAACATGTATCCTTGGTTTCCCAGCCTCATTTAAATTATCTGCATTTGTGCTATTTCTTATTGGTTTTCTTTTGAGTTATCGACAAACTTCTGTGCTAGTGCTGATATCCTTAATAACCCTTAGAGTCTTTAATCTAAAGGCACCATCCTATGTTGCATCCCTATCAAAACATGGTAATCCTATCCGTAAAAAACTAAAAATGCTTTTCAATATCGGCTATAAGTGCGACTTTGTTTAGTCTTAACCTCGTTAATAATCCTTACAGGTCTTGCAGATCACGGGTCCTCGATACAGAGATTCTTTTAAGCTTCATTATCTTTGCTTGGTTTTGCTGATGCTTAATATACAATGTTTTATTGACATAACCAAAATTAACCAAAAAATATTCTTACGTCTTTAAGATATTGTCATATTACTTAAACAGTTCTGGATAATTCTTTAATCCTTGCTCTTGCCAGTTCATTGTGCTGTATCACAGTTCATGCTAGTTCATGGTTTCAGTGTAACTCCGGAACTTCACTAAACCATGGCCATGTAACTTGATACATTCCATCGGACATACATTTAATATCAACTGCAGACAACAACAAAACTATTATATAATATTGTTATCTCTTGGAACAAATTTATACCTTGAGCGTATCATGGAATTTATTGATAAATAAGATAAATAACACCGGACTTAGACTACAGTCTTGTCTAAGTATTACGTATAATATTGACATACAGTAAAAATTTGCGATGACTCGAAATCGCATGGGAGATCGCCTTTTGTCGAGCCATCGCATCTGTCGGGTCATCGCATATCACGTCTAGTTTGTACTTTCGTTTTCAATTCGGCGTTGAGAGTATAGCACATTGTGAAACTTGCTCGAACAGAATAAAAACGATTCTGTTTACTTTTATTTTACATAAATGTTATTACAAATATTTACAAAATACTATATAATTTCTTTATTTCAGTCTCATCTTTACAGGTATACATAAAATTACATATAAAACGTAAAACACAAACATAAACTACATGAAAAGCCATTCTAAAAGCATTACAAGAGACTATTTATTTTTACCTCTAAGGGAGACAACTCCACAGACCATATCACAGCAGTTTACTGTTTTATGCACTGAAGAGTTGTCCCCCCTAGCAACACAATTTTCATATAATCATTATCATTCATTAAGAGGTTGTTGTATTTTAAAAAACATGACCTCACTATATTCAAACTATTGCATGTTTTTCCTACAGAAGGCTACATTGTGGTACAATGAATAAAACGATACTAAAATGTTTAAATGCAAATGGTAAGAAGAAAAATTGACCGTTATATATCATTTAACCTTGGAAAGTATGCCATCTATTACACTTGATACTTTACAATCTCAAAATATTACTAACTTCAGTATATCAACGATTTGTTTTCTTCAACATAATTTACATGAAGACCTATTTTATCCATACAATATATTGGCCTAGTCAATGGATGTTTTATACAGAAGCAACATAAATATGGCCATTAAAACTTATATAAGTCAATTAATGACATTTATAAAACCATATCCTGCCAAATAAAATTTACTAAGACTGTTTTATTATAAATTTTTATACTGTCCAATTAAATTTATCTAGGACTATATAAACTATAAAATAATATTCACTTTGAAAAATTGATAACGATGTGAGACCACAGTCTTAGTGTGGTTAAAATATTTATCTTAAAACCTACATTCTAGTAAAAACATTTACCTATTATTCTTTTATATACAATGTACATAATTTAAATTAAAATAAAAACACACAAAAAGACACTTTACAAAAAGGAAAAAGAGAGCAATTTGTATGTTCTTATATGTAAAGGAAAGTTACACTTCTCTTAAGTATGTCAAAGCAGGTTTTGGCAATATACCGTACACAACTCGTATTTGAGAATATAAAATTAAACTTCTCTATAAATGTCATTGTGTGAAATTGTGGGTTTTTTACACTCACTTTTTCAAATAGATCTACACGAATATCTTCATACATAAAACATTCCATTACAGCATGAAATTCACTTTCTACCTTGTCATTACAAAAAGGACAAAGCCTTTCATTTACTGGTAGGCGTTCATATCTACCTGTCTCTATTCTTAGTGGTGCAGTTCCACATCTGAACTTAGCAAAAGTGGACCTGTGGCAACGCGGAAGTATGATTTTGCAATATTCCTCAGTTCCAAAAGTTGTCTTAAACTGCCTATATGTGCGCAGTTTGTTGCCACCGACCCCGCTTCTACTTCTTTCAGATGTGACATTAACATTCCACTTTGCAATAAAACTTTGCATTGTTCTAGATTGAACTTTTTCTAACATAGCTTTTTTGATACCATATTATCAATATTACAAAATTCTGTACATTCAAGATCATTAAAAATTTGTTTTGTTCTGAAACACCAGTTTTTACATCTTGTACTACCAACTGAATTAGCATACATAAAAACTTTGTAGTTTGTTCTGGACCTAGGCATCATACATAGTCTGTGCCAAAAATTAGAAACACTTATCATCTGTCTACTGAAAGTTGGTTGCCAGCCCATATCGCCTATCAGGGCTGATGACGGAGAGAAACGGGATGTCCCTAGGAAAAGACACATAGCACGGTGTTGAATTGAGTCACTACAGGAAAACGATTTGTTTCCCCATATAGCTGCTCCATATGCTACCACAGACCAAACCAACGAGTCAAATAACTTAGTAAAGACATTGTAAGGCATTCCCCCTAGAGACTTGTATTTAGCTATTAAGAGACCTAAAGCTCGGCTGGCTGACTGAGCAACAAACTTTGCTGTGACAGAGTAGTCTAAATTCTCTTGATGTGTTAAACCTAAGTATACATATTTTGGAACAAATTCAAGATTATTTCCGAAAACCGTTTTGTTCATCTTCAAGCTTTGCATTCGACTCTGCCCATGTTGACAAACGTTGGTTGAGAATACTACAATACAGTTTGTACATTGTATTAGCTAATGCAATTCCTCTATATGACATAGGGTCTTTCCTATCATGAGTATTGGACTTTGGGATCGGGTTGATGATACACTTTCCCAAATCAGCAGGAAACATACCTTTTGAATAACAAATATTAAAAACAATTTGGAGACAAGAGACTGAGGCGTCATTTCTAAATACCTCATACGGCAAGGCATCTATCCCACTAGCCTTGTTATTTTTGGCCCGCTAATAATAATAACAACAAAACTACGCATACAGCAAGGAACAATATATCTGTAAACCTTCCAAGCCAAACAAAGAATAAACAAATTGCGATTATTTGCCGTGTTTGTCACTCGTCAATACCGACAACAATTAAAATGTGAATGTTGAACGGATGCTATACAAAGGTGTGAAAATTATTGATCGCTTCGGTAATTATGTCGAGTCATTGCAACATTATTTAAAATGACTTTGATTGGTGGGGATTAACGCAAGTGTTGAGTCAACGAATTTCGACTCTTTGCATTTAATCTACTAAGTATATGGAAAATATAGGGAAAAATAAAGGGACCTGTCGAGTCATTACATTTCGACTAATCGCAAAACTACTGTATTTACAAAATATAACGCCTTTTAAAAGACTATTTAAGCCACATACACTGGTTTCTCTTTAAATACTTACTTACGACACATTAGAAAATAAAAGCATTATCAGAAGTACTATCATCAGCTACATAACGTGCTATACGCTAATGTGATTATAATCAAGCGTAGAAAACATGGCGGATATAATCCTGTTCATGATATCATGATAGACATGACATATACTACCAACTGTATGACATATGACATGACATATACTACCCACTGCATGATATAAAACATGGCAACCATATTCCGTAATATAAGCATGTGGTATATTATCCATTGTATGATATTTAAGAGTCGGCAGGTATTATCGAGTGTACAAGATATGGCAGAAATTGCCCCGTCTTTGGTAAAGTACAGAGCAAATATTATTCAGTGTATGATGAAAGATATGACAAATACTGGAGCTGTCACTAAATGTGATTAATACCCCCACAATACCTCTTTGTCAGAAAAAAGGGGAAAACCAGGTATGAAAAAAATGAACAACCTAGTGAAACCTCCCCTTTATACTGCCCTTGAGAAATAATAATACTGTTGTTATTGTAAATCCGCAGTTTACTGTCTGTTAGGAGTTTGGTAATAAAAAACTGAATTGTAGAAATTTATATGACATTTTATGTCTTATTGGCTGTGATGTGGTTAACATTTGTGTCATCTTTTTAAAAAATCCCTTCATCCTGACAAACATATAACCCAGACACAAAAAATATAGACGACCTGTAAGTGTGACCTTCACCTCTCAGATAGGCACCTGGTGGTTGTACGCAACACATCATCTCTCTTTAGTTATGTCTAGTATTTCATTTATTATATACATCTCGAATTTCTGTCTGAAATACAATAATTTATACATACACGTAACTTTGATTGTCGTAAACTATTTTACGTCGCGTATTACATGGTTAGCATTTATTATATTGCTTATATTGCAACTGGCCCATTACTGATCACGTGTGAGTCAATAGAAAGCGATATTCACATCAAAAAGTGTTATGTACGAGGGTTGTTAAAAACATACGTAGACTTCCTCTCTCATTTTCGATTCAAAGACCTGGGAAAGTTAACACGTGCATCACTGAATAGAGCGTAATTATAGATTATAATGGTAATGACTAAACAACTTTACATGCAGAGATGTTTTTTAACCACGGTTACACCTCATCGGCCAAGTCGACGTTTTTGAACTCAAGGTTTATACAATCATTTTAATATATTTATTTTCAATTTCAAGAAACGCTTAACATTACGAAACAACATCTCCTTAACCGCTGTATGGAAGCTGATGAAACTTTGTATAGGTGTACCTTCGTGACCTGTAGTGATAAAAAATATTTCCATGCAGAACTTTAATTGCTATGGCCACAAAAAGAAAAAAAGAAAACCTTCCAGAACTGCAAGTCACAGACATTTAATATGTAGCTTTGTCTAGTAAGTCACAACCAAAGTTATTCAAATGATTGTCCCTCGACATAAAATTTGACCTGCCCCAAGGATAACATGTTTTAGGTGTTTTATTTATATAGGAAAATCATAAAAAAAATTAATTCATACATAAAAAGTAAAAATAAATAAGGTGTAGTCTGATTTAATATGTCGCAATTTGTTTCTGAATATATTTCATATCCACGACTACCGTAGATTCGCGACGCTAAGCATTTTCCGGCGTAACAAACAATAAAAAATCAACAAGTACAAAATATCCGTTACTTACCCGTTAAAAAATCTATTTCCTAATAATCCTGACGAATGTTACACATAAATCATCTCCGACAAGTGTCAATGTCACTATTTGTTTACATGTAGCAATAGGAGGCTGCCATTTTATTGCACTTCCCGCCATTCGCGGATGTGACGTAATCCCATAGTTCTTTGCCAAAAAAAGTACAATTAGGCCACATTAAAGTTTAATTATTTAGTTATGGTCACCACTTAGTTCCAAAGTTAACATTTATTCAGAAACTAACTGTTTTTAACAAATCTAACAGTTTAACAGTATAACTTATGTACAAAGTATGTAATTTTGACTGTTTTTACAGTTCTACTCCTCTTTACAATGTGGGCAGAAGAACTTATCTCCCCTTCTGACCACTCTAACATCTGTGCAAAAACAGAGATGGGTCCAATGTAAACATGGTCTTCCATTTTTAACACCGTCACACTGGGCCCACTTTGTAAAAATCAAGGAAGTGGAACCAGATACCTCCTTTGGAGTAAATAAGTTACAAACACAACATTTGTCTTCATCACTTTCAGCATCAGATTCAGATGATTCAGAACTACTGACAGCAAGGTTTATATGTGAAGGACCAGGCTGAGGATCTTTAGAGGGTTTTGAGACTTTTTTACTTTGAACTTTTTTGTTTATTTTTCCTTTTGAGACAGGATTTTTAACAGATTTAGAAACTGGTTTTTGAGCCTCATACACATACTCCTTTAATTTTTCATGAACATCCTTGGTGATTTCTTTACCTGCTACAATTTTGCTTACACTCTTTCTACTTTTTTTCACATTTGCAGACCTTGTTTTATATTCTTTTAGTTCATTTTCCTTAACTGCAAACATTCGGTACCCATCATGATCTTCCTGAATACCACCTTCAACTGTTGCATCTGAATCAGTGTCACTACCAATATAAAGCTCAGCAGGAATGAAGTCCTTTTTAGGTACTGCTTCTCTATCAAGTGGATAAATACCAGCACGTTTTAACCCAGACTGGAGATTTTCAGATTTTAATGCTTGAAGATGTACCTTACAAGCAAGAGAACAAATGTTATACCTTGTAACAGATGCAGCAGTTTCACGCATTAACTTGTGACATGCATTATTGTACATGCGTTGGAATGGACCATAACATGCTAAATCTAAAGGTTGAAGTATATGACTTGTATGAGCAGGGAGTATGAATAATACAATGTTATTATCTCTTGCCCAGTCAACAAGTCCTACAGATATATGTGAGCGGTGACCATCTAAGATCAGAAGAACTTTTTCAGCAGTACGGCCTAGGAATATACTTTAAAAAGTGATTCTGCAAGAAATCTTTGAAAATGGTACCATTGGACCAACCAGTCTCACTCATATTTCCTGTAGCACCTGGAGTAGAACCTTCAAGAAGCTCTGGCAAAAGTCTCTTACCAGGGAAGACAAAGTATGGTGGCAAAGCATAACCACTTGCACTTCCACAACCTATTAGTGTGACTGTCTTTCCTTTACCTGATGTTACTGCAGGAGGAGGATGATCAGATCTGGCAATTACAGAGGGAGGTGTGTGGTCACATGTAAGACCCTTTTCATCAACATTAAAAATGAGATGAGGTTTATCAAGGAGGTCATGTTTCTTTAAACAATTTTCCAGATTATCAAAATATTCCATGACTATGGACTCCTTAGTCATTTTAGCACGGGCATATTCTAAAGACCTCGGATTCAATTTCTTTATTTCAGGCCACCTACTTCTAAAACCCTCTAACCAATGGAATGATAATGATTGAGACTTGTTCCTTTTGCCTAAGAGAACAGCATATTCTGTTGCAATATTTATACTTTCTTGGCATGTGTATCCATATCCATAATCAGCCATTGTCTGAAAATGTTTTACTAAATACGCCTCTTCAAGCTGACTAAACAAAGGTGCAGAGCCCATTACAAAATTTTCTGGGTCAATTTTACCCAAAACCCTGTCTCTTAATGTGTTTTCTGGCACACGATATATTTTAGATGCCCTGAGGACAGATACACCTTCTTCCCGAACAGATTTATAGGCATTAGTCAGTGCTGTTGGTGAATAAAGTCTGTACTTTTTCTTCATTGACTGTGGGTTAACCTTAAAATAAAATAAAAAATCATTAAAAATACAGGACTGAAAATTTAGCAATAAAAATATACTTGGCCTTTTTTTTGACAGATGGCGGGTAATTCTGTGAATGGAAGTTTACTATGAAGCAGACGAATGTTTATTTTTTTGGAATTCAGGCAATTTAGCATTAAAAATTAATTTTTAAAGTACCAGAGTTTTGGGAATAAGAAAATAGGTAAGTTTTACATAGCAAATAGTTTTGAAGGCTCTTACCTGTTTAAACCGCATGATTTTTGTCAAAGTTTTCTAGGTCACGTTAAATTCTCCATAGTAAAAATTTTCCCACGATCACGCATGCGCAGAAACGAGTCAGACCGAGACTCTCGTGGAAACAAAGATGGCCGCGAATCAATGTTAGTCGCGAATTGAAGGGAGTTGATGATATACAATTATACAAAAACAAAAAGTTGCTTACATCAAAAAGGCTCTTACAATTGACCAATTGTTTTGTTCTTTCTCATTTATATTTGAATTCTGATAAATTTCACAAGTCAATTTCAAACTCTTAATCAAGCCTTGTATGGATGGTATAATGTTGATTCTTTTACATAAAATATATATTTGTTAACTTCTAACATTAGAACACCATAACTGTAGTCATTCTATGTTTCTCATATACCCCTAGTTTAAAGAAATCGCTTTTTAATATATCAACATTTTTGCCTAACACAGTATAGTAGAAGTTACATTTGAAGTTGGTGAAGTTGATAATTTATTTTCAGATGGACACTGTTTATTAGATTACTCACTGAAAATTGAGAAATTGGGCAATACTAACAATCAAAAATCAAGTTGCTTAAATAAGTCACCATGGGAGCAAGATAAAGCTGAATTGTTCTTAAATAACATAAATTCAGAAAGCATCCAGTCTATCATTGATAATATTGACCAAAATAAAGAAAATTTAAACCAAACTTTTATGGATAATATAACCTCCAATATATCTAAAATTTACACAGAAAGTGCCCAAATTAGTTTCAAAAGTAAACAGATTATAAAAAATAATGTCTTTAAGCAAAATTCAAAGCCTTGGTATGGGACTGACTGTAAGAAAGCAAAAAAGGCTTATAATAAAGCTAGACATAGTTATAATAAATACCCCTCAGAGTATAATAGAATAATATATTTAAATCAAAGCAAAAAAATATAAAAAAACTATGAATAGATATATAAATAAATATAACAGAGAAAACCAATCTAAATTAAGAAAATTGGAAAAATGTCAACCAAAGGAATATTGGAAGCTATTAAATAAATTAACTAGAAAATCTAAACATGAACAGCCAGCAATTGATTCTTTGTACAACTTTTTTAAGATGGTAAATAACAACCCTGATCATAACCAGAATGACTCAGTATCATATGAAAATATAGATTTAACATCTGAGGATAGTATTTTAAATACTCAAATTACAGCTAACGAAATTGCAAATGGTATTTACTCATTAAATAACAATAAGTCTAGTGGGAATGACAAAATAATTAATGAATACATTAAATGTAGTAAAGACAAAATGATCTTCTTATATGTAAAATTTTTCAATGCTATTCTAAATTCTGGAATAATACCAACGCAATGGTCAGAAGGAGTTATTATACCTATTTATAAAAACAAGGGTAATCCAGAATGTCCTGAAAACTATAGACCTATAACACTCCTTAGCTCTCTGGTAAGCTTTTCACATCAATTCTTAATAATCGACTCAGTGAATTTCTAGAAAATAATGAAATACTCTCCGAAAATCAGGCTGGGTTCCGCAAGAACTATTCTACCTTAGACCATGTCTTCACTCTCAACTCAATAATAGAAATACTTAGATACTATAAAAAGAAAATTTACTGTATATTCATAGACTTTGCCCAGGCATTCGATTCCCTCTGGCGGATTGGTCTGTGGCACAAACTACTTGAATATAATATAAATGGGAAATTTTTTCGATTGATTAAAAATATCTATTTAAATATAAAATCTTGCATTTCACTAAATGGTAAAACTTCAAGCTTTTTCTGTTGTAACTGCGGAGTTCGACAAGGCGAGAATCTTTCCCCTCTTCTTTTTAGTTTATTTTTAAATGATCTTGAACAATATTTAGAGAACAAAGGTCACTCAGGAATAAAATTTAATGATTTGGAACATGAAGTTGATACATTTTTAAAGATACTTCTACTACTTTATGCTGATGATACAGTTTTAGTGGGTGATGAACCAACAAAGCTTCAAAACTGTCTGAATGATTTTGCTGAATACTGTAAAACATGGAAATTAAAAATAAATGTTAGCAAAACTAAAGTCGTAGTATTTGACTCACACAATGATAGAAATATAAGCTTCAAAATTAATGATATTCCAATTGAAGTGACAACTTCATATAAATATCTTGGTGTATTATTTTCAAAAAGTGGTAGTTTTCTTAATACAAGAAAACACTTGGCTACCCAAGCTAAAAAGGCAATGAATTTACTGTATAAACGGATATATAATCTGTTCCTTCCATTAGACCTTGCTCTGAAGCTTTTTGATAATACAGCGCTACCAATACTACTGTTTTCAGCTGAAATATGGGGTTATGAAGATCATAAGATATTAGAAAGGATCCATTCAGAATTTTTAAGAAAAATTACACATCTAAGAAGATCTACACCTTTGTATATGTTATATGCTGAATTAGGTCGGTTCGAACTAAGTTTAACGATAAAAACAAGAATGATCAATTTCTGGAATAGAATAATAACAGGAAAACAAAGCAAATTATCTTACCAAATATATAAATATATGCTTAAACTTCCAAATTTCCAGTCAAAGTGGATAAGCTGTATAAAAGGTATTTTTATGGAAATAGGCAGAAGAGATATATGGCAAAATCAAAAATAATGTCCAAAGTAATAACTTAAAGTATATAGTGAAACAAATTTTACTTGATCAAAATACACAAAACTGGAATTCCTCTTTGCAGAATTCAACAAAGGGAATTAATTACTCAATTATTAAACAGACAATCCAACTAGAAGAATATTTACTTAATTTAAAGAAATCTGACTGGGTATATCTATTAAAATTTAGAACTGGAAATCATTTTTTCCCGTGTGAAACTGGAAGATGGTCTAACACTGACATAAATGACAGAACTTGTAAATTATGTAACGAACGTGATGTAGCAGATGAGTTTCACTATCTTTTACAGTGTCCTTTCTTCACACATGAAAGATCTCTTTACATCAAACCATACTATTTCATGAAGACCTAATATTCTTAAATTCAAAGAACTACTTAATATAAAGACAGGAAAAAAACTTCATAAATTATGTGTATTTATCAAAATAATCATTGAAAATGTTAAGAATGAATAAAAATGATAATAATAATAATAATATTAATAATAATAACAACAACAATATCAACAACAGCAATGATAATAACAATAATCAGACAAACTTCAGAGTTATTTTCATTTTCTTTTTAACTTCGTAAGAAATATGTTTTTATTAGCTTATTTCTTAGCTGTCTGTTCAACTTGATATCAGACGATTTATGCATTGAAACATAATATTGATATCCGATAATTGTATTTTGTGAGTACTTTTAATACGTACATGCTGTCACATGTTCATATTTACAAATTCACTTGTTTCCTTATTGTACTGTATTGTACATCATAATGATAACACGTGACCTTAGACCTGAAGTCTATGAATATATAAAAAAAATCTCTACTTACCAACTGATATGTTTAGTCCGATAGACTTCCTATGCTTATTTTTCATTTTAAATTTTTACACTTTTTTGTTATCACTATATTAGCAAAACATTGGTTTACATGTGTATTCGGGATCAAGGTGAAAACACTCCAGACTATATTTAGATCAGCCTATAGTCAATATCAAAATATTTTGACCTAATAACTTGGCTATTTTTATGCCCCACTACCGACAAATGTCACGTGACCTCACGGTGTTAACTTAATTACTTGTACTTATTTTTGTTCTGTATACTCTTGTACCATAACATTTGGTTAGAGTTAATAAAGTTATGTTGAGTTGTTGAGTTGTTGAGTTGTAATATATCTTATCAATATTTGTGTTTTTAAACATCCTCAAAATAAATGTGTGATTATTTCTCTGATGTTTCTTAAAAATTACATGTTTTGTTCTACTCCAGTTTCATTTTGTACGATAAAGAATCAACCCCCAGAATTCTATGAAGAATTCTTGTCTGAAACCAATGATAGTATTTATCTCTTGATGCCTGCAAATGGGAGGCTTAAATATTTTTCTAAATAAGATTGTGGTAACTATAAAATAATTTCATTTCTCTTGACCGGTTTGTTTTTTATTGTTTCTAAATAGTATTATATATATTTTTTATTTGGATTTGTACCAATTATTATTGGCGTATACATGTATTTAAAGTAGGAGTACATCTTAAAATTTGACCATTAAAGGAAATACTACATTTAGATTTATAAAATTTTACTTTCCTGATAAGACATTCATAATGAATAAAATTAACTGTACTGTCAACCTTTCTGTACGGAACATTGCCAGTATTATATTCTCATATGTACAATTGGAGCAGGGTTGGTATTGTCCAATATTATGTAATTCTATGTTTTGATTGGCTGTTAGAAAATCCGACTATTGCAGAAGCATAACGTATTTTTACGATGTACTTACTACATGTACCTGTTGAATCAATTTGCGAAGGCCTGATTCGGATGTTGTGTAAATCCGGAAATTCTCGGACAGAACAACGTGACTGTCTTGTTTGTGTATATTTGCATATATTCTTTTCTTCACTGGATGATGAATGAGTACATGTAGCTCACAAGTTAAGGTATATATTATTGTATGAAAGTGTCAGCTTAATGTATCACCTGTTGAAATTTCATATACATGTATGACAGATCACAGCATAGTAATACAGTGACTGTATCGCACCTGGTCTTTCTGTTGAATATTATATCAAAGTAATCAAAGCATGGTCATAGTTTATTATCATAATTGATATTACAAGTATATTTGTTATTCTACTCAAGCATGTTTGAGTGCTGTAGCTTAAGGTTCCTTAAAAATATAATAAAAACCGTACACTCAAATGGACTCAAGTCCATTTGAATTTTCCTTGTTCTTGTATCTCTGAATATGTCAGTATTTCACCATTCACTTTTCATATGTCTCTTACATAGTGTATACTTTTGTCACATTAAACTTTAATAAAAAAACCCCACCATTTCAGATAAAAGGTTATGATTATAAAACAATGGGAGATCAAGAAATTTATTTTCTGAATCTATAGCTATACAAAATACTATGGAAGTGTAAGATTTTAACACATCTGACCAAAACTTATTTTAAGCCTTCTGATAATGTTATTGACAAATAAAGAACCAGTGCAAAAAAGCTTTTAACATAAAATACTGTGTTGGTTTAAAACACTGGCTTTTATGTGATTTTACCAGTTTTCTCAACCTGCTAATTATAAGACTGTGAACATATGACTTAATATCTGGCATTATTTTTCGTATGGCCTTCGGCCTTGCACATGTATACAAATAGCATGTTTATCGAGGTTCGCGAGATAGGCACCGCATTTCAAAGATAAAAACGCAAAATAAACCAGTCGTACTACGTCACACACATCATGATCACTCGAGCGTTTGATAATCATAGTTTACCGAGCGCTGGATAGGTACACACGTGTTTTGTCTCAGGCTGAATTTTATTCAGCTTTTTTCACCTTTTATCGGTAAGTTTCTTCGTCGAGACAGTTTTTATTTTGCACAGCTCTTTCCCGGCACGTAGTGTTAGTATTAGTTTTTATCTTTGGTCCTTTTAATTAAGGAATAATGAGCTGCAACGAGGACGAAGTCCTTAGTCTATGCGCCGAATCATCTGACTCTGGGGAAGAGTTCGACGGCTTCGAAGAAGCTGATTTGACCACTGAAATTGTTGCAACGCCTGCTGTTGGCGCAGAAATTGACGTGCAAGATTCTCCAGTTAAACGGAAGAAACGTTCTAGGGCTCGTGCCCCAAAGAAATTAAAATCAGTTGTGACTAAAAAGTCTACTGCCAAGTCTAAGACTAAGTCTCAGAAAAGTAAAAAAAAGAAGAGTGACATTAATTTGGAAGATTTATCTTCTCATGATATTGGTATTTTGAATACAAAATTAGGTTTGGACAATAAGGAAATCTCGCAGAGTTTTCGAAACAGACCAAATTTACGGGTAGAGGTGGACCCTGATGATATTTCTTTAGCAGATTCAGATGACTGCTTTACTGGGAATTTTCCCAATGAAAAAGATAAAAGGGACCTTGAAAAGGCTTTGTTTGGTGAAGATGGTGAAAATTCAGAGACTGATGATGAGTGGGATTTACCCCAGAACTTGGTTTCCGAGAAAGGTCCAAGTATTGACAAGACTTTGGCGAAACTAGTTAATTCCTCTTGCACTACTCAGTCCAGTGTCTCAGATATTTTACACAAGTATAACGTGCCAGAACATTGTGATTTCTTGGCTCCACCATCTGTTAACCTTGATGTTTGGAACGTTTTAGGCAAGAAGGGTCAGAGTCAGGATCGTTGTTTGGTGGATATCCAGACTATAGTTGCGGCTGAGATGGTTGCAGTTGTTAAATTGGCTTCTGTGCTCAAGCATCATATTAAAAGCTATGTTGAAGCAAAAAGCATTTTAACTGATTTGATTTCTTTAACTGGTCAAGTTCAGTTTAATCTGTCTTTGAGACGTAGATACCAATGTAGGCCTTTTCTGAATAAGAAATATATTAATCTTTGTAATATTAATGTACCTATTACCACAAAATTATTTGGTGATGACCTTGCGAAAGATGTTAAAAATTGTGATGTTGGTTTCTCTTTAGCAAAAGAAAAATATGGTACATCTTATTATGGTCCCCAGAGATCCTTTCGGGGTCGAGGTGTCAATTACAGGGGAAGAAGGCCAAACAGGTTCCAGCCTTATGGTCAGCAATATGGCAGGCAACAGTATAGCCAGCAGCAGTATGGGCAGCAAAACCCTCTTTTAAGACGGGGAAGAGCTCGGCCTTCAGCAACAGTTACAAGTGCCCCAAACTAAACAGACTGGACACCTCTCATGTAGGTAAGCTTAAACATTGTTTGGATGTTTGGAAACAGTTTACTCATGATGCGTGGATAATTCAAACAGTAACTGGTTATTGTTTTGAATTTGAGTCAGTCCCTTTACAGAATGTTGTTCCTAAACAAATTCATTTTAATGAGGAAGAACATAATGTTGTTGATTTGGAAGTGCAGGACCTTTTGCGAAAAGGTGCCATTGAAAGGTCTGTACCAGAACCTGGACAATATATTTCTACCATATTTACGGTATCCAAACCTGGTGGGAAGTTTAGACCCATTATAAATTTGAAACACTTGAATAAATTTATCGTTTACGAACATTTTAAACAAGAACATTTTAATTTGGTGTTAGATTTGGTTCAAAAGTTTGATTATTTTTGTAAAATTGATTTAACTGACGCATATTTTGCTATTCCTGTTCACAAAGATTTTCGTAAGTTTTTGAAGTTTATGTGGAACGGAGTTCTATACGAATTTGTTTGCATGTGTTTTGGTTTGTCATCAGCTCCTAGAGTTTTTACCAAGATTTTAAAGCCAATTTATGCTTGGTTTAGGTATCAGGGTATAAGATGTTCATATTATATAGATGACTCTTTAAGCATGAACAGAGATAAGGAAATTTGTAGGAATGATACAGTTTTAATGTGTGACACTTTATCTTCTTTGGGTTATACAGTGAATAAAAAGAAATCTGTTCTTGTCCCCACACAGAGGTTGATATTTTTTGGATTTGTTTTGGACTCCGTTTTATTTATGGTTTTCCTGACAGATGAGAAAGTTCAAAAAATAATTTCTTCGGCTTCTAATCTTCTACAGAAGGAGGTTGTTGTTGTTCGAGATCTGGCCTCTTTTATAGGGTTAGTGATCAATGCATTTTATGCAGTTCTCGAAGTCCCACTGCATTATAGAAGCTTAGAAAGAAATAAATTGTTAGGCCTTGGTTCTAACATGAATTTTGATAATAAGGTTGTCCTCAGTAAGGATAGTCAAGAGGAGTTGTTGTGGTGGAAAAATAATGTCACCACCAAAAATGGAAAACTTATAAGGCCTGGACCAGTTGAATACTGGTGTTATTGTGATGCTTCGTTTGATGGGTGGGGCTCATATGATGAAGAACTTGATAAATCTGTTAATGGAAAATGGAATTCTTCTTTGTTTGATCAATCTATAAATTATCTGGAGTTATTAGCTATTTTCAATGCAGTCCGAGCCTTGTATGATGAGGTGCGGGGTACCCATATAGAGATAAAGTCAGACAATGTTTCGGCCATAGCTTATGTAAATGACCTAGGTGGAATGACTTCCTTATCAATGGATTTGTTGGCCAAAGACCTTTGGGAATGGTGCTTGTCTAGGGATATTTTTCTTTCTGCATTCTATATTCCTGGTGTAGATAATGTGTATGCTGATTATTTTTCAAGGAATTTCTCGGAGAGTACTGAATGGTCTTTAAAACCAGACATTTTTAAAAGAATTTGTGGAACTTTATTCAAACCTGACATAGACCTTTTTGCCTCTGAATGGAATAAAAATTAGATAGATTTGTCTCATGGTTTTCAGGAAGCACTGAAAGTGTTTATGATTCTTTTACGATGTCATGGTCTGGTTTTTCTCCATATTTATTCCCTCCATTTAACTTGGTTGGGAAAGTAATGAACAAAGTTTTATAAGACAAGGTAAATCAGGCCATTCTTGTGTTTCCTTTTTGGAAATCAGCTACTGGTTTCCATTGGTATTATATAATAGTATTTCTTTACCAATCAGGCTACCTCGCCACCGAGACTTGTTATCTCTGGAACACGACGGGAAAACACATCCTCTACAGAATTCTTTAACAATGGTCGCTGTCGTTATATCTGGGAAGCCTTACAAAGTCAGGGAGTTTCAAGATCAACTGCATGTGTCATTACTGAAGCATGGAAGAAAGGAACCATCAAACAGTATGAATTCGCTTGGCGTAGCTGGTATTTTTGGTGTTATAAACAAAATAAAAGTCCCTTTTCAGCGTCTGAAGGTACTGTAGTGAATTATTTGTGTCATTTACTGTGTCTGGGTAAATCATATTCAGTGTTGAATACACACAAATCTATGCTTTTACAAACTTTACCTTTTTTCAACAATAGTTGGTGTGATAAGCCTTTCCTTATTAGTAAATTTATGAAGGGTGTTTTTCACCGAACCCCACCTAAACCTAGGTATTCTTTCACATAGGATGTTTCAGTGGTATTAAATTTCTTAAAAACTTTGTTTCCTTTGCCTAGCCTTAGTTTGAAGCTTCTAACGTTAAAACTAACAGCCTTGATTGCGCTTTGTACTGCTCCAAGAGCACAAACTTTAGTTTCGCTGAACATTGATTTTATGGTGTTTCATGACAATAAAGTTGTTTTCCATATTTCGTCCTTGTTGAAGACAAGCAAGGTAGACATAGTGCTTTCTCTTTAGTTTTGGAGAAGTATGAACCTGATGAGAAACTGTGTGTTGTGAAAAGTTTGTTACATTATTTGAAAAGAACAGAAAGTTTACGGGAATGTAAACAACTTTTAGTTTCTTTTGTGACTTACAAAGGTGTCACTTCTAGTACTGTGGCTAGATGGCTGAGAGAAGTTTTATCCCTCTCGGGTATTGATTCAGATGTGTTTAAGGCACATTCTTTTAGGTCTGCAGCAGTTTCAGCAGCCTATACTAAGGGGTGTTCAGTCAGTAATATTCTTAAAACAGCTATGTGGAATACAGAGAAGAATTTCTATAAATTTTATTTCAGAAATTCTGTTCCTGATAATGCCGGGGTTGCTTTCCCCAGGGCAGTGTTATCTACCATTTAATTATTAGTTTTTGTGTTGGAATATATCTTGGTTTGTTTATTTCAGGCTTTGTTTTGTTTCATGCCTTTAAAAATGCTATTTGTATACATGTGCAAGGCCGAAGGCCTTACGAAAAATAATGTTCCCTCATCCAAGCTTTAGTGATGGATGAGGGCCATTATTGTAGTAAGGCCGGAGGCCTAAGCATGTATACATTACCCACCTCATTGTTTTTTCTTTTTTCTTTCCCCTCTCTTGTACAGGGTTTTTATGCTGAAACAAAACTTCTTTAAATTATGATTATCAAACGCTCGAGTGATCATGATGTGTGTGACGTAGTACGACTGGTTTATTTTGCGTTTTTTCTTTGAAATGCGGTGCCTATCTCGCGAACCTCGATAAACATGCTATTTGTATACATGCTTAGGCCTCCGGCCTTACTACAATAATGGCCCTCATCATCGCTAAAGCTTGGATGAGGGAACATTTTTATTGCTCTATAACAATATTCTTTAATAGCAACTTTGGTCTTTATTTTAACATTATTTCCCCATACAAAATCACAAAACTTAAAAAAAATAAAGTTAGAAGAGGCAATGAATAGTGAATTAAACACAATAATTTTTCCAAAAGGGTTATTTTTCTCTTTTTCCAGTTGGAAATACATTACTGATCTTATTTATTTGTCATCATCAAATTATGATTTTTTTACAGTTTTCGCTATATATTACTATACCTTTTATGTTTTGATTTTCTTTTATTTTAGCTGCTAATATTTCTGCACATGAAGTAAAAATATAAGATAAAATTGGGTCTTTTCAACGTCATCCACGTGCAGCTACAAAAAAGTTTGAAAGATATCCATTTAAATGTACAGCTACAATGGTATTATACAAAAATATTGAAATCCGTTTTCTAAACATGTGATCAAAATTAAAATACTTCATGTTTTTTCTATGAAAATAAAAGAGTATCAAAATAATCAAGGTATCAGGTTTTTTTTTTCGAAATCAACCATTACTAGTAAACCTGGTATATTGTCCTCTGTGTATTTTATGATATCATATATTAATCTTTTATTTTCACCTATATACCTATTGTTAATAAACCCAGTTTGAGTGTTATCAACTAACATTTCTAGAACAGGGTTAAATCTATTTGCCACACTTCCTGAAGCTAACTTATAGACAGTATTCAACAATGTAAAAGTTCGTTAAAAATTGTTTTGGCTTGTTGTCTTTTGGAATAAAAGTACTAATGCCTTGCCTTTGTATAATTGTTAATTGTCCAGTTTCAAAAGCAAAGATTGATGCAGTTACAATAGAAATCGCCAATATTTAAAAAAATAAATAGATAAAGAAGTGTGCAGAGAAACCATTAGACCCTGGACTTTTGTCGTTTTTCATATTTCTTAAACTATTTAAGACCTCCTCATATGTAAGAAAACCTTATAATTCATTTGCTACATCGTCTAGGGGTATTGAGATATCACAGATTTTTAGATGATATTCTATGTCATAATCTTGCATTTTTATACGACGGTATAATTTATCATAAAAAAAAACATGCTTCTTGAAGAATTTGATTTTGGTCATATATGTAAGAATTGTCTTCTTTCTGCAGGAAGAGTACTTACTGACTTATCAATATAATGATATTTTTCTAAGTTGCAGCAATTAGTTGTTACATTCTCACTATACTGAATCCATTTTGTGCGTAAAATAACCTTGAAGTTATTCACTTCTTATTTTGCCTTCTTTTGTAAATGTAGTATTTCCTCTGTATTATTTATTATGTGTTAAAATATCTTCAGTAAATTTGATTTTGTCCAGTATTCTTTTTTCTGAATTGTTTCTTGGTTTTATTTTGTGACTTGAAAAAGTTTTGCCTCGAATTTCCATTAAAAGTGTTTCTAAGAACAGCTGGTCGTTAATAGTAAACTGCAAGGACATATTGTCCATATCAGCTAGATCATTTGTATCATAAACAGGTAGACAATATTGCCCTATACTTTTTCTATTTTATATGCATTTCAAATATTCCAGGTCAGTTACTAGAGAACTCTTTAACTTCCACAACCGTTTACCGTGGTCAAAATCTGTTATACAAAAACATAAACCTATAGCTATATAAAATATCAGTACCTTGTTGTAAGTGATTTATTCTTCGCGAAGTAAATTTTTCCTGTCATTGCTTACAAATCTATACGTATATATTAAATTACAATTTTGTATATATTCCTTTAAATTTTTCCTGGCCTGACAATTGTTGTTTTTTGGAATTATAGCTACTAAAACCAAGGTCAGGATCTACAACTAAGTTGAAATCCCCACAAATAATATGTTTCATTTCCTATTTCATCAACTGGATCAAACATATGTTTAAAAGTCTGGCGAATCTGTATTTGGTCAATAAATTGTTACTAAGGTATTTATAGTGAGCATATTCCCATTTTCATCTACATGTACTTCAGTACCAGTTACAGTTATATTCATTTTTTTTCTAAAAAAAGAAATACATACATCTCTGCTATTCGAAGTGCCATTATTATTTTTTTTCATCCCAGATAGTATAGATATGGTTTTCTAGATTTTTAACAAAATGTGTATCTTCGAAACAAATAATGTTGTGATTTTGATCTTTTAGAAAATTTAAGACATCTACTCGCTATCATTCAAACAACAGCAATTGTAAGACAGGATTTTTAAATCAGCCATTGTTATATAATTTTGGTTTATAGTACCATTCAGTAAGTTTACTCATACTCAAACATAATAAGCAGCTACAAGTATAAAACAAGGTCATAAATCTACTATTGATAGAAAAAAACACATTCTAATGTGTGTGTGGCATACTGTTACAACCAACAGCATAAAAAATCAAACCAACAGTGCAATGTATCTAAGTTATTAACAAATATAAACTGGAGTAATATTGGTATCATTGATTATTATACCTTAAAATTTGTTTTAACAATATATGTTTACAGGTTTTTATGGTTAAGCTGTATTTAAATTTATTTGGAGAGATGTTATAATTGCAGTTTTACTGCATGTACATGCATATTTATACACAGTTTATATTACATACTTTATTTTCAAATTAGAATACACAAAACGGTAAAGGGAAGTGTGAAAATACAGAAAACAACTAACCAATGTTTACAAACACCACTGAAACATTGTTTTTTATATAAAAAAATATTCTTTCCAACAGCAAAATAGTACCTTAGCATTCAAAATTCTTAATTTTACAGAAAACAGCTGCAAACAATATTTTCCATTACATAACTAAGTCCGGCTTACAAAGCTGGCTACTTTTATTCAATTGGTTTTATAATTTCTGTATTGACTGATCACATTGTCCGTATTGTCATATGACTGAAAACGTATTCTAACTGCCTGTTTTGTCTGTTTAAATACTGATCCATTAAAAGACCATGTACTTTGTATTTCCTCATGTTTATAAGTCCAGTATTTAGGTATATGACATCATCAGCCAGTCTGTAACCTGCCTGTTTCATTGCTTTTCTTCCTCGCATGATTCTAGTTTTCACGACATTATTTTGTTGTTGTTCGGTAGGAGTGATTGAATACCGCCCTTCTTGGTTGGAATTTGATGAATGGCCGTGATCTTATTCTTTGTCAAATGTTATATTTTGTTTATGAAATAAACTTGTCACTTTGTTTGTTTTTCAATATTTTCTGTTTAATCCACAGAAGCATCAATGATGGTTTTCTGTTTCATCCTCAGGAGCATCCATGATTTTAATATTGTTTTTTTTTGAGTATTGTTTATTTAAATTTGATCTAATGATGACTTCCCTTGTCCTTTTCTTTTTCAGTTTGTCTAGAACATAGCTGTTCCAACTACAAAGAGCCATTGATACCTTATGAAATACCAGACTGCCCTTGGCAAAACATTGCCACTGATGTTTTCAACTACTTACTTATTGTTGACTATTACAGCAACTACTTTGAGTATGCTAAATTGTCAAGCACAACAAGTAATGTTGTTATTAGGCAAATGAAACAATGGTTTTCTCGTCATGGTATTCCAACGAGATTAATTTCAGATGGTGCTTCTTAATACACATCTCAACAGTTCAAAGACTTTGCTAAAACATGGGATTTCTTCTCCTTTGTATAGCAAAAGCACTGGGTTAGCAGAAGCCTATATTAAAATTTGCAAGAAAATTTTGAAAAAAAAACAACAGCAAAAAGTTCTCCACAGATCCAGTCGTTGCTTTGCTTGAGTATCGTGCGACCCCAATAAGTACAGGTTATACGCCTGCTGAATTGTTCTTCGGAAGGAAGGTCATTTCTACCTATTACAGCTGAAAAGATGAAGCCAAAAACTCCAGATTCTCTGAAAATTAGAAATAAACTAACTGAACAAAAGCAGACTCAAAACAAGTACTATGACAGAAAGGTCACACCACTTAAGTCGTTGAATATAGGTGAACCAGTTTGAATTCAGCAAGGTGCATTATGGAAACCAGATACTGTAATTGCACAACATGATGCACGTTCATATACGCTAAAAACACCAGCAGGGGCAGAATACTGTAGAAATAGGCGCCAACTTCTCAAATTAAATGAACCTCAACATCAGCCTGTTCTCCCCGAAATCAGTCTTCCAGAAAAAAGTTCCGACGAAACAAAACCTTTGGAAATTTCTATTCGATAACCCTGTCCTCCCAAGTGGAAAAAAACAAGTTCACCAATTTCCCACTATAATCCTGAATCATCAATTTCGGCAAAACCTTGTCTTACAGGATATGGTTACATCGCTAAACTCAAAATAAAGGAATCTAAGTGAAACTAAGATAAACTAGATGTTTTTGTAAAAAACGCATGTCTCCCCCAGCGCATCATTGAAACAGAGGCACAGAAGAGATGACAGAGGTCGGCTAGCGGTAGGAAGAGAATTGTAAACTGGAGAATTGGAACGAGTGTGTTGGAAAAAGGCTGTGGTTTAACAAGGAGTACTATTGTTGCAGAAGAAGAGATAAAACAAAACCTATATAGAACAGCTGTGCAACCGTTATATAAATTCTGAAGTCTCTACGAAAACTTGTTGTCGAGTTACAGAGTGTAAATGATTCTTAACATTTAGGTTTCTGTGACCCTGACCTTTGACATACTGATCCCAAAATGTTTACTGGTCATCCACTCAATGTGTGCAATCATGATATAATGTTTTAAGTCTCTATAACAAACGATTGTCTAGTTACATGGCAGAAATTGTTTTCATATATATTAACTAATATCTCTTTTTGTCATTAATTCCAATACTTTATATTTCACATAACTAGTCAATATACCTAGGTTTAATCTTTTCATATAAAAATCTTCATCTTTAATGCAACTATTTCTCCTGCAAGTTGTGAAAAACTTAGAAACTTTCTAATACTGCATACTTCTCTATGCCCTCAAGCTTATCTAATCACAGATATTTAATATGTAGCTTTTTCTGGTAATCCTAAGCCAAAGTTATTCAAATAATTGCCACTCAAGCAAAATTTGCCCCGCCCCTTGGATCACGTTTTACATAGACTTATATAGGAAAATCATTGAAAATATTCTTGTAAAGAACCACAAGTCACAAATCTAATATATTATGAACGTAGCATTGTCCTTTGGACCTCAACAAAAGTTGTTCAGATACTGGCCCTTGGGTCAAAATTAGACCCGCCCGTCAAGAACCGTAAGTCATAGAGCTTTAGGTATTTGGTGTGTAACATTGTCAACTTGATTTTCATCAAAGTTGTTAAAAAAATGGACCCCAAGTCAAAATTGACCCCATTCCAGACATCACATGTTTTACGTAGACATATATATGAAGCACTTTGAAAATCTTCTTGTCAAGAACCACAAGTCAAAGAGCTTAGATATTTTATCTGTAGCATTGTCTGATAAACCTTTACGACCCCGCCCCAGAGGTCATGTATTTGTAAAATATAACATCTTTGACAATCTTCTTGTCAGAAACCATAAGCTCCAGACCTAAGATAATTGGTATGTAGTGTACTGTGTAGCTAACCTTTATAAAGATTGTTAAAATAATTTCCTTAGAGTCAAAATTCACCCTGTTCGGGTGGTCACGTAATTTACATTAAGTTAAGTAAAAAAGAAATCTTCTTTTCTAAAACCACTCGGCCCAGAGCTTTGAAACTTAGTTAAGTAATGCACTACCAAAGTAATTCGAATTATGTCCCTCGGGTAAAGCTGACCCCACCTGGTAATCAATTGATTTATATTGACTTAATAGGAAAAAATTTTTTAAAAATCATCATCTCTGAAACTGCATGGCCAGGAGTCTAGAAGTTCTGTATGTAACATTGTGTAGTTGATGTCGACCAAGAGTTTTCAAATTATATCCCTGGGGTTAAAATTGACCAGTCCGGAGGTTCTATTTGTGTAAAATACAAAATCTTTTTATCAGAAATCACAGCTCGAAGAACTTATATATCTTGTCTGTAGCATTGTATAGTTGATCTCTATAAGTTTTCCTGGAGTTAAATTTACCCCACCCGTGATTTTTAGCTCACCTGAGCACAAAGTGCTCAAGGTGAGCTTTTGCGATCGCCTGATGACCGTCGTCCGTCCGTGCGTGCGTGCGCGTCAACTTTTTCTTCAAACAACTTCTTCTCCTGAACTGCTGGGCCAATCTTGCTGAAACTTGGCAGGAATGTTACTTGCATGAAGCTTTACCAAAATTGTTCAAATGGTTTAGGTCTATTGCATTTCTAGGCCACAGGAGCTAAAAATAGATTTTCAAAGTTGGAACTTTAAAATCTTCTTCTCCAGAACTACAAGGCGTGGAGCTTAGATATTTGGTATGAAGCATCATCAGGTGGACCTTTACCAAGTTTGGTCAAATCATGACCCCTGGGTCAAAAATGGCCCTGCCCCAGGAGTCACTAGTTTTACATAGAATTATATAGGAAAAATTTTAAAAATCTTCTTCTCTGAAACTGCAAGGCCTAGAGTTTAGATATTTGGTGTGCAGCATTGTCCAGTGGACCTCTACCAAGTTTGTTCAAATCATGGCTTCTGGGTCAAAAATGGCCCAGCCCCGGGGGTCACATGTTTTACATAGAGTTATATAGGAAAAACTTTAAAAAATCTTCTTGTCAGAAACTGCAAGGCCTAGAGTTTAGATATTTGGTGTGCAGCATTGTCTAGTGGACCTCTATCAAGTTTGTTTAAATTATGTCCCCTGGGTCAAAATTGGCCACGCCCCAGGGTTCTATTGATTTACATATAGTTATATAGGAAAAACATGAAAAATCATATTTCTCCAAAACTAATAGGAGTAGACTTTAGATATTTGGTGTGAAGTATTGTGTTGAGAACCTTTACCAGTAATTGTTTATATGTTGGCCCCGGGGTCAAAATTTGCCCCGCCCCGGGGGCCCTTAATATGTAAAAAAGGCAATCTTTAAAAATCTTCTTACTGGAAACCTCAATGCCTACAGCTTAGATATTTGGTATGCAGCATTGTCTAGTAGATGTCTATCAAGTTTGTTCAAATTGTGTCCCCGAGGTCAAAATTGGCCACGTCCCAGGGTTCTCTTGGTTTACATATAGTTATATAGGAAAAACATGAAAAATCATTTTTCTCCGAAGCTAATAGGACTAGACCTTAGATATTTGGTGTGAAGTATTGTGTTGAGAACCTTTACCAGTATTGTTTATATGTTGGCCCCGGGGTCAAAATTTGCCCCGCCCCGGGGGCCCTTAATATGTAAAAAAGACAATCTTTAAAAATCTTCTTACTGGAAACCTCAATGCCTACAGCTTAGATATTTGGTATGCAGCATTGTATAGTGGACCGCTACCTAGTTTGTTTGAAAAATGTCACTGGGGTCACTATTGGCCCCGCCCGAGGGGTCATAAGTTTTAAATAGCAGTATAGAAGAAAATCTTTAAAAATCTTCTTGTCTGAAACCACAAAGCCTAGAATTTTAAAATTTGGCATGAAGCAAGCTTTATCAAGCTTTTTGAAATTATAAGATTAGGTTAAAGGTCACGGAGGCTAAAAATAAATTTATCTACTGTACCTCATAGAGCCTTCATTTATAGACCAATATCTTTGATATTCATTATATAGGTTCCTTGCATGGACGTCTACCCATGGGTAGGGTTTGAGGTCACTGGGTCAAGGTCAAGGCACCATAGCTTATAAAAGATATTTCTACTTTCTGTCATAGAGCCTTTATTTATTGACTGATATTTTACATCTTGGTTTGTAGGCACTTACATATTTTCAATTAAAAAATGAAATACTGCTTAGCAGCAAACCTACAGCCAAAGTACTCAGGTGAGCGATCCAGGGCCATCATGGCCCTCTTGTTTATTATATTATCTATTGTTGTGTTACGTGCATGTTTAATCATACTATGTAAATCGTATATAATATCATGAAAATCTTTATTAAATTTTGTTAACACTTTATCATATTATGTGGATGTTTTATTGTAGTTTGTTGATTGTTTATTATATCTTTTGCATTTTAGCTCACCTGAGCACAACGTGCTCATGGTGAGCTTTCGTGATCCACCTGTGTCCGGCGTCCGTCGTCGTGCGTCGTGCGTCATCAACAATTTCACAAAAACAACATCTTCTCTGAAACCAATGACTGCACATTAACCAAACTACACAGGATGATCCTTGGGTGGTCCCCTTTCAAAGTTGTTCAAATGGTTCTGGTCTGTTGCATAAGTAGGTCACAGGGCCAAAAAAGAAGTTTCAAAAATGCAAATTAAAAAAATCTTCTTGTCAAAAAGTACAAAGCCAAGAGCTTTGATATTTGGTATATGACATCATCTAAAGGTCCTCTGCGAAAGTTGTTCAAATTATGCCCTTAGTGCCAAAATTGGACCCGCCCCCGGGGGTTAGTTTTTCCTTTTATGTATATAGTAAAAACTTTAAAAACCTTCTCCTCTGAAATGACAAAGGCTAGAAATTTGATATTTGGTATATGATATCATCTAAAGGTCCTCTACCAAAGTTGTTCAAATTATGCTCCTAGTCTCAAAATTGGCCCCACCCCAGGGGGTCATAGGTTTTCCTTATATGTGTATAGTAAAAACTTTAAAAAATCTTCTCCTCTGAAATGACAAAGGCTAGAGCTTTGATATTTGGTATATGACATCATCTATAGATCCTCTACCAAAGTTGTTCAAATTATGCCCCTAGTGCCAAAATTAGCCCTGTCCCAGGGGGCCATAGGTTTTCCTTTTATGTATATAGTAAAAACTTTAAAAACCTTCTCCTCTGAAATGACAAAGGCTAGAAATTTGATATTTGGTATATGATATCATCTATAGGTCCTCTACGAAAGTTGTTCAAATTATGCCCCTAGTGCCAAAATTGGACCCGTCCCAGGGGGTCATAGGTTTTCTATATATGTATATAGTAAAAACTTAAAAAATCTTCTCCTCTGCAATAACAAAGCCTTAAGCTTAATTAATTGGCATGAAATATTGTCTAGTGAACCTGTTCAAAGTTTGTACAAATTATATCCGGAGTAAACATTGGGCCTGCCCATGGGTCATAGATATTCATTATTTGCAAATAGTAAAAACTTATAAGAAATTATCCTTTGAAGCTTCAAAGGCTAGAGCTTAGATTTACAAGAAATAATGATAGCTTCCACACAAATCAAACAGTCCTGTCCTCAGGTGAGAGCTTTGAGGCCAATGGCCCCCTTGTTCATATTATCATGTACACTCTTTATTATGTGATGTGCAATTCTTATTGTATTATGTCAGCTATCAGTGTTATTATTACGAGAAAATGTAAACAGTCAGGGATTTAAGTGGCACCGGCAAACGTCTGGCGACGCAGAACCGTAAGGTAACACGTGAAGATGGCATCTGAAAATGCAAACATTTTTGGAGTCGCTTAATTTTGCACATAATATTTTTTCCTCTTTATCGGAAAATATATCCCCAGACATTGTTTGAATAATTTACTATTGATGTAGATCGAACAAAAAACTGATAAATACTTCAAGAACTTAAAACGTTTCTTCTGATTACTGCCAGTAAAATGCAAGTAGTATTTAATATTGTCAACGTTTGTATGTCCATCAATATTAATGTAGTATACTGCTCGACAAACAAACAACGATAAATACATCACAACACATGATCTCGTAAACGATTTTTGTATAAATTTACATTACGATTGTTACAACATTGTTTTATAAAATATATGATAATCGTATAATTTTGCTTCCATCTAGAAACTATCTGGTAACAGGTTGTGGCATTCTTGAGACATGTCTAATATGATAATCTAAATGGTTCCATTATTCAGTGGATGAAGGAATGAAAGAATGTTCACTACGCAATAGTCACATTACGATTAATTCTTTTCATTCCGAAGACAGAAACAGATTAAACAAGTAACTCGGTACATAAAATTGTGTACATACTATCTTACGAACATGTAAGTCTGTAACAGAAAGATGAAATGCATCTTAGAATACACAACCCAGAGCGGGATTCGAACTCCGATCTTAGTGCATCGAAAATCAATTACAGGAAGGTAAGCACTACACCGTAACACATCCCCTCTAGAGAAAGTCATTATTTATGATGACGAATGGTGTTGTGTATTTTTAGATCACAAGATCAGACAGAAATCTTGAAAGACTCTTTTTTATTTACTTTTTTTATAACTAAGTCCAGGAAGGTCATCCCGAACGAGCCCCCAGTTCGAATCAGATTACTTGATATATTTATGGAATTTATGCAACTATATACATGTTTAGTATTTAACAAAATTTACGCTACAAATTATTAAATCAATAACCACAGAGAAAAAAGTTTTGTTTTAATGAACTATATGCACTTACGAACGCACTAACGGCAGTCACTTTCATTGTATGTATTACTACTGAACATTTATTAGAAAAAGAAAATTAGTAATCTTTGTCTGTTTCAATGACAGATGAGTGGCTTCTACAAAATTGTCGAGTTCATTCATATGCTTTGACAATAGCATCCGATTTCTTTCTAAATTGTGCGAAGTAAATATTGTTTTATTCCGTAATCAGCACCTGTATCTTTTTTCTAAGTCTTTTATGAAATTCACATATCATATTTAAATTCTAGATTTAAAAATTTCGTTTTCGACTTGGAGACTCCATTATTATATATAACATAATATAACATGTTATGTTATGCCATTATTATACATTATGCAAATAAATGAACAGGTAGGGAGAAATAGTTACTCAAACCATTGATCGCAAAGTACAGCTTTTGTGCTCTAATGTTTACGTTAGATTGTCCGATAATTTTAGCAATTACTCTTAATCATTTGTGCAACGATCATTAACACTTTTAACGCCGCCAAATATCTCACTACAGTGCCTTAGCTACGTTGAGGCACCATTTTCGATAGCTCTTAAAGTAACTCCCATTAACCTTTCTAATTTGCCTTAATTCCACCAAAAACTACTCCAGAATGCAGGAAATTGCTCCTAGCAAATAAAAAATTCAAGGGGAGCATGCCCCCGATCCCCCTAGACACGTTCTGCCTCAATGTTTTTTCAAGTCTGGCTACGGTACTGCACTAAAAGAGATAACCAGAAAAACGCATCGTTACATCAGAAATATTTCAACATCCAATATCGTTACATGCAGAGTGTAAGCATATAGAACAAAGATAGCTTGAGTCGGGACCGCGACAACAGCATCGTTATAAGGGGTATATCGTTACAAGCGATATTGTTATAAGTGGACTATACTGTATATGCACACTTTCGTCTCTGTGCTGTTTTTCTCTCATTCATGAAAAACTTTAAAATTAGTTGTTGCGTACAAAAGTCACATGCCTACCTCGAATGTCAAGGTCACATACTGAGTATAAGATAACAAAATCCCGTACTGTCATTATAATACTATACATGTTCGTGTACGGATAGTTATACACTCTCACCAATATTGCGGAAGGATATAGTTTTGAGCGTTGTTTGTCCGTCCGTGCGTTCGGTGCTGTTTGGATCTTTTTAATAAAATATATTGTACATGTTTACCACCATAAGAAAACATGGCCAGTGCAGTTTTCGGTATCTGCCTAGTTTTTCAGGAGTAACTGCCAACGTCTTCAAAAGCTACTGTAGTGAAATGAGGACAGGACATGATGCTTCAATTAAATACTAGGATTTGATTTAGGATTTTCCCTACAAATAACATCAATGGAGTTGATTCACTGGCACTGTTTGATAAATGAATATGTTAATATTTGCATTTCATTGAAATATTTCGAAAACATAGTCCCTCAAAAATTGTTCAACTTATGATGATAGGATCTCAGAATATTTTAGCCAAACCTCAGTTAAAATAAAGTGTCTGATAGACTTAAATAACTGTTTCTTTGAAATGTTGCAACTAGAACGTAATACATGCCTGAAAACACATGTTCAGTGGTTTTATTGTATTTGTAACGTATTTTATGTGTGAACAATCATTTCCTTGGCGGTCGTTAACGTTCATTTACAAAAAAACTCCTTTATTCACTGACAGTTTTTTTTATTTTGTTTCCTGTAATTATGGTCATATACCTTTAACTAGTCATCCATGCTTTTTTTGTGATACCCTGGTACTTTTTGTGCTAATTTGGATCAACAACTATAGTACATAGTAATTATGTTATCGGCAAAATTCAAGTTTTTGTCCACCTAGACGTATTTAACTGTTACACAATTTACATGTTTCTTATTATTATTGTTCTGCCTTTTGTTGTACATAATGTTCTCAGATCCCGTTCTTTCTGGATGCCGTCCGTCATTGAACTTTGTGTGTGTGTTCTTTTCCCACATAAGTAACAGCTTAATGGCATGGCGGTTAGGGATTGGTCTGTTTTACAACGGCGTACAGGGATTTAAACATAGAACCTATTATACACATTCATTTTGCGGCGTATTACTCAGTCTTTTCATGGAAATGTTATTTTTCCTGTTTAGTTCATTGTATAATTATATTATATCGTTTTACTACCACGCCAAATGCACACAATTTACATTATGTATTTTTACCCATTCCATTCACTCATCATGTGTACTCGTTATTATAAATACCCTTTCGCTCGACTTTCCGCTTTTAAATTTTGAGATATGCTCAGTTATCCTTGTTATTGATTTTAAGTGGTGATATAGAGAAAAATCCTGGTCCGCCAGACCAGACTGAAATTAACTGTTTGTCTATTTCTTTTCAAGATATTCGAAGTATCCGTAACAAGATAGACTACATAAGCGACAATTGGTCAGATTTTGATATACTTTGTTTTACCGAAACGCACCTTGATTTCGCTGTGAGTAATGAAACTAAAAAACTAAATGTTTTTTTCGACGTTTTACAGAAAAGATATTACGTGCCACTCGGGTGGAATATTAGTGTATATTTCAGATGACGTAGTTTCAAAACAAAGGCAAGATTTAGAAAATTATTTAAATGAATCTATCTGGGTTGAGATGAAATATAAATCTATAAATTATCTTTTTTGTACAGTCTACAGACAGTCAAATGCCCCGGTTGAATTATGGGATAGGTTTAATAACTGTGTAGAAAAAGCCCTCGATTACTGTAGCAGACTCATAATCGTTGGTGATATAAATGAAGATCAGCTCAACATGAGCAATAATAAATTCAGGGAAATTCTTTTGTTAAATGATCTAAGAAATGTAATCAATGAGCCGACTCGCGTTACAGACACTTCTGCAAGTCTTATCGATCCTATAGCTGTTTCAAGTAGTATAGATGTTCTTAACTCAGGAAATTTTCATACTCACTCTTCTATCAGCGATCACTATGGTACATACATATTTATAAAGTTTTTGAAGTAAACGCCAACTTCATACAAAAGACGAGTAATAATCTAATTAGTAATACCGACTGGTCAATTTTAAACCGACATACCGTCGACTCAGCTTGTGATCTATTTATTGACGTTATCCTAAATCTTGCGGAAAAATGTATTCCCACAAGTATCGTTACTATACGTCCATATGAGAGTCCGTGGTATGACTCTGAAATTCGTCGTACTTCTAGAAAAAGAGACCGCGCTAAGAAAAAGGCAAAAGACAAAATCAATAACATACTGGATTTCTTTTAAACATTTACGTAATTTAGTTAATAACCTAACAAATCATGCAAAAGAATCATTTTAATAATTTAGAATTGTCTCTGGATGAAGCCAAATCAAATAATCAAAAGTTTTACTGGAAAACGGTTAAGATTCTTATTAGAAATTCTTATTGTGATAGTAACACGATACCTACTTTAATTGTTGATAAGCATGGAACAGAAGAACACTACATCACCGATAAAGAAAAAGCTAATTGTCTAAACGAATATTTTACCTCTGTGTCAACAGTCGATGATTCTTCTGTTGTGCTACCGAACTTTGCTTAAAAACAGATAGAATTTTACCTGACTTTACAATTCAGATGCAAGAAATTAAAGACATTCTAAGAGGTTTAGCACAAAACAAAGCTGTTGGACCTGATAAGATTAGCCACAAAATATTGAAAGAGACATGTGATAGCATCTCTTATCCCCTCTGTATATTATTCAATAGATCTCTTCATGAAGGTAAATATCCCGAAGCCTGGAAACTTGCACATGTAATGCCATTATTTAAGAAAGGGAACAGAAATTTACCAAATAATTACAGACCTATCTCACTTATCAGCTGCGTAGGAAAGGTATTTGAAAGAATAATATTTAAACACATTTTTAATCATCTACACACTAATGAACTTATATATCCACTTCAATCAGGTTTTCTTCCCGGACATTCCACAGTTTATCAGCTAATGGATATGTATCACCAAATATGCGAGTCCTTTGATAATAAACTGTCAACATGTATAGACATTTGTGACATATCCTAGGCGTTTGATCGAGTTTGGCATCCAGGTTTACTTTTTAAACCTAAACAATATGGTATAAACAATAAACTACTTCAATGGACGCGCGACTACCTTACAAACCGGAAACAATCAGTTTTTATTAGATCTGAAACATCAAGCACTTTGAGTATCTCAGCAGGTGTACCATAGGGCTCTGCTCTTGGCCCTCTTCTATTCTTAATATATGTGAACGATATAGCTGATACTATTCTTAGTGTAACTAGACTTTTCGCCGATGACAGCTCTTTAGCTGTATCTTCCAATGATTTAATTGAAATAGAAACGACACTTAAAAGCGATCTCGAAAAAATAAACGTATGGTCTAAGCAGTGGTTAGACGATTTCAACCCAAGCAAGACTGAAGTTATGTTTTTCTCCTCTAGTCCCAATGACAAACCTGAACTGGTTTTTAACGAGACTCCTCTAGATTTTGTAGACAGTCACAAACACCTAGGTTTAACCCTTTCATCTAATTTAAAGTGGCATCATCATATTAACAATATTATGCTATCAGCATCTAAAGTTCTTAATTCTATGCGACTTCTAAAATTCAAATTGAAAAGAAGCAGTCTAAACCAAATATACACTTCTTATATGCGCCCAATATTAAAGTACGCATCAACAGTCTGGGACGGCTGTTCAGCATAGGAAAAACAGTCACTTGAATTATTGCAATATACGAAGCAGCGCGTGTAGAAACAGGTTTAACACCATCAGTTTCTATTGAAAAATTAATTCGCGAAATTGGTTGGGTGTCACTCTCTGATAGGCGAAAAATTCAAAAATTAGTTATAGTTTTTAAAGCTAAAAACGGCTTTTTACCCGAATATCTTTCAAACATATTCCCGCAGTTGGTAGCAGACGTTACCACATATCCCCTTAGAAACAATGATGATTACGTTACTGTCATGAGACGTACTCGACTTTATAACTGTTCATTTTTACCTTCATCCCTCGAATCATGGAATTCTCTTGAGAACGATATTAGAAATTCCACATTCGCTAAATATGTTTAAAACTAAACTGAAAAAAGTTTCAAGGCCCCTACCATACCTAAGCATTTTCTTTTTGGGGATAGATATCTGTCGATTAAGAAACAATTGTAGCAACTTAAACAATGACCTATTTATTAATCATTTAAGGGACAATTCCACTTGCGACTGTGGACATAATGTCGAAAACGCCGAACACTTTTTTCCGTTGCTCTTATTTTTCCAATCAAAGAATTACGCTTCTTCACGAAACGAGTGCTTTTCATCCGCTTAATGTTAACTTATTACTATTCGGAAGTGATTTTCTAAATTACGACCAAAAACACAATCATTTTTGAAGCCGTTCACAAATTCATTAAACAGAGTAACCGGTTCAACTTTAATTAATTTAAACGGCTCGGAAACCCTGTACCCTACCTTCCTTGGGGGCTCTTCTGTGAGTATGTTATTCCAAAAGAATGGGATCTGAGATACGATATCAGTTACGATATAAAAAATGATATCACATAGTTAACACACGATTAATAAACATCAACTGTGTGTTTATTCTTCTTTTTTTCTATTTTTACTTCACACTGCTTTATCATACATGCACACTTCTTTCTTCCTTCCACGCCGACATCATTTGTCATGAACTAAAATTTTGGGAAGGGCGGCGTTAAGCTAAGTTGTAAGAACTTGTAGCCCAACCCATATGCTAAATATTAAGTTGTTTATTAGTACATTTGAAATCACCTAATACATGTATTTGTTGCAATAAAGTACGATTAAACCAACGTTTTGAATATTCTTTTCGGAAGCGTGGCACAGACCTTGAAAATAGAGAAGAAAATTTGGTCGCCATGTTACTTTTGTGTTGAAAAAGGTGCACTATTTTATGCCCATTTATCAAAATTTTGATTGAACAAAACAAAGTGCCTGCAAAAAAATAATCAGCCATAATGTAAAATCGCATTAGATACAAGAAATTGTGAGAATATCACGCGAATTAAAATGCTTATCAATAAATAGTTGTACGGTACGGGTTTTCGAGTTTCTACTGTGTACCATGGATATAAAATATGTCGTTGGCCTTTCCATAGTAAGAAACTATCAGCATAAAATCCAAAGGCTAGAGTTTGAAAAAAGTACATTGGGTTTATCTATTGCAATTACAGACTAAAAATGTTATAAACTTATTGAATTATCACTCTTTATTTGGAAAAAATGCCATTTAAAGCCTTATCTTAGTCACTATTATACTATTATACCATTTCAAGTTGAATAAAATTATAATAAAAATGTTATTTGTGAGTACAGATGCGTTTCAATTTCAACGAAATGATTAAAAACATACGGGCAAATACAAGATAATTGCATCAGAAAAAAAATTTCTATATAATATTCGATATAACCGTTAGATGATAAATCTTTTATTCAAAACATACAACTGGTAAATCACTAATGTTTTACATATAACAACCCTGAACAGGGCCTATTAGAGAGTAAAAAGAGGGAAAAAACCCAGACTATATAGGACGAAACTTCTCCAAGAACGGTCCTTCCATCACTAACTTCGATAGAAGAGGTAGAGTAATTTTTTTTTCAAAAATTTAGTCATAGAATAAATCAATAATTATACGTCGGCTTTTAAAATCCCACCATATACCCAGCCCTATGACTTTTTTATTTCTTTCCTTGTTTCTTAGCTTTGTTTTGCTACTTTCTAATTTCAGATTACCTTACTACTTACTTTTAATACTGGAAAACCAAAAGCACCACTGTTTTTGTAATACTGGAGAACCAGAAACACCACTGTACTTGTAATACTGAAACACCAAAAACACCACTGTACTTGTAATACTAGAGCACCAAAAACACTACTGTACTATTATTATTGAAACACCAAACCACCACTGTACTTCTACTACTGGAGCACAGAAACACCACTGTACTATTAATAAGGAAACACCAAAACCACCACTGTACTTGTAATACTGGAGCACCAAAAACACCACTGTACTATTAATACTGAAACACCAAAACCACAACTGTACTTGTAATACTAGAGCACCAAAAACACCACTGTACTATTAATACTGAAACACCAAAACCACCACTGTACTTGTAATACTGGAGCACAGAAACACCACAGTACTTTTAATACTGAAACACCAAAAGCACCATTGTACTTGTAATACTGGAGCACAGAAACACCACTGTACTATTAATACTGAAACACCAAAACCACCACTGTACTTGTTATACTGGAGCACAGAAGCACCACTGTTCTATTAATACTGAAACACCAAAACAACCACTGTACTTGTAATACTGGAGCACAGAAACACCACTGTACTATTAATACTGAAACACCAAAACCACCACTGTACTTGTAATATTGGAGCACAGAAACACCACTGTACTATTAATACTGAAACACCAAAACCACCACTGTACTTGTAATACTAGAGCACCAAAAACACCACTGTACTATTAATACTGAAACACCAAAACCACCACTGTACTTGTAAAACTGGAGTACAGAAACACCACTGTACTATTAATACTGAAACACCAAAACCACCACTGTATTTGTAATACTTGAGCACCAAAAACACCACTGTACTATTAATACTGAAACACCAAAACCACCACTGTACTTGTAATACTGGAGCACAGAAACACCACTGTACTTGTAATACTAGAGCACCAAAAACACCACTGTACTTGTAATACTGAAACACCAAAACACCACTGTTCTTGTAATACTGGAGTACCAAAAACACCACTGTACTTGTAATACTGGAACACAGAAACACCACTGTACTTGTTATACTGGAGCACCAAAAACACCACTGTACTTGTAATACTGGAGCACAGAAACACCACTGTACTTGTAATATTGGAGCGTAGAAACACCACTGTACTTGTAATATTAGAGCACCAAAAACACCACTGTACTTGTAATACTGGAGCACAGAAACACCACAAACTTGTAATACTGGAGCACAGAAACACCACTGTACTTGTAATATTGGAGCACAGAAACACCACTGTACTTGTAATATTAGAGCACCAAAAACACCACTGTACTTGTAACACTGGAGCACAGAAACACCACTGTACATGTAATACTGGAGCACCAAAAACACCACTGTACTTGTAATACTGGAACACCAAAAACACCACTGTACTATTAATTCTGGAGCACCGAAAACACCACTGTACTTGCAATAATGGAGCACCAAAAACACCACTGTACTTGTAATACTGGAGAACCAGAAACACCACTGTACTTGTAATACTGGAGAACCAGAAACACCACTGTACTTGTAATACTGGAGCACCGAAAACACCACTGTACTTGTAATACTGGAGCACCAAAAACACCACTGTACTTGTAATACTGGAGAACCAGAAACACCACTGTACTTGTAATACTGAAGCACCAAAACCACCACTGTACTTGTAATACTGGAGAACCAGAAACACCGCTGTACTTGTCATACTGGAGCATCAAAATCACCACATTACTTTTAATACTGGAAAACCAGAAACACCACTGTACTTGTAATACTGGAACACCAAAAACACCACTGTACTATTAATTCTGGAGCACCGAAAACACCACTGTACTTGCAATAATGGAGCACCAAAAACACCACTGTACTTGTAATACTGGAGAACCAGAAACACCACTGTACTTGTAAATACTGGAGAACCAGAAACATCACTGTACTTGTAATACTGGAGCACCGAAAACACCACTGTACTTGTAATACTGGAGCACCAAAAACACCACTGTACTTGTAATACTGGAGAACCAGAAACACCACTGTACTTGTAATACTGAAGCACCAAAACCACCACTGTACTTGTAATACTGGAGAACCAGAAACACCGCTGTACTTGTCATACTGGAGCATCAAAATCACCACATTACTTTTAATACTGGAAAACCAGAAACACCACTGTACTTGTAATACTGGAACACCAAAAACACCACTTTTCTTGTAATACTGGTGTACCAAAAAACATCCACTGTACATGTAATTATGGAACACCAAAAACACCACTGAACTTGAAATACTGAAGACTAAAAACAGCACTGTACTTGTAATACTGGAACACCAAAAACACCTCTGTACTAGTAATACTGGAGCACCTAAAGCACCACTGTACTTGTAATACTGGAGCAACAAAAACACCACTGTACTTGTAATATTGGAGCACCAAAAACGCCATTATTCTTGTAGTACTGCAGCATCATAAACGGCATTTTACTTGTAATACTGGAGCACAAAAAACACCACTGTACCGGTAATACTGTAGCACCAAAAACGCCACTGTTCTCGTAAAACTGGGGCACAAAAAACCCACTGTACTTGTAATACTGGAGCACCAAAACACCACTGTACTTGAAATACTGGAGCATCAAAAAACGCCACTGTACCTGTAATACTGGAGCACCAAAAACGCCACTGTTCTCGTAAAACTGGAGCACAAAAAACACCACTGTACTTGTAATACTGGAGAACCAAAAACACCACTGTACTCGAAATACTGGAGCATCAAAATCGACAATGTACTTGTAACACTGCAGCATCAAAAACGCCATTGTACTTGAAATACTGGAGCACCGAAAACGCCACTGTACTTGTAAAACTGGAGCACCAAAAACGCCACTGTACTTGTAATACTGGAGCACAAAAACCACCACAGTACTTGTAATACAGGAGCACCAAAAACGCCATTGTACTTGAAATATTGGAGCACCAAAAAACGCCATTATTCTTGTAGTACTGCAGCATCATAAACGGCATTTTACTTGTAATACTGGAACACCAAAAACACCTCTGTACTAGTAATACTGGAGCACCTAAAGCACCACTGTACTTGTAATACTGGAGCAACAAAAACACCACTGTACTTGTAATATTGGAGCACCAAAAACGCCATTATTCTTGTAGTACTGCAGCATCATAAACGGCATTTTACTTGTAATACTGGAGCACAAAAAACACCACTGTACCGGTAATACTGTAGCACCAAAAACGCCACTGTTCTCGTAAAACTGGGGCACAAAAAACCCACTGTACTTGTAATACTGGAGCACCAAAACACCACTGTACTTGAAATACTGGAGCATCAAAAAACGCCACTGTACCTGTAATACTGGAGCACCAAAAACGCCACTGTTCTCGTAAAACTGGAGCACAAAAAACACCACTGTACTTGTAATACTGGAGAACCAAAAACACCACTGTACTCGAAATACTGGAGCATCAAAATCGACAATGTACTTGTAACACTGCAGCATCAAAAACGCCATTGTACTTGAAATACTGGAGCACCGAAAACGCCACTGTACTTGTAAAACTGGAGCACCAAAAACGCCACTGTACTTGTAATACTGGAGCACAAAAACCACCACAGTACTTGTAATACAGGAGCACCAAAAACGCCATTGTACTTGAAATATTGGAGCACCAAAAAACGCCATTATTCTTGTAGTACTGCAGCATCATAAACGGCATTTTACTTGTAATACTGGATCACAAAAAACGCCACTGTACTTGTAATACTGGATCACCAAAAACGACCACAGTACTTGTAATACTGGAGCAACAAAAACACCACTGTACTTGTAATATTGGAGCACCAAAAACGCCATTATTCTTGTAGTACTGCAGCATCATAAACGGCATTTTACTTGTAATACTGGAGCACAAAAAAACGCCACTGTACCTGTAATACTGGAGCACCAAAAACGCCACTGTTCTCGTAAAACTGGAGAACAAAAAAACCCACTGTACTTGTTATACTGGAGCACCAAAAACACCACTGTACTTGAAATACTGGAGCATCAAAAAACGCCACTGTACCTGTAATACTGGAGCACCAAAAACGCCACTGTTCTCGTAATACTGGAGCACAAAAAACACCACTGTACTTGTAATTCTGAAGAACCAAAAACACCACTGTACTTGAAATACTGGAGCATCAAAAACGACAATGTACTTGTAACACTGCAGCATCAAAAACGCCATTGTACTTGAAATACTGGAGCACCGAAAACGTCACTGTACTTGTAATACTGGAGCACCAAAAACGCCACTGTACTTGTAATACTGGAGCACAAAAACCACCACAGTACTTGTAATACAGGAGCACCAAAAACGCCACTGTACTTGTAATATTGGAGAACCAAAACCACCACTGTACTTGTAATACTGGAGCACCAAAACCACCACTGTACTTGTAATACTGGAGCACCAAAACCACCACTGTACTTGTAATATTGGAGCGCCAAAATCACCACTGTACGTGTAATACTGGAGCACCAAAAACACCACTGTACTTGTAATACTAGAGCACCAAAAACACCACTGTACTTGTAATACTAGAGCACCAACAACGCCACTGTACTTGTAATACTTGAGCACCAAAAACACCACTGTACTTGTAACACTGGAGCAACAAAAACACCACTGTACTTGAAATACTGAAGAACCAAAAACACCACTGTACTTGTAATACAGGAAAACAAAAAACACCACTGTACTTGTAATACTGGAGCAGTAAAAACACCACTGCTTTGTTCATATTATTGTGCTGTAGCGCCTCCATGCAAATATTGACGAGTAATATAGAGCTCTTTATATTTGTTCACATTATTGTGCTGTAGTGCCACAATGCAAATGTTGACGAGTAATAAAGAGCTTTAACATTTGTTCACATTATTGTGCTGAAGTGCAACAATTCAAATGTTGACGAGTAATAGAGTGCTTTGATATCTGTTCACATTATTGTGCTGTAGTGCCACCATGCAAATATTGACGAGTAATAGAGCTTTTATGTTTGTTCTTATTATTGTGCTATAGTGTCAAAATGGAAATGTTGACGAGTAATAAAGGGCTCTTATATTTGTTCATATAATTGTGCTGTAGTGCCACCATGCAAATTTTGACGAGGAAGAGAGAGCTTTCATGTTTGTTCACATTATTGTGCTGTAGTGCCACAATGCAAATGTTGACGAGTAATAGAGAGCTTTTATATTTGTTAACATTATTGAGCTGTAGTGCCACCATGCAAATGTTGACGAGTAATAGAGAGCTTTTATATTTGTTAACATTATTGTGCTGTAGTTCCACAATGCAAATGTTGACCAGTAGTAAGGAGCTTAAATATTTGTTCACATTATTGTGCTGAAGTGCCACCAATTAAATGTTGACAAGTAATAAAGAGCTATTATATCTATTCACATTATTGTGCTGTAGTGCCACCATGAAAATATTGACGAGAAATAGAGCTTGTATGTTTGTTCATATTATTGTGCTGTAGTGTTACCATGCAATATTGTCGAGTAATAGGGAGCTTCCATATATGTTCACATTATTGTCCTTTAGTGCCTCCATGCAAATGTTGACGAGAAATAGAGCTTTTATTTTTGCTCATATTATTGTGCTGTAGTGTTACCATACAAATGTTAACAAGTAATATAGACCTCTTATATTTGTTCATTTTATTGTGCTGTATTGCCACCATGCAAATGTTGACGAGTAATAGAAAGCTTTCATATTTGTTCACATTATTGTGCTGTAGTTCCACCATGCAAATGTTGACGAGTAATAGAGAACTTTCATATTTGTTCACATTATTGTGCTGTAGTGCCACCATGCAAATATTGACGGGTTATAGAGATTTTTTATATTTAATCACATTAATGTGCCGTAGTGCCACTATGCAAATGCTGACGAGTAATAGATAGCTTTCAGGTTTGGTCAAATTATTGTACTGTAGTGCCACAATGCAAATATTGACGAGTAATAAAGAGCTTTAATATTTGTTCACATTATTTTGCTGTATTGCCACAATGCAAATGTTGGCGAGTAATAAAGGGCTTTAATATTTGTTCACATTATTGTGCTGAAGTGCCACCATGCGAATATTGACGAATAATAGAGAGCTTTCATATCTGTTCACATTATTGTGCGGTAGTGCCACCAAGAAAATATTGACGAGTAATAGAGAAATTTCATATCTGTTCACATTATCGTGTTGTAGTACCACCATGCAAATAATAACGAGTTATTTAGAGCTTTAATATTTGTTCACATTATTGTGCTGTAGTGCCACCATGCAAATATTGACGGGTGATAGAGCTTTTATGTTTGTTCATATTAGTGTGCTGTAGTGCCACCATGCAAATGTTGACGAGTATTATAGAGCTCTTATATTTGATCACATAATTGGGCTGTAGTGGCACCATGCAAATATTGACGAGAAATAGAGCTTTTATGTTTGTTCATATTATTGTGCTGTAGTGCCCCAATGCAAATATTAAAGAGTTATAGAGAGCTTTCATATCTCTTCACATTATTGAGCTCTAGTGCCACTATGAAAATATTGACGTGAAATTGAGCTTTTATGTTTGTTCATATAAGTGTGTTGTAGTGCCACAATGCAAATGTTGACGAGTATTAGAGCTTTTATGTTTGTTCATTTTATTGTGTTGTAGTGCTACCATGCAAATATTAACGAGTAACAGAGAGCTTTCATATGTGTTCACATTATTGTGCTGTAGTGCCACCATGCAAATATCGAGCAAGTTATAGAGAAATTTATATTTGTTCATGTTATTATGCTGTAGTTCCACAATGCAAATGTTGGCGAGTAATAGAGACCTTTCATATTTGTTCAATTTATTGTGCTGTAGTGCCACAATGCAAATACTAACGACTTATAGAGAGCTTTCATATCTGTTCACATTATTGTGCTGTAGTGCCACCATGCAAATATTAAAGAGAAATAGAGCCTCATCTTTGTTCATATTAGTGTGCTGTAGTGCCACCATGCAATTGTTGACGTGTAATAGAGCTTTTATGTTTGTCCATATTATTGTGCTGTAGTGCCACCATGCAAATGTTGACGAGTAATAGAGAGCTTTCAGTTTTGTTCACGTTATTGTGATGTAGTGCCACCATGCAAATGTTGACGAATAATAGAGAGCTTTCATTTTTGTTCACATTTCAGTGGTACTTCCGAAAACCGGACCTTCTAAAAACCAGAAACTTCTGAAAACTGAACAATTGTCTTGGTCCCGAACTTTCACCTTCTATCTTCTATGTAACCAATACTTCTGAAATCCGGAACTTCCGAATTCTGAATTCCGGACGATTTTTCCGTAAAATTTAGTGTATATGAATGCAATTTTACTTCCGAATACCGGAAAAATAAAAAAAAGTGCAAAAGACAGACCTAAGATCGCAAACTTAGCGGCAAAACTTTCACGTCTGTATCTATTGTTTACCAATTAGCGGTGACCGTTTCTTTTGACACGGGTTAGAATAACAGGTTGTCAATTTATGACTGAAATGCAGTCTAATATATGGATAATTAGATAGCGGTTAATAATAAAAGCGATGATTAGTGGATTAATAACAGCTGTTTGCTACAAGCAACTTTAAGGATTTAATAGCAATTGGGGTTTCTTAAAAAGTGTAATTAATTAGCGAACATCGGCCAATGTGTTGGTTATTGTAATTGGCAATATTTTTTACAACTTTAAATTTCAAAGGCTGTTGGGGAAAACAGTAACATTTAGCAGATTAAAAGGTCTTTAAATAATGGTATTTTATGAAATTTTCAACGTTTGCACAGTCAAATGTCCAAAACACATAATACAGTATACATGTATATGTATTTGAAAACATTTGAATTTTTTTTCTGATAAAATATACATGTGTAGAATGTTTTCATTAATTTTAATTTTGCATTATGTTTTCCATGTTACAAACGCTGTTACGTTAAACAATCCTGACTGCATTCACTATCACAAAGAACCACAGGTATTTACCACCTGTACTTGTCCAAATCATTCCGACTTCAGAATTCCGGAAACTTCTAAAATCCGAACTTTTTTGGCCGGTGCCATGGGTGTTCGGTTTTCGGAAGTTCCACTCTATTTTGCTGTATTGCTACCATTCAAATATTGACGAGTAATAGAGAGCTTTCATATTTGTTCACATTATTGTTCTTTAGTGCCACCATGCAAATGATGACGAGTTATAGAGAACTTTGATATTTGTTCACATTATTGTATTGTAGTGCCACCATGCAAATGTTGACGACTAATAGAGAGCATTCATATTTGTTCACATTATTGTGCTGTATTGCTACCATTCAAATATTGACGAGTAATAGAGAGCTTTCATATCTGTTCACATTATTGTGCTTTTGTGCCACCATGCAAATGTTGACGAGTAATAGAGAGCTTTCATATTTGTTCACATTATTGTGCTGTAGTGTCACCATGCAAATGTTGAGGAGTAATAGAGAGCTTTCATATCTGTTCACATTATTGTGCTTTTGTGCCACCATGCAAATGTTGACGAGTAATAGAGAGCTTTCATATTTGTTCACATTATTGTGCTGTAGTGTCACTATGCAAATGTTGAGGAGTAATAGAGAGCTTTCATATTTGTTCACATTATTGTGCTGTTGTGCCACCATGCAAATGTTGACGAGTAATAGAGAGCTTTCATATTTGTTCACATTATTGTGCTGTAGTGCCACCATGCAAATGTTGAGGAGTAATAGAGAGCTTTCATATTTGTTCACATTATTGTGCTGAATTGCTACCATGCAAATATTGACGAGTAATAGAGAGCTTTTTCATATTTGTTCACATTATTGTGCTGTTGTGTCACCATGCAAATGTTGACGAGTAATAAAGTGCTGTTGTATTTGTTCTTATTAGTGTGCCACAATGCAAATGATGACGAGTTATGGAGAGCTTTCATACTTGTTCATATTATTGTGCTTTCTTGCCACCATGCAAATGTTGACGAGTAATAGAGAGCTTTCATATTTGTTCACATTATTGTGCTGTAGTGCCACCATGCAGATGTGGACGAGTAATCGAGAACGTTCATATTTGTTCACATTATTGTGCTGTAGTACCACCATGCAAATGTTGACGAGTAATAGAGAGCTGTTGTATTTGTTCACATTATTGTGCTGTTGTGCCACAATGCAAATGATGACGAGTTATAGAGAGCTTTCATATGTGTTCACATTATTGTGCTGTTGTGCCACCATGCAAATGTTGACGAGTAATAAAGAGCTGTTGTATTTGTTCACATTATTGTGCTGTTGTGCCACAATGCAAATGATGACGAGTTATAGAGAGCTTTCAAATTGGTTCACATTATTGTGCTGTAGTGCCACCATGCAAATGTCGACAAGCAATAGCGAAATTTCATATTTGTTAACATTATTGCTTTGTAAAGCAAATATGCAAAGGTTGACGAGTAATAGAGAGCTTTCATATATGTTCATAATTATTGTGCTGTAGTGCCACCATGCAAATCTTGACGAGTTATAGAGAGCTTTCATATCTGTTCACAATATTGTTCTGTAATGCCACCAGACAAATGTTGACAAGTAATAGAGAGATTTCATATTTGTTCACATTTTTGTGCTGCATAAGTGCTGTTGTGCTACCATTCAAATGTTAACGTGTAATAGAGCTTTCATATCTCTTCACATTATTGTGCGGTACTGCCATCATGCAAATATGGACGAGTAATAGAGAGCTTTTATATCTGTTCACATTATTGTGCGGTTCTGCCATCATGCAAATGTGGACGAGTAATAGAGAGCTTTTATATCTGTTCACATTATTTTGCGGTTGTGTCACCATGCAAATATTGACGAGTGATGAAGAGATTTCATATCTGTTCACATTATTGTGCTGTAGTGCCACCATGCAAATATTGACGAGTAATTGAGCTTTCATATGTGTTCATATTATTGTGCTGTAGTGCCACCATGCAAATATTGACAAGTAATAGAGAGCTTTCATATCTGTTCACATTATTGTGTTGTAGTGTCAGCATGCAAATATTGACGAGTAATATAGAGCTCTTATATTTGTTCACATTATTGTGCTGTAGTGCCACGATGCAAATATTAACGAGTAATAGAGAGCTTTCATATCTTTTCACATTATTGTGCTGTAGTGCTACCATGCAAATATTAACGAGTAATTGAGCTTTTATGTTTGTTCATATAAGTGTGCTGTAGTGCCACCATGCAAATGTTGACGAGTAATAGAGAGCTTTCATATTTGTTCACATTATTGTGCTGTATTGCTACCATGTAAATATTGAGAAGTAATAGTGTTTTTGTGTTCATATTATGCTTTGCCACATGCAATGGGCGAGTATCGAGACGTTCATATTGTTCACATTATTGTGCTGTAGTCCACATGCAATGAGACGATAAAGAGAGCTTCATACTGTTCACATATGTATGTGCCACATGCAATATGACGTAAAGAGCTTCTGTTCACATTGTGCGTGTGCCACATTGTTACGAGTAATAAAGAGCTTTGTATTTGTTATTTTGTGCTGTAGTGTCACGCAATGTGATAAAGCTTTGTATTGTTCTCACTGTAGTGTCACCATCAAATTGACGATAAGAGAGCTTTCATTTTTGTTCTCATTATTGTGCTGTAGTGCCACCATGCAAATGTTGACGAGTAATAGAGAGCTTTTTTATTTGTGTCAAATTATTGGTGCTGTATGGGCCACCATGCACAAAAATTAAAATGTTGACGAAGTATAGAGAGCTTTCATACGTGTTCATATTATTGGGCTGTAGTGCCACCATGCAAATATTAACGAGTAATAGAGAGCTTTTATATATGTTCATATTATTGTGCTGTAGTGCCACCATGCAAATATTGACGAGTACTGAAGAGCTTTCATATCTGTTCACATTATTGTGTTGTAGTGCCACCATGCAAATGTTGACGAGTAATAGAGAGCTTTTTTATTTGTTTACATTATTGTGTTGTAGTGCCACCATGCAAATGTTGACGAATAATAGAGAGCTTTTTTATTTGTTCACATTATTGTGCTGTAGTGCCACCATGCAAATGTTGACAAGTAATAGAGAGCTTTCATATGTGTTCATATTATTGTGCTGTACTGCCACCATGCAAATATTAACGAGTAATAGAGAGCTTTTATGTGTTCATATTATTATGCTGTAGTGCCACCATGCAAATATTGACGAGTAATAGAGCTTTTATGTTTGTTCATATAAGTGTGCTGTAGTACCACCATGCAAATGTTGACGTGTAATAGAGCTTTTATGTTTGTTCATATTATTGTGCTGTAATGCTACCATGCAAATATTGACGAGTAATTGAGAGCTTTCATATGTGTTCAAATTATTGTGCTGTAGTGCTACCATGCAAATATTGACAAGAAACAGAGCTGTTATTTTTGTCCATATTATTGTGATGCAGTGCCAGCATGCAAATGTTGACGAGTAATATAGAGCTCTTATATTTTTTCACGTTATTGTGCTGTAATGCCACGATGCAAATATTAACTAGTTATAGAGAGCTTTCGTATCTGTTCACACTATTTTGCTGTAGTGCCACCATGCAAATATTAACGAGTGTTTGAGCTTTTATGTTTGTTCATTTAAGTGTGCTGTAGTACCACCATGCAAATGTTGACGTGTAATAGAGCTTTTATGTTTGTTCATATTATTGTGCTGTAATGCTACCATGCAAATATTGACGAGTAATTGAGAGCTTTGATATGTGTTCAAATTATTGTGCTGTAGTGCTACCATGCAAATATTGACAAGAAACAGAGCTGTTATTTTTGTCCATATTATTGTGCTGCAGTGCCAGCATGCAAATGTTGACGAGTAATATAGAGCTCTTATATTTCTTCACATTATTGTGCTGTAGTGCCACCATGCAAATATTAACTAGTTATAAAGAGCTTTCGTATCTGTTCACCCTATTTTGCTGTAGTGCCACCATGCAAATATTAACGTGTGATTGAGCTTTTATGTTTGTTCATATAAGTGTGCTGTAGTGCCACCATGCAAATGTTGACGAGTAATAGAGCTTTTATGTCAGTTCATATTATTGTGCTGTAGTGCTACCATGTAAATATTGACGAGTAATTGAGAGCTCTTATATGTGTTCACATTATTGTGCTGTATTGCCACCATGCAAATATTGACAAGTAAAAGAGCTTTTATGTTTGTTCATATTATTGTGCTGTAGTGCCATCATGCAAATGTTGACGAGTAATAGAGAGCTTTCATATCTGTTCACATTATTGTGCTGTAGTGCCACCATGCAAATGTTGACGAGTAATAGAGAGCTTTCATATTTGTTCACATTACTGTGCTGTAATGCCACCATGCAAATATTGACGAGTAATAGAGAAATTTCATATTTGGTCACATTATTGTGCTGTAGTGCCACCATGCAAATATTGACGAGTAATAAAGTGCTCTTATATTTGTTCACATTATTGTGCTGTAGTGCCACCATGCAAATATTGACGAGTAATAGAGAAATTTCATATCTGTTCACATTATTGTGCTGTAGTTCCACCATGCAAATGTTGACGAGTAATAATGTGCTCTTATATCTGTTCACATTATTGTGCTGTAGTGCCACCATGCAAATGTTGACGAGTAATAATGTGCTCTTATATCTGTTCACATTATTGTGCTGTAGTGCCACCATGCAAATGTTGACGAGTAATAATGTGCTCTTATATCTGTTCACATTATTGTGCTGTAGTTCCACCATGCAAATGTTGACGAGTAATAATGTGCTCTTATATCTGTTCACATTATTGTGCTGTAGTGCCACCATGCAAATGTTGACGAGTAATAATGTGCTCTTATATCTGTTCACATTATTGTGCTGTAGTGCCACCATGCAAATATTGACGAGTAATAGAGAAATTTCATATTTGTTCACATTATTGTGCTGTAGTTCCACCATGCAAATGTTGACGAGTAATAGAGAAATTTCATATCTGTTCACATTATTGTGCTGTAGTGCCACCATGCAAATATTGACGAGTGTTAGAGAGCTTTCATATCTGTTCACATTATTTTGCTGTAGTGCCACATTGCAAATGTTGACAAGTAATAGAGAGCTTTCATATCTGTTCACATTATTTTGCTGTAGTGCCACTGCTTGCCTTAGTCTTGCTTTGCTACATTATTGTGCTTTGATATCTGTTCACATTATTGTGCTGTAGTGCCACCATGCAAATGTTGACGAGTGATTGAGCTTTTATATTTGTTCATTTAAGTGTGCTGTAGTACCACCATGCAAATGTTGACGAGTAATAGAGCTTTTATGTCAGTTCATATTATTGTGCTGTAGTGCTACCATGTAAATATTGACGAGTAATTGAGAGCTTTCATATGTGTTCACATTATTGTGCTGTAGTGCTACCATGTAAATATTGACGAGTAATTGAGAGCTTTCATATGTGTTCACATTATTGTGCTGTAGTGCTACCATGTAAATATTGACGAGTAATTGAGAGCTTTCATATCTGTTCACATTATTGTGCTGTAGTGCTACCATGTAAATATTGACGAGTAATTGAGAGCTTTCATATGTGTTCACATTATTGTGCTGTATTGCCACCATGCAAATATTGACAAGTAAAAGAGCTTTTATGTTTGTTCATATTATTGTGCTGTAGTGCCATCATGCAAATGTTGACCAGTAATAGAGAGCTTTCATATCTGTTCACATTATTGTGCTGTAGTGCCACCATGCAAATGTTGACGAGTAATAGATAGCTTTCATATTTGTTCACATTACTGTGCTGTAATGCCACCATGCAAATATTGACGAGTAATAGAGAAATTTCATATTTGTTCACATTATTGTGCTGTAGTGCCACCATGCAAATATTGACGAGTAATAATGTGCTCTTATATCTGTTCACATTATTGTGCTGTAGTGCCACCATGCAAATATTGACGAGTAATAGAGAAATTTCATATTTGTTCACATTATTGTGCTGTAGTGCCGCCATGCAAATATTGACGAGTAATAGAGAAATTTCATATTTGTTCACATTATTGTGCTGTAGTGCCACCATGCAAATATTGACGAGTAATAATGTGCTCTTATATCTGTTCACATTATTGTGCTGTAGTGCCACCATGCAAATATTGACGAGTAATAGAGAAATTTCATATTTGTTCACATTATTGTGCTGTAGTGCCACCATGCAAATATTGACGAGTAATAATGTGCTCTTATATCTGTTCACATTATTGTGCTGTAGTGCCGCCATGCAAATATTGACGAGTAATAGAGAAATTTCATATTTGTTCACATTATTGTGCTGTAGTGCCACCATGCAAATATTGACGAGTAATAGATAGCTTTCATATTTGTTCACATTACTGTGCTGTAATGCCACCATGCAAATATTGACGAGTAATAGAGAAATTTCATATTTGTTCACATTATTGTGCTGTAGTGCCACCATGCAAATATTGACGAGTAATAATGTGCTCTTATATCTGTTCACATTATTGTGCTGTAGTGCCACCATGCAAATATTGACGAGTAATAGAGAAATTTCATATTTGTTCACATTATTGTGCTGTAGTGCCACCATGCAAATATTGACGAGTAATAGAGAAATTTCATATCTGTTCACATTATTGTGCTGTAGTGCCACCATGCAAATGTTGACGAGTAATAGAGAGCTTTCATATCTGTTCACATTATTGTGCTGTAGTGCCACCGTGCAAATGTTGACAAGTAAAAGAGCTTTTATGTTTGTTCATATTATTGTGCTGTAGTGCCACCGTGCAAATGTTGACGAGTAATAGAGTGCTTTGATATCTGTTCACATTATTGTGCTGTAGTGCCACCATGCAAATGTTGACAAGTAAAAGAGCTTTTATGTTTGTTCATATTATTGTGCTGTAGTGCCATCATGCAAATGTTGACGAGTAATAGAGTGCTTTGATATCTGTTCACATTATTGTGCTGTAGTGCCACCATGCAAATGTTGACAAGTAAAAGAGCTTTTATGTTTGTTCATATTATTGTGCTGTAGTGCCACCATGCAAATGTTGACAAGTAAAAGAGCTTTTATGTTTGTTCATATTATTGTGCTGTAGTGCCACCGTGCAAATGTTGACGAGTAATAGAGTGCTTTGATATCTGTTCACATTATTGTGCTGTAGTGCCACCATGCAAATGTTGACAAGTAAAAGAGCTTTTATGTTTGTTCATATTATTGTGCTGTAGTGCCACCATGCAAATGTTGACAAGTAAAAGAGCTTTTATGTTTGTTCATATTATTGTGCTGTAGTGCCATCATGCAATGTGACGAGTAATAGAGTGCTTTATATCTGATTGTGCTCCACCATGCAATTTGAAATAAAAGGCTTTATATTTGTCATTATTGTGCTGTAGTGCCACCATGCAAATGTTGACGAGTAAGCTTTAGTTATTATTGTGCGTAGTGTGCAATGTTGACAAGTAGCTTTATTTGTTCACATTATTGTGCTGTAGTGCCACCATGCAAATGTTGACGAGTAATAGAGAGCTTTCATAGTTGTTCACATTATTGTGCTCATGTGAGCTTAAAACTTGAAGCGGGAGTTTTAAGTATTGCATATATCTATATCGCTTTTTATCAAACGGCTTTTCACTTGCATTTGATGATTTTTTTCTCATACATGACCTCTCGGGGATTGTTCATATCGTGTGGGAGCGCTTATTTATTCATACAGTATAAAAAAAGATTGTTTTTACTGTTTTTTTTAATTGAGATCAGATATTCTGAACTTTTTTGACTGCTTTCGCTACGAAATTATACGGGCGTTGATGGACAAAATATGTCCTCGGCCAAAATCTGTGAAATATTGCAACTGGAGAAACATTTAATAGTATATATTTATAGTTAGATCTACAGTTAAAGTAGCGTTGGATTTTTTTTTAGATTCATAAAACAAACGATGGCTGAACTGCATGGCTCCTTTGAAGTCGATTTAACGTTAGTTATTACTTCAAAGTGTTGGCAACAGCCCCTGATAGTGGCAAACCATGCAGTGCAGTTACAGGAATTTATAGGAAGTTCATTCGAAATATATATCTCAACTAATAAACTAACATTGATAAAAGAAACAACCTTTTTTCGATTCGTAAAAATAATAATTGACAGCTAATGTATTTGTTACAGGGTCTTTGCTTATTCTAAAACCATATCAAAACAAGCGTAGTTAGTTACTTTTATTTACTTCAATAGATGCTTCTATTCTAATTTCATAACTGAACTGAAAACTAAACAAAGCACGGTATAGATTTGAAAATATCTAATCTGTCAGTGGTATATTAAGAAATTGTTTATAATAAAAGATTTTCACTAATGCAATGCTATTGATAACTATAATGATGGTGATGAAAATGATGATAATCTAATGTATGACGGATGGAACTGTTTTGTTGTTTTTACTGTTGTTACTTCTGTTGAACAATGTTGCTGTTGATGATGACGAAGGTGATGACTTTGATATATAAATATATCGACATCTGTCTAATTATCACACTGAATGATATAATATCAGCTAAATCACTATCGACTGTCGTCAAAATACATAAATTATCATACAGGCGTCATGTGCCTTGAGTGTTATCTTTACTGAGAACGCATAGAGGAACTCAGTGCCTTGAACCATGTGCCTTGAATGTTATTTTTACTCTGGACGAATAGACGAAAGCGGTGTCATAAAGAAACCATGTGCATTAAAATAACTGAGTACTCATAGAGTGACCCGCAGAAATCGTGTGCCTTTGATGTTATGTTTATTGAGAACCCATAGAGGAACCCAGTGCCATAAAGAAACCATGTGCATTGAAATAACTGAGTACGCATAGAGTGACCCGGTGACATAAAGAAACCATATGCCTTGAATGTTATGTTTATTGAGAACGCATAGAGGAACCCAGTGCCATAAAGAAACCATGTGCTTTGAAATAACTGAGTACGCATAGAGTGACCCAGTGACATAAAAAACATAAGCCTTGAATGTTATGTTTATTGAGAACGCATAGAGGAACCTAGTGCCATGAAGAAACCATGGGCTTTGAAATAACTGAGTACGCATAGAGTGACCCGGTGACATAAAAACACCATATGACTTGAATGTTATGTTTATTGACAACGCATAGACGAACCCAGTGCCATAAAGACACCATGTGCCTTGAATTTTATGTTTATTGAGAAAGCATAGAGGAACTCAGTGCCATAAAGGCACCATGTGTCCTGAATGTTATGTTTATTGAGAACGCATAGAGGAACTTAGTGCCATAAAGACACCATGTGCCTTGAATGTTATGTTTATTGAGAACGCATAGAGGAACTCAGTGCCATAAAGACACCATGTGCCTTGAATGTTATTTTTACTGAGAACGAATAGACGAACGCGGTGTCATAAAGAAACCATGTGCTTTGAAATAACTGAGAATGCATAGATAAACGCGGTGCCATAAAAAACCATTTGCCTTGAATGTTATGTTTACTGAGAACGCACGGAGGAACCCGGTGCTGCATAGAAACCATTTATTCCATAGATCACTTTACAGTCATTTAAAGTACAAGTAGAAAAGAAACAAGGTGATCAAAATGTAAGGAACACTGATTTTTTATATCAATTTTATTGGTTATAAGTCTGTCATTTTAATATATTTTAAAGAGCCTAAAACCAATACGTCGGGACAAAATACCAAAATTATGATACTGTTTTTGTTATAACATTTTTGCTCTAAATCGACATGAAAATGAAGACAATATCTAGAGAAAAAAGTTTTAAAAATTCCTGGCACAATATAGATTTTTTTATTCTCAGGGTATTTCGATGGCTATCAAGCGCGTACTTAACCTTTACCTTCTTTGTTTTTATCCGTCAGGAGCAGTTGCATACACTCCGAGATAACAAGCAACGTAAAATGCATTTCGAGTGTGCAGGGGTGGCTAGCCATTATGAAATATCTGTAGTTATGGTAATTGTTTCAGTCTAAACTTGTCATGGTCTGATCAATGAAAAGAAGGTTGTCATCAGTTTTCCCTTTGTTGTAACATTTAGATTGACTCTTCGTCGTAAATTCAATTGTCATAGCTTCTAACCATTCGAATTTTTTTCTATTTTAATAGTCAAATTTGTTATTTATTTTTCTTACTGGACTGTGCCTTGCCTTACCACAGTCTCAATCCTTATTTCATTTATTTAAAACAAATAAAAGTAATGGAAGTATTCCTATTTTCGCAAAATTGGAAACTTTAAGTTTACATGTCAATATCCTGAAAGTTCCGTGAAATAACCGTTAAAATACGAAATTTACTACGAATGATAGGACTCATAAGACCGTGTATGTCAACAGCTTACGATCTTAGCTCAAGTATTATTAAAACATATTTTTATGTCATAGGAAGTGTACAAATTCATTAATAATTTCTTTTTGTTTTTTGCTTGTTGGTTTGTTTGTTTTTTTTGGGGTTTAACGCCGATTTCAACATCTAGGTTATATCTCGGCGGTCAGTCCACCTAACCGGTTTTCCTAGATAACTAACCAGTAATTACCAATTTCTCCGCAAGTGACTGACTACTGTTCCCACATGATCTACTCTGAATCAGCGGTGAGAGACAAATGAACATTAGACACAATGGCTGAGATCAATTTTCACGGAGAAATTTTGCCCTGCCTAGGGGTCGAACCATCCTTTTTTTGCTTACTGCTAAATAACCCGGTCAGTCACATTCATACCGCTTAAATATACATTCCCGTCAGCCTGCAAGCCGAAAGAAGGCAGTTTGATTGCCTTAGTCGAATGGTAGCCATGTTGCAATTATTCACATCTGACAGACAAGCATAGAAAAGCATAGAAAACAGTGATGCAGTGAAAGTCCTTTCTGTTCTAAGGAACGTTGAATGCTATTGTTTTGAAATCTATTAATAGTACAAGTAACTGATAAGAGATACAGGTAACTTTTTGAAGGTTGGCAAAAACATGGCGGTTGATAAAAATGCAAAACATAGTGATTTTGTAATTACAGTTACAAAGTCATTTTTCATCAAATAATTCAATATTTTATATGATTTAAAAGGTCTGTCAACTCATATTTTACATATTTAAAAAATAATTGTCAAAACTGTTTACTTTTTTGTTTGTAAATGGTTAAACATAGTGCATCTGAGCTGCTAGAAAAATGCTGAAATGACAGTGATAAATTAGTTTAGTTTTCTTCTTTAAAAGCAAAAATTCAAATCTGCTTATATTTTCAAAATATGAATTTAAAGAGCTTTCAAATGTTATAAGAATCTTAAAATTTGGCTGACAAAGGAAAAAGTTATCTAAAGTTAAAAATTCTGCTGCTATCAAATGTATATAAATATTGGTTCTCTTTGCCAACCAGTAGTTCAGCTATATTTTGGTAACAGGTGCTTGTGATGTCATCAGTCAATGTGCCTATAATGTAAATACAATTGTCTTTTAAAGGTTATTCCGTGTTCGGTGTAATCAAGAATGTAATCATCGTCGGTGACCCCGGTACATATTCCGCACAACTACATTATGTAGATAAATAGAGTGAAACGGAATGGATCGAACGTGGGTTTCCGACGATGGAATGTAATTGACCTGCAGATAAAGCTTAAACTGATGTCCCTAGAGGTTGTCGCGTGCTGAACTTTGCATTGTTTGAACGTTTTCAAATGCTGAAGCAAGGAGTGTCTTATATTAAGAAACTTGTTGTTGCTTCTGTTGTTGTTGTTCTAGATGGGACTGTTGTACCCACTGATTTTCTCGACGGATCTCGGCGTCTCCATCGCCCCATTGCCAAAGTCCTGATTGGGCATGGCACCCTTGTGTTGGCTGCAGGAAAAAGAGAACTCGATATTTTTATCTGCCCAAATTGCAGATACGACATTTTTGTTTAAAGTGACTAACCCTAACTCTACCTCTAAATATAATATCTTACCACAGATTTTCCACCACTTGGCTAGGCCGTGTGTTAAAAACTGTAAAATGTGGTTATGCAACTTCATCTTCTTGCTGCTTACAGGCCCAAGCATTCTGTTAATGCTAGTATTAAGTTTTTATAACATTATTGTTTGTTTTTGTTTTTTTTTCGAATTTAGAGTCCAGATATAATAAATGCATGTAAAATGTTAAAGAAAGCAAGATATGACCATAATCATTTATTTGACCGAACATACAAAGGAAATAAAAAAGAGAAATATTTATGTGAAAGCATTGACTTTTGTGTATGCTTGTCCAAAATAAAATATTCGAGTTGCCTACCTTTAACGGTATTCCACGTTTTCCTGCAAATGCTGTTGGACGTCGGGGTGAAACAACACTAGCCATTGCCTGCATTTTCTGGTAGTCTGGTACCCAGCTTAGAACTATCATACAGCGCAGCATCAAGGGACAGATAATCCAGACTACATTATATGGTTGCTCAGTCTCACTACACATGCATAATGATATACCCGAATGAGCTCACACTGTTTTGGAAACGTAGTATTTGTTTACTATTTTCTGTATCGAAAAAATATGGAACTACTTCGATATGTTTATGTTTTACCTGAATCTTTCCATTAACTTGTTGATAGCCACACTCAATGGTTTATTGTAGAAATGGCTGTCCATGTCCATGACAATCTCTGCATCCCAAAGCCGTTAGCTATAATATAAAAATATAACAACTACTCAGTCATAAGCTCCGAGCACACTACGACAGCACACTATAACCTAAGCTTTACGGCATCAAACTATAACCTAATCTTTACAGCATCAATCTATAACCTAAACTTTACGGCATCAATCTATAACCTAAACTTTACGGCATCAATCTATAACCTAAACTTTACGGCAGCACTCTACAACCTTAACTTATGACATCAGACTATCAAAATTAAGTTTTAATGCATCACTCAATAACCTAATCTTTACCTTCTTATACTACCGTTATACATAATAGAAGCATAAGTAATATTTCTGAACATTTATCATGCTTACGTATCAGCCTTGACCATGTCTAACTATGCTTAATAAGGTATTTCTTTATTTTCGTTATCAGAACGCTTTTTAGCAACCCATAGTTTTTCAATATGTACTTGAATTTGAATTTCGTGTGACTACTAAAAGCAATATACTGTATAGTATTTCATCAAGCTTGTATCCATCCGTCTTTACACACCAGTCACTGGTGATAGAAGGTAGTAATATGTTCTGGTACTACAATACAACTTGATGGGCGGGATTTCTGGTACATGTCTGTTAATAAGTAGGAAAATATATAAAATTCCTTACCTAGAGAAGTGCGATGAAAGAAAAATATACAAAATAATAACAAAAATAGTCATGATGCTTTTTCGCGTCCTTCCATTTTTGAAACTATAATTTCATGTGATGCCGGGCATTGCTCAAAAGTTGTGGACTTATTTTTCATAAAAAAAGGACAAATAAGGTGACACAATGTAATAAATAACTACACTGATACTCAAAGAGGCAACAAGTTGTCTCAAAGTGATGTAAGAATTATTATCTAAAGCTATGAGTAAAATTAGTGTCAGAATAAATTGAATCTATTCTGCGACATCACTGCGGGTCAATAGTCCGGTAATAACGAGCAGGGGTCTCGACTTCGATCCCTCTCACCTCCTCAAGTTTTACCTATTGTCTTTCGACTGAGATGATATACTTAAGTTCCATTTATCGGTGTTATACACTGAACATGTTAAAGAGCACTATGCGTCTCTGAAATTGATGGATCCCTGACCCCTCATATTTGCATGATTTAACAAAGAAGTACAGTTATATTTTCACCACAAACAAGTATTTAACAAAAGAGCACATGAACTGTCTAAGGCGTCGATTATTGGGAATCGGTAACGGCGACATATAAATTCAGATAGATATATAATGTTATTGTGATTGTTTCCTAAGATTAAACAGTAGTCAGTAACAGTTAATTCACTATTGAGTTTATATACGTCACCAAAACAAAGGCCGAACATTGTAAACAGGTTTTATTATTGGATTTTTTTTCTTTTTATTTCGAACTTTTTGAGCAGCCCTTACAAATCTAAGAGCTTTTTTTGGTATATATATATATATATACTTTATATTTTCCTCTATATTTTGTCGTTTTTGATATGTCATATCTTCTAGTGGAGAGCTCTTCTTGCGTTTTTGAGGTACACGCTCTATATCCATTGCTAGATGTTCAAATCTGTTTGGAGTTTCAAATGTTAGTGGTCGATTTATAGTAACCTGCTGTCCTGCTTTTCGTGCGCCATGTTGCAGAGGACGCTGGCTTTGACGGTGGTCAAATATTTCATTTTGGTCTGCATTTGTACCATAGCCAGGAGCGTTGAGTGGAGTTACGTAACAAGTACGCCCTCTATTGTCAATATAAACTCCGCTATTAATTTTGTATAACTTATTGTTGACAAAAACCCGATCTTTAACCAGCGACACTTTCTCGCCTTGCTCAGACAGATGACGTGCCACAGGATAGAGCTTTTTGCGACGCTCTTCGATTTCACGGGGAAAATGTTCATATATTTTGACACGTTGTTTCATGTTATTCAGAATTATGCCAGCTCTGCGAACAGTGTTTCTATCACTTAGTTTTTCAAATTTAGCTATTATCGGGCGTGGTCGCTTGTTAATAGCTGCTTTAACTGGGTTACCAACTCTGTATACACGCTCAAACTTGAGATTCTCGATGGTCACAAGTACAGCTCTATTTATTGTATCATTTTCTATCAGTTTTTTTCGGTCAGTTCATTTATCAATTTGCTCTACATTCACAGTGGATGTGGAATCGATAATCGATGGTGATCAGACGTGTTTTTCTGTGTTCTGATATATACGGATAAAATGGATTATAATATTGGTTAAATTTCATCTTTTTGGGTTCTGACAGTGGTGGATTGTCGATGAAATGATGTACCTTATATGAAAACAGTTAAATTCATTTTGAGAAAATTGCAAAGGATTTTTCGATTCAATATGGTTTTCCCTTTACCTGTGTACATGTATATACCATTATTGGATTTAACAAGTGTTCACCTATATGTAGAGGATTAGTGCGATTAGTGTGATATTCTTTTGTTACTACATTGTATATAGTTTTGTGTCTAACAGCCTATGTGAAAGGATTTTGGCTATTCTGTTGTCAGTCCAGTGTGTAAAATGAATATCTTGTGCCTCCATATGTCTGCTTCTTATGTTATTTTCAAAGCAAAATATGATGTCATCTGATACGCCGCTTCGACAGAGTCAACCTAAAAGACCTTTGAGCTCTCCTGAATTTGAAGTTGAGACTAAACGAACAACTTATGCTCAGGCAGTCATGTCGTCTCCAGTTTCATCTCCTAGTGAGTCTTCTTTTTCAGCTATACCCAGCCTCAGTATTCCGGATGAAGCAATGGGTAAAATTGCTGATCTTTTAGTTGAGACATTCAAAGGTCAGATAGAATCATTAGCAGATAAAATCGTTTCCGGTGTAGTTGATAAGCTAAATGACAAAATTGAGTCCCTAGAAAGTCTCAACACTGAGCTGGTTCGTGAAAATTCTGAACTTAAACGGAAAATTGATCATCTTGAAGAAAAAAAAGTACATGACCAGGAACAATATTCTCGCCGGAATTTACTTAGAGTATCCGGAATACCTGAATCAAAAGATGAGGTAACAGATGAGATCATCTTATCTATGTGTAATGCTGTTGAAGCTGATATCTCTCTTTGTGAAATTGACAGATCACATAGAGTTGGCAGACCAAAAAGAGCTAAATCAAAATTAGGTTTATCAAAGTCTATCGATGTAAATGATAAACCTAGGGATATTATTATTAAATTTACTTCGTACCGCTTTCGCCAAAAACTTTTTCTCAGGCGGTCTTCACTGAAAAATCATGGATATAAAAACGTTTATGTTAACGAAGACCTCACGCTGAAACGAAGTAATCTCCTATTCAAGGCACGCGAACTCGTGAAATCCAAACATCTTATTGGCGCTTGGTCTTCCAATGGTAAGATTCTTGTGAAAGACAATAAATCAAAACTCCATCATATTTCAGATGTTGATGACCTTGACATGTTCCTTCTGGATGAGCCACGTACGGAAACAACACCAGAATAGGATATGCTTTAGTAATGTTGGAACTGTACACTAGAAACATATATCTGCTTGGTATTTGTCTATACTAGTGATCTTTGTTTAATGTATCCACGACACTCTAGTTCTTCTCAACATGAAATATGTTGTTAAATATTTATTTCTACCACTATGTAACTAATATGTCTTTATCGTCTCTGCAGATCCCATTTTAGTATCGGTAAGATGCTGCACATGTTTCTTTTTTCCTATTATTTTTTAATATATCTTTCATTATTTTTTCATGTCTTGTCAAACTTGAAACTTTTACTCTGTCTTTGTGAAAATAATCTTGTTTATACATGTAACCGGGTCTGTTATTTCCATTCTAAGGGAAATAACTCATTTATTAATAATTCAGTTTTGTGAGGTTTAAGGGAGGCTAATCTTGCAGGCTTGTTTTAACTTTATACTTATCTTGACTTTTATTGTACAGAGTAATCTGGATTTGTCACAGTTCGTGATTTTAATTGTCATGTGACCTTTTGTCTGGGAAAATTGAACTGGCAGTCAGCCATATTACTTCTTTGTGTGAAGATGTTTGTTGCAACTAATGATCAAGTTCTACTTGTTCATAGGTTTGTAATTGTCCAGAAGGTTGTTAATTCTTTGCTTTAAATACAAGGAATTACATTAAATGTAATAATGTATTCATTTGCTGTAAATATTACTATTTCTCAGAATTTTGATAATTGAAAGTTGTTAGATTAATGACTGAGTTTCAGAACAGCTTTTATAGGTTTCATTCACATTTCTATCTGTTACTCACTCCTAATGATTAACTTTGTAGTAACATCCACCCACCAGTATGAGAGAAGAGAACTATTTTGTACAGTGCTGATTTGGTTCGGTGACTGATTGTAGAAGTTAATTAAGAAGATCACTCATCCCATAGATGGTAAGCAATTGATTGTGCTGTTCATGTTTATTATTATTATATATGTTTTACTGTATTTTAGGGCAGAATAATTCAAGAGGCCACTAGACGCGTCTACGAGAGAAATGTATTTGTATTGTGTATTGTCTGTAATGTGTATTATGTAATATTCATTATGCCATATGATTTATTATCTTTTTATATTGATTTCAGAGTGTGTTGTCGCATTCAGTTTGACTGAAATGATAATAAACATATAGAAAGAACTTTGGTGTAAACTTGCCACTTGAACCTCGAACCCATAACCTCTGGAGTGCACTGGACTATTTATAAGCCCCAGTAACCCCTAATACATCTGGCGCCCAACGTGGGACCCGAGGGTTTTTTACAAAGGGAGTCGTGACGACCAACTACAAACATACATCCAGCATACCCCATCTATGAAATGTTCACGAACCAGGATACAGCTCACTTCCAGAATTAAACACAGGCATCGACACGGATATCAACACAGACGATTTGGACTCTATCAGTGAAATTTGTGTTATTTCTGAGGCACTATTTAGAATATAGAGATTGACACTTTATGTGCTAGTGGCCTACAGATTAAGTAAGATATTGTTGGTACATCTTTACAGTATACAGTTTACAGTGTGAGTACATAATTTTTTGATAAATTATCATAGATTGCAGTTATATCTTAAAATTTAAGATATATCATTTTTTTGTTGTTTTTTTTTTTTCAAAAATGTAGCTCTTCAAATAACTGCAGTGTGTGAATAAATTTATCCTATTTTCAGTGTGATATTGTAGTATGTAAGGAAAGAAAATCACTTGCACAGTAATTAGACAACTAATTGGTGATAGGGTACTAAAAGTTGTTTTGAAGCTTAGTCAGCCTATTTTAAAAGTTTCAATCTCTAAAATTTAAATAAGAATCAGATCAATTTATTGATTCCTGGTAACAAGTCAGTATTATTCTAGGCTTAAATTGGTGATTGATTGGTTCCTGTGTTTTGTTTGTATAGAGGACATTTAACCTGTCGGGTGCATTCTGTGTACTGATTTAACCTTTGTGACCTGAGGTGATCCAGTTCATTGGATTTCATTGGTTGTTTATTTTGGCTTGGTGACCTTTATGACCACATGACAGTCACATGACGACTATTTTAAGAAGATTTAGCTAAATTTAGACTAAACACCTGTAAAACCACTCAAGCAAGTAGTTTGCAGTCATTCATAGTGTGTAGTATTCCAAATATAGTACATAATTATACTGTACAGTAAATATAGGTCATAGATTTAACAGCTGGTGAGTTGTTGTAATAATTGGAAGGCAAAATTAAAGGTTAAAACACTTTAATTCAAAAAATACTTTGAATTATAGTATAGATAGAGCTTGGAAATAATTTAATTTTTTTTTTAAATTATTTCCCAGTTTTAGAAAATAAACAGATTTAATCACATTTCTGTCAGATTTAAAAAAAAACTGATTGAAAGTAATGAACATAATGATTGTCTAAAATAAAATTAAAACTTTTATTCCATTGTGGGATATTGTTCCAAATTGGAATTTAAAATATTTATCTAGAATAAATAATAATTCAAGATTGGTATAGTATCCCAACTTGAATGTAGCTCAAAATAGTTAAAACTAAAGTAATAGTTCAAGTCATATAGCTTAATTGAGTTCAGATTAAGCTATAGTGACAGTTCAAGTTTTCTACTTTAGTTTTAGTTCAAGTTAAAATAGTTCAATCCTTTCAGGAAAGAATTATTTTAATTCAAAGCTAGCTTAAACAAATAAAAAAAAATAATCTGAAAGTTGATCGTTAATTATCGCGTTACGTATTGGCCAATTCGCGTTGTTTTAATTGAGCTCATAGAAATTATTGTTTGCTGTTCCTTACAGTAAATTTAATAATTTGTATAATAAGTTCCGCATTTTGAACATGTGTTGTATTTTTTTTTTTGTATTTTTTGAATTAGTGAAATAATCTGAACATATTGATAGTGTGTTTAGAACTTTATTTTTGAAACACGGATTTAAGAAATTGAATCTTGAAAGAGAATATATTTGAAATAGCTTTGGACTTGAAGTTTTGTGAAAAGTAAGCTGACTGAAAGTGCGAGATATTGCGCAATTACTTTCAACAGGAATAATACGGAAATCAAAATCACCATGGTCCAGTAACGTAGTTTTAGTTAGAAAGAAAAATGGGAAACTTCGGATGTGCGTCGACTATCGAATGCTCAATGACCGCACTGTCAAGGACGCTTACGCACTACCACGAATAGAAGAAGTCTTCGACGTCCTTAAAGGAAGCAAATATTTCAGCACCATCGACATGAAAGCAGGGTACCATCAGGTAGAAATAGAAGACAACCATAAAGAGAGAACAGCCTTCACTGTAGGTTCTTTGGGATTTTTTGAATATTCTAAGATGCCATTCGGACTAAGTAACTCCCCCGCCACATACCAAAGGCTTATGGAAGAGTGCTTGGGAGACTATAATATGACCATTTGTGTCATTTACTTAGACGACCTCATAGTTTTTGCGGACTCTTTTGAAGAACATCTTAGACGCTTAGATCTCATCTTAACACGACTGAAGGAATGCAAACTGAAATTATCTCCTGAGAAATGTTTCTTCATCCAAACCAGAGTTAATTTTCTAGGACATGTTGTTTCGGCTGATGGTGTGGAGACAGATCCCGACAAGATTGAAAAGGTGAAGAACTGGCCAACACCTTCCAACTCAGATGAACTCAGGTCATTTTTAGCTTTTGCTGGTTATTATCGCCGCTTCATACGTGATTTTAGTAAAATCACAAGACCACTGGCTGACTTATTACCGCCAACATCAACTAAGAAAGGATCAAAGAAACCCAAGAAAGAATGGATCTGGACATCAAAAGAACAAGAAATATTTGAGAATTTAAAGAAAACATTATCTGAACCACCTATTTTGGCATATCCCGACTTTACTAAATCATTTGAGTTGCACACGGACGCCTCGACAAATGGATTAGGCGCGATCCTTTATCAAACAGAAGGAAAAGACAAACGTGTAATTGCTTTTGCTAGTAGATCCTTAACAAAATCAGAAAAGAAATACAGTGCTTATAAACTTGAATTCTTAGCCTTAAAGTGGGCCATTACAGAAAAGTTTTCAGACTATCTTCAAATGAAACCATTCACTGTGCTCACAGACAACAACCCTTTGACCTACATACTTACCTCTGCTAAACTAGATGCAACTGGTCAACGTTGGGCTTCTGCACTTGGACAATACAATTTTGACATTTTCTATAGAGCAGGCATTCACAATACAGATGCTGATGGACTTAGCAGATATCCATTTGAAAAAGAAAACAACAACAGTGAACATAATACCAAGAATAGCAGTTACGACAATAACAGTAACAACAACAACATTGACAACAATAACGACAACAACAGATACAATCAGAAAATAGAAAATGAAGCAGTCAGAGCAATATGTAGTTCAACAACAATACCAGCTTACATAGAAATAATTCCCTGCAGAAATATAAACATCATTGAAGCAACAGAGGATCCTAGCCAAGTCATTTCACAAATAGAATTCAGAGAAATTAGGAAAAGTCAGAGAGAAGATCCGGTCATAGACAAATGGAGAATAGCCATTCTTGATCAGAAAATCCCTAGAGGTACTCTTACAAAGGAAGATTTGATAATGAAAAGATACTTTCATCAGTTTATAATGAAAAGAGGTGTATTATACCGAAAAGTCAAAGAAGGTGATACAGTCAGAGAGCAATTAGTAATTCCAGCTAAATATAGAAAAGATGTGCTTAAAGGTTTGCATAGTGATATAGGGCACCCTGGTCGAGACAGGACTCTCAGACTACTACGCGATAGATACTTTTGGCCAGGTATGACAACAGAAACAGAAAAATATATAGAAACTTGTGAAAGATGCATCAAGAGAAAGTCTAGAAGCAATACAAGAGCGCCATTGGTAAATGTTACCACGACATACCCATTAGAATTGGTGTGTACGGATTTTCTAACACTTGAAGAATCTAAAGGAGGTATTTCAAATATTCTCGTGATTACGGATCATTTTACCAAATATGCCCTTGCAATTCCAACTCGCAATCAAACGGCAAAAACAACAGCAGAAACCCTTTACAATCAGTTTATTCTTCATTATGGTATTCCAACCAGACTACACTCAGACCAAGGACCAAACTTTGAATCAGAAATCATAAAAGAACTCTGCAAATTGTTAGACACCAAGAAAAGTCACACCACTGTATATCACCCAATGGGCAATTCTACCCCAGAACGCTTTAATAGAACGCTACTAGACATGCTAGGCACATTGGAAGCTTCACAAAAACAAGACTGGAAGGCATATGTTCCGTCATTAGTATTTGCATATAACTGTATTCCTCATGAGTCTACAAATATAGCTCCATTTGAACTGATGTTTGGAAGAAAAGCAAAGCTCCCCATAGATAGCATGTTCGAGCAAGCAACAGAGGATGAAGCAGTTAAGAAAACCACAAAAGAATACATTGAGAACCTCAAAGATAGAATGAAGAAGACATTTAATATTGTAAGAGAAGTCAATGACAAAGCAAGAGCAAAACAGAAGAAGTATTTTGACATCAAAGCCAAAGCAGCAAAAATAGCAATTGGAGATCAGGTCTTAGTAAAGATATTAAAATTTGAAGGAAAACACAAGATTGCCGATAAGTTTGAGGATGAGATATATGAAGTTATAGAACAGCCAAGAGTTGACATACCCGTCTACAAACTAAGATCACTGGATTCAAAATTCGTCAAAACACTACATCGGAATCATCTTCACCCTGTGAAACACAAGGTTATAAATGATGATATAGATGGTGAACATGACAAAACAACAGTGGCAGAGAAAGAAACGGTGGTAGAAAAAGAATTAGATTTAGAGAAGAAGAGAGCATCCAGACAAGTCGACGTCGACGTTACTTCTGATGATGATTCAGACGAGGATGATGTTTTTGTAGAGTTTACAAATACTGATGGGGACGCCCATATACCTGCTGAATCACAACCTGAACACAGTGGAGGTATAAAGGAGAACAACCAAGACAAAACAGAGGATGTAGAAGAAATTCATATCACTGAAGCAACAGATGATGACGCTACAGAGGTTGTTAGTGAACTTGTGGATACAGAGGATCCAGTAGAAACTGTAACATTAAGTAATAACAGTGAAACGCTGGAACGTATCACTGAAGATACAATCAGTGTAGTTGATGAAGAGAACAACTCGTTAACTCAAGATAACGAGAAGACAGACGGATATGTCAATGAAGAGAAATCTAAAGACAATCAGACAAAGGAAAGGACAAAAGAGGAGGACAGTATAAAAACAGATTTGAAAGTTGGAAAAAAGGATGAAAAAGTACTAACAGATACTAATAAAAATCAAACTGCAGAAGACAGTAGAAATGTAACCGAAAGAAGACCAGATACTTTACAACCACCAGTTCCAGCACCGAGAAGGTCAAGTAGAGAGCGAAAACCGCCTTCGAGGTTTGCTGAGTATCACATGAACTTAGTTGTGCCTAGACCTTATGATAATAAGATTCATGCAATGAATATTTTAATGAGTTCTGGAGTTCTGAATGAAGTAGACACCGAGGTTGCTCACAGATTGCTTGAAGCTGTCATGAAATGAATTGTACTACGCATTTATTTGACTTGAAGTATATACTGAATGATTTTAATAAACTGTTTTTATAATTTTAAATGAAGTGCTTGTTTTTTTTTTGTTTTTTTTTTCAAATTCAGAATGCGAGGACGCATTTTGAACAGGGGGAGCGAATGTCGCATGTTAAATTTTATTATTATTACAGCCTCGTTTGTTCATTCGGTATACAATATCGTTTATTCATATTGGTTTCAGCTAGTAATACTGTATAATATATAGTATGTAAGAAGTTTGGTATGTACTTACTTGGTAGTGCATGTAGTGTAGGGAGATATGTAGATAGACATAGGTAGAGTGGACCTAAGACATTTGGACAAATGACGGGACGTCATTTTCAGGCCAGGGAAGCATGTAACCGGGTCTGTTATTTCCATTCTAAGGGAAATAACTCATTTATTAATAATTCAGTTTTGTGAGGTTTAAGGGAGGCTAATCTTGCAGGCTTGTTTTAACTTTATACTTATCTTGACTTTTATTGTACAGAGTAATCTGGATTTGTCACAGTTCGTGATTTTAATTGTCATGTGACCTTTTGTCTGGGAAAATTGAACTGGCAGTCAGCCATATTACTTCTTTGTGTGAAGATGTTTGTTGCAACTAATGATCAAGTTCTACTTGTTCATAGGTTTGTAATTGTCCAGAAGGTTGTTAATTCTTTGCTTTAAATACAAGGAATTACATTAAATGTAATAATGTATTCATTTGCTGTAAATATTACTATTTCTCAGAATTTTGATAATTGAAAGTTGTTAGATTAATGACTGAGTTTCAGAACAGCTTTTATAGGTTTCATTCACATTTCTATCTGTTACTCACTCCTAATGATTAACTTTGTAGTAACATCCACCCACCAGTATGAGAGAAGAGAACTATTTTGTACAGTGCTGATTTGGTTCGGTGACTGATTGTAGAAGTTAATTAAGAAGATCACTCATCCCATAGATGGTAAGCAATTGATTGTGCTGTTCATGTTTATTATTATTATATATGTTTTACTGTATTTTAGGGCGGAATAATTCAAGAGGCCACTAGACGCGTCTACGAGAGAAATGTATTTGTATTGTGTATTGTCTGTAATGTGTATTATGTAATATTCATTATGCCATATGATTTATTATCTTTTTATATTGATTTCAGAGTGTGTTGTCGCATTCAGTTTGACTGAAATGATAATAAACATATAGAAAGAACTTTGGTGTAAACTTGCCACTTGAACCTCGAACCCATAACCTCTGGAGTGCACTGGACTATTTATAAGCCCCAGTAACCCCTAATACATACACAGCCCTCTATTTCAATAATCAATTTGTTTATCCTACCACATAGGTAATGAAATAGTAGGATTTAGAGCGGCTGTGGGATTCTTTTATGTTAAGACACATGCATGTCGCACGAATGTAAAATTTTGCTATAATTTTGAAATTATTATTTTAAACATTGTATTGAATTTTTTATATGTTTTCTACATAGTTTAAAACACTCAATGCTCACTACCTTATACAGATTTCGTAGCTTAGAATACTTTGTATTTTTATGTTTGCTTATGATATTAGCTGGGGATATTGAATTGAACCCAGGTCCTTTACGTAATATCTGTTGTATAGATTATCTATCTTTTTTTCATCTAAATGTTAGATCGATTCGTCGTAAAATTGATTATATAAAGAACCATTTTTTAAATTTTGATATAATTTGTTTTACGGAAACTCACCTTACAAATAATTTTGATAATGATGAACTAATTCTAGGTTTTGAAAACTTATTTTTTCGTAAAGATTTTACTGCGTATTCTAGCGGCTTATTGGTGTACGTTTCAAATATTCTTGTCTCCCGTAGATTAGCTGAACTTGAAAGTAATGCTATTCACTCTATTTGAGTAGAAATTAATACAGGAAGGATGAAGTTTCTTTTAGGTTGTATATATAGACCACCTAATACCCCGATTTCGTTTTGGGATGATTTCGATCGTATGATCGAACAAGCGTTTGATTATAATCCTAACATAGTAATCTTAGGTGACATCAATGAAAATCAGTTACTAAATAGAACATATTTAAAACAGTGTTTACTTTTGTACAATATGGCAAATGTTATAAATAAGCCTACAAGAATTACTGATACTTCATCAACATTAATTGATCCTATAATTGTTTCTGACTCAATCACAACTATACATAATGAAACCATTGCAGTCCCATCTAGTATAAGTGATCACTTTGCTACTAGCGTAATATTGAAAATACCATTTTCGAATATAAAAGTATCAAAAAGGCATGTCTGGCTGTATAATCATGGTGACTTTTGTAAATTAAACAATCTTATTGAACAAGAAGATTGGAATTTCATTGACGCATCTACTATTGATGTAGCGGCTGTGACCTTCTCAAACAGACTTTTTGAACTGATGAAACAATGTATTCCTTACAAAGAAATTAAAATCCGACCATATGATAAACCATGGTATGATTCAGTCATCAGATCCTTTTCACTTAAACGCGATCGTCAGCGTTCTATTGCAATCAAGTCAAATTCTCCGCATCATTGGAGTAAATATAAGGCTTTGCGAAATCGTGTTAACAACATGAAAAAATACGCTCAAGAAAAATTCTACGGTAACTTGGAAGAATATATACATGATACATGCAATAAGAACTCGAAACAATACTGGAAATTACTTAAAAGGCTTATGAAATCGAATTCTTTTTCAGAAGTAATACCGCCATTAAAATCATTAAATCAAGACGGTGAAGAAACAATTTATATTACTGATTCTGAAAAAGCCAACTGCTTAAATGAATACTTTGCTTCTATATCTAAAATAGATGATTCGTCTGTTGACCTTCCATGTTTCCAGTCGTTAACAGACAAAGTGCTAGACAAAATTATTGTAAATGAATATGAGACCAGCGATATTATACGTAATCTAGTTACTAAGAAAGCGGTAGGTGAAGATTTGATAAGCCATATACTTCTTAAACGTACATGTCATACTATATAAAAACCGATTACTATGCTTTTTAATCGATCATTACACGACTGTTCCTTCCCGAAATGTTGGAAATCAGCCATTGTTATGCCTCTGTTTAAAAAAGGAGATGCTAGTGTTTCTTCAAACTATCGTCCTATATCATTGGTTAGTTGTGTCGGCAAAGTTATGGAAAGAGTAGTGTATAAACATTTATATAATCACTTGATTTCTAATAACCTTATATATTCCAAGCAGTCAGGCTTTTTGAGGGGACATTCTACAGTATACCAATTAATTGACATATATAATCAAATAGCAAGAGCAATAGATACTAAACAGTTCACATGTATCGTATTTTGTGATATATCAAAGGCATTTGATCGTGTCTGGCATAAGGGACTTTTATTCAAATTAAAACAAAACGGTATTCACGGAAAACTCTTAGACTGGATTTAAAGTTATTTAGACAATAGAACCCAGAAAGTAGTACTTGGTTCATCTATTTCTGCTGAAGTTTCTGTTACTGCCGGCGTCCCTCAAGGCTCAGTCCTTGGTCCTCTCTTTTTCCTTGTCTACGTTAATGACATAATTGATCAATTACTCGGTATAACACGTCTGTTTGCGGACGACACCTCTTTATCTTGCACAACTTCAAATATTAATGACTTAGAAGGTATAATTAATCATGATTTAACATTGATTCACTCTTGGTCAAAAAAGTGGTTAGTAGAATTTAATCCCAACAAAACTGAAGCTATTCTTTTTACGACAAAACCAAATGTTACAATGCCAAATATTTTGTTTGACAATATTCCTGTTTCTTTCGTGAAATGTCATAAGCATCTTGGGCTTACACTTAGTTCCGATGGTAAATGGCATGAACATATTGAACAGATAACAAAATCTGCTTCAAAGCTTTTATGTATAATGAGGAAATTAAAATTTTCTGTTAAACGACAAACATTAAATCAAATATATATTGGTTACATAAGACCTATTTTAGAGTATGCGTCCATTGTTTGGGATGGATGTTCCACATACGAACAAAACATTCTTGATAAAATTTAAAATGAAGCAGGTCGAATAGTGATAGGATTAACTAAATCTGTTGCACTCCATAAACTTTTCAGTGAACTTGATTGGTTACCCTTATCTGATCGCCGAAATTATCTTAAACTTGTTACTATGTATAAAATGCATAAAGGTGACTGTCCTGATTACTTGAGAAATTTGTTGCCAAATCTTGTGACGTCAATTTCTGATTATAACCTACGAAATAGAGATAATTATGAAATAAATTCCAGACGCACCCAGATATACACACAGTCATTTATTCCTTCAGCTGTTGACCTCTGGAATAATTTACCTCTTGAATTCCGTAATTTAGACACATTATCAAAATATAAAAGGGCATTAAGAAAGTTTTACTCGAACTCTTCTTCTGTCCAAAAGTATTTATTCATTGGTGATAGAAAAACAGCTGTGGTCTATGCTAGGTTAAGAAATCAATGTAGCAACCTAAACTCACATTTATTTTATAATCGTTTGAAAATAGGGAAAATTGCTCATGTGGTTATCCGAATGAAAATGTAGAACATTACTTCTTTAATTGTCCATTTTATGCTCAACAACGAGTAAAACTTTTTCATAGTCTACGCGCCTTTCGACCTCTTAATTGCAAAATGCTTCTTTATGGTAATTCAAGATATTCGTTCGATGACAACTGTTCGATTGTTATTGCTGTACATAATTATATCAGAGCGACAAAACGTTTCAATTAATTACCACAAAGATATTTTTATCTAAACATATCCTAGTATTTTTACCTTTCAAGACAAGACTTTTTCCTTTTTTTCTTTCATTTATTAAAATGTGTTTTTCTTTTGCATTTAAATTTCTTTTCTGTATGTTTTTCAATCTAAGTATCTTAAATGTATGAATGTGCATTTTTTTTATTTAAACTTTCTAATTATTTCCATATATATGTATAGCTGTAAGTAACCATAACCATCAGACTTGTGTAACTCTTAATTCATTTGGGGAAGATCGTTAACTAAGTTGTTAGAACTTGTGATCTAACCCTTTTTTCCATTTTAACTAGTTGGTGTGTATTAATTATACCTGCGTATGTTGCAATATCTTTTGGAAATAAAATATGTTTAAACTAAACTAACTAAACTGCATGTAAGTGCTGTTGCTATGCTATGTTTTTTAATCACTTCTTAGCCTCCAATTTTTAATCATTCAATTTTTTTATGGTTCTGTTACACGTCCAGCAGCTAGGTCTTTTCACATATTTTTATCTCAGATATCACTTGTTTTTGTACGTGTTATCACGTCTAATTTGTCATTGTTGTTGTCTAGCCTAATTAATTTGGCGTTGACGGTTTGACGTATAGACCTTTTCCTGGTTATTGTCACACCGTTGAAAAATAGACATCGTCTGTCAGAAATTTTCTCGATGTCTCTTCGACAAGTCTGATTAGTTGTTGCCATACTTGATTACTTTGTGTACAGTCGGTTAAAAAGCGCATGTCATTATGTTGCTTGTTTCACTGTCTTGCCGACGCAAGTAAAACTTATTATATCTCATACCTGTAACTACACTTTATAACAATCATTTCTGTGAGACAAAATTCTTTACATAAATCCTTGTTGCCTTGTGTATCCGTTTCGTTATTAAGTGTCCATTGCATATTTTTATTAACTGTCACTTCGACGCATGCGCACACAGACGTAATGTAATGGCGGGAGAATGAATTCCATATCTTGTTCAGTCAAATAAACTTCTGTGTAGCACTTGAACGCTTTAAAAAAGGTAATATACAATCCATATTCGTATTTCAATTCTGTTTTACAACACTGAGTTTAGTCGTTCTTTAAATGTCATACTAGTAAACAAAATGTATGCAGCAGTTTTGGGAACTGAAAAAAGTGATGGAAATCAGCTGTCAAAAGTCGCGTGTCAGGAACGTTAAAATTGTAAAGATAAAACAAAGTAAACAAGACTTTTATGCTCCCCGAAGAGAGAGCATATAGTCGCCGCCTTATCCGTCCTTCCGTCCGTCACACTTGCCTGGAGAAAGTATTGAAGGAATTTGATTGAATCTTAACATATTGATGGAAGTGCAGTGTCCAAGAACCATAATTCTACCTTGCATATTTTTTTTTTTTAGATATCTCCCTCAAGTTAATAATGCTTGTCTGGAATATAACTCCTAAACTGTCCATAATATCTCATTGAAAATTCACACAGTTATAGAGACTATTCAGAAGAGGTGCAGTGTAAAAAAATACTTAACTCTTATTTACTTAGTTTTAGAATTATCTCCCTTTATAATACTTAATGGTTGTCTGGATATTAATTCTAAAAGTAATGAAGAAATTTAATTAAAATTTCACACAGTCATAGATACTAGTGAGTGAAAGTGCACCTTTAAAAAACCATATGCCTATGTTGCTTCATTTTTGAGTTACATGTAGAGTAAAATTCCTCTATTAAGACCACCATTGGGTATAAAGGGAAGTGGTCTTAATTGTGAGTTGGTCTTAATACTGGGTTTAGTCCTCGGAAAAAGACTTAACTGAACTTTTTCTTTGAGATTAAATTCTTTTCTTTTTTGTTTTTCCATGCTGGAGATTTTGTCTGACTCAATATCTAACTAAATATTCGGAGTTTTGAAGTTGGAATAAGTTTTAAAATAAAATGTTATGTTTTTTAACAGAATTAGCCCTTAACTACATTAACTCAATATTTTATTCAACCAAGCAAAAACATTTTCTTATTCAATCAACATAGGAAGCATTGATCTAAAATTATATTTTGCTTTGAACCCTTGCAAACTGAAAAGTAATTATCTGCCAATTATGTAACATTTGGTAAAATTAAAAACCAAATTTCTAATACATTTGCTGTGTAGTTTTATGTGTACTTCTGTCATTGAAAACGCTCGTTATTGTATAGCAAAATCGATCAATAATTTTGTCAAGCGCATAGACGATACAGATGTCGCAGTAGGGTTTACATGTTGTATGTTTTCTTTAAATATAGGGAAGCAGTTTAACATGTGTAAATTGGAAACCAGTCAATTTATTTTCTGAAAATAGGGTCAGCTGTTCCGAGAAGGACCTGAAGCAATTACTTTCAGTTTTGAATTGTCATTCTCTCCGTTAACAAATATGAGCATTCGTAAACAAATGCATCAGAATGACAGTTCTATACATTTAAATGATATTTTAAAGCGTAAAATTCGCCGAAATGCGTGTAATCAGGAACTTTGTGAACCTCGATACGTCAATTCTTACCTGTGAAAAAGTTCGCGGAATCATTTAGAGGACGTCCGTCGCGATATTTGGTAACCATGTCCCCAGTGGTGATCCTCGAAATGCGGCAGTCTGGTCGCGTTTTAAGGAATGGGTAGTCTGTGACGACCTCGAGGTAAACGAGAGTTCCTCCTGGCACGTACTGTAGTTTATTAATTATCTCTGTTCATAAGTGAGACCCCTTTACTAAATTTCACAGTTTTTTAAATTGTTAGCGTGACTTTAAGCAATAAATGTGATTTACATTTTTTAAAGAGATGTTTTAAGTGAAAAAAGAATTAAATATTAAATTATTGCCAATCTTTCTTTTATTAAAAAACATAAAATAATGTTAAAAAAAAAAGAACGAATAGAATACGCACATTGAGGATAATTTAATACCGTACGGTATGGCACGGGATGCGCTTTTGCACTCCCAGCAAAATGGCTGATGTTAAAATGAAAGTACCGCTAACGCTGTCTATAAAGGAGGAAAAAAAAGCCTTTGTTAGACCAAACCAAGAACATCTAGCAATACTTTTTACACTAATTTAAAGTCTTTGATCAATTTCTACAGGAATGGTATTTTTTTGCGTTGTTATTTTTTGTTTAGCCCCGTTTACTTACTGAACAGTTTTGCAGCGCATTACGGCTACGAAATCTTGATTGTAGAAGCTAGATTTGTGTGTGGAATTTTTTTTCTCTTGAAGGACGCACTTGTAAGACGCTCCCCCCTCGACAGCCCTATAATATGATTCCTAAAAATGCGTCTTATAAGCGAGTATATATACGGTAATAGTACTATAAACTTTTGAAACTACTGTCAACTTTGGCTTGTAAGTTTATCTGTTATATATGATATATCACTCAGAATGGAATGTTTCACATAGACCAGGGTTCCCATGCTACCAGGAAAACGGGATAAAGTTTGGAATTTCGAAAAAAACCTTCCCGGTCTTGTAAAAGTCTTGATTTTTACGCCATCTGGAAAAAATCGGGAAAAACCTGGGAAAAGTACGAACCAATTAGGGTACGAAACTAGTAGAACTTCTCACAGCGTGTAAATAAAACGGAACCCGTTTAGCGAGCAAACATTTATTGACTATGAATAGCGATAATGTCCGCATTTCTGCGAAGATATTTTAGAAGAGAAATTTGCGTCCGTTCGTAACAATTTGCAATAAAAACGGTTACAATAACATCTGTAGACATTAACTACAGTGACCTAGAGAGCATACAACGTGCTTCTTGTCTCACCACTCTGACATTGAAGTCAAACTTCTTGCTGTCAAAATCTCTGAAAATGCGATTCCATCAGTGCATTTCTTTGAGTGTATAACCTGGAATTTAGAGAGAAATCCTTGAAAAAGTCGGGAAAAAGTCTCGAATTGTACAAGCAGAAAATTGTGGGAACCCTGACAGACATGTCACATTTAATTCCTGAAATGCACTGTGAGACTTTAGACTTTCATCAGACAAAAACGGTGCCTTCTTCGGCTTTCATCTCCATTCACTGAAACCATCAAACTCATTTTGCGGAAACCAAAAAAAATTATATATATTTCCTGAACAGTAAACTCGGAGTTAAAATCAGAACAAAAAGTTAAAAGATGTTGATATACTTTCTCCGTTTAAAAAAAAGCCCAACTGATACAGTATATTATTGGATATTATTTGTATTATTTATTCATATTACTGGAAATTATTTGTGCCATGTCACAGTTGTGAGTTTACATTCTGGTGCTGGTCATATGAAACAGACAAATGTCTACTGAATGTTTCTTTAAAACATATTTTTAAATTTTATTTTTAAATATAAATACAAACCTGCCTAGAATTGGACTGACAGTCTTGTGAAAAGCTCTTTCAGCAAACTTGGTATTGCCATCTAAATATCTGATTTGTCGTATACCATAGAACATTAACCATTGTCAGCACATGTTTTTACACATTGTCCCTTGACATAGAATTAGGGAAGATGCATCCATTTTCAATTAGATGCCAACAAACGACATTATATAATCTGTCCTTTTCCATAAATCTGGCAGAATTTTCTTCCTGTATAGCAAAAGCTCGTTGTTCAATGCCTCTGTCTTGTAACAGACATTCAAATGCATTCTTGATTTGAAAATTGGTCTTACTGCTATTATTGTCACATTCAGACAGCTTCACCACGGAAGGTATATATTTCAACTGGCCATTAAAGTCAAGAGCTGTCAGTAGACTTTGGTCATTGTCTGTATTGAAAGGGTCCCTATGTTGTTCAGTAGTCGAACATTCCATGGTGTAAGTTGAATTTCACATCATCGTCAATTTGTTTATCACCAATCACTTCATCTACAATATCTGATACGGTGAGTTTTGTTGAAAACTTAGATATTTGTTTACTGACAATTGTGAAACTACTAGCAGTTTCCTTATTTCTGACGAAGACCGAAACACAAACAGCGTGTTCGGCCATTTTGAATAGTTGATAACTTTAAAAACCGAGGTAGACCGAAAGCCGTGACTGTTCAGTTTCGTACTCATTAGCGCTCAACTAAATGATAAAATCGCTTTTCGTCCCCCGTTTTTTTTTTTGTATTGAATAAAAAAAATATCATTTCCATATCTGCAATAATTTTTTTTGGGTTGGGCCGTTTTTTTCAGGTCGGTCGTGGGAGGGGAAACAAACAATATTTTATTTTATGCCTAGAACTTAGATATTTTTAATGGATCATTAGCTAGAGGCCCTTAGCCTTAAGATTTGGAAGGTAGCATTGTCTAGTAGACCTCTACCAAGTTTGTTCAAATTATACCCCTGATGTCAAATTTGGCCCCACCCCGGGGTCAATTGATTTTTCCTAGGCTTTGATAGGCAAAACTTTAAAAAACTTCTTATCTAAAACCACAAAGCCTAGAACTTGGATATTTTTAATGGAGCATCAGCTAGAGGTCATCCACCAAGTTTGTTCAAATTATGCCCCTTGAGTGAAAATTGGCTCACTTGAATTCATATAGGTTTATATAGGGAGAATCTTAAAAAGGCATTTGAGGTTTGCTCAACAGCAGACCCAAAGAGAAAGTTTTCAGGTGAGTGATCTAGGGCTATCATGGCCCTCTTGTTAAATTAGATATTGTTTTTGTCTTTAAAACAAGACTGTAGATACCTTTTGTTTTCTGTATGGTGATTCTCAATCTGTTTTTCAAATCTAATCCAATTTTATAGAAATAAAATTCCCTTAAATGGCTGTCTACAATGCAAATTCCCCTTTTTTTGAAGGACCCCCAAAAACCAAGTAAAAATAGTTGGCCTAATGTGTGTCTCCATAGTATGTAATTATCTGCTGTATATATAGGATGTTAAAAATAAGTCAAAATCCTTAAAAAGAAATTATTCAAATTTTAGCAGAAAAAATCTTGCTTTATAGAACGTTTATCAGTGTGTGAATTTTTTTATTATAAACTATCATATATATAAATGAATGTATGTGTTAAATTAGCTTTCAGTCAAAAAGATTGGTCTGAAAGTGGATGATAGAGTTTGCAGGTGAGGATCTGCATGGCAGTGAGCAGATATGTACAGTTTCCAAAATATATGAAGAGTTTGATGAAAATCTGGGCATGACAAATCCTCTTGTTGGCTTGTAATTACGAGTAGAAATTGACTAAGGACGAGTTGGTGTTCCGGCAGCACGCGCAGGACGAGTGGAATTTCTAGCCAAAAAAAATCAAATTTCAAGTTTTAAACACAGATAAAACAAAATATTAAATAGTTCCCATATTTGATGTGCAAAGCAGATGTAGATTTATTGCATACAATGTTAAAATCAGTCCAGTTCCGTTATGATTTTATAAGCTAAAAGCTCAGTGCGGAGACGTTCCAGTATATACAGCACACTCAGAACTTTATTGCTATAAAAAAATGTCTGTTCATGTGAAAGTCTCAGAAAAATTTTAAAAATGTCGCAGCGCAATATTTGGCACCAAATGAATACATCATAATGGAACATGTTAGTTGCTGATTCATACAAAGTTATCAATTTATTGCATTTTCCTTTAGTGAACTACAAGAAAGTATATATTGCATCAGGACAAGTGAAAATTCTGCAAGACAAGTTGCTTCTTAAAATTTTGTCAGGTCCTGAAAATGAATTGGTAAAATATAGGCAGGTGTGAGTAATAGGGCCAACATTGCTCTCATTAATGTCATTGTTTCAATTGTTTTAGTGAAATGGCAGCAGCACTTGAGGGCAGCAGAAGATCCTTCCGACCATGTAGCAAGACTAGTAGTTTGCTATGTAACACAACAGTGAAACATACAACAGGAAGCGCGCAACTAGTGAGAGTAAGTGATAAAAAGAATCCTATTAGATTTTGGAAATACTTGGTCTTGTTACAAAAACATGAGAAGGATGGATGTAGAGGTTGTCAGGCACTGTATGCCACAGTCACTGATAAGTAAGAACTAAGTTTCTGCCAATATCTGCAGTTTATTCTACACGTGTGATTTAGATTCAACACAAATGTTAATAATAGTTTATATAAAATAGGTGTATTTCCATTCTCCCAACATTTGTTAATCTTTTGAATATGTGTTACATAATTTTAGTCATAAGCTTCAGTGCCGAAAACCCAAAAGAACTCTTGAGTATTTATAGGTGCTCTATTTATGGGAAACATATCTCTCCAGTTCTAACTTAAAATATGGAATGTTAACTAAGCTGTACCGAAGTTAATTAATGTAAATCATTGGGTTAATGGATGATAGACACAGCTGACCCTGACAGCAGTCTAAGAATAACACCAACCTAGATAACAAATGAATCAAATTTCAATAATCTGATGTTGAATTGATGTTTATAACAATGAAAAATTTTTTAGATAGAAAATACAGTCAAAATTGAAAAAAATAAATCAATACATTACCTTATAAGCAAGCACAAATAGATAGTATTGTTTTGTTGGAAAATTATATTATTTTATCAGATTTCAGGCTTTTCATGACCTTGTTTCAGCAGTTTTTAACAAGGAAAATTCCACATTGTAAGGGTGTGTCCTCTCATCTACTATAGGTTTCAAATGTAAACATAAACAAGAAGAATTTTCTTCCCAAGCAAATTTCTGAGTTCCTTTGTCCTGTAGTTCACAAAGTGGGTACTACTAATTTCCTACAAAAAATTAGCTGCAAGCAAATAGAAGTACAGTTTTAGGCACAAACTCTTCTTATTAGCTTTTAGTACAGGGTTCGCACAGGACTTGAAAAGTCCTTGAATTTGATTCCTTCCTTGAAAAGTACTTGAATTCAATGTTTCCTTGAAAAACACCCCAAAAGGTACTTGAATTTAGCGTTTTGTCCTGGAATTCTGCAAATCTATCCTTGAAAATACAAAAACATTCTAAAATATATAAAAGTACATTTTTTGAAAATGTTATTGACAGTATTTTACTTTTTTTCGTACAATTGCGATTTTCTGCAGGCCTCCACACCCCGAGAAAAATTTATTGACCGGACACCGGTATCTGACTATTAGACTTTTAGTGACGTCATCAACAATGGCTGCGCCCGTATAGAAATCAATATTATTTGTGAGCATGCTTTAAAATGGGTAAAACGGGTAAGAAATGCTCGTTTCAACAATGTTGGCTGACGAAGTACAATTGGTTAAAATCGACAAGGGACCCACACAAAGCTTTGTGCCGTGTTTGTATGAAGGAAATTGATTTAACATCGATGGGAGAAAGTGCTTTGACCTCGCATGCCAAAAGTTATAAACATCTCAAATCTGTCGAAGTTACGTCCTCGCTACAAATACAGTTGGTACTTCAAGCAATGTTTAACAGTTAACAGTTACATAGATGTAATGTAATTAAAATCTCATAATGCACTTTTCACAAAAACAAATTTGTTTTATTGAAATAGTTTGGTGTAAAAGATTAAGTTTTCTTCTAGTAAATGAATATCAAAATGTGTTTTTTTACCGATTTATACACATTGGTGCATTTTAAATCTTTTTTCGAGCTTATAATTCATATCAAATGAGTCCTTGAAAAACAATATTTTTCCTTGAAATTCCTGGAAAAGTCTTTGAATTTTTAGATGAAATTTCTGTATGAAACATGTAGTATGCTGTTTTGTCTGTCTGTCTGTCGTCCATAATTGGCTTTAATCAACATCTTCTATACGACTGGGTCAATTGCAATTAAATTTTACAGAAAAGATTGAAAGAATTCTTTTCATTATCACAGACTACATGTTTTATAGGAGTCCTAGACAAAACAGCGAACTGTATGCCAAACAGCGATCTCAGGATCTCAGTCTACAGTTGTGTACTCATCTCATACGCAGCCAAGAAATAGTCAGCTTGCTATAGACTCTCAGCTACCAATGGGAAGTAGTGCAAGGTAAGAAGTCTCTCTGCAGTATCTCTAGAATTTTCTGAGAGTGTCTTCAGAACTATCTCTACAGTTTCTCTAGAAATATCCCTAAAGTATCTCCAGAACTATCTGTTCAGAATCTCTAGATGTATTCGTACAGTTTCTCTCGAAACTAACTGTACAGTATCTCTAGAACTTTCTTAGGAGACCTATCTGTACAGTATTTCAAGAGGTATCTCTACAGTTTCTCGTGAAATATCTCTAAGTATCCTCCAAACTAACTGTACAGTATCTCTTTCTTAGGAGACCTATAATATTCATACTGTGTAGAACATTGTTTTCTTCTATAACAGAGGATTAAACCATTGAGGAGTGGTGTATTAAGAACATCAAGAAAAAGCAATACTGTAAACTGTGTGTTGTTAATTCTTTGAAACCATTGTTACGGTAATTTAAGATAACAACAGTATGTCACTTTTGTGATGAATTAAGTAATAAAGCAGTATTAGTAGTGCAGTAAAACACCTAACTTATAAACATGGGTTTGTGGGTTTAAGCCTTGTTCTTGGTGATTGGCTCTACAAAGCATACCCCAAGTAGAAAAAAATCATGCAGGTTGGGGTGGGGGTGGGGTGGGATGATAAATGTATGCAACAATCTACAGTGTTGAAATACCTTACAGGTTCAGTTGGTTCAAATAAACAAATACCAAGCCTTCAAGTGGCTACATGGACATGAAACCTGGAAGGGAAACGAGTGCACCTGTCAGCGTCCAGGAAGCATACATGAACATGAGCGTGACTCCACCAAAGACATCCGGTGGTGGTTATATGGATATGACACCCACAACTCCCATGATACCAAATAGCGGTTATGTTGATAAGAACCCAGGACAAAGGAGTAAGTAACTCACCAGTTCATAGGATAACATTATATACCAAAAGAAAAAGAAACATTAATGACCCACATCTTGGAAAAAGGGCTCTTGGTCGTCTGCTGTAATATTCAAAAACAGTGATTTGAAAATTTTTCCGCCCATACTTAAAAAGCTTAATGAAGGAAGGAATTTAATAGAAGAATAGGGTAAAATAAAAATATGAAGAGTCATTTGTAAGATTGTCAGTTTTGTGTGTCAAGTTTCTCTTTAACACATTCTTGTTTGGAATCTGTATTACATAGGGATCTGAAATTTTCAAACACTTAACCTAAGATGTGAAGAAAATAATGGATGATTAAAATATGGATTTTTAGCTCACCTGACCACGCAGTGCTCGTGAGCTATTAGGATCAGTGATTTTCCGTCGTCGTCCGTCATCCACAATTACTTCAAAGGACATCTCCTCTAAAACCAGCAGGCCAAATTTGATAAAACTTACCAGGAATGTTTTCTGCATGAAGCTCTGTCAAGTTGTTCAAATGGTTCTGGTCCATTGCAGATCTAGGCCACAGGAGATAAAAATAGATTTAAAAAGTGAAAATTGTAAAAATCTTCTTCTCTGAAACCACAAGGCCTAGAGCTTAGATAATTGGTATGTTGTATTGTCTAAGGAACCTCTACCAAGTTAATTTAAATCATGGTTCTAAGGTCAAAATTTTGCATAGGACTTCAAAAATCTTATCTGAAACCACAAGGCTTTAGGCTAAGATATATGGTGTGTAGCATTGTCTAGTAGTCCTCTACCAGGCTTGTTCACATCGTGGCCCCTGAAGGTCAAAATTGACCCTGCCCCAGGGCCCACTTGATTTTACTTAGGCTAATATAGGGGAAAAATTCTAAAATCTTCTCTTCTGAAACCATAAGGCCTAAGCTAAGATATTTGGTTTGTAGTATTATCTAGTGGACCTCTATCAATTTCTTTTTCAAATCATGGCCTAAGGTCAAAATTGACCTCATCCCAGGGGCCACATAACATGTATTTTACATAGGCTTATATTTCTACTTTTTATGCACCCGTAGGGAGGCATATAGTTATACCCCACCATGAATGTGGGGCAGGGGGGTGTATACTGAAATCGCTTTGTCGCGTCAGTCGGTCGGTTGGTCATTGATAACTTGTAAGATCTTCTCAACTTAATGCTGTTTATTGTAACAATGAATTATAAGGTTTTGTGGAGCTGTATTGTTAAATCAGTAAAAAGTGATTTCCCAATTCCTATTTCAAAAATTACTTTCTCATTCCAAGCTATTTATTTAAAAGAAATAATAGCATATGCATTTTTGTTGTAATAAAACATTTTTTGTCAATGGTTCTTTGATGAAATATAAAGGTGTGTCCTGTCATACCATGTTTTTTCTTTTATTGGAGTATCTCTTAGTATCTATGATATTTAAGTGTTTGTAAAGACCTTAGATTTTAAATTATAGCTCTCTCCCTCTCTCCAAGAAATTTACAAAAATAGATACCCAGGGTTCTCAATAAGAGCCTGCCTCCGGCCAAAATGGCCGTTTAAAATCATGTTTTGGCCGGCTGAAATTTCCAAAGGTTAAAAAACGTTCATTGTACAGTGTGTATTTTCGTAAATTTTGATGCTTTCGGCACTTTGTCCTCTATTTAATGCAACCTCTGTTTCGGAATGCTTTGGATATCAGCATTATCACGCAATGTAGACTGGTTAAATTTTTCCAATAATTTGATTGCTCTGGGTAGCGAAAAAGCAAAACGCACTCCAGTATTTTGGGAAAATGTGACCTGTCAAAATGAAAAAGAGAAAATTGGACGGCCAGTTGCATTTTTTAAATATTTCGTGGTCAGTAGTGAGTTTCAGAGTTGATGCATTTTGTTTTCGGTCCCCATGTTGCTTGTTCTTGTTTGCATGCAAGAGGTTTGTGGCTTAAACATATTCCAGTAAAATTCAGTTGCTGTGCAATTCTTTAATTTTGAGAAAACTGTCAAGCTACACATTACACCACTCGTTCGTGGCTTGGCCTTTTGTAAGTCTTATCAAAATTTCTTGTTTTGTATTGAATAATTTGATGTTAAAAAATGGAAAAATGAAAGACTATTTTCGTATGGTTTGATCTTTCTTTGGTCCACTCTAGGAGTTAATTCAAGGGGTCGTTAGTTTTTCAAAAACAGGTGCTAGGTGATGCTGGGCTGGTTAACAAATAGTTTCTTGTTTTGACTATGATAGTTTATTTAGTTATGATGTTAAGTGAGAACATATCCTTGGAAAATGAATAACTTGTTGTAAAAAGTAAGCTCTTGTTCTTGTTGTTTACTTTGATAATTTTTATGATACTTGTCTAAGTCTTGACTTGAACATATAAGTTTTAAAGTATGAACCCCAGTTACTTTTCTGTCAGTTGCTATAACAGTTATTCCTTGTAATAATTGATCTGATAAACTTTTGTAGGGTGAGTAATTTTGATGAGTATTAGTTTTATAAATGTTTAGTGCAAAAATGTGTGTATTTAGTATCTTTATTGCATGGTAGTATTATACTGCCATGAAATAAAGATACTTTCAACACATCTTTGCATTAAAATATGCCACAAAATGGGCCTTCAAATGGTGCCTTTGAATAGTAAAAATATAGCCAAAAAGCAGGAAATGAAGCGCTCAATTTCAAAATTTTCCGGGGGACCCCCCTAGCAGGCCTGCTGTTTATTTGGCCTGCTGGGCTGAAACTTATTGAGAACCCTGGATACCCTAATTCTTCAGAATACAGGTGTGGGAAACTTACCTAAAGCTTCCTGTTTTTATGCCCCCACAAAGTGGGGTGCATATAGCGTTGCACTTGTCCGTCCGTCCGTACGTCTGTCCGTACGTCCCGAAATCTTGTGAACGCAACTCCTCTTAAACCGGATGGCAGATTTTGCTTAAACTTCCAGGGATGAACAACCTTAATGTGTAGATGGTAGTAAAGGAAGGAATTTTCGCTGCGACCAAATTTCACAGAATTATGGGCCTTTGTTGATTTTTTCACTAGAAATTTTGTGAACGCAATTCCTCTTAAACCGGGAGGCAGATTTTGCTTAAACTTCCAGGGATGAACAACCTTACTGTGTAGATGGTAGTTAAGGAAGAAATTTTTGCTGCGACCAAATTTCACAGAATTATGGGCCTTTGTTGATTTTTTCACTATATACCATATAGAAATTTTGTGAACGCAACTCCTCTTAAACCCGATGGCAGATTTTGCTTAAACTTCCAGGGATGAACAACCTTAATGTGTCGATGGAAGTAAAGGAAGGAATTTTTGCTGCGACCAAATTTAACAGAATTATGGCCCTTTGTTAATTTTTTCACTATATACCATACAAATAATTGAAATATAAATTTTACATTTGTAATTTAATTTAACATGTACATAAGGTTACCTGTAGATCATTTTAGGTATATGTACAGAAAAAATCTTACATACAGGATATACATGCTCTTGTTTATGAGCACTTATGCATAGTGGGGGCATCCATGTCCTATGGACACAGTTCTAGTTTTTTGGCTATATTACACATAAGAGGGTCTGTTTTTAAAGGAATTTTAGCAACTGAAGAGATGCTAAAATAGAATTGAGCAACCATTGCACCAGAGCTCAAGCTAGCATTCTTCTTTCACATGTCAAAGTACTTTTTTTATTCCTTTCTTACTGTCTCTATCTGAAGTAGAATTGTATGAATTTTAATCATAGGCCATTACGGTTTTATTTGATCAAACATTGCACTACATTTGGATGCATGTAGTGTTAAAAGTACTTTGTCAAGACAAATTGGATAGTGTAAATACTAACAAAACATTTTGTATTTCAGAAGCTGCACCTATGTACAAAAAGATTTTTACATCTTTCTTCATTTTATGGTTTTGATTCTTATCTTCAGAAATAATATTTTACAAGAATTTTCACTTGAAGCTTATGACCAAGAATATTTGCATTACCGTAAATGCTCGAATATAATACGCACTTTTTAGCTCACCTGAGCATGCTCAAGTGAGCTTTTAGGATCATTGATTGTCCGGCGTCCGTCCGTCCGTCCGTCCGTCCGTCCGTCGTCCACAATTCATACAAACAACATCTCCTCTGAAACCACCAGGCAAAATTTAATGAAACTTGCCTAGAATGTTCCTTGCATGAAGCTCTACCAAGTTTGTTCAAATGGTTCCGGTTCATTGCATTTCTGGGTCACAGGAGCTAAAAACAGATTTTAAAATTTGGATCTTTAAAAATCTTCTTGTCAGAAACCACAAGGCCTGGAGCTTTGATATTTGGTATAAAGCATCATCTAGTGGACCTCTACCAAGTTTGTTCAAATTATGATCCTGGGGTCAAAAATGGCCCCGCCCCAGGGGTAACTTGTTTTACATAGAGTTATATAGGAAAAACTTTAAAAATCTTCTTGTCAGAAACCGTAAGGCATAGAGCTAAGATATTTGGTGTGTACCATTGTCTAGTGGACCTCTACCAAGTTTGTTCAAATCATGGCCTCTGGGTCAAAAATGGCCCCGCCCCAGGGGTAACTTGTTTTACATAGAGTTATATAGGAAAAACTTTAAAAATCTTCTTGTCAGAAACCGTAAGGCATAGAGCTAAGATATTTGGTATGTAGCATTGTCTAGTGGACTTCTAGCAAGTTTGTTCAAATTATGATCCTGGGGTCAAAAATGGCCCCGCCCCAGGGGTAACTTGTTTTACATAGAGTTATATAGGAAAAACTTCAAAAATCTTCTTGTCAGAAACCGTAAGGCATAGAGCTAAGATATTTGGTGTGCAGCATTGTCTAGTGGACCTCTACCAAGTTTGTTCAAATCATGGCCTCTGGGTCAAAAATGGCCCCGCCCCAGGGGTAACTTGTTTTACATAGAGTTATATAGGAAAAACTTTAAAAATCTTCTTATCAGAAACCAAAACGCTTAGAGCTAAGATATTTGGTATGTAGCATTGTCTAGTGGACTTCTAGCAAGTTTGTTCAAATTATGATCCTGGGGTCAAAAATGGCCCCGCCCCAGGGGTAACTTGTTTTACATAGAGTTATATAGGAAAAACTTTAAAAATCTTCTTATCAGAAACCGTAAGGCATAGAGCTTAGATATTTGGTACGTAGCATTGTCTAGTGGACCTCTACCAAGTCCGTCAAATTATACATCTGGGGTCAAATTTGGCCCCACCCTGGGGTCATTGGTTTTACATAAGCTTGTATAGGAAAAACTTCGAAAAATCTTCTTGTCTGACCCACAAGGCCCTGAGCCTTTAGACTTAGTATATAGCATTGTCTAGTGGACCTCTACCAAGTTTGTTCCAATTATACCCCTGGAGTCAAATTTGGCCCCAGCCCGGGGTCATTGGTTTTACATAGGCTTATATAGTGAAAACTTTGAAAATCTTCTTGTAGAAGGAGAAGTAACATTTTCAGTCCAAATAATCTGGAATTTTGTCAGACAGGTTGTTTCTATGATTTCTAGCTCAAGTTCGAATATAGGTCATCTGGGGTCAAAAACTAGGTCACAGAGCCCAAAAATAGAAAAACCTTGTTAACACTCTAGAGGTTACATTTTCAGTCCAAATAATCTGGAATTTTGTCAGACAGGTTGTTTCTATGATTTCTAGCTCAAGTTCGAATATGGGTCATCTGGGTTCAAAAACTAGGTCACAGAGCCCAAAAATAGAAAAACCTCGTTAACACTCTAGAGGTTACATTTTCAGCCAAAATAATCTTGAAATTTGTCAGAAAGGTTGCTTTGATGATTTCTAGGTCAAGTTTAAATATAGGTCATCTGGGGTCAAAAACTAGGTCACAGAGCCCAAAAATAGAAACATCTTGTTAACACTCTAGAGATTACATTTTTAGCCCAAATAATCTGGAAATTTGTCAGAAAGGTTGCTTCAAAGATTTCTAGCACAAGTTTAAATATGGGTCATCTGGGTTTAAAAACTAGGTCACAGAGCCCAAAAATAGAAAAATCTTGTTAAAACTCTAGAGGTTACATTTTCAGCCCAAATAATCTGGAAATTTGTCAGAAAAATTGCCTTAAGGATTTCTAGATCAAGTTTGAGTATGAGTCATCTGGGGTCACAAACTAGGTCACAGAGTCCAAATATGGAAAAACCTTGTTAATATTCTAAAGGTAGCATTTTTAGTCCAAATAACCTGGAAATTTGTCAGAAAGATTCTATGGATGATTTCTAGCTCAGTTTTGAATATAGGTATTCTGGGGTCAAAAACTAGGTCACAGAGCCCGAAAGTAGAAAAACCTTGTAAAAGCTCTAGAGGTTACATTTTTAGTCCAAATGTCCTTGAAATTTGTCAGAAAGGTTGTTTCAATGATTTCTAGCTCAAATTTGGATATGGGTCATCTGGGATTAAAAAATAGGTCACATGGTGCAAATATGTAAAAAACTTTTTAACACTCCAGAGGTTACATTTTCAGTCCAAATACCCTAGAAATTTGTCAGACAGGTTTTTTTGATGATTTCTAGCTCAAGTTGGAGTATGGGTCATCTTGGGTCAAAAACTAGGTCACAGAGCCCAAATATGGAAAAACTTTGTAAACACTCTAGAGGCTACATTTTAAGTCCAAATGTCCTGGAAATCTGTCAGATAGGTTGTTTTGATGATTTGTAGCTCAAGTTTGGATATGGGTTATCTGGGGTCAAAAACTAGGTCACAGAGTCTAAATATCGAGAAACCTTGTTAACACTCTAGATGCTACTTTTTCAGTCCAAATATCCTGCAAATTTGTCAAAGAGATTGTTTCAATAATTTCTAGGTCAAGTTTGAATATGGGTTATCTGGGGTCAATTAAAAAGGTCCATAGCAACTTTGTTAAAAGCAGTCATACTCAGGTGAGCGATACAGGGCCATCATGGCCCTCTTGTTTTCAAGAACTTTCAGTATCCACAAAGGGGTGCGTATTATACACGAGGGTGGGCCGTCAGACAGTTTTTTTCCAGCTTGAAAACCCATAAAATACTGGCCAAAAGTCAATAATTTCTGTCCAAATAATCATGTTTTCTTTTTTGGTGCACCTTCTTTTTGGAGAGCGTTATTAAGGGGAGAAAACCTATGTCATCAGTACTGAAAGTACTGTATCGTAAAAGCCGTTATACACCGTTTTTTTTGTTTTTTGTTTTTGTTACCTCACCTGTCACAGAGTGACAAGGTTGTCCGGTTTCCATCCGTCATCCATCCGTCCGTAAACTTTTCATTCAAACGACATCTCCTCTGAAACCACTGGGCCAAAGTTGATGAAACTTGCCATGGATGTTCCTTGCATGAAGCTCTTCCAAAGTTATTCAAAGAAATCAATTCTATGCAGAACTCTGATTGCCATAGCAACCTAAAGGAAAAACTTTAAAAATCTTATTGTCTGAAACCACAAGGCCTAGAGCTTAGATATTTGGCATTTAGCATCCTCTAATGGAACTCTACAAAAATTGTTCAAATTATTTCCCTGGGGTCAAAATTGGTCCCGCCCCAGGGGTCACTTCATTTTACATAGACTTATATAGGAAATCTTTAAAAATCTTCTTCTCAGAAACCACATTGCCTACAGCTTAGATATTTGATATGTAGCATTGTCTTAAGGATGTCTACCAAGTTTGTTCAAATTATGTCCCCTGGGTCAAAATTGGCCACGCCCCGGGGTTCTCTTGGATTACATATAGTTATATAGGAAAAACATGAAAAATCATTTTTCTCCAAAACTAATAGGACTAGACCTTGAATATTTGGTGTGGAGTATTGTGTAGAGAACCTTTACCAGTATTGTTTATATGTTGGCCCCGGGGTCAAAATTGGCCCCTCATCAGGGGCCCTTAATATGTAAAAAAGGGCAATCTTTAAAAATCTTCTTACTGGAAACCTCAATGCCTACAGCTTAGATATTTAGTTTGTAGCATTGTCTAGTTGATGTCTACCAAGTTTGTTCAAATTATGTCCCCTGGGTCAAAATTGGCCACGCCCCGGGTTCTCTTGGTTTACATATAGTTATATAGGAAAAACATGAAAAATCATTTTTCTCCGAAACTCATAGGACTAGACCTTAGATATTTGGTGTGGAGTATTGTGTAGAGAACCTTTACCAGTATTGTTTATATATTGGCCCAGGGGTCTAAATTCGCCCCGCCCGGGGGGGCCCTTAATAAGTAAAAAAGGCAATCTTTAAAAATCTTCTTACTGGAAACCTCAATGCCTGCAGCTTAGATATTTTGTATGTAGCATTGTCTAGTGGATGTCTACCAAGTTTGTTCAAATTATGTCCCCTGGGTCAAAATTGGCCACACTTCAGGGTTCTCTTGGTTTACATATAGTTACAATGTATATAGGAAAAACATGAAAATTAATTTTTCTCCAAAACAAATAGGTCTAGACCTTAGATATTTGGTGTTGAGTATTGTGTTATGAACCTTTACCAATATTGTTTAAACATTGGCCTTGGGGTCAATATTGCCCAGCCCCTGGGGCCCTTAATATGTAAAAAAGGAAATCCTTAAAAATCTTCTTGTCTGAAACCACAAGGCCTAGAATTTTAAAATTTGGCATGAAGCAAATAATTAGATTACATGTAGGTTAAAGGTCATGGAGGCTAAAAATAGATTTAATTACTGTACCTCATAGAGCCTTCATTTATAGACCAATATCTTTGATATTCAATATATAGGTTCCTTGCATGGACCTCTACCCATGGGTAGGGTTTGAGGTCACTGGGTCAAGGTCAAGGTCACCATAGCTTATAATAGATATTTTTACTTTCTGTCATAGAGCCTTTATTTATTGACTGATATTTTACATATTTGGTTTGTAGGCACTTATATTTTTTCAATTAAAAAATGAAATACTGCTTAACAGCAAACCTACAGCCAAAGTAATCAGGCGAGCGATCCAGGGCCATCATGGCCCTCTTGTTTCTTTTGTTTTTTTTTCTCTAAGTGTATAACTGCTAAAGATTCAATCATATAACCAATGATTACCGGTATTATGCCCGTCAATATTCGCACTCACACAATTATCAACCAATTAATTTGATAAAGGAGTCGTCCGTATATTGTTAAACAAACATAATAATTAGTGTCGTTTGATGTCGCCATAATTACGAGATGTTTGTTAACACATCCAAAAGGTATTGAGAAGGTGTTGACACTTTGAGATAATGCCATGTTTATTCCATATTTCGAAAGGAAGTAGTTTCTAGCACTAATTGTCCTTAATGAAATAAAAAGTTAAATGCAACCGTAGCGATATTCATGCGATGTAATTGTTACGCGCACTGACAATGGCCGCTTCCTGAACGAAAATCATGGACAAATGGTAACTCTATTTCCAGACGAAATTCGTGTGCGTATTATATTCCAATGCAAGCTTTTTTTCCCAGATCATGAGGCCAGACCAGGGGTGCGTTTTATACACGCTAGCTTACAATATTCGAGCGTTTACGGTATGCTGTTTGCGAATATTTTTCCAAACTATGGTCAGGCTCCTGTTGAGAGTGTTAATTGTGACATCATGACTGTTAATATGATGAAGGAAACACTTTTTGCAACAAAGATGATACATGACTCTCTGAAGGCAGGGGACATAAAACCTAAGTTTCAGAGCCCTGTTATAAAACTGTGAAAGATAATTTGTATTAAAATATATGTGCATATCTGTGTCATAATCTAATAAGTCATTTTATGTTCTTATCAGTTTCATACATACATAGGCTAAGGGCCTGTTTATACCCCCACCACTACTGTTGAGTGGGGGAGGGGGGGTATACTGGAATCGCTTTGTCACATCTGTCAGTTGCTTCCTTGCTCCGTCTCCACCTTGTCCACTGAATAAATAATATACTAATCAAAGGATTTTCTTCAAGCTTGGCTTTGATGTTAACATCAACATGGGAATGTGCAGAACCCATGTTGCCCATGTGTCAGATCAAGGCTAAGGTCACACTGGAAGGTCAGAATATTTTCGTGTCCGCTCTGTAAATCCTATACCCCTTGAAGGATTTTCTTCAAACTTGGCTCAAATGTTGACCTCATGATAGCGATGTGCAGAACCTATGTTGACCTTGTACCAGCTCAAGGTCAAGGTCACACTTGGATGTCAAAGTTTTAACAATGAATTATAAGACAAGGATTTTCTTCTAACATTGCTCAAATCTTCACCTCAGCAAGGCAATGTGCATAACCCATATTGTCCTTGTGTCAGCTCAAGGTCAAGGTCTCACTGGAAGGTCAAATATCTGACAACTACAAAAAGACAATGAGTCTTGTTTCCTCTGTAAATTCTTTACCCCTCTAAGGATTTTGTTCTTACTTAGCTCAAATATTCAAATCAACAAGGCAATATGCAGAACCCATGTTGCCCTTTTGTCAAGTCGAGGTGAAGGTCACACTAGAAGGTCAGATTATTTTCATGTCCGCTCTGTAGATTCTATACCCTTTGAATGATTTTCTTAAACTTGGCTCAAATGTTCACCTCATGATAGCAATATGCAGAATCCATGTTGACCTTGTACCAGCTCAAGGTCAAGGTCACACTTGAAGGTCAAATTTTTAACAATGAATTATAAGACAAGGATTTCCTTCCAACTTCACTCAAATGTTCATCTCAACAAGGCAATGTGCATAACCCATATTGTCCTTGTGTCAACTCAAGGTCAAGGTCACACTGGAAGGTACTGCACTCCCGCTTATGCGATTCAAAGATTTTTGGCAGAGTAATTGCCCTTTGTTTAATTTGACTTAATATTTCTTGTCTGCTCAACTCCTCCAACATTTCCCATGGGATTTTTACCAAACTTTCACAGAATAATCATTATCAACTGCCACAACGCATATGCTTTGGGTTTGGCAATTCTAGTTTTTATGGCGTTGTTATTGCCCTTTGTTAAATTTTACTTAATATTGCTTCTGTGCACAACACCTTAATTTCTCATACAATTTTCATAAAAACTTCACAAAATGATCACTGTCAAATGCTGTAGCGCAAATACACAGGCTTTTGCCATTCAGTTATTTTGAACTTTACAGTCTAAACCAAAAGTGTAACTGAAAGAATAACCAGTAACAAACTTTTAAACAAAAACAAAAATTTATTCATAAAACAAATTACTTAATTATTGAAGTGCAATTACACAAAGTCAGAAAGAAAATGTTTTTACAGTAACTGGATTTAGTGCAATCCTCAGTAAATTAATAATCCTGTCTGATCCTGATAAGAGTTAAATGTCTTAATCACTGTTGAGGTATTTTCCACAAATGTCCAAAATAACTTTAAGTAGAATAATCCCACAAATTAACTAAAAAATTCCAAATATTCTGGTAATAGTTTATGGAAGGGGATATCCGCCATTTCACACATTATTGTATTTGTTATTTCAATATGCCATTTTCTTTTCAACGCTGCCAGTTCATTTCCCATGTTGCTTTTTAGAAGTGCATTGTCCGTATTTGTATGTAAATTGCGATATTTTAACCATAACAATACTTTTATTGTTGCGACCATTGAAAACTAGTATCATATTTATAATTCTGTCATAAGAATTCATATGCAGATATTTTTATGATGATTAAGCATTTGATTTGCTTACTATGACAATAATATGAAAATCGTTGAGTTATAATTGATTTAATGTACTTTATATGCAATTATTTGAATTATCATCAAGAATGTATTTTTCTAACTTTCTAAAACCATTATCAAACATATCTTCGTTTCCAGAAAGATATGAATATAAAGTCCAACATTATATAACATATAATCGTCCTCATAAAAATGATTGCAACAAAATACGACTGTTCTCGTAATAATTTTGACATTATAAATCGAAGCCAAGAACCAGACCGCATTTTTACGACTGAGGTCGCCGCAGAAAAAATAACCGCTCCCTCCCCGGTGTAACGTCCATTTTTACCTTTACAACCACAAGAAACACGAGGAGAGCACGAGGTCGCCGCCGCGTTGGAGCTTTGACTGTTGCTTTGTATTTTGACACCAAGGGTCATCATTTAAATGTTCAGAATTACCTTTAATTTGGGAATGGAACATCTATATGACTATCAATATCACAAGGACGTCTGCGGACTTATTTTCTTCGTATAAACTAGTGTCGACACCGGTATGGGGAGCGTTTATTATTTTTACAATTTTTACCAGTTATTCCCCTTTACTTAAAAGGGCCCATTTTAGCGCAAAAAAACGAGTATTGCTTGTCAACATTTAACTGCAACGACTGAAGTGGCATGCATATGACCAAATCAAAATCAATTTGAAAATAGGAATAAGAAGTTTATCAATGTCATTTTAAGCATATAGATAAAACGAGAAAGTTAGCCAAATATATTCTTAATAATAATTAAAATAATTGCATTTAAAGTCCATTACATTAATTATAACTCGACGATTTTCATATTATTGGCATAGTAAGCAATTTCAGCACTTAATTATCATTAAAATATCTGCATATGAATTCTTATGACTGAATTAAAAAACTCATTAGTTTTCAATGGTTACAACATTAAAGGTAGAGTTATAATTAAAATATCGAAATTTACATACAAATATAGATAATGCAATTCTAATAAGCAACATAGAAATTGAATTGGCAGCATTGAAAAGAAATTGGCATACTGAAATAACAAATACAATAACGAGTGAAATGGCGGATATCCCCTTCCATAATAGTTAACTGTCACTGATGAAAATTTAATTCAATATTTTTATGACCAAAGATTACCTAAAGATATCGTTCGAAGAAATTCTCTGTTTTTTATACACATAGAAAATACTGGAACATTCTTTAACATTTAAAATACCGTATATAATCGGCCATAAGTCGAGTTTTTAATCCCCAGAAAATGACCATAAAGTCATTGCTCGACGTATGGGCGAGTCAGGTAAAGAAAATGAAAAAAATTATCAAACGTACTTGCCCATATGACAGTCATATTTTTTACACTACACGGAGGTAACCCCGTAGCGTAATTACATCATTATTATTCAGCAGGCTTCTCTAATCAATAAAGAACTTATAAAAGAGACTACCTTTGTTTTGTTTTATTAGTCTGCTCGGCAGTATGACAAAGATATTTTCACACATCTGATTGACATGTAATAAACAAACGACCATGTTGCAGTTGTTGTAGAGTGACTTCCCTTGTTTATTGATAAAGTCTGTCCAGTGTCGGGGCTTTTCCAGTTGTATAATCGTATATCATACAGGTTCTTATTGCTATGTAAACATAACAGCATTATGCTTTATTCAGAAATCAAAGGTGTGAACAATTACTGGCATTAATTTTTTTCATAATAACTCGTATAATTTCAATGTGATAATTCCTGTTTGAAATTATTCATGTGCTTCGGTATTACATTTCTGTGTTTGTTTTTTTGTGCATTTTGAACGACCTGCAAGTTAAATAAATTATTAATTAAACAAATAATATTGACAGCAAACAACTGTGTCACTTTCAAATTATCCCTTCCAAAATGTCTTAAAACATACTGCCCGTACGTCTTCGGTATAATGAAACTACCGCACACCACTCTATCGACGTGGTTGCTTCCCTTTACTGTAGATACGCAATTTGTATGATTGCATAAAATCTAAAAAATCCAACTCGACGTATGAAAGGGTCTAAGTAAAAATCATCAATTTTAACCTCAAAAACCCCTTCTCGACTAATGGTTGAGTCGACTTTTGGCTGAGTATATACGGTACATCTACAATGTTCTAAATATAGCCACAATGAAGAAGCATATTCTAGCAATTTCCAAAACACAGGTACAAAAACTAGGTGATTGATTTGTTTTAAAAATAGAACTGTAAACTATTTATAGTGAATGTTATACATATACATAACACTACACTTTTCAAAGAAAAAAGGTGGAGCTATTGTCATGACCCTCTATCAAAGCTATTGACTTCAAATATGGATTACTTATTCACTATCAATATGTGATACCATTTTTGAAGTGCAGATAAACCTCAAATTTATTATCTCACCTGAGCACAAAGTGCTCAAGGGTGAGCTATTGGGATCATTGATTGTCTGGCGTGCATCGTCGTGCGTCGTCCGTCAACTTGACTTGAATGACTTCTGTTCCTTTGGAATATTATTTGCATGAAGCTCTACCAGAGTTGTTCAAAGAATTGAATTCCATCAAGAACTCTGGTTGCTATGGCAACAGAAAGGAAAAACTTGTAAAATCCTCTTGTCTGAAACGACAAGGCCGTGAGCCTTAAGATATAGTATGTAGCATTCTCTAGTGGACCTCTACCAAATTATACCCCTGGGGTCAAATTTGGCCCCGCCCCAGAGGTCAGTTGATTTTGCATAGGCTTGAAAATCATCTTGTCTGAAACTACAAGGCCCTGAGCCTTAAGATTTGGTATGCAGCAATGTCTAGTGAACCTCTACCAAGGTTCTTCAAATCATGCCCATGGGGTCAAATTTGGCCCTGCCCTGGGGTTCAATTGATTTTACATAGGCTTATATAGGCAAAACTTTAAAAAACTTCTTGTCTGAAACCACAAAGCCTAGAAATTTGATATTTTTTTATTGGAGCATTAGCTTAAGGTCTTCTACCAAGTTTGTTCAAATTATGACCTTTGATTGAAAATTGGCTCTATCTTCGGGGTCACTTGAATTCATATAGATTTATATAGGGAGAATCGAAGAAAAGCTTCTGGTGTTTGCTCAACAGCAGACCCGAAGGCAAAGTTTTCAGGTGAGCGATCTAGGGCCATGATGGTCCCCTTGTTGATGAAAGATAAATATGTAAAGTATACAATGCAGCTGTGATATGGCAGTTATCCGTAACACAGGTGTAACAAGAAATACATTTGATCAAACTCAAGATGGCTCAACATCAAGCAATAGTTACTGCTGAAAGATAAAGTTGGAAGCTTAAATAAAGTAACAGTCTCAAACATTTCTCAGTGGAGTACTTTACATTTGTTGATATGAACTGTTTGTACAAGTAACAGTCTGTTGGATAATAGTGTAGAAATATCTAAAGTGTTGATTGTTTGCTCTTGCAGGATGGAGAATTGTTCTAGACACAGAAAAGATTTGGGAAAGGTGGAGATAATGTACCAGTGAATACCTTGCTTGTTTGGTAAATGTGTTACTGTATATATCTACAAGTTAAGCTGTTGTAAAAGTTCTTCATATGGTAGGTCCTTACTGTCTGCCAGGTGTTATTTTTTTATGCTCCTTGAAGGGAGGGCATATAGTCGCCGCCTTGTCCGTCTGTTTTTCGGAGCATAACTTGAAAACTTCTCAAAATAATTTGTTTAAACTGCACACAGTGGTAGAGGGCATTGACGCGGAATGCATTGCCAAAGAATAATAACTCTATTTTGCCCTGTTTTTGAATTATCTCCAATTTTAGAAAAATCTTGTCCGGAGCATAACCTGAAAACCCTTGGACATAATTTGTTTAAACTGCACACAGTGGTAGAGGGCATTGAGGTGGAGTGCAATGCTGAGGAACCATAACTCTATTTTGCCCCGTTTTTGAATTATCCCCCCCCCCCCTTTAGATAAATCTTGCCCAGAGCATAACTTGAAAACCCTTGGACATAATTTGCTTAAACTGCACACAGTGGTAGAGGGCATTGATGCGGAGTGCAGTGTTAAATAACCATAACTCTATTTTGCCCTGTTTTTGAATTATCTCCCATTTTAGAAAAATCTTGTCCGGAGCATAACCTGAAAACCCTTGGAGATAATTTGTTTAAACTGCACACAGTGGCAGAGGGCATTGAGGCGGAGTGCAGTACCGAAGAACCATAACTCTATTTTACCCCGTTTTTGAATTATCTCCCCTTTTAGGAAAATCTTGTCCGGAGCATAACCTGCAAACCCTTGGAGATAATTTGTTTAAACTGCACACAGTGGCAGAGGGCATTGAGGCGGAGTGCAGTGCCAAAGAACCATAACTCTGTTTGCCCTGTTTTTGAATTATCTCCGATTTTAGAAAAATCTTGTCCGGAGCATAACTTGAAAACCCTTGGACATAATTTGTTTAAACTGCACACAGTGGTAAAGGGCATTGAGGTGGAGTGCAATGGTTCTTTGCCGAAGAACCATAACCCTATTTTGCCCTGTTTTTGAATTATCTCCGATTTTAGAAAAATCTTGTCCGGAGCATAAGCTGAAAACCCTTGGATATAATTTGTTTAAACTGCACACAGTGGTAGAGGGCATTGAGGTGGAGTGCAGTGCCAAAGAACCATAACTCTTTTTTACCCCGTTTTTGAATTATCTCCCCTTTTAGAAAAATCTTGTCCGGAGCATAATGCAGTGCAGAGGAATTGTAACCTTGTTTTGCCAGGTTTTTGAATAACCTGCCTTTTACAAAATGTTGTCTGGAGCTTTACTTAGACACTATAGCTGATAATTAGTTTAAACTTAACATAGTGGTAGATGGCAGTGAGAATGAGTGCAGGGAACATAAAGCATATCTAAATTTTCCTCCGATTTTGAATTATCTCCGTTGCAGACGGAAAAAGATATAATCGGTAAACATTCACTTTACATCTTTATTTGTTTATGAGAAATAAAATGTGCCCACTTTATGACTTTGCCTGTATGTTCTTGCCTTGCACATGTCCCTTTGGCTCATGCTTCAGGGAGCATATGTCGGTTTTACTGATCGCCTTGTTTACAACTGCTCTTTTACAGTTAGTATTGGCTAGCAGCTGTTTACCCATAAGAGCAAATGTGTAAACAATTTATTTTTTATAAACCACAGAGGTCAGTCAGTTTTGCAGTTCTTTAATGGGACATTGGTGACATGTGGCTGTCATTTAATATGAGCAGTTCAGAAATTTTCACCTTTGGTGCATGATATAAGTTATAACTAGTAGATAATGACATTTTTGTAGACCATAGTTAAAGCAGAGAGTTAGACAGTTGAATTTTGGACAGAGTGCCAAAATAATGATGGTATTAATAGCTATTTTGCAGATTAAGAAAGTTGAAAAAATCTGCTGTAAAACTTGTTACTCGTGCCATCATGATAAATTGTCAGACATGAATATAATTACTGTCTTGTGAATTAATACAGAATAAAGATCTCTTCAGAGTAATCTTTGATCTAAAATTTATAAATCCTATTATCCAGTAACTACTCTGCAATTGAGTGGCCATTTTCTGTAGAAGCAGAAAAGATAAAAATAGTTGATACTGTCATGTAGTTTAAATACAAAAGCTGTTTTTTTCACAAGTATGATTAACAAAACATTAAATTTTTTTTTGTTAATTTGGGTAAAAGTTTTCTTCATAGTAGCCTGAAAGACAGAAGTAGTGAGAGATATTTACAACTGACTCATAGTTTGGGTATAAAAGCCGTTTTCTCTACAAAAGCGTGTTACTGTGGTTTAGTTTGAGTTGGAATAAGTTTTCTTCACAGCAGCATGGAAGTCAGAATTAGTGAGATACATACACTCTTCTGTAGTTTCAATCTCAGAAGCCAGAAAAAATAAAAGGCAAAATTGTGTAACTATTCTTTAGTTGAGATATAATTTTCTTCACAAAAGCTTGAGACATAAATGTATCGAAGTGTCTAAAACTATCCTTAAGTTTCATTTCTAAACAGCAGCCTTACAAATGTAGAAAAGACATGTGTAAAACTGTCCTAGAGAAGTAGAAATAGTGAGAAATGTAAAAAATCATTGACTTCAAAATAGCAGCTGCTGTCTTTGAATATGAAATAATTTTCTTCACAATAGCCTGTAGTAATTGTCCTGTAGTTAAAGAACAAAAGTTGTTTTCTTCACAATAGCTTATAACTATCCTGAAGTTCTAGAACAAAAATGTTTTTTTTTCACAATAACTGTCCTGAAATAAGAGAATAAAAAGATGTTTTCTTCACAATAGCTTGTAATTGTCATGTAGTCTGAAAAGGAAATTAGTTTTGTTCACAATAGCCTTTAATTGTCATGTAGATTGAGATCCAAATTAGTTTTGTTCACGATAGCCTCTAATTGTCATGTAGTTTGAGAACCAAATTAGTTTTGTTCACAATAGCCTCTAATTGTAATGTAGTTTGAGAACCAAATAGTTTTGTTCACAGTTGCCAGTAACTGTCCTGAAATTAGAGAACCAAATTAGTTTTGTTCACGATAGCATGTAAATGTCATGTAGTTTGAGAACCAAATTAGTTTTGTTCACGATAGCCTCTAATTGTCATACTGTAGTTTGTGAACTAAATTAGTTTTGTTCACGATAGCTTGTAATTGTCATGTAATTTGAGAACCAAATTAGTTTTCTTCACAATAGACTCTTATTGTCATGTAGTTTGAGAACCAAATTAGTTTTGTTCACGATAGCTTGTAATTGTCATGTAGTTTGAAAATGAAAGTATTTTTTTTCACAATAGCCTCTAATTGTCATGAAGTATAAAAACAAAAGCAGTTTTCTTCACCATAGCCTCTTACTGTCATGTAGTTTGAGAAGCAAAGTAGTTTTGTTCACGATAGCCCCTAATTGTCATGTAGTTTGAGAACCAAATAAGTTTTGTTTCCGATAGCCTCTAATTGTCATGAAGTTTGAGAACCAAATAAGATTTGTTCATGATAGCCTCTAATTGTCATGTAGTTTGAGAACCAAATTAGTTTTGTTCACGATAGCCTCTAATTGTCATGAAGTTTGAGAACCAAATAAGATTTGTTCACGATAGCCTCTAATTGTCATGTAGTTTGAGAACCAAATAAGTTTTGTTCACGATAGCCTCTAATTGTCGTGTAGTTTGAGAACCAAAGTAGTTTTGTTCATGATAGCCTGTAATTGTCATGTAGTTTAAAAACCAAAGTAGTTTTGTTCGCGATAGCCTGTAATTGTCATTTAGTTTGAAAACAAAAGTGGTTTTCTTTAGTATTGCCTCTGATTGTCGTATAATTTGAGAACGAAAGCAGTTTTCTTCATGTTAGCCTCTAATCGTCATGTAGTTTGAGAACAAAAGTAGTTTCTGTACAATAGTCGCTTATTGTCGTGTTTCACGATAGCCTGTAATTGTCATGTAGTTTGAGAAGGAATGTAGATTTCATCATGATAGCCTCTAATTGTCATGTAGTTTGAGAACAAAGGTGGTTTTCTTCAGGATAGCCTTAACTGTCTTGTGGTTTGAGAATAAAAGTAGTTTTCTTCATGATAACCTGTAACTGTCTTGTGGTTTGAGAACAAAAGTAGTTTTCTTCACGATAGTAGTTTGAGAACGTAGGTGGTTTTCTTCACGATAACCCGTAACTCTCATGTAGTTTGAGAACAAAAGTAGTTTTCTTCACAAAAGCCTTTAACTGTCATTTAGTTTGAGAACAAAAGTAGTTTTCTTCATGATAGCCTGTAACTGTCATGTGGTTTGAGAACAGAAGTAGTTTTCTTCATGATAGCCTTTAACTGTCATGTAGTTTGAGAATGAAGGTGGTTTTCTTCACGATAAGCCATAACTATCATGTGGTTTGAGAACAAAAGTAGTTTTCTTCACAATAGCCTTTAACTACCAGTATCATGTAGTTTGAGAACAAAAGTAGTTTTCTTCACATAGCCTGTAACTGTCATGTAGTTTGAGAACAGAAGTAATTTTCTTCACAGTAGCCCATAATTATCCTGTAGTTAGAGAATAAAACTAGTTTTCTTCAGAGTAGCCTGTAACTGTCTTGTTGAGTATGGATGTTGTTTTCTTTATTAAAGCCTGTCATTGTATTATAAAGAATGATGTAGTATTTCCAAAGCTTTCTCAAAGGTAAAATTATTGAGGTATGACTATAACTATCCTGTAGTTTGAATGCAAAAGTAATTTCTTAACAGTAACCTGAAAAAATAAAAGAAGCAGTTTGAGTTCAACTATCCTGTAGTTTGAGTACAAATATAGTTTTTTTTTTCACAGTAGCCTGAAATATAAGGATAGTGAGATACATGTAAAACTTAGTAGCTCAAAGATGTTGTTTTGAGTACAAGCACTTGTTTTCTTCATTCGAGCTGTCCCGGTATTAATTCAAAATTCCCGTTATTAGAATCCAGAAGAAAAAAAAAATAACTGCCGACGTCAATAACTTGCTCATCTCCGGTTATGGGCGGAACTTATACTCGGAAACGGCGATCAATACATACTATCTTCAAAGTATTGACCCATCAGAGCGCATTTTACTACTTCAATTCATTTAATCCCATGTTGACACTCGATACACAACACATTTAGTGTATGAAAATGGCTGAAATATTTTTGGTAATTATAAGAAAAGGTCAAGTAGATTTAAGACAAACTTAAAAAAAAATTGAAGGAAACCAATTTCAGCAAATATTTAGTTCATTAAACATGAATCAGCGAGTGAAAATCTCGGATAAATTCCGATTGTCATATATTTCCGCGACCCCGCCGTATTTATATTGGGTGCTAGTCAAAACGGCCTCAGGTTAAAACGGCCTCATTTTGGTTAAAACGGCCTCACTTTTTGGTCAAAACGGCCTCAATTTTTTATTTGCTGGTTAAAACGGCCTCACTTTTGGTTAAAACGGCCGCAGTTTTGATTAAACGGCCTCACTTTTAATTAAAACGTCCTAAATAATCTTGATTTTATATTTGAGTAACTGACAACTGGCAACTGAAATTTAATTACATGTAGAAGTATGTGTCCACTTTGCTCCGTGGAGTTATATTTTTGATGAAGCTATTAAAACTCGGTTTTCAACTATTTATTACTTTGCTATCAACCCATTTAATCAACATCGAACATTGTAAAAAAATGCTAAAAGACAATCAGAATTGAATGAGAGAAATTTCATGGAAAAAAATTGTATTGAACAATCATAACAGAAAATGTTGAGTAAAAGTATTTGTTTTGTTTTTAATGTGCGTGAACAATATCACAAAACACTCAATGTAAAAGAATGTTTTATATAGAATTTTACATATATAATAATATTTCTCAAAGGTATTTAAATAAATTAATGCACAAACTTAATTTCAAATTTAAAAAAGGTGGTTTTTATTTTGATTAGATTACTGTTTTTATTTGAAGGGATTAGTGGAGTTAATCAAATAATCTTGTCATTTATACAGGTGTTGATTGGTATTGTATTTTTCTGTACTTTGTTTTATCACTCATATAATCATGTCATTTATAAAGGTGTTGGACATTGTTTATTAAATGTGTCATGAAACAGTACCAGCGCCAGCAAGTTGTGTTTATATTGATTGAGTACTGATATAGTCTTTCTAAACATTCGTTCAATTTTGAAACATACCTAAACAGTATTCCAAAATCAAAATTTAGAATAGCACCTGCTAGTCTATGCTATTTTAATTAGGAATTAAAGTGATACATTATTGATCAATTTGAATCAGCATGTTTTATATATCTGTTAAGTTTCATGTTTATGTATTTTTATATAACATAAAACTAATAAATACAACTTATGACATTCTCACCTTATTAAATACTTTTCGCGAAAAACCCTTATTATCATCTTATTCAAATCTTTACAATCGATCTTAAAATATGTAATTTAAATTTTATCCTCAACATAAGAAAACAAGAAATAATTATCTAATAACATAATTTAAAAATTATAATTTAATCATGGTTCATCTACTGAAAATAAATAATGAGGCCGTTTTGACCAATACATTTTCTGAAAGTGAGGCCGTTTTAACCAAAATAGGGCCGTTTTGACCTGAGGCCGTTTTAACCTGAGGCCGTTTTGACTGTAAGCCTTTATATTTATAGAAAACAGTGAAAAAGTTTCCTTTTCTCTGAGACTTTAATATTTTTGTCATACAGTAGTTACTTTTGAAAGCAACAATTATAATGAATCAACATAATTTACATCTAAAAATTGTTTGTAATTTTGTTCAAAAAAATTCTGGTGAAAAAAATCTTGTCTTAGGGAGAAGTCACTTCTCCCAAAATTTTTACCATAGCAAGAGCCCTGTGTAAGGACTCGGATTATGCTTTTTGCAAGTAGTGCAACCTTTATGCATTAAATAAGAACAAAAAACACTTCACTAGTTTTCTTTGCTGTTCTTCTTGTCTTTATTTTTGCGAAAACGCGTCGATAAAAAATTCCAGTTTTCAAGCTAAAAATCCAGTTATGAGTTACCGAAGTTATCACATGTATCAACATTAAATTTTAGGTAATTTATGACTGTCGTATAGTTTAAGAATGCATGCTATATTTCTGTTATCCAGAAAGAATTACAATTGCTTACAGTGAAACATGTAGTTTAGGTACAATAAGTGATCTTCACATCAGCCAAACAGTTAAATGCATCAGGTATGCTTTACTGTCCAGTAATTTGAGTACAAGAGCTGGTTTTCATCACATAAGCCAAAAAGTTATTGGTTTTGAGATAATCAGATTTGCATATCAGTCCTTTCTGGATTGAATACAAAAGATAAGTTTACTTCACCTCAGCCAAAAAGATGAAGATTTTGAAATTTGTATTACTGTCTTGTAGTTCGAAGACAAAATCTGAGGCAGGAGGTTTTCACTTTTATATGAGTAAGCAAGCATTTTAAGACACAACAGTTCTGTAGAGTTTAAGTTTACGCTAGTTTTCTTGAAATTATGCTAACTTTGTTGAAGTTTTTTTGTAGAGTTCAAGTTTATCCTAGTTTTCTTGAAGTTAGCAGAATATAGAAAAGAATTTCATTTCCTTTGCTCACAATAAACATTGATGAAAAACATAATTATTACCGAGTCTGTGTTTGCCTTGAATTAGCTGGTAAAATATTATTTCCCATAAATACTTTTGAGTTACTGTACACATGGAGTAAATTTTCAATATATTTATATGAAAATTTCACCATCAGTAATCTTATTTTATGAGATGCAATAATGGTAAAAAAAAAATTGTCTTAGAAAAAAATCAGTTTCACGTTTGACTTGTGATCTTTCAAGAAATGAATTTTTCTGTCGATTCAAAGCCTAATGCCATTTCCAATTATATTTAGTTATATATCCAAGAGATGTACTGAAAAACAGATGCCTTAACTTTCATAAAGGTGTCACTAAATTGATACTCTGAAATGTTTGCTATGTGGAACTCGGCTATTACATGGAACTTTTGAAAATGTATACTTCACCAGTCTGTTTCTGTCTTTTCAGGTATTCCAGGCAGTGGGTACTGGGCAGGCACTGAAATGGATTACATCAACTGGAATTTTGTGACTGTTTGAAACAAAATAGTGTTGACACTTGATACTAGACTGTAGAGCTAAATGTTATATAGAGCAACCACTAATGTGACATTGTTTATTCTGAATGAAGGCAGTGATTGCTCATATTGAATCAAAACATAGACAGTAAAGGGAACAGTCAGAGATACATGTATGTGCAAGATGTTTCACCATTATGTTTATGGAAAGTACTTGAGAGCTTGTCAATATGATTACTGTAGCTCATCTTAGCATTAGGTGCTCAAGGATGAGCTTTTGTGCTCATTGATTGTCCGTTGTTGAGAGTCATAGGTCATCAACAATTTGACATAAACAATTTACTTCTCCTATACCACTAAGCCAACTTTGATGAAACTTGCCTTTGATATTCCTTGCATGAAGGTCTACCGAAGATGTTCAAAGAATGTAACTCCAAGCAGAACTCTGGTTGCTTAGGCAATAAGAAGGAAAAAACTTTAAAAATCTTCTTGTCAAAAAGTACTTGGCCCTGAGCCTTATGATTTGTTAAGTAGCATAGTCTGATGGACCTCTAGGGAAAAACTTTAAAAGTTTTCTTCTCTGAAACCACAAAGCCCAAAGTTCTAAAATTTTGCACAAAGGATTATTAGGTGGACTTCTAACAAGTTTGTTTAAGTTATGCCCTTGGGGTCAAAATTGGCCCCGCTTTGGGGGAACTATCTGTATTAAATATGAAAATTTTCTTGTCAAAAAAAGTTCTAGACCTTAGATAGCAATGTCTAGTGGAATTCTACCAAGTTTGTTCAAATTATGTCCCTAGGGTCAAAATTGGCTCTGCCTTTGCTGCAACATGATATGACATAGGGTTATATAAGAAAAACTTTAAAAATCTTCTCGTCTGAAACTACTATGCCTTGGGGTTTGATAGGTTCACCTTGAGGTCCTCTACAAAGATTGTTCAGATTATGCCTCTGGGGTCATTACTGGCCCCACCCCAGGGGTCACTTGATTCAATAAAAGTCATATATAGGGAAAACTTAGGGCTTAGAAATTTAAAGCTAAAGCTCCTCTACAAAAACTTCTAATTAGACTCTGGGGTTAAATTGATTTTTTAAAGACTGGTGTAAGAAAATACTTTAGAATTTTTCTTGTCAGAAACCACAAGGCCTAGTGTTAAGATACTTGATGTGTTAAATGTCCTAGTGGACCTTTATCAAGTTTGTTGAAATCATGGCCTTCGGGTCAAAATTAGTTCTGCCCCTGGGCTCACAGATGCTGAAAATAGACTTTCCTACTTTGTGTCATAGAGCTTTTATTTATAGACTGATACCTTAAATATTTGCTCTATAGGCACAAATATCTGCCACTCACTGGGGTCAAGGTCACCAAGGCTAGAAGTAATTTTCTACTTTTTGCAATAGAGTATTCATTTATTGACTGATTGATATCTTAGATATTTGGTATGTTTGCACCATGGACATCTGCCCTTGGTTTGGAATTTTGGTCACTGGGGTCAAGGTCATGTAGGCTTAAAGTCAAATGATGCCCCAGGGGACTTCATTGACTATGCCCTAGGGATCATATATGTTTGAAATATAAATTCTTTGAAAATCTTCATTTTAGAAACCTCAAGCCCTTGATCTTAGATATTTGGTTTGTAGCATCATTAAGTTTATCTCTACAAAGATGGTTAAAATTATTTCCCTAGGGTTTAAATTGACCCTGCCCAAGGGGCCATCTGATTTACTTCAAGATATTTAGGGAAAATAGTTGCAAATCTTCTATGAAACTAATAGGCCCTCAGCTTTAAGATTTGGTATGTAGCATTATCAAGGGAATCTCTTCCAGAGTATTCAGATTATGTCCCTTTGGTGTTAATATATCCCACTTGAGAGGTCACTTATTTACATCGTTATATAGGGAAAACTTAAAAATCTTCTCTGAAACTGCATGGTCAACATTCTAGAAATTGTGTGTGTAGCATTGTGTAGTTGACCTGTCAGGATAGTTCAAATTATTTTCCGGGGGTCAAAACTGGCCATGCCCTGATGGTCCTTTATGTGTGAAATATAAAATTGTTGAAAATCTTCTTGTCAGAAATTGTATTTCAGCTTTGATTTTAAGTAACATTGACCTTGTATTATGTCTGATCTATTTCCTATGAAGTTTGGAGCAAATGTGCAATTTTGCATGTAGATTTCATTCATTTCTTTGAGTTAACATCAGATGTTGTGCATTTTTGAATGAAAGTATATAGGAGTTATACCACAGCAGAGTGAAATAACAAATTATCTTTCTAAATCTTGGTTTATGGAGGTTATACTCTTGAAGACAGGAATAGCAATGTAAGTTGAACAGATGTCCTTCCCAAGATGTTGACTCTTAACTTGCATGATAGCAGTTTAAGGAAGGGTAGGGTATTAGGGCATGTTTATTGTTCCTTGATTTAGATAAAGTATATCTTGGTCATGACTGGATGACCAGTCCAGATGCTTGATGTTATAAAATTAATTCATCACAAACATTAAATATTTATACTGGAATTACCCTGGCGGTCAGTCGGTCTGTCACGTTTGACATCTTAACCTTGCGTCAGATGTGTAGTTGTGCAAGACATATTTTTGATGCATAGCCTTACAGGCATTGCAACATCATTGTCCCTTGAACTTATACTTTTTTCCATGTTTGTAAATTGTATACCTTGTGTCACGAACTCATCCTTCAGTTTTAAACCAATTGAAATGAAACTTGGCAGAAATGGTCACTAGGCAAATTTTGAATGTAGATGTGCATGACATTTTTTGAAAAAATCCATGCAGAGTTATTGCCCCTTGAACTTATACTCTTCCCCATTTTTACTAATATATACCTTGTGGCACAAACTACTCCTTCATTTTTCAACCGATAAAAAAGACACTTGGCAGAGATAGTAATTAGGCAATGAAGTTGTGAAAGACATATTCCTGATGCATACCTAGCCAGGCACAATTATTGCCCTTGAACTTAGAATTGTTGTCATGTTTGACATACATTGTGGCACAATCTACAGATTGAACTGAAACTTGCCAAGCATAGTCACTTCACAGTGTAGATGTGCAGGACATATTTGATTCATATCCATCAAGACATCCCAGAGTTATCTCCCATTGAACATATCATTTTTACATGCAGATTTAAGTCAACTTGTAGCTTGTGGGGCGAGCTAGCCTTTCAGTTTTCTTTGCATACTGGCATAATAGCTTTATGAGAGTTCAGATTTGTTTCAGCTTTTGAGTCAATGCACAGTTGCAGGGGTATTTGTCATCTTTGATGACTGTTCTAGTTATTCAGTATGTTAACTTGAAAATGCCTGCTTTTTAATATGCCTTTATAAATCTGTTATATAGGAAATATCCTACACAAGTATTGTGTAATCAGACTTTGAATTCATTTAAACTCCCAATATTTTAACACCGAAAACTCAGTCCTGTTATATTGTTTTTCAAATTTTATAGATTTTAACTTCTCCAAATTGAAACAGTTGAAATTATGTCATGCAGTTTGTGAAATGTGTGAAACATGTTGAGTTGTGTTGTTCTTTGCTCGTCTGAGTAGAAACCCAGGATTGAGCTATCCTGACCACACTTTGTCTGTCATACGGCGTACTTCATCCAGATAGTAATATTTATAAGACTGTACAAGTTGCAGTTAGCAAGGTCATCTCTCAACGTCCATCTAAATGATGTCACATGGTCCATTTTAATCCAATATATATCTGAAGCAAATGGTCCTGAGTTTTCATCATCAGATCAGTAAGTACCATTTAAGATCACAAAATGAGAAGTAATTCAGAAACCCAGATTTTTTTATGAGGGAAGGGTGTGTTCTTTATTGCACTTTCCCTAGTCTATGCCAATGAGGTTTTCAGAGGAGCGAGTGATTATTTTGGCCAGAGGAGGGTTACAGTTCAAAAGTAATTCTTTGGGTGTCTAACATTTAGAGTCCTGCAGTGTTGTGGTGAAAGAACTGATATTCTGTCTTTTATAGCAATCGTTTCTAACACTTTCACAGAAATCATTTTCCAAAGTCCTTTACTGTTGTCAAGAAGTTATATTTATGACAGAAATTATCCCCAACTAGATTTTTTTACAAGATTTTATTACTTACTCAATATAGAAAAGACCTTTGTAATAAACTATCATATTTTCATTTTACTCTGAATAATTTGTTTCCTCTGAAAATTACACACTTGTAAAAACTAAGTTGTAAATAAATATTTTATGAAAAATAACTTGTGTTTTCTTTCTTCCTTATTTAAAGGGAAATGTTTATATATATATAGTTGGAAGTTTTATGTACAAAGAATGAACGGGCAAAATGTTATTGAAAAAAAAAGTGTAACAATTTTTCACAGTAAAATTTATATTTATATTTTTCCCTTTCGTCCCACTTACTATCTTCCTTTCCCAAGTGTCTTTTTTTCCTTTTATTAATTAATACCTAACTATTTCAATTACATTCTTTTTCTTCAGACCCCAGCTGGGATTGAACCCAGACCCTTTCAGTTACAAGTTCACTACCTTATCCTTTACACTACTGTCTCGGCCCACTTATAGACTGCCAAGATAATCTTTTTATAACAGTTTCTTTGTTGCAATACAATACTGTAATAAAAAGATAAATCAAACTGACTGCAAGAGAAGAAAACTTGTGGTGTAGTGGTTAGGTAGTTAGGCTTAGGATCTTAAGGTTTAGGGTTCAAAACTGACTAGGATCTGTTAGGAAAAAACAAAGCCTGAAATAAGGTAATTAAGGTTTCAGTAGAGCACAGACACTTGCAAAACCTGTAAAAATCAACAAACTACCAAAAAAAATTGCATTTTGTACTTCAAATTTTCCTTTCGAATAATACCAATTTCTAAGCTGTAAGTACAGAATTTGAGCACCTCAAGGCACTGAAAAATTTTGTCAATGTTCAGATTTCTTTGTTTCACTCTTATGGACTGATCCAGATGATTTAACACTTTTACGCAGAGTATAAGATACTCTGTCAAAGACAGCAATGTCTTATTTCCATAAGATGTTTCTGTTTTTTTTGGTACCATAATACCGTTCAACTCTTTGGGTACATAAGAAATCACTCCACAATTCTACTAAATATTGAACCATAACTCTCATTAACTAAGTTTTAAAGGGGCTGTGCTCCAGATGACAAAAAAAGAAAGTTTTCTTGTATTATAAATTTCTTGTATAGTTATGACTAATGCTTAAAAAATAACTTACTGACAAAAAATAAGTCAAATAATTACATCATAAATTGACTTTTTCCCCTTTCAAATTGCTATACTGTAACGCGACGGTATAACTATATCGTATAAGATTTAAAGTAAATATCTGTAATATCACATCCGGCGATGGTGGTGACAGTAAAAGCGTTGTAAATATTTTGTTAACATGAGGGTCCAGAGTTCAAATCAGGCTGGAGCGAAAATATTTTTTTTTATTATATTTTGACTTTCATAATCAGTTTTGAAGTAAAATATTATGTTGTTATAATCTCACGGCATCTAAATATATAATTTATGGAAAAAAAATTATGTCAAATCTGGAGTATAGCCTCTTTAAACTGTACACTAAAAACTTCTACTTGAGGATGTATCAAAGTACTTTGCAAATTGCATCATAAACTCTAAAATAATTGTAAATAAAACTAGAACTGTGTCCATAGGACACGGATGCCCCCACTATGCATAAGTGCTCATAAACAAGAGCATGTATATCCTGTATGTAAGATTTTTTCTGTACATATACCTAAAATGATCTACAGGTAACCTTATGTACATGTTAAATTAAATTACAAATGTAAAATTTATATGTTCAATTATTTATATGGTATATAGTGAAAAAATCAACAAAGGGCCATAATTCTGTTAAATATGGTCACAGCAAAAATTCCTTCCTTTACTTCCATCTACACATTAAGGTTGTTCATCCCTGGAAGTTTAAGCAAAATCTGCCATCCGGTTTAAGAGGAGTTGCGTTCACAAAATTTCTATATGGTATATAGTGAAAAAATCAACAAAGGGCCATAATTCTGTTAAATTTGGTTGCAGCAAAAATTCCTTCCTTTACTACCATCTACACATTAAGGATGTTCATCCCTGGAAGTTTAAGCAAAATCTGCCATCCGGTTTAAGAGGAGTTGCGTTCACAAAATTTCTAGTGAAAAAAATCAACAAAGGGCCATAATTCTGTTAAATTTGGTCGCAGCAAAAATTCCTTCCTTTACTATCATCTACACATTAAGGTTGTTCATCCCTGGAAGTTTAAGCAAAATCTGCCATCCGGTTTAAGAGGAGTTGCGTTCACAAGATTTCGGGACGTACGGACGGACGGACAAGTGCAACGCTATATGCTCCCCACTTTGTGGTGGCATGAAAATAAGCATCTATTGGGATTTAATGCCAGTTTAACAGGCCGGCAAGCATCATTCCCATCCGAATACATTATCATTGATCATAATTTTTTATTAGTACATGGATTGTCTTCATACTTGGTCACAACAACCCTTTTGACAAGACCTTCAAGTAGACCAGACTAAACTTGACCTTGACTCATAAATGACCTTCACTTTCAAAATCAAATTATTAAATTTTTGCTAAAACTGGCCATAACTTCGTAATTTCTTGTTGGATTTGATTCATACTTGGAAGAAACAACCCTTTGGACAAGATCTTCAAGTAGACCAGACTGAACTTGACCTTGACTCATAAATAACCTTCACCTTCAAGGTCAAATTATTACATTTTGCTAAAATTGGCCATAACTTTCTCATTTTTTTATGGATTTGATTCATACTTGAACAAAACTATACTTATGACAAATCCGACATTTTGATTCTTTCAAGTATGATCTTGACCTTTAAATGACCTTGACAGGCAAGATCAAATTATTGAATTTTGCAAAAACTGGTATGGATGAATGTGATAATTATATTTCCAAATGATGTTTCATCTGGAATCCCTTCACCACAATGTTCTTCCTCTGTGTTTGCCTTTGGAAATAAGAAAAAGTCGAGCATGGCCCCCGCATGAGGTTGCTGTTGTTATCATTTTTATCTTGGTCATTTTGAACATGAAGTAATTCCTTTGACTGAATGCTTCAGTTATTCTTTAGTCAATTTAAATTATGAAAAAAAGGAGTTTTCTCGTAAAAATAGCTACTAGATTTTATGTACAAGTTCCTTGAAACAAGAGGGCCATGATGGCCCTATATCGCTCACCTGAATATGACTGCTTTTAACAAAGTTGCTGTAGACCTGGTTAATTGACCCCAGATGACCCATATTCGAACTTGACCTAGAAATTGTTGAAACAATCTTTCTGACAAATTTCAAGGTTATTTGGACTGAAAGTGTAGCCTCTAGAGTGTTAACAAGGTTTTTCCATATTTGGGCTCTGTGACCTAGGTTTTGACGCCGGATGATCCATATCCAAACCTGACCACCATTACAATCATCAAAACAACCTTTCTGACAAATTTCCAGGACATTTGGACTGAAAATGTAGCCTCTAGAGTATTTACAAAGTTTTTCGATATTTAGGCTCTGTGACCCAGTTTTTTAATCCAGATGACCCAAATTCAAAGTTGAGCTGGAAATCATAGAAGCAACTTTTCTGACAAATTTTCAGGTTATTTGGAATTAAAATCTTAAATCCAGAGTGTTAACAAGGTTTTTCCATATTTGGGCTCTGTGACCTAGTTTTTGATAAAAGATGACCCATACTCCAACATGAACTAGAAATCATCAATAGGGGGGAGACATAACAACGAACAATTGAAGGTATAGTCCTTGGTGTTTCAGAGCAGCAGATTTTTAAAGTTTTCCGTATATTAATCCTTGTGTAAAATTAAATGACCCCCCGGTAGGGGCCAGTTTTGATCCCAGGGTCATGATTTGAACAAACTTGGCAAAGGTCCACTAGACAATGCTGCAAACCAAATATCTAAAGTCTAGGCCTTGTGCTTTCTGACAAGAAGATTTTAAAAACTTTTCCTCTATAACTCTATGTAAAACATGTGACCCCTGGAACGGGGCCATTTTTGACCCTGGAGCCATGATTTGAACAAACTTGGTAACGGTCCACTGGACAATGCTGCACACCAAATATCTAAACTCTAGACCTTGCGGTTTCTGATAAAAAGATTTTTTTATAGTTTTTCCTATATAACTCTATGTAAAACATGTGACCCCTGGGACCAAAATTTGAACAAACTTGGTAAAGGTCCACTGAAAAATGCTGCACACCAAATATCTAAACTCTAGGCCTTGTGGTTTCTGACAAGAAGATTTTTAAGTTTTCCCTATTTAAATCTATGTAAAATCAACTGACCCCTGGGGTGGGGTCAGTTTTGACCCCAGGGTCATAATTTGAACAAACTTGGTAGAAGTTCACTAGACAATGCTACCAAGTATCTAAACTCTAGGCCTTGCTGTTTCTGACAAGAAGATTTTTAAAAGTTTTTCCTATATAACTCATTGTAAAACATGTGACCCCTGTGGCGGGGCCATTTTTGACCCAGGAGCCATGATTTGAACAAACTTGGTAAAGGTCCACTGGACAATGCTGCAAACCAAATATCTAAACTCGAGGCCTTGCGGTTTCTGACAAGAAGAATTTTTAAAAGTTTTTCCTTTATAACTCTGTAAAACATGTGACCCCTGGGGCGGGGCCATTTTTTACCCAGGAGCCATGATTTGAACAAACTTGGTAAAGGTCAACTGGACAATGCCGCACACCATATATCTAAACTCTAGGCCTTGTGGTTTCTGACAAGAAGATTTTTAAGTTTTCCCTATATAAATCTATGTAAAATCAACTGACCCCTGGGGTTGGGTCAGTTTTGACCCCAGGGTCATAATTTGAACAAACTTGGTAGAGGTCCACTAGATGATGCTTCATACCAAATAACTTAGCTCCAGGTCTTGGGGTTTCGGAGAAGAAGATTTTTAAAGATCAAACTTTTAAAATCTAATTTTAGCTCCATTGAACCAGAAATGCAATGGACCAGAACCATTTGAACAATCTTGGTAGAGCTTAATGCAAGGAACATCCCAGGGAAGATTCATTTAATTTGGCCCTTTGGTTTCAGAGGAGATGTCATTTGAATGAAAAGTTGACGACGGACGGACGGACGACGGACAAAGACTGATCAGGAAAGCTCACCCTAAGCACTTTGTGCTCAGGTGAGCTAAAAAAGAGGTTTTAAAGCAATTTGTCATCTGATTTTACATGCAAATAAAGCACTTTCACTTAGTTCCATAATTTATTTCGACTGCTTTTCATAATATAATTTGTTGTTGTGATTAATGAGAATTAATTGTGCAAAAAAAAACAAAACAAAAAAAAACAAAAAAAAAAAAACTGTGAAACCTTTCCAAGTGGCACTTAAAATAAATTAGCATGTTTGCTATGTTCTTTTAGCTCACCTGTGCACAACTCAGTGTGCTTTAAGTATTGTTGTGCCCAATGTCTGTTGCCCACAATTGGTTTGTTAACACTATAGGTTACATTTTTGACCTAATTATCATAAAACTTGATCAGAATGATTGTGTCAAGGAGATCTTGGACAAGTTGGAATATGGGTCATGTCGGAGGCCAAATCAAAGGAAAACCTTGTTAACACCAGATGCCACATTTTTTGTTCAAATGACATGAAAATTTGTCAGTTTGTCTTGATGATATTTCGGTCAGGATCAAATATGAGTCATCTTGGGTAATGTTGGTCACAGCCAAAACACTGAAAAACCTTATTAACACTCTTGAGGCCACAGACCCTAGGTCAAGTTTAAATATTGGTAATTTTGGGTAAAAAATAGGTCAAAGGGTCAAAACATAGGAAAGCCTTGTTAACACACAAAAGGCTACATTTTCTTTCCAAAGTCATGAAAATTTGTCAATGTTTTTTCTTGAAGACATCTATGTCAGGTTCGAAGATGGCCCATACATCAAATACATCTTGTGTCGAAATTGTTCACAGGGTCAAAACATAGAAAAAACTTTGCTGACGCTCTGGGGGTCACATTTTCTTTCCAAATGTCATGAACATTTGTCACAATGTTTGTCTTGATAATATCTAAGTCAGATTTTAATATGGGTCAACGTTGGTACAAACAGGTCACAGGGTAGAAACATAGAAAAACATTATTAACCCTCTAGGTCAAGTCTGTATATTGGTCGTGTTGGACAAAAAACTAGGTCACATGGTTAAAACATAAAAAAACACTATAAGCACTCAAGCGGCTACACTTTCTAATTAAATGTCATGAAAATTTGTCAGAATATCCTGATGTTATCCAGGTCAAGATTGAATATGGGTCATAATGAATCAAAAACTACGTCATGGGACCAAAACACAGATTCACCTTGTTAAAACTCTGAAAACTATATCATGGTGTTAACTAGGTCAAGCCTTAATATGTATCGTCAGGGGTCATAAACTAGGTCATCAAATCAAAACACAGATTTACCTTAACACTGTAACGGCCAATGTTTTCGTCAAAAAGGCATAAAAACTTGAAAGAATGTTTGACTTGATGATCTTTAGGTTAAGTTTAAATATGACCCTAGCAACGGTAAGCAGGTGAGTGATTAAGAGCCCTCTTGTTTATACCGCAAACCAACACAACGACTCCACCATATCTCCAGCAAATAATGGTGTTATGATAATCAGTTAGGTATTTACACTGACACAATACTGTAAAGTTAGGTTAAACCTGATAAGAAGTTCTACAATATAATGACCCAGTGACACTTGACGAACAAGAGATGTTTAAGAAACACTTATCCCGATCGTACCCAAAACAGAACATGACCTAGATATTCTTATAATAAATCTGTATACTAAATTTCATTTCGGTATGTGCTATCTCTGCGGAAATAATTAAAGGAAACTGCAAATAATTGGAATTTTCCTAAGTCCAAGGGGCATTTCTCTGTCAAAAACTGCTCGATCGTACCCAAAACAGAACTTGACCTAAATATTTTTATGATAAATCTGTATACTAAATTTCATTTCGGTATGTGCAATCTCTGCGAAGAAAATGAACGGAAACTGCAAATAATCGGATTTTTTCTAAGACCAACGGGCATAACTCTGTCAAAAATTGCTTGATCAAACCCAAAACAGAACTTGACCTAGATATTCTTATGATAAATCTGTATACTAAATTTTATTTCAGTATGTGCAACCTCTGCAAAGAAAATGAACAGAAACTGTTGGTGGACATACAGACAGACCGACAGACAGCAGCAAAGCAATATGCCCATCCATTTTCAAAGGGGGGGGGGAATAAAAATAAATCAAATGCAGAATGGTTTATAGTATTTGTAGCATTGAGGTATTACCTGATTTCTGTTTCTGATGTTAGCTTTAAGTCTGTTCTCAAAATGCAGATAGTTGTATGCATGACTAGAGCAACGCTTGACATTTTTTCTTGTTTCAAAAGGCAAACACATTAGAGGAAGGGTTTTCAAAGGCAACATAATTTAGGATTATTATTATCAAATTCATTCATATATAAAACAAGAGGGCCATGATGGCCCTGGATCGCTCACCTGAGTACTTTGGCTGTACGTTTGCTGTTAAGCAGTATTTCATTTTTAATTGAAAATATATAAGTGCCTACAAACCAAATATGTAAAATATCAGTCAATAGGCTCTATGACAGAAAGTAGAAATATCTATTATAAGCTATGGTGACCTTGACCCAGTGACCTCAAACCCTACCCATGGGTAGAGGTCCATGCAAGGAACCTATGTACTGAGTATCAAAGGTATTGGTCTATAAATGAAGGCTCTATGAGGTACAGTAGATAAATCTATTTTTAGCCTCCGTGACCTTTAACCTAATCTAATAATTTCAAAAAGCTTGATAAAGCTTGCTTCATGCCAAATTTTAAAATTCTAGGCCTTGTGGTTTCAGGCATGAAGATTTTGTTAAAGATTTCCTTTATTACAAATTAAGGGCCTCCGGGACGGGGCAAATTTTGACATAATGGCCAACATTTCAACAATATTGGCAAAGGTTCTCTACACAATTCTCAACACCAAATATCAAAGGTCTAGTCCTATTTGATTTAGAGAAAAATTATTTTTCATGTTTTTCCTATATGAATCTATGTAAACCAAGAGAACCCTAGGGCGTGGCCAATTTTGACCCCGGGAACATAATATGAACAAACATGGTAGACATCCACTAGACAATGCTACATACCAAATATCTAAGCTGTAGGCATTGAGGTTTCCAGTAAAAAGATTTTTTAAAAATTGTCTTTTTTACATACTAGGGCCCCCGGGGCAGGGCCAATTTTGACCCCAGGGCCAACATTTAAATAATACTGGTAAAGGTTCTCTACACAAAACTTCACACCAAATATCTAACGTCTAGTCCTATTAGTTTCGGAGAAGAATGATTTTTCATGTTTTTCCTATATAACTATATGTAAACCAAGAGAACCCTGGGCGTGGCCAATTTTGACCCAGGGGACATAATTTGAAGAAACTTGGTAGAAATCCACTAGACAGTGCTACATACAAATATTTAAGCTCTATCCCTTTTGGTTTCTGATGTGAAGACTTTTTAAACATTTTCCTATATAACTCTATGTAAACAAGTGACCCCCAGGGGAGGCCCTATTTTGACCCAGTGGCTATGATTTGAACAAACTTAGTAGAGGTCCACTGGACAATGATGTACACCAAATATCTAAATTTAGGCCTTGTGGTTTCTGACAAGAAGATTTTTAAGTTTTCCCTATATAAATCAATGTAAAATCAACTGACCCCTGGGGTTGGGTCAGTTTTGACCCCAGGGTTATAATTTGGACAAACTTGGTAGAGGTCCACCTGATGATGCTTCATACCAAATATCTAAGCTCCAGGCCTTGTAGTTCTAAAGAAGATGATTTTTAAAGTTCCAACTTTGAAAATCTATTTTTTAGCTCCTGTTGCCTAGAAATGCAATGGACCTGAACCATTTGAACAATTTTGGTAAAGCTTCAAGCAAGTAACATTCCTGCCAAGTTTCAGCAAGATTGGCCCAGCAGTTCAGGAGAAGAAGTTGTTTGAAGAAAAAGTTGACGACGCACGCAAGGACGGACGACGGACATCAGGCGATAACAAAAGCTCACCTTGAGCACTTTGTGCTCAGGTGAGCTAAAAAAGCTATGGCCTTTCAATATTAAGCAATATTCAATAATTTGATCTTGAAGGTCAAGGTCAAATAAAGGTCAAGATGAAGTTCAGTTTAATATCTTGGAATTATTGTCAAAAGGGTAGTTATGTCCAAGTATTTAGACAATACATCCATTAACTAGAGCTATCACTTAATGTGATTAATACCCCCGCAAGACTGCTTCGGAAGAGAGGAAGTTATTAATACCAGAATACTTTGTAAAAGAATTGAAATAGAGTTATGGTTGTGGGCAATTAGAGATAGTTGTGGATCTATACTGTTGTTTAAAATGGCCAAGTGGTTTAGAAGGAGATGTCATTTGAAGCCAAATATTGACAAAAATCTATTTTTAGCTCTGGTGGCCATTTTGATCAATGGAGTGGAATCATTTTAGCAATTTTATAAGGGCTATGTAAGGCACATTTCTGTGAAATTTGGTGGAAATCTCCCAACCGTTAAGGTGTTGTTTTAATTTTTTCTATTTTTAGCTTTTGCAGCCCTTATGTGCAATGGAGCGTAACGGTTTGAGCAATTTTAGGAAAGGGCATAATAAGGAACATTTGTGTCAAATTTGGTTTAAAATGGCCAAGTGGTTTTGGAGTAGATGTCATTTTAAGCCAAATATTGATGAAAATGTATTTTTAGCCCTGGCAGCCATTTTGTTCAATGGAGCGGAACCGTTTTAGCAATTTTAATAGAGGGCTATGTAAGGAACGTTTCTGTGAAATTTGGTGGAAAATCTCCCAACCGTTTGGGAGGAGATGTGGTTTAATTTTTTTTTCTATTTTTAGCTTTTACAGCCCTGATGTGTAATGGAGCGGAACGGTTTCAGCAATTTTAGGAAAGGGCAAAAAAAGGAACATTTCTGTAAAGTTTGGTTAAAAATAGTTTTGTGGTTTAGGAGATGTCATTTAAAGTCAAATGTTGACGATTGGCTACGGACGCCGGACACAGGGTGATCACAATAGCTCACCCTGAGTATTTGCTCAGGTGAGCTAAAAAACGGGAAATATACTCGGATTCAAGCTTCTGTGATTTTAATGATTTCAAGAACTCTAGAAACCATTTCCAGTGATTCAGACATTTTAACCTTTTGACAATGCTGCTTTAAGTATCAGTGACTTGTTAGATCCCTGTTAAGAAGCCCTTAAACTTCATTTTTTTCATATTTTGAAACACTTACTATATCACTTCAGGTAACAGTGCTGTTACCTCTTGTTAAATATACTGCTGATTTTATGTGATGCTCGAGCGTCACACACCCTCTTACTGCATCTTTTACTTTTGCAATTTCCTTGTCACCATTTTTGACGCTTGCCAAATTACAAAGAGTATGGTAAGTTTAAACGGGAATCATGTTCGATCTTTATCTAAGAGAAATATCACTTTTTAACTTAAGAGCTGTGAAAAGTTTGCAGATGTGACCATGAGCATAATTGCCAACAAAGTAATGACTGAGGTATCCCCCAATTTTCTTCCTGGATTTACACTGACATCTAGAAATTAGCAATTGGAAGCCCTGTTCCTTACTAGGCAGTTGACTCACCTGGAAGATGTACAAACTCAAGACTACTCTCTTACAAAGATGTTATTGTATAGTGTATATGGATAAATATTAAGAAGTTTTGCATGTAAAGTACTAACCACTGAATTTCAGTGGCAGCTCAAGTCAGACCCATGCAACTCAATACAGAACAAAATGGCAGCAAAGAAAATTCAAGATGAAATTTAATAATTATACATAATAAAGTTATGGCCAATTTTAGCAACATTGAGAAATTTGACCTTAAAGGTCAAGGTCAGTTTAAGCTTCTTTGGAGGTATTGTCTAAAAGGAAGTTATGTCAAAGCATGAAGACACTACATCCATTAACAACAAAGATATAGCCAAGTTAAGTAATGTCAAGGTCATTTTAAGGTCAAGGTAATGCTTGAATTGTTCCAAATGTTTGTTTTATTCTCGGTGTTGTTTTGTCCCTTTATAGATCAAATTTGTCCATAAATAACAAAAGTTTGGCTATTTTAGCAAAATGCAATAATTTGAACTTGACTGTTAAGGTCATTTAAAGGTTAAGGTCATACTTGAATAATTTAACATGTAGGTTTTGTCATGATAGTTGTTTTGTCCAAGTATTAATAAAAAAGAACTAAAATGGCGTTATTGCCAATATAAGCAAAATTCAATAATTTGACCTTGATGGTCAGGGTCATTTGAAGGTCAAGGTCACAGTTGAATGATTCAATGTGTGAGTTTTGTCATTAGTGTTGTTTTGTCCCAGTATAAATACAATCAAACCATAAATAACAAAAAATTGGCTATTTAAAGCAAAATTCAATAACATGACCTTAAATGTCAAGGTCATCTAAAGGCCAAGGTCATACTTATAATTAATTAAAATGTCGGTTTTGTTGTTTTATCAAAGTATAAATCAAATCCACAAATAAACAACTGTTTATTATGACAATTTAAGCAAAATACAATAATGGAACCTTGACTGTCAAGGTCATTTTAGCGTAAAGGTCATACCTGAATTATTCAACATGTAAGTTTTGTCAAAAGTGTTGTTTTGTCCAAGTATGAATCAAGTCTAACCATAAATTACACAGTAAAGACCAATCTTAGCAAAATTCAATAATTTGATCTTGCTAGTCAAAGTCATTTTTTAGGTATAGATCAAACTTAAATTAAAATGTCGGATTTGTCAAAAGTATAGTTTTGTCCAAGTATAAATCAAATCCATCAATAAATGACAAAGTTATGACAATTTAAGCAAAATTCAAACATCTTACCTTGACGGTCAAGGTCATTTTTAGGTCATGGTCACACTTGAGTTATTCAACATGTCCGTTTTGTCACAAGTGTTGTTTTGTCAAAGTATGAATCAAATCAAACAATCAATGCCAAAATTATGGCAAATTGTAGCAAAATTCAATAATTTGATCTTGAAGGTCAAGGTCATTTTAACGTAAAGTTGATACATGAAAGAATCATAATGTCGGATTTGTCATAAATGTTATTTTGTCCAAGTATGAGCAAATCCAAAAATAAATATAAAAGTTATGACAATCTGAGCAAAATTCAATAATTTGACCTTTACGGTCATGGCCATTTTAATGTAAATGTCACACTTATATAATTTATCATATCGGCTTTGTCATAAGTGTTGTTTTTTCCAAGTATTATTAACATCCAACCACAAATAACAAAATTCTGGCCAGGTTTATTAAATTCAATAATCTGACCTTGACTGTAAAGGTCATTCAAAGGTCAAGATCATATCTGAAAGAATAAAAATGTCGGATTTGTCATAAGTGGTGTTTTGTCCAAGTATGAATCAAATTCATAAATAAATAAGAAAGGTATGACAATTTAAGCAAAATATAATCATCTGACCTTCACGGTCAAGGTCATTTTTAGGTTATGGTCATACCTGAGTTATCTTGTCGGCGTTGTCATAAGTGTTGTTTTGTCTAAGTCTGATTCAGATCCAACCATAAATAACAAAATTATGCCCAGTTTTAACAAAATTCAATGATTTGACCTTGACTGTCAAGGTCATTTAAAGGTCAAGGTCAAACTTGAAATAATGATCATGTCGGATTTGTCATAACTGTTGTTTAGTCCAAATATGAATCAAATCTATAAATAAATGACAAGTTATGACAATTTAAGTAAAATTCAACCATTTGACCTTGACTGTCAAGGTCATTTAAAGGTCAAGGTCAAACTTGAAATAATGATAATGTCGGATTTGTCATAACTGTTGTTTATTTCAAATATGAATCAAATCTATAAATAAATGACAAGTTAAGACAATTTAAGAAAAATTCAACCATCTGACCTTATCTGTCAAGGTCATTTTTAGGTCATGGTCATATCTGAGTTATTCAACACGTCGGTTTTGTCATAAGTGTTGTTTTGTCCAAGTATAAATCAAATCCAACCCTAAATACTTAAGTTATGGACAATTTTAGCAAATTCAATATTTTGACCTTGAAGATGAAGGTTATTTATGAGTCAAGGTCAAGTTGAGTCTGGTTCTCTTGAAGGCCTTGTCCAAAAGGTTGTTTTGTCCAAGTATGAAGACAATTCACCTATTGATAATTAAGATATGGCAAATTTTAGCAAAATTCAATATATTTACCTTGAATTTGAAGGTCATTTAAGAGTCAAGGTCAAGTTTTGTCTAGTCTACTTGAAGTTCTTGTCAAAAGGGTTAAAGCGGCGGCGTGGCCGAGTGGTTAGCGCGGAGGACTAATAATGAAAGGATTGCCAGCAGCACGGGTTCAAACCCAGTCTGGGGGAAGCCGTTGTTTCCTTGAGCAAGAAACTTGACACTCATTGCTTAGTAATGGTTAGTTCCAGGAACTGATTCGAGAGTGCGTCTATAAGCGAAAGGCTTTCTAAACAATCGAACTTAAATAAATTTGGTAAACTAAAAGGGTTGTTGTGTCCAAGCATGAAGAGATCCACCTACTTATAATAAAGTTATGCCAATTTTAGAAAAATTCAATATTTTGACCTTGAATTTGAAGGTCATTTAAGAGTCAGGGTCAAGTTCAGTCTAGCCATCTTGAAGGTCTTGTCCAAAGGGTTGTTGTGTCCAAGTATGAAGATAATCCATCAAGGAATAAAAAATTTTATCAATGTTGGCAACGGCAACGACACCATGACTATAGCAATAACTCGATTTTTTTTCAAAAAAAGTCGAGCTGAAAAGGGTGCCATGGTAACAAAGTAACGCCCGTCACAAAAGCTTTTAGTAGGTAAGCAAGTTTGACTATTCCTAGGGCTGGATAGTGAAAAATACATTTTAAATGAACCTGAAGATAAATTAGTACATGTATGAGTCAAGAAATAGAAAAATTGCAATGAAAACTGACATTTGGACAAAACTGAAAGCATGAATTTATACCAGGTCTAAAATACATGAAACAAGTAAATTTGTGAGCTAATGCTCACTAGTGATACCCCCGCTATCAGAAATTTGACTTTCATAATGTAATTTGCATTTGTCATATGTATAAAGAGTGTCAAATTTTTCCGAGTATTTACCTGAACTTAATACAACTTCATCCAAGGCACAGCTAGATGGATATGAAAATGGTCAGAATAATGAACAGGTATTACATCAGTGATTTTTTATTCATCGAAGTCTTTATTCACAAAAACACGATTAAGTGAACCTCCTTTCCTGTGTGTTGGTAACTTCTAAGTATTCGGTAAACAGGAAGTAGATGAGCAAGGAGCATATAATCGCTTAATACCATATGAGGATATAGGATAAGCAATATGCAAAATATCAGGCTGCTGCATCTTATAGTTGCTGAGAAAACTGTGACGGAAATTGGGAATGTATGTCAACTATGTGTAAAAATCTAAGTATTCGGTAAACAGGAAGTAGATGAGCAAGGAGCATAAAATCGCCTTACACCATATGGGACTATAGGATAAAGCAATATGCAAAATATCAGGCTGCTGCATCTTATAGTTGCTGAGAAAACTGTGACGGATATTGTGAATGTATGTCAACTATGTGTAAAAATCTAAGTATTCGGTAAACAGGAAGTAGATGAGCAAGGAGCATAAAATCGCTTTACACCATATGGGACTATAGGATAAAGCAATATGCAAAATATCAGGCAGCTGCATGCTCTAGTTGCTTAGAAAACTGCGACGGAAAATAAAGATGTCGTTTGGTTGATGTAATGCACCTATATAGTGACAAAATCTAAAAATATTCGGTAAACAGGAAGTAGATGAGCAAGGAGCATAAAATCGCTTTACACCATATGGGACTATAGGTCATAGCAATATGTGAAATATCAGGCTTCTGCATGTTATAGTTGCTGAGAAAACTGCAACGGAAATTTGTTACGGACGGACGGACACACGGACAAGGGTAAAACAGTATACCCCCCACTTCTTTAAAGCGGGGGTATAATTATACTGGGGCTTGAATTTTTTGCACATGTCTAATAATTGTGCAAATCTAAATTACAATTCCTCAAAGCATGTGGACATTCATTCTTGTTTCAGACTGGCATGTATTATGTTTCAGTACTGAGATGTAAGTGAAACTGTGCAACCAAAAAACATAACGCTTTATTTAAAATCTGGAGGTTCTAATTTAAGAACAAGTACTATGTACATACATTTGCTGTAGTTTTATTTCATGCACTTTTGATAAATGTGTGAAATGTATGATCAAACAAATATATGTGCAAAACATTTTAGTAAATTTGTGTCATCTGGACAATGGATTATGCATGTAACTCTCAGTTTCATGATTGTAAACATTTGTGACAGAATCTCTTAATTCATGATGTCTAAATGGTCCATACACACATTTTCATATTTTATCTGACCTTTGACCTCTATGTGTGATCTTGACCTTGGCTACAGGGACCTAAATTTTTTGTGCAACACTCAGTCTCACAATGGTGAACATTCGTGTCAAGTTATATTAGAATCCCTCAATGCATGTAGAAGCGTTTTCATCTAAAAGTGATCTTAACCTTTGACCTAAAGACCTGGTTCATGCGCTCAACGCTATGTTTCATGATGATGAACATTTGTATCAAGCAATATCAAAATCCCTACATGGATAAAGAAGATATGCTCCAGACAAAATCTAGGCATTTCATCATCTCTAATGACCTTGGCCTTACATATATTGAACTCGATCATGCGTGTAACGCTAAGTCTCATGATACTTAACATATGTGACAGAATCACTCAATTCATGATGACTATATAGTCTGTACATACATTTTAATATTTTGATCTGACCTATGACCTTGGCCTTTAAGGACCTGAATTTTGCATGAGACACTCTGCCTTTTAATGATGAACATTTGTGCAAAGTTATAATAAAATCCCTCAATGCATGTGGAAGTTTGCGCTGGACAGGCATTTTCATCTGACCTCTAAGTCTGACCACGACCTTTGACCTACAGGCCTGGATCATGCGCGTGACACTACGTCTCATTATATGAACATTTGTGTTATGTAATACTAAAATCCCTCCATGCATGTAGAAAATATACTCCAGACAAAACTGGAGGCTGCCCGCTGACAGACCTGGATCATGCGCGCGACACTACGTCTCATGATGGTGAACATTTGTATTAAGTAATACTACAAGGGCGATCAGTGATCACATGTGTCGCCTGATGATAGCCAATTAAACAGTAGTATTGACAGGTGATTGGACAGTTTGTAGGCTAAAACGCACTTTTGTATTCAACGGCCATAACTGAGCCAAAAATCATTCAACCGAAAAACCTGTTAGATATGCGCAAGTACTTGAGATACTGATCAATCCTGTAAAATTTCATTAAAATTGGATAAGTAGTATAAGAGAAGTAATCCGACAAACTTAAAAAATAAAAATCATTAAAAGGCCATAACTCTGATAAAAATCATTGAACTGGAAAATGCTGATGATATGCACAAGTAAACTTGGTACTGATCATCCCTGTAAAGTTTGAATGAAATCGCCCAAGTAGTTTCTGAGGAGTAGTCCGGACAAGTTTTGTGATGGACAGACAGACAAATGATGTAGAAGTGATCCCTGTATGTCATGGCTACTTTGTAGCATGTCGCAGCTACTGTGAAGCCTGCAACACAAAAATCATCATTTGGCCAAAACGCATTTTTCATTCAAGGCCCATAACTCAGCCAAAAACCCGTTAAATATGCGCAAGTACTTGAGGTACTGATCAATCCTGTAAAATTTCATTCAAATTGCATTAGTAGTATCAGGGAAGTAGTCCGGACACACTTTAAAAATAAAAATCATTAAAGGGCCGTAACTCTGAAAAAAATCATTGGGCTGGAAAATGCCGATGATATGCACAACAAGACTTGTTACTGATCATTCCTGTAAAGTTTGGATGAAATCGCACCAGTAGTTTCTGAGGAGTAGTCCGGACAAATTTTGTGACGGACGGACAGACGAACGACGGAGAAGTGATCCCTATATGTCAACGCTACTTTGTAGCAGGCGACACAAAAATCACACAATGCATGTAGAAGATATGCTCCATATAAAACTGGATGCTGCCCGCCCAGACCACTACTGGCGGTCCCATAATACGACCCGTTTTTACAAACGGGCGTATAAAATGCAGTGGAACAACAGCAATGTTTGGTCCACTGCATGACTAATTCACGACATCTATGAAACAGACGATTAAAAACAAGGGCTTCAGTGGAGACAAAGAACTGCACAGTTATAAAAGGATAACACTAGATATATTGCAAAGAAAATTGCAAAACAATTTATAAATGACGGACAATATACTGGTAATCAGTTGATATTTGAAGATTGAAGTAAATCCCTCAAGTTTAAAGGGGAGATAATTCTGGAAATATGGGTGCTAGAATTATGGACCTTACCACATATGATGTGGCTGTTGATAAGGAGCATATATTTGTAGTAAATCCCTCAAGAAATAAAGAAGTTATAGAAAAATATCATAATTTTTAAGGAAAATTCTAAGTTTAAAGAGAAGATAATTCTGGAAATGTGGGTACTAGAATTATGAACCTTACCACATATGATGTGGATGATGATAGGGAACATATATCTGAAGTTTGAAGTAAATCCCTAAAGAAATAATGAAGTTATTGTAAACAATATTTTACTGCACAAAAACTTTAATAAAACAAGAATTGTCACTGTAATGTGACAATGCCCACGAAGTGGTGCTTTGACTTTGAGCTGAGGACCAGTCATTCAAGCGTCAAGGTCAAATAAATATTAGTCAATAGGAAAGTCTTGTCCAAAGATGTGTTGTGTCTAAGTATGGAAGTTTTCTCTATATAACCCTATGTAAAATCAAATGGCCCCCGGTTTGGGACCAAAATTTGATCCCAAAGGTATAATATGAACAAACTTGGTAGAGGTCTACTAGACAATGCTACATACCAAATCATTAGGTTCTGGGCCTTGTGGTTTCAGATAAGAAGATTTTTAAAGTTTTCCCTATATAAGCCTAAGTAAAATCAACTGACAAAAAAGGCAGGGCAAAATCTGACCCCAGGGGTATAATTTTAACAAACTTGGTAGAGGTTCATTAGACAATGCTACATACCAAATCATTAGGCTCAGGGCCTTGTGGTTTCAGACAAGGTTTTTTAAAGTTTTTCCTTTCTGTTGCCATAGCAACCAGAGTTCTTGATGGAATTCAATTCTTTGAACAACTTTGGTTGAGCTTCATGCAAGGAATACCCCAGGCATATTTTGTCAAAGTTGGCTTAGTGGTTTAAGAGGAGGTCATTCAATTGAAATTGTTGACGACACACGCCGACGCACGCCGGACAATCAATGATCCAAATAGCTTTTCCTTGAGCACTTTGTGCCCAGGTGAACTAAAAACTACAGGGGTTATCTTCTGGTCATGTCCAACCTGCCTTGTAAGTTTTGGGGAGCTGACCTAAGCATTCTATAGTAATTCATCAGAAACCATTTTGCTTTTCAAGGTCACTGTGACATTGTTCTTTGACCTGGTAACCTGAAAAACTATAGGGGTCATGTACTGGTCATGGACAACCTACACACAAAGTTTGAGGAACTACATTGGCCCAAGCATTCTATACTTATTCATCGAAAACTGTTTTGCTTTTCAATGTTACTGTGACCTTGGCCTTTGACTGGTGACCTGAAAAACAATACGGGTCATCTTCTAAGCATGACCAACCAATACATTAAGACAGATGAACCAAGGGCTAAGAGTTCTATTTTGATTGATCGGAAACCGTTTTGCTTTTCATAGTCACTGTGACCTTTGGCCTGGTGACCTGAAAAACTACAGGGATCATCAAATGGTCATGACCAACCTAAATAAGAAGTCTGAGGAACCTGGGCCAAAGCATTGTATAGTTCTTGATCGGAAACCGTTTAGCTTTTGCAGGTCATAGTCGGAAACGAAGTGTCTACTGACCGTCCAATCGACATTTGCAAAGCAATATGTCCCCCTCATCTTTGAGGGGGGCATAATAAAAAGTCTGATGGTCGGACAGATGGACGTACAAACAGCCGAACGGACAATGCCTGTTCTTCACACTAAATATATGCACCTATTTAGTTTCATGTTGTTATCTTAAATACTTTTTGAGTTATGTTCCGAACACAATTTAAGCATGGAACTAACAAAGGACAAAAACACAAAAGTTATCAAATGAAGAATTACAGTTCTATGCACTTACAAGGATTAATGTTACTACCTCAAATAATTTCTTGACTCATGGTCCAAACAAAATCAAATATTAACGAAAAATTACAAATGAAAATATCTCAAACAATCTTAACTGAAGACTTACAGTATCTATGCATTGCTCTTTTATTCAATATGACCTAATCACCTATGAAGTTAAAGGTTCATAACTTGAATACATTTTGAGTATGTTCCAAACAAAAAGTCTGACGGACGGACAGACTGACAAAGAATGCCAAATCTATATCATTCCGCCTTCAGCGGGGAATAATAAAATACAAACCATTGTATTCAAAGCATTTAAATGTAAGTTTTCATCATAAAGTAACTTTCCTAACTGTTTCACCAGTATAAAAGATGACCCGATCCCTATTTGCATTTAAGCAATGCTTGATACCGAACCTGCTTTTGCGTTTAATGAGCAACAAATGCTAACAGACATGAACGTATTTATCATATTAATGAAATCTTTGAAGATATTTTAGAAAAATACTTCTAATGGTATTTTTCTCTCATAAAGTGTTGTATGCTGTGATGGAAAAATTGTGGCAGGTATTATCTTTTAACAGTCATTAATTATTTCACAGAGATCAATTAACAATAATATTTAGCAATGGTACATATAAAACCTGATAAACAAGAATTTGTAACAGAGTTACCAATGTCCCCCGCCTAATGGAAGTTTTACATGAAGCCCACACTTGTACCATTTCAAAAGTTTGAAGTATGGACCTGGCCTTTCAGTGCAAAATCATGATAAATGCTAGATCTGCACACGCAATAAACACGGGTGTTGCGCATGACATGTCGTCTTATTATGGTGAACATTTGTTCAAACATTTTAAAAAATCCTTTGATGAATGGAAAAGTTGTGGACCGGACACAAAAACTGACCCTGTAACAAACCCTGTTAAGTTTTGACCTCAAATTGTTACCTTGACCTTGGAGGTACGAGTCTGGGTATTGCGTATGACACGTCGTCCTATTATGGTGAACATTTGTTCCAAGTTATTATAAAATCCCTTGGTGAATGGCCGAGTTATGGACGGGACACGAAGTGCTAAGGATGGACAGACGAACGTCCTAACATCTGGATACTCAGGTGGCTACCCCATTGTTCTTTTAGCCACATAACATATTTTAGCCATATAAAAACCTAACTGAATGAATAGCATCAGAGGAAATTTTTTCCATAGCACACTCAAGTATCCATTTGTGTGTACAGACAGACAGATGGACACAAGGATGGACAGAAGGACGGAGACCATTTCTATATCCCTTTTTTCTTCGAAAAGATAGGGTACAATTACATGAAATAACTCCTGTGTATGTGTCAACAGAAATACATTTGTGCAGTTTTTATCACTGAAAACAAATACATTTAAGGAGATAATTTGAAATTATTTATGAAGGGGTTATGATTCCCTTGCAGTGCACACCCCCCTTCCTCACTGTTATCTATTTATATTTTAAGTTTTACTGGAATCTCTCTAATAATTGCAGTGTTATTCTCTGGACAAGGTAAATACAGACCATGTTAACATTTGACCTCTAAGTGTGACCTTGACCTTGGTGGTAGGGGTCTGGGTGTTTGTGCATGGCATGTTGTCTGAATATAGTGAATATTTTTGCAAACTTTTTTCAAAATCCTTTTATAAATGGAAAAGTTGTGGCCCAGACCCTATAACAGACCATGTTAAGCTTTAACCTCTAAGTGTGATTTTGACCTTGGTGGTAGAGTTCTTGGTGATGCACATGACATGTTGTCTTATAATGAAGAACATTTGTGCCAAGTTATTTTAACTAGAGCTGTCATTAAATGTGATTAATACCCCCGCAAGACTGCATTGGAACTAAAGAAGTTATTAGTAACAGAATACTTTGTAAGAAAATTGGAATAGAGGTATGGTTGTGGGCAATTAAAGATAGTTGTGGTTCTTGTACATTGCATTTCCTGTCACTGTGCTTGATCACTGTATAAAGTTGCCAGTAGTTTTCATGTTATTCTCCGGACAAGGAAAACCAACAAAGGGCAATAACTGTGCAAATAGTGAAGATGGAGGTACGATTCTTAAACAAGGCATGTCCTTTCATTATGCCTGACCACTGTATGAAGTTGCATTGAATTCAAATTAGTATTTTTCAAGTTATGCTCCGGACAAGGAAAACAAACAAAGGGCAATAACTCTGCAAATAGTGAAGATGGAGTTATGATTCTTAAACACTGCACTTACTCTTACTGTGCTTGACCAATGTATTATGTTGCATTAAATTCAACCCCTTAGTTTTCAACTAATACTCCTTACAAGGAAATTGCAACGGACTGACCGCCCGCCCGCCCGCCGACCGACCGACCAATCACCGGGTGATTCCTATATACCCCCAAAACTTTGTTTCGGGTGTTAAAAACCTTGATGAATAAAAAAGTTATGGACCGGACATGAAATATACCCTTCAACAGAAAATGTTGACTTTTGACCTCCAAGTGTGACTTGACCTTGGAGGTAGTGGTCTGGGTTTTGTGCAAAACATGTTGTCTTATTATGGTGAACACTTGTTCCAAGTTATTTCAAACTCCCTTGATGAATGGCTTAGTTATGGACCGGACATGAAGTGTGACGGACGGACAGACAGACGGACGGAGCAAATTCGTATATCCTCCTTTTTTCTTCGAAAATGTTGGGGACATTTACTTCTTACAGTCATTAATTATTTCACAGAGATCAAAAAACTATAACATTTAGCAATGCTACATCTTCTTGGTCACAGTCATGATAGCTTACTCAACAGATCATTTAAACAAGAAATGTGTCACAGACACAAATTCCCCCGAAACATGGCACTGGTCACAGTCTTGGCAGCTTAATAAGGAAAATAAGGCCAAAATTAAAATTTCTGGACAACTGGATTTTCAAGGTGAAAGTCATTCAGGGGTCAAGGCCAAATAAATATAGGTCAGTGGGAAGGTATTGTCCAAAGGGGTGTTTTGTCCAAGAATGAAGTAAATCCACTAACTAACAACAGCCATGTTACACATGGTTAATCGACCCGGCGAGAAGAAGTTACCTGAAGGGTGTACTTTCAAAAACTAAACGTAATAATGTGCGTATGCAGTTTGAAGAAAATCCCTCAAAAAATAGGCAAGGTAGAGTTATTGTTATTGCATAATGCACTTCCTCATAATGTGCTCTGTCAGTGTTTGAAGTTTGAAGAAAATCGCTCAACTCCTTTAGAGTTATGCTTCGGACAAACTTTTTCAAGTAAATCTGATAGAGGGGAATAACTTTAAAAGTAGGCAAGGCAGAGTTTTTATTTTTACACACTGCACTTCCTCCCAATGTGCTCTTTCAGTGAATCTAATATCCACTCCACCTTTGGCCGGGGGATAAATAAGGAGTTATGGCCAATGTTAAAGTTCTCGGACGGAATGATTCAAAAACAGCTCAAAAACTACATGGCTCCCTTCAAGGGCATAAAAATATAGTATTTTCACATCCATCTTATATTCTAAAGGTCATTTTACATTGCATAGATGCAATAACCACATAACCCCGTGGGAGGGGCCAAATTTGACTCAAGAGCTATAATTTAAACAAGCTTGGTAGAAGTCTACTAGACAATTCTATAAACAAAATCTAAAGCCTGAGGGCCTTGTGGGTCAGACAAGAAGATTTCAATGTTTTCCCTATTCATGCCTATGCAAAATCAACATACCCCCGGGGTGTGGACAAATTTGACCCGTGAGGTCTACTTGAAAATGCTACGTACCAAGTCTATAGGCTCAAGGCCATGTGGTTTCAGACAAGAGATTTTCGAAGTTTTCCCTATTTAAGCCTATGTAAAATCAACTGACCCTGGGTTTGGGTCAAATATGACCCAAGAGGTATAATTTGAGTAAACTTAGTAAACGTCCTCTAGACAATGCTATATACCAAATCTACAGGCTCATGGCTTTGTTGTTTCAGACAAGAAGATTTTCAAAGTTTCCCCTATATAAACCTATGTAAAATCAATATAACCCCAGGGCGGGGTCGAATTTGACCCCAGGGGTATAATTTTATCAAATTTGATAGAGGTCCAGTAGACAATGCTACTTACCAAATCTTAAGGCTCAGGGCCTTGTGGTTTCAGACAAGAAGATTTTTAAAGTTTTTCTTCTAAGTTGCTATAGCAACCAGAGTTGATGGAATTGAATTCTCTGAACAACTTTGCTAGAGCTTCATGCAAGAAATATCCCAGGCATGTTCTGTCAATGATGGCTTAGCGGTTTAGGACGAAACGTTGTTTAAAGGTAAATGTTGACGCACTAACGCACGACGACAGACGAAATGAGATCACAACAGCTCACATGAGCACTTCGTGTTCAGGTGAGCTAAAAATGTTTAGATATCAAACTGTAGGGTAACAATGCTGTGGTCTGAGAAGTAGGTCGACAGGCAGGATAATCTGGGTTGTATAATATTATTCTGTATGTAAACAAGGTCAAGTGTAGAACCACCTCTGTGAGTTGGGAGCTGCACACACTGGGAATAGGTATTCAATTTCAGTGACAGTGTATAATTTGTAGAATTAAAAGCTAAGTTGAAATCTACATCTGGAGAAGTTTGGTCTGCAATATGTGTTAGATCATTAATAAGTCTGTTACATTCGAGGATGGAACTCTATAGAGAAGACAGAATTACCTTGGACAGAGCTCTGATGAGATGGTAACTGACATTTGTTCCATATGAGGTTGATGTGAAACACTGGAATTTGTCACTGGCAACTTATCTCGTGTGTAGAACAACAAACCATGGCAGTCGTCTTCCCGTGACATAGGTAAACATGTTAAGCTCCACCCAACACGCTGATGGTACTGTACTTGAATCTCATAAACATTTGCTTCAGTCAGATACAGTATGTCTAACCCTGCTCAGAACTGGGTGATTCTACCTCCAGCGCTTTTGCAGTTACAGGCGAAACAAGTTGAAAATTGCAAATTTTGAGAAGGTAAGGGGCTATAACTCTAACAATTCCGAATAAATCTATACGGGAAACCCCAGGTGCACAACTTTACATGCTGATCAACATTCCTGTAAAGTTTCTTGACTGTCGGTGCAGCCCTTTCGCAGGTACAGGCGACACAAGTTGAAAATTGCAAATTTTGAGTATGTAAGGAGCCATAACTCTAACAATTCCGAATAAATATATACGGGAAACCCCAGGTGCACAACTTTACATGCTAATCAACAGTCCCGTAAAGTTTCTTGACTGTAGGTGCAGCGCTTTTGCAGGTACAGGCGACACAAGTTGAAAATTACTATTTTTGACTAAGTAAGGGGCCATAACTGTAACAGTTCCGAATAAATCTATGCGGGAAACCCCAGATGCACAACTTCACATGCTGATCAACATTCCTAAAAAGTTTCTTGACTCTAGCTCCAGTGCTTTTGGGACAGACGGACGGACGGACAAGGGCATAATAAGTATTGGACTGGAAAATGCCGACGATATGCACAACTAGACTTGGTACTGATCATTCCAGTAAAGTTTGGATGAAAAAAAAGAACATCAGGGCCATGATCGCTCACCTGAGTATTTTGGCTGTAGGTTTGCAGTTAAGCAGTATTTCATGTTTTAATTGAAAATATGTAAGTAATGTAGAGGTCCATGCAAGAATCCTATATACCGAATATCAAAGATGGTCTTTAAATGAAACCTGTATGAGGTACAGTATTTAAACCTATTTTTAGCCTTGGTGACCTTTAACCTAATCTAATGATTCGAAAAAGCTTTGTGGTTTCAGACATGAAGATTTTTTTAGAGGTAGATGTCCATACGACAATGCTACATACCAAATCTTAAAGCTCAGGCTCTTGTGGTTTCAGACAAGAAGACTTTTAAAGTTTCACTATATAAGCCTATGTAAAATCCACTGACCCCCGAGGCAGGGCCAAATTTGACTCTAAGGGTATAATTTGAACAAACTTTGTAGAAGTCCACAAGACAATGCTACATACAAAATCTGAAGACTCAGGTCTTTCTGGTTTCAGACAGGAAGATTTTTAAATTTTTACAATGTTAAATAAGTTGACCCCCGGGGCGGGGCCAAATTTGACCCCAGGGGAATAATTTGAACAAACTTGGTAGAGGTCCATACGACAATGCTACATACTAATCTTAAGGCTCGGGGCCTTGTGGTTTCAGACAAGAAGATTTTCAAAGTTTTTCCTTTCAATTGCCATAGCAACCAGAGTTTCAATTCTTTGAATAACTTTGGTAGAGCTTCATGCAAAAGCCATCACAAAAGCTCACCTTGAGGACATTGTCCTAAGGTGAGCTAAAAATGACAAAGAGAGATTATTCAGACTATAAGTGAGCTGGGGTTATGGTTCTTGTGCATTGCACTCCGCTTCATCACCAACAACCTATACTCCAAGTTTGAAGGCAATCACTTGTATACTTTGTGAGCAAATGACCAGACAAGGAAAACTGAAGTAATGGATCTTGTGCACTGCAATAAACATTATCGCCGTCAGGCTATATTCAAGTTTGATGTCAATGCCTTGCATACTTTTGGAGTTATGCTCCGGACAAAATGGTTGACGTACTGACAGATGGATAATTTGATTACTATATGCCTCCCCTTGGGGTCATAAAAATATTTAGTAATGGTACATATAAAACCTGATCATGTACATCTTACAGACATTTTTTTCTTTTACAGATATCTATAAACAACAACATTTAACAATAGAAAATATAAAACCTGATTAAGTTAATTTTACAAAAATAAATTATTTCACAGAGATCTACTAACAACAACACTTAACAATAGTACATATAAAACATGATAAAGTACGTCTTACAGACATCAGTTATTTCAAAGAGATCTATTAACAATAACTTTAGTAATGGTACATATATAACCTGATCCAGTACATCTCACAAACATTTGTTATTTCACACAGATCTATTAACAAACACATTTAGCAATAGCACATATATAAAAAACCTGATCAAGTTAGTCTTACAAACTTAAATATTTCACAGAGATTTTTTTTAACAACATTTAACAATGGTTCATAGAGTATAAAACCTGATCATGTACGTCTTACAGATATTAGTTTTTCACAGAGATCTATTATCAACAGCATTTAGCAATGGTACGTATTAAACCTGATCAAGTACGTATAACAGACATTTATTTCACAGATCTATAAACAACAAAATTAAACAATGGTACATATATAACCTGATAAAGAACAGCTTACAGACATTAGCTATTTATCAATGATCAAAAAACAACAACATTTAACAAAAACACAAATTAATCAAGATCAAGTACGTCTTACATATTTTTTTATTTCACAGAGATCTATAAACAACAACATTAAACAATCCTATATATAAAACTGTTCATATACGTCTTACATAGTTTTTTTATTTCACAGAGATCTATAAACAACAACATTAAACAATCCTATATATAAAACTGATCATTTACGCCTTACATACATTTTTTATTTCACAGAGATCTTTAAAGACAACATTTAACAATCCTATATATAAAACTGATCATATACGTCTTACATACATTTTTTTATTTCACAGAGATCTATAAACAACAACATTTAACAATCCTATATATAAAACTGATCATATACGTCTTACATATATTTTTTACTTCACAGAGATTTATAAACAACAACATTTAACAATCCTATATATAAAACTGATCATATACGTCTTACATAATTTTTTTTTATTTCACAGAGATCTATAAACAACAACATTTAACAATCCTATGTATAAATCTGATCATATACGTCTTACATACATTTTTTACTTCACAGAGATTTATAAACAACAACATTTAACAATCCTATATATAAAACTGATCATTTACGTCCTACATACATTTTTTATTTCACAGAGATCATTAAAGACAACATTTAACAATCCTATATATAAAACTGATCATAAACGTTTTACTTACATTTTTAATTCAAAGAGATCTATAAACAACAACATTTAACAATCCTCTGTATAAATCTGATCATATACGTCTAACATACATTTTTTGTTTCACAGAGATATATAAAGACAACATTTAACAATCCTATATATAAAACTGATCATATAAGTCTTACATATTTTTTTTTATTTCACAGAGATCTATAAACAACAACATTTAAAAAACCTTTACATTAAAATGATCATAAACGTTTTACTTACATTTTTAATTCAAAGAGATTTATAAACAACAACATTTAACAATCCTATGTATAAATCTGATCATATACGTCTTACATACATTTTTTACTTCACAGAGATTTATAAACAACAACATTTAACAATCCTATATATAAAACTGATCATATACGTCTTACATATATTTTTTACTTCACAGAGATTTATAAACAACAACATTTAACAATCCTATATATAAAACTGATCATATACGTCTTACATAATTTTTTTTTATTTCACAGAGATCTATAAACAACAACATTAAACAATCCTATATATAAAACTGATCATAAACGTCAAACATAACTTTTTTTTAATTCACAGAGATCTATAAACAACATCATTAAACAATCCTATATATAAAACTGATCATATACGTCTTACATATTTTTTTTATTTCACAGAGATCTATAAACAACAACATTTAACAATCTTATGTATAAATCTGATCACATACATCTTACATACATTTTTTATTTCACAGAGATCTATAAACAACATTTAAGAATCCTATATATAAAACTGATCATATACGTCTTACATACATCTTTTAATTCACAGAGATCTTTTAAAAACATCATTTAACAATCTTATATATAAAACAGATCATATACGTCTTACATACATTTTTTATTTCACAGAGATCTATTAATAACATCATTTAACAATCTTATATTTAAACAGATCATATACGTCTTACATACATTTTTTTTTCACAGAGATCTATTAAAAACATCATTTAACAATCTTATATATAAACAGATCATATACGTCTTACATACATTTTTTATTTCACAGAGATCTATGATTAACAACATTTAACAATCTTATATATAAAACTGACCATATACGTCTTACATACATCTTTTAATTCACAGAGATCTTTTAAAAACATCATTTAACAATCTTATATATAAAACAGATCATATACGTCTTACATACATTTTTTATTTCACAGAGATCTATTAATAACATCATTTAACAATCTTATATTTAAACAGATCATATACGTCTTACATACATTTTTTATTTCACAGAGATCTATTAATAACAACATTTAACAATCTTATATATAAACAGATCATATACGTCTTACATACATTTTTTATTTCACAGAGATCTATGATTAACAACATTTAACAATCTTATATATAAAACTGACCATATACGTCTGACACACATTTTTTAATTCACAGAGATCTATCAATAACATCATTTAACAATCTTATATATAAAACTGATCATATACGTTTAACATACATTTTTTAATTCACAGAGATCTATTAACAATATTTAACATCTAAAAATATAAAACCTGATCAAGTCAGTCTTACAGACATTTGTTATTTCACAGAGATCTATTAAATATAACATTTAGCTAAGGTACATATAAAACCTGATAAAGTAAGTTTTACTGGCATTAGTTTTTTTACAGAGATCTTTTAACAACAGCATTTAACATTGGTACATACAAAACATGATCATGTACATCTTACAGACATTAGTTATATTACAGAGTTCTTTTAACAACGACATTTAACAATGGTGTATATAAAACCTGATAATGTAGTTCTTACAGACATCGGTTATTACACAGAGACCTATTAACTTCAACATTTAACAATGTTACATATAAAACTTGATCAAGTATGTCTTACAGATATAAGATTTTCATAGAGATCTATTATCAACAACATTTTGCAATGGTATAAATAAAACCTGATCAAGTATGTTTTGCAGAAAATTGCTAAGCAACAACATTTAACAATCCTCTGTATAAATCTGATCATATACGTCTTACATTCATTTTTTATTTCACAGAGATATATAAAGACAACATTTAACAATCCTGTATATAAAACTGATCATATACGTCTTACATATTTTTTTTTATTTCACAGAGATCTATAAACAACAACATTTAACAATCCTATATATTAAAATGATCATAAACGTTTTACTTACATTTTTAATTCAAAGAGATCTATAAACAACAACATTTAACAATCCTATGTATAAATCTGATCATATACGTCTTACATACATTTTTTACTTCACAGAGATTTATAAACAACAACATTTAACAATCCTATATATAAAACTGATCATTTACGTTCTACATACATTTTTTATTTCACAGAGATCATTAAAGACAACATTTAACAATCCTATATATAAAACTGATCATAAACGTTTTACTTACATTTTTAATTCAAAGAGATCTATAAACAACAACATTTAACAATCCTCTGTATAAATCTGATCATATACGTCTAACATACATTTTTTACTTCACAGAGATTTATAAAGACAACATTTAACAATCCTATATATTAAACTGATCATAAACGTTTTACTTACATTTTTAATTCAAAGAGATCTATAAACAACAACATTTAACAATCCTATATATTAAACTGATCATAAACGTTTTACTTACATTTTTAATTCAAAGAGATCTATAAACAACAACATTTAACAATCCTCTGTATAAATCTGATCATATACGTCTAACATACATTTTTTACTTCACAGAGATTTATAAAGACAACATTTAACAATCCTATATATTAAACTGATCATAAACGTTTTACTTACATTTTTAATTCAAAGAGATCTATAAACAACAACATTTAACAAACCTATATATTAAACTGATCATAAACGTTTTACTTACATTTTTAATTCAAAGAGATCTATAAACAACAACATTTAACAATCCTATGTATAAATCTGATCATATACGTCTTACATACATTTTTTACTTCACAGAGATTTATAAACAACAAGATTTAACAATCCTATATATAAAACTGATCATACACGTCTTACATATACTTTTTATTTCATAGAGATTTATAAACAACAACATTTAACAATCCTATATATAAAACTGATCATATACGTCTTACATAATTTTTTTTTATTTCACAGAGATCTATAAACAACAACATTAAACAATCCTATATATAAAACTGATCATATACGTCTTACATATTTTTTTTTTATTTCACAGAGATCTATAAACAACAACATTAAACAATCCTATATATAAAACTGATCATATACGTCTTACATATTTTTTTTTTTATTTCACAGAGATCTATAAACAACAACATTTAACAATCTTATGTATAAATCTGATCACATACATCTTACATACATTTTTTATTTCACAGAGATCTATAAACAACATTTAAGAATCCTATATATAAAACTGATCATATACGTCTTACATAATTTTTTTTTATTTCACAGAGATCTATAAACAACAACATTAAACAATCCTATATATAAAACTGATCATATACGTCTTACATAATTTTTTTTTATTTCACAGAGATCTATAAACAACAACATTAAACAATCCTATATATAAAACTGATCATATACGTCTTACATATTTTTTTTTTTATTTCACAGAGATCTATAAACAACAACATTTAACAATCCTATGTATAAATCTGATCATATACGTCTTACATACATTTTTTATTTCACAGAGATCTATAAACAACAACATTTAACAATCCTATATATAAAACTGATCATACACGTCTTACATATACTTTTTATTTCATAGAGATTTATAAACAACAACATTTAACAATCCTATATATAAAACTGATCATATACGTCTTACATAATTTTTTTTTAATTCACAGAGATCTATAAACAACATCATTAAACAATCCTATATATAAAACTGATCAAATACGTCTTACATATTTTTTTTATTTCACAGAGATCTATAAACAACAACATTTAACAATCTTATGTATAAATCTGATCACATACATCTTACATACATTTTTTATTTCACAGAGATCTATAAACAACATTTAAGAATCCTATATATAAAACTGATCATATACGTCTTACATACATCTTTTAATTCACAGAGATCTTTTAAAAACATCATTTAACAATCTTATATATAAAACAGATCATATACGTCTTACATACATTTTTTATTTCACAGAGATCTATTAATAACATCATTTAACAATCTTATATTTAAACAGATCATATACGTCTTACACACATTTTTTTTCACAGAGATCTATTAATAACAACATTTAACAATCTTATATATAAACAGATCATATACGTCTTACATACATTTTTTATTTCACAGAGATCTATGATTAACAACATTTAACAATCTTATATATAAAACTGACCATATACGTCTGACACACATTTTTTAATTCACAGAGATCTATCAATAACATCATTTAACAATCTTATATATAAAACTGATCATATACGTTTAACATACATTTTTTAATTCACAGAGATCTATTAACAATATTTAACATCTAAAAATATAAAACCTGATCAAGTCAGTCTTATAGACATTTGTTATTTCACAGAGATCTATTAAATATAACATTTAGCTAAGGTACATATAAAACCTGATAAAGTAAGTTTTACTGGCATTAGTTTTTTTACAGAGATCTTTTAACAACAGCATTTAACATTGGTACATACAAAACATGATCATGTACATCTTACAGACATTAGTTATATTACAGAGTTCTTTTAACAACGACATTTAACAATGGTGTATATAAAACCTGATAATGTAGTTCTTACAGACATCGGTTATTACACAGAGACCTATTAACTTCAACATTTAACAATGTTACATATAAAACTTGATCAAGTATGTCTTACAGATATAAGATTTTCATAGAGATCTATTATCAACAACATTTTGCAATGGTATAAATAAAACCTGATCAAGTATGTTTTGCAGAAAATTGCTAAGCAACAACATTTAACAATCCTCTGTATAAATCTGATCATATACGTCTTACATTCATTTTTTATTTCACAGAGATATATAAAGACAACATTTAACAATCCTATGTATAAAACTGATCATATACGTCTTACATATTTTCTTTATTTCACAGAGATCTATAAACAACAACATTTAACAATCCTATATATTAAACTGATCATTAACGTTTTACTTACATTTTTAATTCAAAGAGATCTATAAACAACAACATTTAACAATCCTATGTATAAATTTGATCATATACGTCTTACATACATTTTTTTATTTCACAGAGATCTATAAAGACAACATTTAACAATCCTATATATAAAACTGATCATAAACGTCTTACATACATTTTTTATTTCACAGAGATCTATAAACAACAACATTTAACAATCCTATATATAAAACTGATCATTCTACATCTATCTACATCTACATTGTACTGCTTCACAATCAACAATTGATTATACTAAGCAGGCGCGTTTTCTGGGAATAGCTGTTAATATATGTTAAGTGCAAAGTTACTAGAATTTCAAGATAAAAGAACTACAGAACTAAAGTTAAAAAGGTAAAAACAGTGTATAGATTTAGAACTGGTGGGAAGGATGCAGCTTCCCAGTAAAGGTATCTATACTGGGACTAGCTTGCAAGGCCACAGGTAGACCATTCCACAGACGAATACTTCTTGGGAAGAATGAGTGGGAATGATATTGTGTCCTTGAATGTGGTATAAGATAGTTCAGGTTTCTTGTGGGTGTCAGGTGGTGATGGTCAACCCTAACAAGATTGTGTTGGATCTTATACAAAAAAGTGACAGAGCTGATGTTACGTCTTTGTTCTAAGGTTTGCCATTTTAGATCCAACAACATTTGGGACACACTACTGGTGTAATTATAATCATTAGTTACATATCTGGCGGCAGATCTTTGAACTTGTTCTAATTTATAGATTAAATATTTTTGCCAAGGATGCCAAACCGTAGAACAGTATTCTAACTGGGGCCTTACATAAGTTTTGTAGGCAGTTTCTTTGACCTTTTTATTTGAAGTTTTAACATTTCTTTTAATGAACCTGAGTGAATGTTTGACTTTAGATGTTATGTTGTTGATGTGATTGGTCCAGGAAAGGTCTTTACTTATTGTTACGCCTAAATATTTAGCAGCCTCTGTGGTTTTCAGTTCAATACCATGAAGTTTGTAAGGGAATATGATAGGATGTTTTTTTTCAGCTGATTCTAAGGATTTCACATTTGTCAGGGTTGAATTCCATGGACCAATCAGATTCCCAGTTTTCAAGACTATGAAGGTCATTTTGAAGGGTTTCGGCATCTCGGGTGGAATTGATGGTTAGATATACTATTGTATCGTCTACGAATAGTCTAACTTTGCCCTTTACACTGTCAGGTAGGTCGTTAATGTTTGAGAGGAATAGGCAAGGCCCAAGGACCGAGCCTTGGGGGACACCTGATAGGACTGGTAGGCTTTCCGAGTTTTGACCTTCTACCGCAACCTGCTGGGTGCAACCATAAAGAAATGACCTGATCCAAGAAACACTCTCGGAATTAATACCTAATCTCTCAAGTTTGAGAAGAAGTTTATGATGATCGACTTTGTCAAATGCTTTGCTGAAGTCCATGACTATAATATCGGTTTGCTGGCCTTGTTCTAAGTTGTCATGGACTTCCTGGTGTGGACTTAAGATATCATGTTTGTCATAAAAAGACATGATATTGGAGACAAGTATGTGCTCCATGAGCTTAGAGGCAATACAGGTTAAGGAGATGGGTCTATAATTACTGGGTTTGCATTTTGGGCCCTTTTTATAAACGGGAGCAATGACGGCATGCTTCCAGTCATTGGGGACAATACCTGATTTCAGGGAGATTTGAAAGATATAAGTAAGGACTGGGGCTACTTCATTATGAAGTTCCTTTAGTAACCTTGGGGATAGCTGGTCGGGTCCCGAGGCTTTACTGGGGTTTAGACCTTTAAGGAGTTTCCGTACTCCATCCTCGGTGATAATGACATTGGGCATCCTTGGATGATTTTGTGGAGTGAGTATTTGTTTACAGGACTGAGCAAGACTTAGTGGCTGTGGACGAGAGAATACCGACTCAAACTGTTTATTTAGTATGTCCGCCTTGGTCTTGGCGTCGGTGAATGTTTGACAATCACTCTTGAGGGGGGCTACTCCACAATTTTCAGTCTTATTTGATTTGACGAAAGAATAGAATTTCTTATTCGCCCCTGGTTGTGAGTCATTTGAGAATATGACCTTGTCTAAATACAACCAGTATGAGTTCCTAATAACTCTTTGGATTTGGCCTCTAAGCTTCTTAAACTTATCTAACAGGGCAGGTGATGGAGTGGTTGACTTTTTGAGTTTGGAGTGAAGTCGATCACGTTTCCTTATTTGGCGTATGATGGCGGGGTTTATCCAAGGCAGATCAAGACGTGTCTTAGTTAACTTGGTAGGAATATAGATGGAACTTAAACGTATTAGCTCCCTCTTAAATGACGACCAAGCAGAATTCGGGTCAGTATGGTTTTGGGCCAGGAAGGATTGAGCATAAACATTAAAGTCTTTTTTGAGGCATGACCAATTTGCTTTCTTATAACACTTAACTTCTCTTACGGTTTGAATAGGGCGGCCTCTATTAACCTTCATCTCATGGAAAACAATGTCGTGATCTGAGGTTCCTAGTGGGGGTAGTGTAGTGGTACTATGGACTTGACCTGGCATATTTGTTAAGAAAAGATCAAGAGTGTTATTTCCTCTCGTGGGAGTAGTGACCATCTGTTGAAGATTGAAATTTAGGAGGTTTTCTAATAGGGAAGTATAAATGTTTCTATGTCTACAGCCTTCTGTAATGGATTCTGTTGACCAATTAATACTGGGCATGTTAAAGTCACCCAAGATCCAGACTGAACTATTACTGGGAATCTTTTTTAAGGTTGACCATAAGTTAGCTAGGGACTCCTCATCGTTCTCATGAGGTTTATAATAGGAAGATATATAAATGTCTCCAATACCTTTAATCATTTACGTCTTACATACATTTTTTATTTCACAGAGATCTTTAAAGATAACATTTAACAATCCTATATATAAAACTGATCATATACGTCTTACATACATCTTTTAATTCACAGAGATCTTTTAAAAACATCATTTAACAATCTTATATATAAAACAGATCACATACGTCTTACATACATTTTTTATTTCACAAAGATCTATTAATAACATCATTTAACAATCTTATATTTAAACAGATCATATACGTCTTATATACATTTTTTATTTCACAGAGATCTATTAATAACAACATTTAACAATCTTATATATAAAACTGACCATATACGTCTGACACACATTTTTTAATTCACAGAGATCTATCAATAACATCATTTAACAATCTTATATATAAAACTGATCATATACGTCTTACATACATTTTTTAATTCACAGAGATCTATTAACAATATTTAACATCTAAAAATATAAAACCTGATCAAGTCCGTCCTACAGACATTTGTTATTTCACAGAGATCTATTAAATATAACACTAAGTTAAGGTACATATAAAACCTGATAAAGTAAGTCTTACTGGCATTAGTTTTTTTACATAGATCTTTTAACAACAGCATTTAACATTGGTACATATAAAACATGATCATGTACATCTTACAGACATTAGTTATATTACAGAGTTCTTTAAACAACGACATTTAACAATGGTGTATATAAAACCTGATAATGTAGTTCTTACAGACATCGGTTATTACACAGAGACCTATTAACTTCAACATTTAACAATGTTACATATAAAACTTGATCAAGTATGTCTTACAGATATAAGATTTTCATAGAGATCTATTATCAACAACAGTTTACTATTATACATATAAAACCTGTTCATGTACGTCTGAAAGACACCAGTTACTTCACAGAGATCTATACTTTATAATGTTTAACATTGGTACATAAATAACCTGATCAGGTATTTTTTACAAACATTAGTTATGTCACGTAGATCTTTTAACTCTAACATATAACAATGGAACTTATAGAAGCAGATCAAGTATGTCTTATAGACATCCGTTATTTCAAAGAGATCTATTAACATCAACACTTAACAATGGTAGATATAAACAAGAGGGCCATGATGGCCCTAGATCGCTCACCTGAGTATTTTGGCTGTAGGTTTGCAGTTAAGCAGTATTTCATATATTAATTGAAAATATGTAAGTAATGTAAATATAAATATGTAAAATATCAGTCAATAAATAAAAGCTCTATGACAGAAAGTAGACCTAAAACCCAACCCATGGGTAGAGGTCCATGCAAGGATCCTATATTACGAATATCGAAGATATTGGTCCTTAAATGAAAGCTGTATGAGGTACAGTATTTAAACCCATTTTTAACCTCGGTGACTTTTAACCTAATCTAATTATTCGAAAAAGCTTGATAAAGCTTGCTTCATGCCAAATTTTAAATTCTAGGCTTTGTGGTTTCAGACATGAAGATTTTGTTAAAGGTTTTTTTCTATACTGCTATTTAAAACTTTTGACCCCTCGAGAGGGGCCAATAGTGACCCAAGGAAAATTGTTCTAACATACTTGAGAGACGTCCTCCAGACATTGCTACATACCAAATTGTAAGGCTGGGGGTCTTGTAGTTTCATACGAGAAGATTTTTTAAAGTTCACCCTATATGAACTTATGTCAAAACAGTTGACCCCCGGTGAGGCCAAATTTGACCCCAGAGGTATAATTTCAACTAACTTGGTTGAGGTTTACTAGACCTTGCTACATACCAAATTTTAAGGATCAGGGCCTTGCGGTTTCAGACAAGAAAATTTTCAAAGTTTTCCCTATGTAAAATCAATCGACCCCTGGGACGGGGCCAAATTTGACCCCAGAGACAAATGAACAAACTTGGTAGAGGTCCACAGGACAATGCTTCATACCAAATCTTAACGTTCAGGGCCTTGTTGTTTCAGACAAGAAGATTTTTTTAAAGTTTAACTATATAAGCCTTTGTAAAATCCACTGATCCCTGGGGCAGGGCCAAATTTGACCCCAGGGGCATAATTTGAACAAACTTTGTAGAGGTCCACTAGACGATGCTACATAACAAATCTTAAGGCTCGGGGCCTTGTGGTTTCAGACAAGAAGATTTTTAAAGTTTCACTATATTAGCCTTTGTAAAATCAATTGACCCCCGGGGCATAATTTGAACAAACTTGATAGAAGTCCACTAGACAATGCTATATACCAAATCTTAAGGCTCAGGGCCTCGTCGTTTCAGACAAGAAGATTTTCAAAGTTATTCCTTTCAACTGCCATAGCAATCAGAGTTCTTGATGGAATTGAATTCTTTGAAGTTTTCCAACCCTGATAACCCATGTTCGAACTCGTCCGAGATATCAATGAGACAAACATCCTGACCAAGTTTCATGACAATTGAGGCAAAAATGTGACCACTAAAGTGTTAACAAACTAATTGTGGATGGACGGACGGACGGACGGACTGACGGACGGACGACGGACAAAAGGTGATCAGAAAAGCTCACTCTGTCACTACGTGACAGGTGAGCTAAAAACCTAAACAAGTAAGTCTTGCAGACATCAGTTTTTTTAAAAAGATTTTTAACTGATCTAATAAAACCAGATCAAGTTCTTCGTTCAGACATAATTCATTTCACAGAAATCTATCAACGACATCATTTAACAAAGGTATGTGTAAAACTTGATGAGGTATGTCTTAAAGATATTAGTTATTTCACAAAGATCTATTAACAACAACATTTAACAATGGTAGATATAAAACCTGATCAAGAACGTCCTACAGACATTTTTTTCACAAAGATCTATTAATAACAACATTTTACAATGGTAGATATAAAACCTGATCACGTAGATCTTACAGACATTAGTTATTTCACAAAGATCTACTAACTATAACATTTGACAATGATACATAAAAGACCAGATCATGTACATTTGATAGACATTAGTTATTTCACAGATATCTTTTAACGGCAACATTTCATATTGGTACATATATAACCTGATCAAATAAATCTTACAGACTTTAGTTATTTCAGAGATCTTTTAACAACAATATCTAACAATGGTACATATAAAACCTGGTCCAGTACGTCTTACAGACATTAGTTTTTTTACAGATATCTATTTACAATAATATTTTACAATTATTCATATAACACCTGATTATGTACGTAAGTCTTACAGAAATCAGTAATTTCACAGTGATCTATAAACTATAATGTTTAACATTGGTATATCTATATAACCTGATCAAGAATGTCTTACAGACATTAGTTATTTCACAATGATCTATTTTTATCTACAACATTTAACAATGGTAAATATAAAACCTGATCATGTATGTCTTACAGACATTAGTTATTTCAAAGTGATCTTTTTTTTATCTACAACGTTTAACAATGGTAAATATAAAACCTGATCAAGTACATCTTAGAGACGTAAGTAATTTCAGAGAGATCCATTTACAAGAAATTTATTAATGATACATATTAAGTCTGATCCAGTACGTCTCACAGACAATAATTATTACACATAGATATATTAACTATAAAATTAAGTAAATATTCATATAAACATAAAAATCTGATCATGTAAGTTTGACAGACATTTGTTATTTCACAGAGATCTAGAACTACAAAATTTAATATTGGTACATATAAACCTGATCAAATAACTCTTACAGACATTAGTTATTTCAAAAATCTATTTACATCACATTTAACAATAGTACATATAAAATCTGATTAAGTAATTCAAACAGACATAAGTTATTTCACAGATATCTATTTACAACAGTAGCTTATAATTATGCAGATAATATCTGATCATGTTAATCTTACAGACATTAGTTATTTTACAGAGATCTATTAACAAAAACATAAATTAAAGTTACATATAAAACTTGATCAAATACATCTTACAGGGATTAGTTATTCCAGAGATCATGTACGTCTGATAGACATTAGTTATTTTACAAAGATCAATTAACAACAACATTTAACATTGGTATATATAAAAGAAGATCAAGTAAGTCTTACAGACATTAGGTATTTCACAGAGATCTATCAAATAAAACATTTAACAATGGTACATATAAAACATGATCAAGTACACCTTTCAGTCATTAGTTTTTTACAGAGATCTATTATCAGGATTATGTAGCAATGGAACATATTGAACCTGATCAAGTATGTCTTGAAGACATTAGTTTTTAAAAGTGATCTATCAACTACAACATTAACAATAGTACATACAAGAGGGCCATGATGGCCCTAGATCGCTCGCCTGAATTCTTTGCTTTTGGGTTTGGTATTGAGCTAACATCAAAAGCTTTTTAAGAATCCCTCTTTATAAATCTAAATGAATACAAGTGACCCCCAGGGCAGGGCCAAATTTCACTCAAGGGGCATAATTTAAACAAACTTCGTAGATGACCTCTAGCTGATGCTCCATTAAAAATATCTAAGTTCTAGGCTCTGTGGTTTCACACAAGATGTTTTTAACAGTTTTGTCTATATAAGCCTATTTAACATCAACTGACTTCCTGGGTGGGGCCAAATTTGACCAAAGGGGCATAATTTGAACAAATTTGGTAGAGGTCTACTAGACAATGCTACCACCAAATCTTAGGCTCAGAGTCTTGTCGTTGAAGACAAGAAGATTTTTAAAGTTTTCCCTATATAAGTCTATGTAAAATCAATTGACCCCCGGGGTTGGGCCAAATTTGACCCAAGGGGCATAATTTGAACAAATTTTGTAGAGGTCCACTAGACAATGCTACCACCAAATCTTAGGCTCAGAGTCTTGTCGTTTAAGACAAGGAGATTTTTAAAGTTTTCCCTATATAAGTCTATGTAAAATCAATTGACCCCCAAGGCTCAGGGCCTTGTGGTTTCAGACAAAAAAATATTCGAAGTTTTTCCTATATAAGCGTAAAACCAATTACCCCGGTGTGCGGCAAAATTTGACCCCAAGGGCATAATTTGAACGAACTTGGTAGAGGTCTACTAGAAAATGCTACATACTAAATCTTCAAGCTTAGGGCCTTGTGGTTTCAGACAAGAACATTTTCAAAGTTTTCCTATATAAGCCTATGTAAAATAAATTGACCCCCGGGGCATGTTCAAATTTGACCTCAAGGGCATAATTTGCACAAACTTGGTAGAGGTTCGCTGACAGCTACATACCAAATCTAAAGGCTCAGGGCCTTGTGGTTTCAGACAAGAAGATTTTCAAATTTTTACTATATAAGCCTATGTAAAAACAATCGATCCCCGGTGCGGGGTCAAATTTGACCCCAGAGGTATAATTTGAACAAATTTAGTAGAGGTCCACTAGACAATGCTACATACCAAACCTTAAGACTCAGGGTCTTGTGGTTTCAGACAAAAAGATATTTAAAGTTTTTCCTTTCAGTTGCCATAGCAACCAGAGTTCCTGATGGAATTCAATTCTTTGAACAACTTTGGTAGAGCTTCATTCAAAGAATATCCCAGGCATGTTTTGTCAATGTTGGCTTAGCGGTTTAGGAGGAAAGGTCGTTCAAGTCAAATTGTTGACGACGCACGCCGACGCACACCGACGCACACCGGACAATCAACGATCCCAAAAGCTCACCCGGAGCAGTGCTCAGGTGAGCTAATAAAACCGGATCCAGTACGTCACAGAGAATTTCACAGAGATCTATTAAATACAACATTTAACAATGGTACATATAAAAACAGATCCAGTATATCTTATAGACATAAAATATTTCAGAGTTATTAACAAAAATATTTAACAATGGTACATATAAAACCAGACCAAGTACGTTTTACAGACATTAGTTATCTCACAGAGACCTATTAGCTATAATGTTTAACGTTGGTACATATAGCATGATCGAGAACGTCTTAGAGACATTTGCTATTTCACAGAGATCTATTAAAACAACATTTAACAATGAGACATATAAAAATATATGAGACATTAGCTATTTCACAGATAATGTTTAACATTGGTACAAACAAAACCTGATCATGTATGTCAACCTGATCATGTATGTCTTACAAAAATAAGTTATGTCACAGAGATCTATTAACTATAACATTTAACGAGACAAATTAATTCCAGTACATCTTAAAGACATTTGTTATTTCACAGAGATATTAACAAAAACATTTCACAACGGTTCGTTTAAAACCAGACCCAGAATGTCTTATTGTCATTAGTTATTTCACAGAGATCTATTAACTATAACATTTAACTATGGTATATATAAAACCTGATTAAGTATGTCTTACAGACATAAGTTATTTCACAGTGATCTGTTACCTACACATTTAACAACGGTACTTATAAAACTTGATTAAGTACATCTTAGAGAGATTTGCTATTTCACAGAGATCTATTAACGACAACATTGACACTTGAACATATAAAATCAGATCAAGTACATCCTACAGACATTATTAGTTATTTCTCAGAGATCTATTAACAACACTATATAACAATGGTATTTATATACAGAGTTGTTTTTGGTTAGAAAGCCTTTTATTCTAAATGAATACTTTCTCACTGTCTAAATGCCCAGTGGAAAATGTTTTGAATGCATGTTCTTTAAATAATATTTTTTTTCTTTTTCCAGCAAATGAGCCCAAAAACAGATAAGAATTATATCACTGTTTAATTTTAGGATATGTCCTTTTGGATATGTTCTTCTATATTTCAATATCAAACATGTGACCCCTTGGTCAAGGCTAGTAAAAACACAAATGGTACAATATAAATATTATATTATTATAATGCCTTTTGTAAAATATCAATGCTCTAGCTAGGTTTGTACTTAAAGATAAAATTAAGTGGCCAAATTGTCCATGTTATCAAAAATGCATGTCATTTTAAAATGATTGTACTAGAAACTGTGAAAAAAACTGATATTTACAATTTCAGAACGCTTAAGAGGAACTGGCTTTTTATCTAACACAGACAAGGCCTTTTCACATTTTATCCCCCACCACTTTGTGGAGTGGGGGGGGGGGGGGGGGGGGGGGCGCATATAGATTTTAAAGATTTTCCAATATAAAGCTATTGTGTGTACCCTTTAGAATGGGCCCTGAATAATTTGATCAATTTTATTAGGGAACAACTAGCCATTGCTTTGTACCAAATACTGATGTTCTAGACTTTGTAGATTTTCAAAGTTTAATATTTTAACATTTGTTTTCTAATCGTACATCCTACTAATGCAGTAGACCAATTCTATTGGAATAATAGTACTTCTAAAAAGCTTCACCAAATTTGGCCTAAGTGTTTAAGGAGTAGAAGTCATTAAAGCATTAAAAGCAGGGAGTGGACAACAGACGCCAGCAGGTACCTACTCGTATAATTTATATCACTAAATCTCACCATGAGCTCAATATGCTCAGATGACCAAAACAATCTTATCTGAGGTGGAGGAGAGGGAACCTTACAGACATCGTGATGTATTTATAATCTTGTGTAGATTCTGGGCTTTCAGCTTCATGAAAACAGCTGGAGGTTGACAATGGACATGCTGTACATATGTTACTTCTTGAACTGCCCTCATTCTACAGTACAAAACCTGAAAAATAAGAAAGGAATATCATGTATTTAAAGTAGATAAACTCTCCCACAATGCAATGCTTTATATCAATCGAGATGATGACTTAACATCCGATGTTACCTAAAGAGCTAAATACTATGCATATTTTTCATCTATAAGTGTCTACTGGAAGCAATTGTGATATGTTTTTGTTTTTCAGAAAGATGCGCATGTTCCAGTGCTACTACTGTAGTATCACAGCAAATGAATATAGTAGCATAATTCAGCACCTCTGCGACTACATAGGTCAAATGTTATAAAATATAAGCAACTAGAGTTAGACTACCAGGCTAGAAAATCAGGATATAGAACCAAAACAATCGAATCTGTTAAAACAATATCCATGACTTATCTGTAAATATAAACAACCAAATACATTTATTACATGTAATACATTAATAGAAAAATTAGGTCCAACAGTTCATTTTCATTGCATTGTGGGAGAGCAAAGTGTTCAGCTTCGTTTATTATTACAGTAAAGGTTAATAAAATCTACTACTGACATCTATAATCTGAATGAAACATTACTTTTACAATTAGTAAGCTTGATATAAGTGTTTTGACCATTTATCAAGCTAAAACCACCAAGAGCTAACAGCTGCTCTTCCCCCGCAACACAATTTCTTTCCAGCTATTCAATGCTGCAACATTTTATCGACCTTATCCAATTCAAATATTAATAGCTCTTTGAATATTGTGTTTTACTGGTCAGTATTTAACATATTCTTAGAATGAACATTATATTTAAGGAAGACGTTCATAAATTAGCCCTTTATAGATGGGTTGATCAAAAATATCACATTAAATGTATGTTTTGGTGTTGTTCTTTTTTAATTACACATCATACTCACCACAACTTAGATGATGTATGTCAGTTTTAAACCAGATTGAGAAGATATATTTTACTTCTTTTATTTACATTATTTTTAGGCGTTTAATCAAGTGATAAAGTTTCAAGTTTCTTTTATTTAACCTTTAATAAACAGAACATTCTGTAATATATTTTGCAGCAATAAATCGCATGACTGAAAGAGCTGTCACTGGAAATTGACGTATGCCCCCAAAATGCTTTGAAATGAAACTGGTGTAAATATATAATTGAATATGCCTGTGGAATAAGAGATTAGACAAAAAAATAGAGCATGAACTGAAGGTAAATGGTAAAGTAATGTTTGTCTGCTTCAGATTTTTATATGAAGGTTAAAGACATAATTATTCAATGGAATAGAAAGCTGCGAGTTTTGCCTTGAATACGAACAATATTGTTTAATTCCCAAGCACTACTGATGTTTTATATATAATAAAGTCCCCCAGGCAGTTTTGGAGATGTAGCTTGGACAGGATTTTAGTATAGAAGTTACAGTAAAAATGAACAAGGACTCATAACATTGCCAAAAATAAACCGACCAGAAATTCCCGACGATATGCACAGCTAGGTTTGGTGACAAACATTCCTGTGTAGTTTCAATGAAATCCTCCAAGAGGTTTTGGAGTTGAAGTGTGAAGAAGATTTTAATATAGAAGTTATAGTAAAAAATTACTAAGTGCCCATAACTCTGCCAAAACTAATCCGACCAGAAACTCCTGATGATATGCACAACTAGGCTTGGTGACAAACATTCCTGTGAAGTTTCAATGAAAATCTCCTAGCGGTTTGGGAGATGAAGTGTGGACAAGACTTTAATATAGAAGTTAGAGTAAAAATGACTAAATTCCCATAACTCTGCCAAAAATAAACTGATCATCATCTCCTGAAGATATGCACAACCTAGCTTGGTTACGAACACTCCTGTTAAGTTTCAATAAAATCCCTCAAGTGGTTTTGGAGACGAAGCGAGGACAAGATTTCAGAGTGAAAAAGAAGGCTAAGTAATCATAAATCTGCAAAAAAAAAATTAAGCAGAATCTCCAGACGATATGCACAATTAGGCTTGGTGACAAACACTCCTGTTAAGTTTCAATGAAATTCCTCATGCGGTTTTGGAGATGAAGGAGGACAAGATTTTACCGGACAGACCAACGTACGGACGGATGGATTGACGGACGTCAGGACCGACGGACAGACAGTGTGATTACTATATGCCTCCCTTCAGAGGCATACAAATTTACCAAAGTGTAAAACCTGCCAAAAGTAACATACAGCTGTTCTATTTGCAACCAGCTGATCTACTTGCAACCAGTTAATGGGTGTGTTGATGTTTTAGAAAAAAACTTTATGAGGTTAGACTATTATATTTCATTTTAAATTAATTTTTAGAATTTTTTTTTATCCACTTAAATTTTTACTCTATTTTATGGAGAAACTGGTAAAGGGGAACTATGAGGTAAATTGTTTGAGAGATAATTCTTACAGTAAAGAAAGCCTGGTGCTTGGAATAAGACATTCACTGAGAGATGAAGCTGTTGATATGGTTATGAGGTTAGGTGAAGCAGCTGCAATTTCTGATATATCACAAATGTTTAATAGTTCTTTTAGAAACACTGAGCCACCTGAGTCAATATCAGAAAATGTTCATGCATGTGAACAGGAAGCTGATGAGCCAGTAGTAAATGCAGCTTTAGTAGAAAAAATATTTTCTCAAGATGTAGATTTATGAGCAGTAAAATGCTCACAAGTGTTGTTAAAACGTGTTTTTATGAAGGTTTAAATACAGATATGAATATTGCATCTGTTTTGAATTTGGAACTGTGTTGGAATACAACAACTAGAAAGCAGAAATTAGTAGGCATTAAAATTAAGAAGGGTAAGAACGAAAATAAAGGAAAGATCATATGCAGAGCAGCAACAAAGAAAGAAGATGATAAGGAAAGTAAACGGTCTCAGGAGTTTGGCGAGGTAAAATTAACAGAAACAAGAGGGCCATCATGGCCCTAGATCGCTCACCTGAATACTCTGCCTTAGGTCTGCTATTGAGCTAACAGCAACAGCTTTTTTAAGATTCTCCCAATAATCTATATGAATACAAGTGAACCCCAGGAAAGGGCCAAATTTCACTCAAGGGGCATAATTTCAACAAACTTGGTAGATGACCTGTAATTGATGCTCCATTAAAAATATCTACGTTCTAGGCCCTGTGGTTTCAGACAAGAAGTTTTGCCTATGTAAGCCTAGATAACATCAACTGACCCCCAGGGCAGGGCCAAATTTGTCCCCATGAGTATAATTTGAACAAATTTAGTTGAGGTCCACTAGAAAATGCTACATACCAAATCTTATAGCTCAGTGCCTTGTGGTTTCACACAAGAAGATATTTAAAGTTTTTCCTTTCAGTTGCCATATATAGCAAGTTTTTCCCTATATAAACCTATGAAAAACCAATGGGGCATAATTTGAACAAACTTGGTAGAGGTTCACCAGACAATGCTACAAACCAAATTTTAAGGCTCAGTACCTTGTGGTTTCAGACAAGAAGATTTTCAAAGTTTTTCCCTATATAAACCTATGAAAAACCAATGACCCCGGAGCAGGGCCAAATTTGACCCCAAGGGCATAATTTGAACAAACTTGGTAGAGGTTCACTAGACAATGCTGCAAAGCAAATCTTAAGGCTTAAGTTTTTCCTTTCAGTTGCCATAGCAACCAGAGGTCTTGATGGAAATTGAATTCTTTGAACAACTTTGGTAGAGCTTCATACAAGGAATATCTCATGCATGTTTCGTCAATTTTGGCTTAGCGGTTTAGGAAAAAATGTCGTTCAAGTCAAATTGTTGACGACCCACGACGCACGCCGGACAATCAACGATCCCAAAAACTCACCCTGAGCAGTGCTCAGGTGAGCTAAAAATGAACCAAAGAATTGAAAGATTAGAACAGGAAAAGACACATGAACAACTTTGGTAGAGCTTCATGCAAGGAACATCACAGGCAAGTTTCATCAAATTCGGCCCTTTGGTTTCAGAGGAGATGTCGTTTGAATGAAATTGTTGACAGACGAAGGACGCCGGACAATGGACAAAGACCGGTCACAATAGCCCACCATGAGCCCAAGGCTCAGGTGAGCTAATAAAATGCATAGTGTAAAATATCTGAAAGGGAATGAATATATTCCAATAAGATATATAGATACATGCAGGGTTCTCATTAAGTTTCAGCCCAGCAGGCCCAATTAACAATCTAGCAGGCCAGCTAGGGGGGTACGAGGGCATGCTCCCCCTGAAAATTTTGAAACTGAGCACTTCATTTCCTGCATTTTGGGCTATATCTATACTATATAAAGGCACCATCTGAAGGACCATTTTGTGGCAAATTTTAATGCAAACGTGTTTAAAGTATCTACATTGTATATTGCATGGCAGTATGATACTACCATGCATTATAGATACTTTTAACATATTTCTGCACTAACCATTTATAAAACTGATACTCCTCAAAATGACTCAGCCTAGGTTTACAAAAGTTTATCAGATCAATAATTACAAAGAATAACTGTTATAGCAACTGACAGAAAAGCAACTGGGGTTCATACTTTAAAACTTAAATGTTCCAGTCAACACTTATATAGACAAGTATCATAAAAATTATCAAAGATTATCAAAGTAAACAACAAGAGCAAGAGTTTACTTTTTTACAACAATTTTTTCAGGAGATGTCATCACTTAATATTAGAACTTAATAAACTATCATAGTCAAAATCAAATCAAAAATCAAACCATACGAAAATAGTCTTTCATTTTTTACATCAAATTATTCAGTACAAAACAAAGAATTTCGATAAGACAAAAGGCCAAGTGACGCTTGGCAGTTTGTTCAAAATTTAAGAATTGCACAACAACCGAATTTTAATGGAATATTTTTAAGCCGCAACACTCTCTGCATGCAAATAAGAACACACAATAGGGGGACCGAAAACAAAAGGCATCAATGCTGAAACTCACTACTGGCCGTGAAATATTTAAACAAATTCAACTGGCTGTCGTATTTTCTCTTTCTCATTTTGGCAGGTCATGTTTTCCCAAAATACTGGAGTGCATTTCGCTTTTCTCTATAAAGAGCGATCAAATTATTGGAAAATTTAACCAGTCTACATTGCATGATAACGCTGATATCCAAAGCATTGCAAAACAGAGATCGCATTAAATAGCGCAAAGAGGACAGAGTGCCCAAAAGCATCAAAATTTGCGAAAATATACACTTAACAACGAACGATTTTTTAACCTTTGGTAATATCAACCGACCAAAATGTGATTTTAAATGGCCATTTTGGCCGGCTCTTATTGAGAACCCTGTACATGGCAGATAATGGCAATATTTCCTGGTAGCTAATCCTGGGAACAGTTTCTAAATATGCTTTGCATTAGAATTAAATTCAGGACTAAATCCAGAGTTTTATATTAACCCTTCTGAATTCAAAATGTCTAGCCTAATTAATTTGGCATTGAGGGCTGGACCCATTTTATAGACATCTTTTTTAAAATGCTCAAACCTTAACGCCTAATTTTAACTGTCAATTTTGTGCACAGAAAATTTAGCGGCAACACTGCCAATGGTTTTGTTCAGTATTTCTGTTAAAATATAAATTCATCTTTGCTTCACACCAAAAATCTAAAGAACATATATTTAACTATACTATTCTAGTAGAAAAAAAATCATTAAAACCTGATGCCCTAAAATGTATTTGCTATCTATTTCACATCAGCACAGCCAAACTCCTTCTGCAGTGCAATGTCGCATGACATCGCTATCAAATATCATGCCATGAAAACTGGTAGGAAAATCACTGTGTCTTACCAGTAACGATGGAGTTCTCTTATATGAAATGGAAATATTGTTTTCTAATGTATGGCTCTCGATGTATTTAATTAAGAGTTTATTAAATATGCCCGACAAATGACAGATATCCAGATTTGTACGTAGCTTATGTTTGCCTATATATGCACTGTTTTCCTCATTCCAGCCATTCGGAAATGGCTGATTGTATAGTCGATTAGCGTTGCTACTGAAATTTAACTCAAATCTGATATCTTAAATTGTTCATTGAAAAATGATATTTAGGGAACTTGTGTAAAAATTGTTTCTCTTAAAGCGTCCGACTCACAGATGGGCTGATGATAAAAAAGAAAATGTTTATTCATCTGGAAATTCTAGCTGTAACTGTGATGAACATATCTAAACTAAGTTACTGACATATTTTTTGTTGCAGAAAAAACATCAAAATATAAAGTTTTACACACTTTTATTGGTCAAAAATTTACCCCGTTAGTTACAGGGTAGATACTCTAGTCATAACATTAATTTTGACAATTTTTGACAATTAGACGTCGTGGCTCACTGGTGTAGATTTTCACAATCTGACTGAAGTTCACGATCTCCCTACGGTAAGATCTGAAGACGATGCATTTATTTCTGTCTTCTCAATAACCTGAAATTTCCACTATTGTTATTCATATCCCAGCCAATGACACTGTAGCTTATGACACGTCTCGATAGCTTACATGTACACACAGCGTGTTCAGACTGCGTGTAAACCTATCTAGCATAACAATGTTTGTTATCGGAAACGGAAAATGCTTAGATATATTTTGAAAAAACATGAGGGCCATGATGGCCCTGGATCGCTCACCTGAGTACTTTGGCTGTAGGTTTGCTGTTAAGCAATATTTCATTTTTTTATTGAAAATATATAAGTGCCTACAAACCAAATATGTAAAATATCAGTCTATAAATAAAGGCTCTAAGACAGAAAGTAGAAATATCTATTATAAGCTATGGTGACCTTGACCCAGTGACCTCAAACCCTACCCATGGGTAGAGGTCCATGCAAGGAACCTATATACTGAATATCAAAGATATTGGTCTATAACCAAAGGCTTTATAAGGTACAGTAGATAAATCTATTTATAGCCTCCGTGACCTTTAACCTAATCCAATAATTTGAAAAAGCTTGATAAAGCTTGCTTCATGCCAAATTTTAAAATTCAAGGCCTTGTGGTTTCAGACAAGAAGATTTTTAAAGATTTCCTTTTTAACATATTAAGGGCCCCCGGGGCAGGGCAAATTTTGACCCAAGGGCCAACATTTAATCAATATTGGTAAAGCTTCTTCACACAATACTCAACACCAAATATCTTAGGTCTACACCTATTTGTTTTGGAGAAAAATTATTTTTCATGTTTTTCCTATATAAATCAATGTAAAACAAGAGAACCCTGGGGCGTGGCCAATTTTGACCCAGGGGACATAATTTGAACAAACTTGGTAGACAATCACTAGACATTGCTACATACCAAATATCAAAGCTGTAGGCATTGAGGTTTCCAGTAAGAAGATTTTTAAAGATTGCCTTTTTTACATATTAAGGGCCCCCGGGGCGGGGCCAATTTTGACCCCAGGGCCAACATATAAACAATACTGGTAAAGGTTCTTTACACAATACTCAACACCAAATATCTAAGGTCTAGTCCTATTACTTTTGGAGAAAAATGATTTTTCATGTTTTTCCTATATAACTATATGTAAACCGGCGTGGCCAATTTTGACCCAGGGGACATAATTTGAACAAACTTGGTAGACATCCACAAGACAATGCTACATACCAAATATCAAAGCTGTAGGCATTGTGGTTTCTGAGAAGAATATTTTTCAAGATTTCCTTTTTTACATATTAAAAGCCCCTGGGGCAGAGCCAATTTTGACCCCAGGGCCAACATATAAACAATACTGGGAAAGGTTATCTACACAATACTCCACACCAAATATCTAAGGTCTAGTCCTATTAATTTCGGAGAAAAATGATTTTTCATGTTTTTCCTATATAACTATATGTAAACCAAGAGAACCCTGGGGCGTGGCCAATTTTGACCCAGGGGACATAATTTGAACAAACTTGGTAGACATCCACAAGACAATGCTACATACCAAATTTCAAAGCTGTAGGCATTGTGCTTTCTGAGAAGAAGATTTTTCAAGATTTCCTTTTTTACATATTAAGGGCCCCCGGGGCAGGGCCAATTTTGACCCCAGGGCCAACATATAAACAATACTGGGAAAGGTTATCTACACAATACTCCACATAAAATATCTTAGGTCTAGTCCTATTAGTTTTGGAGAAAAATGATTTTCATGTTTTTCCTATATAACTATATGTAAACCAAGAGAACCCTGGGGCGTGGCCAATTTTGACCCAGGGGACATAATTTGAACAAAATTGGTAGACATCCACTAGACAATGCTACATACCAAATATCAAAGCTGTAGGCACTGTGGTTTCTGAGAAGAAGATTTTTCAAGATTTCCTATATAAGTCTATGTAAAAGGAAGTGACCCCTGGGACGGGGCCAATTTTTACCCCAGGGAAATAATTTGAACAATTTTTGTATTGTTCCATTAGAGGGTGCTAAATGCCAAATATCTAAGCTCTAGGCCTTGTGGTTTCAGACAAGAAGATTTTCAAAGTTTTTCCTTTAAGTTGCCATAGCAACCAGAGTTCTGCATGGAATCAAATTCTTTGAACAATTTTGGTAGAGCTTTATGCAAGGAACTTTTCTGTGAAGTTTTGTTGAAATTGGCCCAGTGGTTTAGGAGGAGATGTTCTTTAAAACAAAAGTTTACGCACGGACGCACGCACCCACGCACGCACGCACGACGACGGACAACGGACATTGACTGATCACAATACCTCACCTTGTGCACTACGTGCACAGGTGAGCTAATAATATTCTGCACAAACATTAATTTCATTATTTTGGAAGATCTTGACAAATAAATTTACCCGAGTTCAGTGACAGTTTAAACATGGCAGATAATTGTTTGGGATCCCAGCTATATAAATAGATTTTGACAAGTTGAACATTTACTTCCATGAGGGTGGAAGCATTGCTCTGATTGGCTGATGGATAGGTCACGAGAAGGTGACCTTCTATTGGTCGTCCTCAGATCCTAATAGCATAGCAATGTTTAGGATATGATTTTAATCAGATTGAGATTTTCGCTCTAAGTTTTACCTACCAAAAGATCATGGGTTCGAATCCTAGTAAAATTAAAGCTTTTATTTTTATTTTTAATGAGACTCTGTGAGTCAGTTGCTTTAACGTTATATAATGCTGGTCATTTTCCTCAAAGAATGCTAGTTATTGCTCCAAATGACTTTTAATTGGACATTTTCCGTGCCTAAAAATGCAATTTGTGACTGGACTTGGAAAAAGACATTGCCTGTCAAAAATTTTCTCCATGTCTCTTTGACAAGTCTGATTAGTTGGACTAAACAAGGTCGATACTGAGTATATACACAAAACTCCGCATGGGCCCCTTGTAGTCTCACTATTTCGCCTCCGAAGGTGAACCCATTTTACAATCTGATATTTTATTGTTGTTCACCTTCTACGTCTCACTTTGATCGCATCTGGCTAAGCTGAAATTCGTCGGACCGTCAGACATGTCCGATAAATGTTCACTTGGTCCGACATCTTTTCAGTCCGGATCGGTCCGACTGTCTGGCATTTTTCCCAAGCCTAGTGCTTGATACCGAAACTTACTCTAAAAAGTACCGGCAAATACTTCAAAGAAGGGTACACTTATCGATACCTGCTTATAAACCTTTCATAAAATCTCGTCATTTTCCTAATGTCAAAAGCAACTATCATCAAATATAATCGCTCAAAATAATAAATGGGTGCCGCCATTTTGTCTAAAATGCTTACGAAGCTGCCTATCATTATCAGCTTTTTTAGAGGTGTAGCAATGCAGTAAAAGTTCCAACTTTAATAACCCTATGTAAGAAATGTTTCTATCTGGTTCAGTATCACCCTAGACATATAAATTAACGATTTAAATATTAAAACAATGCTGACTAAAGGCAAACAATTCCAAGAAATATTAAGTTCACTAAACATGAGGCAGCCATTGAAAATCTTGGATAAAATTCCGTGTGTCATATATTTCCGTGACCCGAAGTATTTTAATATTTATAGAGAACAGTGTGTTGGAGACTCTTTATAAGGCAGACTCACAACATTTTATTGACTGATTATAATAAGTTGTGATGATTTTATTATAAGTACCAGTTTTTCCTTTTTCATTGAAAAAGTGTCCTTTTCTCTAACACTTGAATATTTCTGTCATTTAGTTCTGAAAGCAACAAGTATAATGAATCAACATACTTGAAATTATTTGTGCTTTGTTAAAAAAAAATCTGGTGAAGTTGATAACACATCCCATAAGTAACATGAATTTTCACAAAATTGTCACTTAATTTTGATGCCAGAGATACATTACCTGGTAGTTTGTAAAAGTTAGTTGAATAACAGTCAATCCACATAATTATTATCTACATAATTAAAAGCAACAAGAGAGAACATTTAATGAAAAATGGAAGCAGGACAGAGAATGGTTGGTGTACGATTCAGAGGAAGTTGAAATGCACTGTAATTAATGACTGTTCTAATTTCAACGGGGAGAAAATTACATGTTTTCATTTGTTTTTGTTGTAAATTCCATTCGGTCTGACAAATTTTGTTTCGGACTGACGGGTTTTCAGAGCTTGTCAGACCGAATGTCCGACACTTTTTGAACTTTCAGGAAGTCTGTTTATGGCTCGTTTGTCCAACAGTTCACAGAGTTTAAGGCAAAAATGATAAAAATATGATAAAATATGATAACTAAATTCATACCTGATCCTGTAATCCAAGAAAACACACAAATACATACGTACAGAACTGAAACACTTATTTCGTACCTGATTAATCCATCATTTTATTCAAAATTTGGCAATCGGAATACTTGGTGTTCTAGTTAATAAGTTAACTAGGGTAGGGTAAATAATCTACCGAACAATATCCGCTCAGTTATATGCAGTTTAAAATTAGGCTTAAAGGTTGAACAACTAAAAAATATCAGAATTATAAAATGGGTTCAACACTTTAAGCTTAATTAATTAGGCTACGGCCCCTTGCAGTTTCAGGGTAGCGATCTAATTGGGCAAGGGCCAGAAACTCCATAGATTTTCAGATTTTGTCATTTATGGATGCTTAAATTATGATTATCATCCCACCCCCCCACCCCCCTTGGGTACGCACGTGTATTTTGGCGAACAGGCAGCACCGCCACTGATAGAAGGGATTTTAATTACAAGATACAAGAATATTTTATGTCGGTCTATACAATAAAGAACATTAGCTAAAAGCTATATACCGACAAATTTTGCAATTTTATTCGGCTCTGAAACAGGTGCTCGACTCGAGCTGACGCTCAGGTGTGAGGGATATTAAATAAACAAACCATATTTTCATTATTACTTAAACAAGTTTCTGACAGGTATTTTTCTAATAAACACATACTTATTACTGAAACTGAGCAAGTACTGTCGTTTCGGCAACTCAATTTCCCACCTCCATTCTCCTCGTGCAGTTCGCCTTAGCCACATATACGAATAATTATGAATTTCATTTTTGTGTTCTTACCGCACAGACAGAATTATATATTATTATTTAAATAAAATAAATATGATTTAAATGTGTTTATTGTTATAAAAACGATGTTAATAATAAAAATCCACAAATATTCAAAACAGCTATCATTTCTGTACGAATTTTACTGGGTAAGAACATGTTCTTGACATGTCACCGATCTCTGTTCAATTTTGAAACGATCAGCGCACTGGTTTCATTTTTTTTTAAATTTTCTGTCCATTACTCAGATCATACTGAATCTGTTGTCTCTTTATTGCTGCAGAACAGTATCTTGACAAAAAACAAATCTAAGTAAAACACAGTGCTCCTAGGCAATACTAAGACGATATGCTGTATGCAATATTTCTGTACCTGCCCACAACTGATAATTACGCACGTGCATAGCTCAAGCTCGTGCAGCATTTACCATTTCTACCGTTAGTGTTTTAATTGTATTTATTTTTAAAGATATGTTGATCTTTTACAATGTTTTGATGAAAAATATATAAACCATAGACAAGAAAAGGTTTATTCAGATATCTGACCTGTTCGGATTCGTGTCGTTGTCAGAGCTTTATTTACAGTATATGTCATGATGATAGAATACATCGAGTTTCAAGTTGTTGAAACAATCGGTAAAAGATGTTGCTGCTGATCTGTCGTCCACATTCCAAAATTACAAGTCGGAGTAAATTGATAGGGAAAATATCCTTTGATGACATGTCAGCGGATTTTTTGCTCGCAAATATTGTCCTGTAATATTTCTTTCTCGGTGCTATTGCAGGACTAAAATGGTCAAAATACCCAAAGAAGTGTTTTCATTCGCTGGTATGTTGAGCGTACTGTTAATTTAACAAATTAAACAACACGAATAATATAGTTTGAGTTTACGAATTAAAAGAAAACTATTTTCACTTGTGTGAGTCACGGATGTTTTCGCGTTATTTTTCATAGCTTAACAGTGGTGTTTTCAGTAATGTGGACACCAAGCTTTGCGAGGTGTAATTGAGCGGACGTGATTTTTTTTTATCATTTTGTTTGTGTTAATTTAATGAAGAAACTGGTTTTTATAGATCTAATTGTCAAACAGTATTAGATTTACCTGCCACAGAATAAAAGCAAAATTTGCTTAAATGGTTTCGTTTCATCTTTTTAAAGGTCATATATGTGTATAGTTGTTAGGGAGCATTTTGTACTGGTATTTGTTATATCTTTAAACAAGTGATTCATGCATAACGATTTCCAAATAATGCACTGAAATATTATTTGTAGTTAGTGTTGTTCTTTCAAGTAAGGTAAGGCATGTGCGTGACGTAATGGTCACGTAAGGGAACCGGCCTTTCTAGCACAGTTCATGGGTCCATAGTATAACTATTAAATCTTATAAGAATAGGTTTTACCCGCAAACTTGTTTGTGGTGAAAATATAACTGCATTTCTTTGTTAAATCATGCAAATGCGAGGGGTCAGGGATCCATTAATATAAGTTATTCCTTTTATTTTTCTCGCAGTCATTAGGAACCTCAGCGTACATAACATAACTGCCATCACTGAAAATGCACACCAAGAAAAACAACAACAGCATAATAACCATAATCTACACGAGTTTAATCTTATGTTTCCTTATATCAATTCATAAAGGCCTGAAGTTACTGAAGTTATTCATCGTTTCTTTATCATATGAAATATCAGATTAAGCTTTTTTTATAAACGGCTATTTTATGCATGCCCTGTTTTCTGTCAGAACGCTTTTATTGTCCATCATGGATATTTTTTATTTAATTTGAATATATTTATAGGTTATCAAAGCGATACTCATGAATTTAAACTTGTAATTGTAGTGAAATTACACAGAAGATCAATCCGAATCATTTAAGGGCAGAAAAAGTTTGAATAAATGTATGATAGAGTGATAGGTTAGTAAGTGGTAGAGAATCTGATTTGTACAGTCTGTAGGGCAAGGCAGATATCTGATCTTAGTTTGAATATATATCTTGTTAAATAGCTGTTTTATGTTATTTCAGATATATTTGTTGTCTTCTTGCCAGAGGGATAATACGTAACAGAAGGATTTTAAAAGCAAAAGATTTTTCATAAATTTAACAGCATGTGTGTCGAATATTTTTGCACGTGGAGTATATGCTCAATTATGACTTGTTTAAGCAAACTCTTACAACTACATTTACAAACAAATAGCATTTTAAGAGAGTTTTTTTTAGCGAGATTTAGGTGTATGTATTCTTGATCAGTGTATTGTTCTTTTCGATAAAACTGACTGCTACTGAATAGAGTTAGAGTCTCCCTGGAGATCACGTTTAGAGAACGTTTCTCTATGACCAATCAGATACACGTGACACACGTTGCATCGAACTAGACGCGCGACTTAGTTTGGTAAAAATCAGAGCACTGAAAGTGCTGAATGCAACAGACATTGCAAAACGGCAAAACACATTCTTCATTTGAGATTTTTACTTAACTGATTTTGAATTGACATACTACAGATATAGGAAATCCTCTGAGAACTTTTTGCTCTAGGAACAATATGTCAAAGTTGTTAATATACAATCAACAAAACAAATTATTGTACTGAAAAAAAAACTGAGACAATTCTTCTGGACAAATTAAGTCTTAGTTTATTCCTTTACTTGCAGTGGGGCTAAAAAACTGCCTGCATGAAGTAAAATCATGGTTTAAGTTTACAGGGTTTTAGTGACATAATATTTATAATTTCTGTTTCTAAAAGATAAATCGATCAAAAAATACACATTGTCTACCCAGTCAAAAAGCGTTGTGACTGATTAAAATCGTCATATCATAAAACTGAATTTTCTATAATTTATCTCACAAACGTACGAGGGTTGATCAGTAAGTTCGTAGACAACTGTCATAATGCAAAAAAGTGCATAAACAACAGTAAAAAATCAGCTGAACAAATGTTTCTTAATTTATACATCATATGTTAAAATATTTCACCTTAATACATAAAACAATTTTTGAAAAATTAGCAATGAGCTAGCATAGGGGTTACGTTACCACCGCAGGTCGTCACAAACGCGACGTCGACGTCAATTTATGTAAATGATTTTTTGAAGTATGCCCTGCCTGCGTCAGTGCAGCGCTGAGGTCTGTGAACTCATTGATGGAAAGTTTATGCATAGACTGCTAAATCAAATTACCGAAAGACAGCTAATGCAGCATCTTGAAGGTCCTTTTTTCAAACAAGGAAACTTTTAGTCATGTTTTTATTTCAGTGCCAGTTATTAGTTCAGTGCCAGTTATAAGTTCAGTGCAATTTATTACATGTAGTTCAGTGCCAGTTATTTGTTCAGTGCCAGTTATTAGTTAAGTGCCAGTTATCAGTTCAGTGCCAGTGCCATTTATTAGTTCAGTGCAACGTTATTAGTTCAGTGCCGGTTATTAGTTCAATGCCAGTTTTTAGTTCAGTGCCATTTATTTGTTCAGTGCAATTTATTAGTTCAGTGCCATTTATTAGTTCAGTTCCAGTTATGAGTTCAGTGCCAGTTATGATTTCAGTTCCAGTTATAAGTTCAGTGCCAGTTATTAGTTCAGTGCCAGATATTAGTTCAGTGCCATTTATTAGTTCAGTGCCAGTTATGAGTTCAGTGCCAGTTATGAGTTCAGTTCCAGTTATAAGTTCAGTGCCAGTTATAAGTTAAGTGCCAGTTATTAGTTCAGTGCTATTTATTTGTTCAGTTCCATTTATTAGTTCAGTGCCAATTATTTGTTCAGTGCCAGTTATTAGTTAAGATCCAGTTATTAGTTCAGTGCGAGTGCCATTTATTAGTTCAGTGCAACGTTATTAGTTCAGTGCCGGTTATTAGTTCAATGCCAGATATAAGTTCAGTGCCAGATATTAGTTCAGTGCCATTTATTAGTTCAGTGCAATTTATTAGTTCAGTGCCAATTATGAGTTCTGTGCCAGTTATGAGTTCAGTTCCAGTTATAAGTTCATTGCCAGTTATTAGTTCAGTGCCAGTTATTAGTCAGTGCCATTTATTAGTTCAGTGACAGTTATTAGTTCAGTGCCAGTTATTAGTCAGTGCCATTTATTAGTTCAGTGACAATTATTAGTTCAGTGCCAGTTATTTGTTCAGTGCCAGTTATTAGTCAGTGCCATTTCTTAGTTCAGTGCCAGTTATTTGTTCAGTGCCAGTTATTAGTCAGTGCCATTTATGAGTTCAGTGCCAGTTATTTGTTCAGTGCCAGTTATTAGTTCAGTGCCAGTTATTACTCAGTGCCATTTATTAGTTCAGTGCCAGTTATTTGTTCAGTGCCAGTTATTTGTTCAGTGCCAGTTATTAGTCAGTGCCATTTATTAGTTCAGTGCCATTTATTAGTTCAGTGCCATTGATTAGTTCAGTGCCATTTATTTGTTCAGTGCCACTTAATAGTCAGTGCCAGTTATTAGTTCAGTGCCAGTTTTTTGTTCAGTGCCATTTATTTGTTCAGTGCTATTTATTAGTTCAGTGCCATTGATTAGTTCAGTGCCATTTATTTGTTCAGTGCCATTTATTAGTTTAGTGCCATTTATGTGTTCAGTGCCATTTATTACTTCAGTGCCATTGATTAGTTCAGTGTCATTTATTAGTTCAGTGCCATTTATTTGTTCAGTGCCATTTATTTGTTCACTGCCAGTTATTACTTCAGTGCCAGTTATTTGTTCACTGCCAGTTATTAGTTCAGTGCCAGTTATTACTTCAGTGCCGTTGATTTGTTCATTGCCATTTATTTGTTCATTGCCATTTATTAGTTCTGTGCCATTTATTAGTTCAGTGCCATTGATTAGTTCAGTGCCATTTATTTGTTCAGTGCCATTTATTAGTTTAGTGCCATTTATTTGTTCAGTGCCATTTATTTGTTCAGTGCCATTTATTTGTTCAGTGCCATTTATTAGTTCAGTGCAATTTATTTGTTCAGTGCCAGTTATTAGTTCAGTGCCATTTATTAGTTTAGTGCCAGTTATTAGTTCAGTGCCAGTTATTAGTTCAGTGCCAGTTATTTGTTCAGTGCCATTGATTTGTTCAGTTCCATTTATTTGTTAAGTGCCATTTATTTGTTCAGTGCCATTGATTAGTTCAGTGCCATTTATTTGTTCAGTTCCATTTATTTGTTCAGTGCCATTTATTTGTTCAGTGCCATTGATTTGTTCAGTGCCATTTATTAGTTCAGTGCCATTGATTTGTTCAGTGCCATTGATTTGTTCAGTGCCATTTATTTGTTCAGTGCCATTGATTTGTTCAGTGCCATTTATTTGTTCAGTGCAATTTATGTGTTCAGTGCCATTGATTAGTTCAGTGCCATTGATTAGTTCAGTGCCATTGATTAGTTCAGTGCCATTGATTAGTTCAGTGCCATTGATTTGTTCAGTTCCATTTATAAGTTCAGTGCCATTTATTTGTTCAGTGCCATTTACTTGTTCAGTGCCATTTATATGTTCATTGCCATTTATTACTTCAGTGCCATTTATTTGTTCAGTGCCATTTATTAGTTCAGTGCCATTTATTTGTTCAGTGCCACTTATTACTTCAGTGCCATTTATTTGTTCAGTTCCACTTATTAGTTCAGTGCCAGTTATTTGTTCAGTGCCAGTTATTAGTTCAGTGCAATTTATTAGTTCAGTGCCATTTATTTGTTCCGTGCCACTTATTACTTCAGTGCCATTTATTTGTGCAGTGCCACTTATTACTTCAGTGCCATTTTTTGTTCAGTTCCATTTATTTGTTCAGTGCCATTTATTTGTTTAGTGCCAGTTATTACTTCAGTGCCATTGATTTGTTCAGTTCCATTTATTTGTTCAATGCCATTTATTTGTTTAGTGCCAGTTATTACTTCAGTGCCATTGATTTGTTCAGTTCCAGTTATTTGTTCAGTTCCAGTTATTTGTTCAGTGCCATTGATTTGTTCAGTGCCATTTATTTGTTCAGTGTCATTTATTAGTTCAGTGCCATTCATTTGTTCCGTGCCATTTATTAGTTTAGTGCCATTTTTTACTTCAGTGCCATTTATTAGTTCAGTTCCAGTGATTTGTTTAGTGCCATTGATTTGTTCAGTTCCAGTTATTTGTCCAGTGCCATTTTTACTTCAGTGCCATTTATTAGTTCAGTTCCAGTTATTTGTTCAGTGCTATTGATTTGTTCAGTTCCAGTTATTTGTTCTGTGCCATTTTTTACTTCAGTGCCATTTATTAGTTCAGTTCCAGTTATTTGTTCAGTGCCATTTATTTGTTCAGTGCCATTTATTAGTTCAGTGTCATTTATTAGTTCAGTGCCATTTTTTTTACTTCAGTGCCATTTATTAGTTCAGTTCCAGTTATTAGTTCAGTGCCATTTATTTGGTCAGTGCCATTTTTTACTTCAGTGCCATTTATTAGTTCAGTTCCAGTTATTTGTTCAGTGCCATTTATTAGTTCAGTGCCATTGATTTGTTCAGTGCCATTAATTCGTTCAGTGCCAGTTATTTGTTCATTGCCATTGATTTGTTCAGTGCCATTGATTTGTTCAGTGCCATTTATTAGTTCAGTGCCATTGATTTGTTCAGTGCCATTGATTTGTTCAGTGCCATTGATTTGTTCAGTGCCATTGATTTGTTCAGTGCCAGTTATTTGTTCATTGCCATTGATTTGTTCAGTGCCATTGATTTGTTCAGTGCCATTTATTAGTTCAGTGCCATTTATTAGTTCAGTGCCATTGATTAGTTCAGTGCCATTTATTAGTTCAGTGCCATTGATTAGTTCAGTGCCATTTATTAGTTCAGTGTTATTTATTAGTTCAGTGTTATTTATTAGTTCAGTGCCAGTTATTAGTTCAGTGCCAGTTATTAGTTCAGTGCAATTTATTAGTTCAGTGCCATTTATTAGTTCAGTGCCATTTATTAGTTCAGTGTTATTTATTAGTTCAGTGCCATTGATTAGTTCAGTGCCATTTATTAGTTCAGTGTTATTTATTAGTTCAGTGCCAGTTATTAGTTCAGTGCCAGTTATTAGTTCAGTGCTATTTCGACTATGTTTAGTCTTTTTGGTATCCCAGTTTGACTCAATACTGGAAGAACAGGCTTCAGACTACTCAGAATAAAATAGCTCGTTTCTTATTAAACTTGGATAGCAGGATTCATATTAGATCTTGGGAATTAAACACTCTTAATTAGTTATCAGTCCCCAAAAGAGTTGATCAGATCACTCTCTGTCATGTCAACAAAATTAAGACTGTTGTAGCTCCTTATTATCTCCCAGAACATTTTGTACCACTAGCGTGTGTACATGATCGCTGTACAAGGTCTAGAATGTCTGTTCACTCCCTACCACATGCAGGAAGTAATTACACCTTTTATACTGACACAGGGCGTTTTAGTTTGCCAAAGGTAGGCAGCTTTGGAAGGAAGTCCTTTGCCTACAACAGTGTTTAATTATTGAACAGTTTTGCTCAGGATCTCAGAGATATTGAATCCCTAAAGTCTTTTAAAAATGCCATCAACACCCATTTTATGGCTCTTTAGCTTTTCTTTTTACCTTGCTTATAAATCTTCATGAACTGATACATTGTGATATTTAGTTTTAGTGCTCTGAAAACTTAAAAGTTTTGAAAATTTTGTTAATGATAATTTGTTCAATTTTTCTGCATGCCTCTTAATACCTGCCTTAAAAATGTATAAACTCATGTATTTTTTTATTTTATGCTGAATTTAATTATCAGTTGTATAGTAACTGTGATGCTATTTTTTGTGATACATAATTTAGGCTGTGATAATGTTGATAATGATCTCAAATTTTAATTGGATAATACCATTACCATATACATGTAATTTATCGACATATAATTATTAAAACATGATTTTACGTGTCATACCTCCGATATCAGGGACCACAATTGAAATAAGAGGAATCATTGTCTCTTGTTTGTGTTATCCCTGGTATTTGTGGGCATTACATGGTTTTAAATTATTGCATGTCATGTCGTTAATTTTTGTTATTGTTGTATTTATGTACATGTATCATGCATCCTTCCAGTGCCATGTCATGTTTGCTTTTACTAAAATAAAATAATAAAAACTATAAGCATGTGAAGAGTTGTCCTTTTAACGCACATTTGAGTTTAAGGATATTGGCATTCGTGCAGTGAAGTGTTGGCCGACCGGACCTCTAGTCGTCATGAATATTTTCCCTACCCTTACTAAAACGCTTGTGCCACTTGTAAATAAGTGCCCGGCTAACAGTTTTCCTCCTGGATGCCTTTTCTAACAAGTTCTTTTTTCAGTCGGCGTGTTTCCAAGTTTCATGCAAAACTTTATCATAGCTCTTTGTTCAAAATCGACGCCACGGCACACCAGGGCCTTATAAGGCCTTGGGCACACTTTTTGTTGCTTGGAACCCTCCATTAGTGACGAAGTACTTCCGCTCTATGACATTGACGTTTTTAACTCTAACAGAAAATGACGTAAACTTTAGGGAATGACGACATAAAATTTTAGTAACGATTGCAGCCGTTTTGTAAATATGAAAAAGCGAGATTCTTTGTTACAACAATAACTAATCATTTGACCTGCGGTGGATAGGCAGAATATGGTTGCTTTAACGACGTTAAACAGAGAAAAGCAAGAATTCATATATTTGTTCTGTATATAACGTACATTTGTTCGTATCATACACGCGTGACGTTTACGGATGAGTGTAACACAAAGAACATATTTATGTACAAAGATTTTGTAAATGTTTCAAGTATTTGTCTTTATCAAAACGCGTACTTTCATATGGACCAGGAATGGCAAAAGGCTATAATTTTCCTTAGCTTTGTCCGCATGCATTATTTTTTCTTGTCCGTTTGATTGTTTTTGAACGTAAATTCACTATCATCTTTCAAAGTTTTTGCATTTACGTCTCTGGTCGTAAATCCTTTATGTACTCAAGCAATTTAAAATAAACTTAATAAAATACATATCCTGATAAAGAAAAAAAGCCACCGCAATATGAATTTAACAACCTGATTTTTAACAACCGTTCACCGAGTAATGACATTTTTTCTGTAAACTAATATATGTAAATTTACTGAAAGTTCAGAGATTTGGGTATCACATTTTTATACAATAAAAGTGGCCTTCATTCTCAGGTAATCTTTAACTCGGGTGTAACTTCATACGGTCTTATCATGAAAACTTATTACAGCATGAGCTTTCAAAACATGATGATTTGCAAATCACAAAACTATGGAACGCCATTTCTGCCTTAATATCACTATTGTTGATTTGTGCAGTACATTCATCAATACGTTCTGTCCAGCCTTATATACGTTCGGTACAATCCTCATTATTTGCAGTAGCTAGTGCATTTCGTGCCGTAATAACATCTTTATTTGCAGTGGTAACAGTATAACATGCAGTTGTATCGTCATTATATGTAGTACTTACATCATTATGAGCAGTAGTTACAGCATTACATGCAGTAAAACAAGCATAATGTTCTTTCCAGTATTCCTTATACCCGGCACATTCGTCATTATGTTTGGTACTTACTTTATTATGTGCGGTAGTTACAGCATAACGTGTAGTGAAACAAGCATTTTGTTCTGTCCATTATTCCTTATACCCGGCACATTCGTCATTATGTTTGGTACTAACTTTATTATGTGCGGTAGTTACAGCATTACGTTCAGTGAAACAAGCATTATGTTCTGTCCATTATTCCTTATACCCGGCACATTCGTCATTACGTCTGGTACTAACGTTAATATGTGCGGTAGTTACAGCATTACGTTCAATGAAACAAGCATTTTGTTCTGTCCAATATTCCTTATACCCGGCACATTCGTCATTATGTTTAGTACTAACTTTATTATGTGCGGTAGTTACAGCATTACGTTCAGTGAAACAAGCATTATGTTCTGTCCATTATTCCTTATACCCGGCACATTCGTCATTATGTCTGGTACTAACTTTATTATGTGCGGTAGTTACAGCATTACGTTCAGTGAAACAAGCATTTTGTTCTGTCCAATATTCCTTATACCCGGCACATTCGTCATTATGTCTGGTACTAACTTTATTATGTGCGGTAGTTACAGCATTACGTTCAGTGAAACAAGCATTTTGTTCTGTCCATTATTCCTTATACCCGGCACATTCGTCATTATGTCTGGTACTAACTTTATTATGTGCTTTAGTTAAAGCATTACGTTCAGTGAAACAAGCATTTTGTTCTGTCCATTATTCCTTATACCCGGCACATTCGTCATTATGTCTGGTACTAACTTTATTATGTGCGGTAGTTTAAGCATTACGTTCTGTAAACTAATATATGTAAATTTACTGAAAGTTCAGAGATTTGGGTATCACATTTTTATACAATAAAAGTGGCCTTCATTCTCAGGTAATCTTTAACTCGGGTGTAACTTCATACGGTCTTATCATGAAAACTTATTACAGCATGAGCTTTCAAAACATGATGATTTGCAAATCACAAAACTATGGAACGCCATTTCTGCCTTAATATCACTATTGTTGATTTGTGCAGTACATTCATCAATACGTTCTGTCCAGCCTTATATACGTTCGGTACAATCGTCATTATTTGCAGTAGCTAGTGCATTTCGTGCCGTAATGACATCTTTATTTGCAGTGGTAACAGTATAACATGCAGTTGTATCGTCATTATATGTAGTACTTACATCATTATGAGCAGTAGTTACAGCATTACATGCAGTAAAACAAGCATAATGTTCTTTCCAGTATTCCTTATACCCGGCACATTCGTCATTATGTTTGGTACTTACTTTATTATGTGCGGTAGTTACAGCATAACGTGTAGTGAAACAAGCATTTTGTTCTGTCCATTATTCCTTATACCCGGCACATTCGTCATTATGTTTGGTACTTACTTTATTATGTGCGGTAGTTACAGCATTACGTTCAGTGAAACAAGCATTATGTTCTGTCCATTATTCCTTATACCCGGCACATTCGTCATTACGTCTGGTACTAACGTTAATATGTGCGGTAGTTACAGCATTACGTTCAATGAAACAAGCATTTTGTTCTGTCCAATATTCCTTATACCCGGCACATTCGTCATTATGTTTAGTACTAACTTTATTATGTGCGGTAGTTACAGCATTACGTTCAGTGAAACAAGCATTATGTTCTGTCCATTATTCCTTATACCCGGCACATTCGTCATTATGTCTGGTACTAACTTTATTATGTGCGGTAGTTACAGCATTACGTTCAGTGAAACAAGCATTTTGTTCTGTCCAATATTCCTTATACCCGGCACATTCGTCATTATGTCTGGTACTTACTTTATTATGTGCGGTAGTTACAGCATTACGTTCAGTGAAACAAGCATTTTGTTCTGTCCAATATTCCTTATACCCGGCACATTCGTCATTATGTCTGGTACTAACTTTATTATGTGCGGTAGTTAAAGCATTACGTTCAGTGAAACAAGCATTTTGTTCTGTCCATTATTCCTTATACCCGGCACATTCGTCATTATGTCTGGTACTAACTTTATTATGTGCGGTAGTTTAAGCATTACGTTCAGTAAATTAAGATTTATGTTCTGTCCAATATTCTTTACGCCCGGTACATCCATCATTATGTGTGTTACTCATGCACTTGCAAGCGGTAGTTACAGCATTACGTGTAGTGAAACAAGCATTATGTTCTATCCATTAATCCGATCTGCATCTGATAATGCATCGCATATATATAATTTGTCAATATTTTCTTTATGAAAATTAAAAAAATAGCTTTGCATCTCAATTTCTTTCAATAATTCCTTTACCTCCGCCATCCTCGTGCATAATCAATTAAGTCATACGGTGTCAGTGACAAATGTTCCAAGATAAATAAATCTTCAGAACGAAAAGACGAAACTACCGAGCATAATGTTGTACAAGCAGAACGTAAAGAAAATTGTACAGCAAATTCTGTCAAATATACCGATCGACAAAAAAGATTGTACAGTACCTAAACTCTACTCACTGAACGTAATGTTGTTAGAACTGCACTTCATATTGTAAGTACCAAACATAATGACGAATATACCGGGGGTGAGGAATACTGTAAAGAACATAATGCTTGTTTCACTGAACGTAATGTTGTAACTACCGCACATAATAAGGTAAGTGCCAAATATAACGACGAATGTACCGGACGTAAGTAATAATGGAAAAAACATAATGCTTGTTTCACTGAACGTAATGTTGTAACTGCTGCTTGAAATTGCATAAGTAACACACATAATGATGAATGTACCGGGCGTATTGAATATTGGACAGAACATAAAACTTACTTTACTGAACGTAATGCTGTAACTACGGCACATAATAATGTAAGTACCAAACATAATGACGAATGTACCGGGCGTAAGGAATATTGAACAGAACATAAAACTTATTTTACTGAACGTAATACTGTAACAACTGCTCATGATAATGTAAGTACCAAACATAATGACGAATGTACCGGGCGTAAAGAATACTGGAAAGAATATAATATTTTTTCACTACATGTTATGCTGTAACTACCGCACATAATAATGTAAGTACCAAACATAATGACGAATGTGCCGGGTATAAGGAATAATGGACAGAACATAATACTTGTTTCACTACATGTTATGCTGTAACTACCGCACATAATAATGTAAGTACCAAACATAATGACGAATGTACCGGGCGTAAAGAATACTGGAAAGAACATATTACTTTTTTCACTACATGTTATGCTGTAACTACCGCACATAATAATGTTAGTACCAAACATAATGACGAATGTACCGGGCGTAAAGAATACTGGAAAGAACATAATACTTGTTTCACTACATGTTATGCTGTAACTACTGCACATAATAATGTAAGTACGAAACATAATGACGAATGTACCGGGCGTAAAGAATACTGGAAAGAACATAATGCTTGTTTCACTTCACGTAATGTTGTAACTACTGCTCATAATGATGTAAGTACTACATGTAATGACGATACAACTGCACGTAATACTGTTACCACTCCAAATAAAGATGTTATTACAGCACGAAATGCTGTAACGTCTGCACATAATGACGATTGTACTTAACGTATAGAAGGCTTGACAGAACGTATTGATGAATGTACTACACACATCGACACTAGTGATATTAAGACAGAAATGGCGTTCCATACAAAACTATGACTGTCTTAATTATGATATGTATGTGAATCTTTGAGTCATCAGAAGAATGTAACATATAAAGGGAAGGCGACTCTTCACGACATTAGTAGAACTTTTGGTCCTTCTTTGAGTGTCAGACAAGTACAAGTACTTAAAATGTCTTTAAACTGATATATTTGCAACCTTTTACCAGAAATTTTGAATGAAACATTCGAATTCAAGATACACTGCTTACAGGAATAAAGAATTGCCCTTTTAACCCTTATGGCACACCGAATGTCATAAACAAGGTGGCTAGGCAATAGAGACGGTATTTGTAAACAGACCAGTGAACACAGCGTCATGGACAACGGAGAGGGCGTTGTTCCAATGACTTAGAAGTTCGACGTAAAGGCAAACTGTGTAAAATTTAAGAGTATACTGATTGCGACACTGTCATTAACTCATTTTAAGACACTAGTCAAAATTGTTTCTTATTGCTGTTGCGCCATAAATGCCATTTACAACTGCAGTTACTAAATATAATGATTGCTGTGTGTGTGGACAAGCTCAAAGTGTACTTAACTATTTACGTGTGTTAGCAAACAACAACTTATAAAGATACGGGGGTACTAGTATATGAAACAACAATACATCTGGTAACATAAGATGCCGGTACATTTATTACAAAAAACGTTCAAATTAATGACTAATAGAAAATTGTTTAACACGTTTTGTTTCACGCTCGTGCATACTTAGAATTAAAGATATAACAGTGCAATAATGCCTTAAAAATAAAATTGTGTCCAGTACTACTGTTGAATAAAGCTAACACTGTTCACCTGGAAATTATATTTTCCCCAGTCAGAGTAAATATGTACCAGTTTACTGTTCTATCAAAACCATCTGTTCAAGCAAATATTGTATTTTTTCCCCCAAACCCTTATAATGCACCTTTTAGGTGGTGCAGCAGTTGTTGTTGTTGTCGTAGACGTAGTCGTGGTCGTCTGGGTTGTTGGCAATGTCGAGGACGATATCGTGGGAGCCTTTGGTGTTGGACTGGTGCCCCGCGAACCAGCGTCATCCTGTAGCCATCTCTTCTGCCTTATTTTTCGTGCTCTGACAAATATATAGAACAGTTTGCTTGCAAATGACATAAATATGTTACGTATTTTTTACATCATGTTATCAGACAATAATGATTATTTAATTTACAAATAAAGCTCTCAGTGGACAAAACTAAGTTTTCAGTCGACGACCTTCAGTTTTCAACAGACAATGTAATATGTTCTTCGAATTAAATGTCTAACAAAATAAGCCAGTCACTGAAGACCTGATAGCAGCTCTATTTTTTTTTTCACACCTACATATATAACATTAAATTGCAGTTGAGCCTTGGAGCTAGAGGTAACGCGCTAGACTTGTACTCCAGGAATTCTCTGATCTTCATAATCCTACTGACTCCTAAACAATTCTTACGGGAAGTTTTATATCCACCATTAACATCAAAACTCTGCATTACCTTCTAACTAAAGCAATTGAGTAGAAACATTTCTCCTTTAATCAGTGCTGGTGACCTTGACCTTATACTTATAGACTTAAAATGCTATCTCAGACGGTGTCTAAAGTTATTGATCGAAACTTGTGAAATCTAAGCTGGTAGGCCTAAACTTGAATAAACTGACCCGAGACCCCAATACCACACGACCCCAACAGCGATCTCAACTTGTACCACCTATAAATAATAGTCGTCTCACTATTTCTTTCCTAACTAAAGCTGTTGAGGGAAAGTTTTTTATTTGAGCTAAACTGTTGGCACTCCCTAGAGCCGACTGAACTCTAGTGCAAACACAATTTGTTTCTTTCTAACTCCTAGTTTAATATCAGACCCTTTTCCTGGGTGTATCAGTGGTTCAGTACTAACGCGTTAGACTGGTAATCCAGGAGTCGCAAGCTCGATCCACGCCTCCGCCACGTAGACAACTGATTGACCTTCGAATGAAGCACTTGACCGATGTCACATGTATCTTTCAATGATCATGTAAAAAAACCCGGCGTATGTCTTGAATTGGGTCTACTGTATCTTGCACTATCCCCACAACATGAAATAACTAAACTTTCCAAGGGCTGTTAGTCAAATGGGCACGCATAACCGACGATGAATTAAATCAGGTAGAGAAATACACTTTCCCTTAAGTGATTGAGTGGAAACGAAACAGCTTGACATCCGTCCGCATTACGATACACTCCAGTTTTTAAAAAAATGATTTAATCTTGTCAAAAAAGAGGGCTCAGATTACACTATAACACCTACCTGAATATCATTACTCTAAAGGACATTAAGGTAAATGTGAAGGTCGAAGAAAGCAGTAGGAAGATTGTGTGCTAACATTACATACATTATACCACTAAAAAGTAATAGTAATATATATTGAATGTAAATTATTTCAGAGAAGAAGAATCTACATCGAAATAGTGACCTAAAGGCGGGGCCATTTTTTTACCATACGGGAAATATTTGTACAATCCCTGGAGAAGACCACTATTTCATGGTATATGCCGAATATTTCAGTGTGCTATTCGTTTTGGAACAAGAATATTTTTATGCGTTGCCATGTCAACTAGAAATCCACACCGACTTCAATGTTGACAGTGCGATTCAAAGAGAAGCTCTTTGAGAAAATTTTGGCGCATGACGTAGTAAGGGCAAAATCAAAATATTTAGGCATAAAATCACCGAAGCTAATCACTTTGTGCTCAGATGAACTTAAGCTAGACAAGCGTGTAGTTCAGACGATTCGGGGGACAGTGGTATTTACCTTTTCGAACTCAAAAACCTTTCGATTTCTTTAAGGAGTAGTTCGTTTTCGTCAACATCTGCAATCTCATCGTGTTTCACATTTCTTTCATTTCCGATATGAAGCTGAGTGTTTCTGATGTTACTTCCGGTGTATTCATTTCCGGTATATTTGTCAGTCTTACTGAGAATACTTCTGACTTCACTCATATCATCCTCATGAAGCATCGTCGAAATTGCCTTCCATAATGCATCATTGTCCTCTGTAAAACGTTAGAGGTTACATGTGATATTCTAAGCAATATATATTACAAAGGTTTGAGACAGAAAACAAATGTTTGAAAACTTCTTTTACTGGAATTTTTACATCCCAGTAAAAGTGTGTTACCAGAATAAAATACGATTAATGAATGCCAATCAAATATGCAGTAACGATTTTCTATACATACAAGATCTACATAAGCTTTCCTACACAATCAAAATATACCATGGCACTGAAATAAGTAAAAATGAAATAGACGTATTTTTAGAGAACCATTTTCAATAAAATACATATTTCGAAACATTTCAATCGAATGTCACGCGTGTACTTGGGTGGAATTTAGCGTATACGCCTACACGCCAGCGAAATCGTGATATAGTCGTGATTCAGCGTATATTTAATCATTCCCTTCTTATTTCCAGTTGACTTTTGACCTCTTGATAAACACCCCATTAGGCAAGTTAATAGTATGAACAGAAATACTGCATTTATTCCATCTTGCATGGTGACATTGGTACTTACATTATGCTTAATTCAATATTGCTTCATGGCATTGGAAATTGCATTATGCTTGAGTCCATCTTGCTTGATGACATTGGAACTTGCATTATGCTTGATTCCGTATTGCTTTGTTTCATTGGAACTTGCGGTATGCTTAACTCTATCATTCTATCATTGATTGCTGGCCTTTGAACTTGCATAACGCTTCATTCAATCTTGCTTTGTACTATTTCATCGTCTTTTGTACTGTGTTGGAATAATAAAAATGCGATGTCATGTAGCTTAATGTATCATCCAACTTTCTTCTTGCTCTATTAAAACTATTTAAGGATAAGTGCTTTTTGCATGTTTGTTATTTGGAGTTTTACACTACAGTAAATTGTTTTCAAGGTTGTAGCATTTAAGGATATTCCATTTATGATTTAGTCGAAATTTTTGGTATGCAAACAAAATATTGAAATAAACATCAAAACTGCAAAAAAGTCTAGTCGCAGAATAGCGGGACCATCCGGAAAATAACAGGGATGTACCGACAAAGAGCCATCTGTTGTCATAGTATGAACACAAATATTGCAACTCGTATTATGCTTACTGCTTAGTGCTTACCGTAAAGTGAATAACTATTAAAGACTGTTCGATAGAACGCCGAACATATTGCGTTGTCAGTAAAGAAAGCTGCAGTTAAACATACAGCATATTGCTTATGTCGGTGAGGAACAAATGAAGTTGCAATGAGATGATAGCGCATTCTGTTAGCATATAGCAGGATGTTATTCAGGTAAAGTATTCAAGTATTATGCAAGTTCTTATGTTACCAAGCAAGCTGGAATAAATGCAGTAATTCTGTTCCGTATTATAGGAATGTTAACCTCAAAAGTTCAATTGAATCTTCTACACTGTCAACAAATAAAGTTTTCAGTACTACGTATTTAAGAAAAGGTGTTTCACTTTAACGTTACATTTATGGCTAACTATTTTGTCATAAGGTTTGCTCTTTCCACAAACGAACACTATAAATGAAACTCTGAACAGACAGTCGTACAGAAGATAATATTTAATTTTTTTCCCCAAGAGTCCCTCAAAACATGCGTCAATGTGCTTGGAGTCAAGGCTGAAACTCAAATCGATTTTTCATACAGGTTCTTTTTATGATTAATCCTGACTTTTAGTTTTTAAATTGTACAAATTTGTAAACATTTTGTAATATATCTAAAGAAATTGTGTGTCTGACTAACCATTGATACCGAGACGTATCATCTTTGTTTTAAAAGAACAGCCACAAAATGTCAAGTAAAACGATATATTTACTTTATCAGGATGTTCAAGACCACAATATGCATTGTTCCTTCAATGTATTTGTTGTAGTCAAATACTAACATAAACGGGTTAGTTGATATCATTCAAATATATTCGTGTGCTGCTTCTTGCGACAAAATCGTCCATTTACCAGCCAAAATTTTTCTTGTATAAAAGACCCATGCATTATTTGTTTGTCTGTTTTATCTTAAAGAGTGTGTACCCTGTGTTTATAAATTTGTACAATTTCGTGTTATTCCTTGGAATCACTGGGCCAATGAACCATGAGACTATGTTTGTCGACATAGGATAGATGTAGTGCAAAGATATTTACAAACTAAAGTTTTACAGATTTACAAATTAAAGTTTCTTGTTCCAGTATCTAGACTAATATAATCCAGCATTCATTGAGAACTCGGTTATTTACACAACTGAAAATTCTGAAGTGTAAAATGTTTGTTTTAAGAAAATTTGTACTGAACACTTGATGCAAAGAAGATATTTTAAGTAATTGTTACCATATGAGCCTGCTGTTAACGTTTCAAGTTAACCGATTTGAGAAAATTTAGTCGAATAATCATGACATCTTAAATTATAATTTCTTGACTGAATAATGTATTAGTACCAATACTTAAAGTTTTCATGTGATAGAAGGACTTTATTAAATTTACGGCGTAAAAATTGCAAAATCATTTTTTTAACATTTTGACGAATTGTAACAGGCTTTTTTAGCCATACGTTTGAAAACTTCTCGAACACGATATCAATACTGCATTTTTAATATAATTTTTTGTCTCTAATCATAACCAAACATGGGTTCACCGACAAGAATTTTAATTTCAAACAGTTCAATACAGATATTTTGATAAATACAAACATAAAAATGCAACTGACAAATCAGAATTATGATAAAAAAATATATAAATAAAAAAATATCATATTATCATATTGACATATAAAGCTTACATATATGTGTTCACTTTCAAATGTTGGATATTTTAGATACGTGAATTGTTTCATTATTTTCTACAGAAACAGTAGCTTAAACCAAAATATACGCAAGTACATTTCGGGCATCTTATACTCAAACTCACAAACTACTTAAAATGTGTGCACCCTTTCTTTATACCTAAATTTATTATGTAAATGTTGATATTTAATAAGCTTATCTGAGCACAATATTTAATCAAAGTAATGGAGAATAAAAAAAACAAAATCAGAGGATTACACTACACCACTGAGGACGTCAGAAAAACATCTGCAGTTAGTAAACTATCAAATCAGGATGTTAGATGTTTTCTATTGTGGTTGTTTTGTTCTTCCAGCATACTGTTAACCGTTTGCTCCACTGAATTTGCAAGTCCATGACTATATATACATGCATTTAAGCATTAAATGCCAAAAAAAATATCTGTTTTCGTTCTGTTCTGTTCTGCGCTGACTAACCACTAATCTACGCAAGTTTTGATGCATTCTAAGTATTTGTTTACTGTGAAAACAAACAAAAACAGATAATAGGATTTTTGATATTTATTGAAACAAACACTAATCACAAGTCTGATCGGCAATAGTATGAAGAAATATATTTTCTGATCAAAAATACTCGTTATAACTGATCCATAACAATTTTATTATATTGCTTTAGGAAATCTTGCTTGATGAAAATCTGAAGTATTATTAGCAAAAAAAATATTCGTGTGATGAAAAGGAGCTTCTGTATTTTTTCACTCTTTCTCATAAGATTTTTACAAGTTGCTTTATTCTATTTTGATTCTACAATATTATTAACTTAATGATGTTGAATCAGATACGTGTACTCAAAAAGTAATTTGTGTGTAATGGACTTTTTACCAACAATCGGGTCAGTTTTTTTCAACCCTTCATTTAGTTGTATGATGATTTTTTCCAACCCTGGCTTTAGTTGTATGATGTTTTTTCTCCAACCCTCGGTTTAGTTGAATGATTTTTTCCAGCCCCCGGTTTAGTTGTATGATGTTTTTTCTCCAACCCTCGATTTAGTTGAATGATTTTTTCCAGCCCCCGGTTTAGTTGTATGATGTTTTTTCTCCAACCCTCGGTTTAGTTGAATGATTTTTTCCAGCCCCCGGTTTAGTTGTATGATGTTTTTTCTCCAACCCCCGGTTTAGTTGTATGATGTTTTTTCTCCAACCCTCGGTTTAGTTGTATGATGTTTTTTCTCCAACCCTCGGTTTAGTTGTATGATGTTTTTTCTCCAACCCTCGGTTTAGTTGTATGATGTTTTTTCTCCAACCCTCGGTTTAGTTGTATAATGTTTTTTCTCCAACCCTCGGTTTAGTTGTATGATGTTTTTTCTCCAACCCTCGGTTTAGTTGTATGATGTTTTTTCTCCAATCCTCGGTTTAGTTGTATTATGTTTTTTCTCCAACCCTCGGTTTAGTTGAATGATTTTTTTTCAGCCCACGGTTTAGTTGTATTATGTTTTTTCTCCAATCCTCGGTTTAGTTGAATGATTTTTTCCAGCCCCCGGTTTAGTTGTATGATGTTTTTTCTCCAACCCTCGGTTTAGTTGAATGATTTTTTCCAGCCCCCGGTTTAGTTGTATGATGTTTTTTCTCCAGCCCCCGGTTTAGTTGTATGATGTTTTTTCTCCAACCCTCGGTTTAGTTGTATGATGTTTTTTCTCCAACCCTCGGTTTAGTTGTATGATGTTTTTTCTCCAACCCTCGGTTTAGTTGTATGATGTTTTTTCTCCAACCCTCGGTTTAGTTGTATGATGTTTTTTCTCCAGCCCCCGGTTTAGTTGTATGATGTTTTTTCTCCAGCCCCCGGTTTAGTTGTATGATGTTTTTTCTCCAACCCTCGGTTTAGTTGTATGATGTTTTTTCTCCAACCCTCGGTTTAGTTGTATGATGTTTTTTCTCCAACCCTCGGTTTAGTTGTATGATGTTTTTTCTCCAACCCTCGGTTTAGTTGTATAATGTTTTTTCTCCAACCCTCGGTTTAGTTGTATGATGTTTTTTCTCCAACCCTCGGTTTAGTTGTATGATGTTTTTTCTCCAATCCTCGGTTTAGTTGTATTATGTTTTTTCTCCAATCCTCGGTTTAGTTGTATGATGTTTTTTCTCCAATCCTCGGTTTAGTTGTATGATGTTTTTTCTCCAATCCTCGGTTTAGTTGTATGATGTTTTTTCTCCAATCCTCGGTTTAGTTGTATGATGTTTTTTCTCCAATCCTCGGTTTAGTTGTATGATGTTTTTTCTCCAATCCTCGGTTTAGTTGTATGATGTTTTTTCTCCAATCCTCGGTTTAGTTGTATGATGTTTTTTCTCCAGCCCCCGGTTTAGTTGTATGATGTTTTTTCTCCAACCCTCGGTTTAGTTGTATGATGTTTTTTCTCCAACCCTCGGTTTAGTTGTATGATGTTTTTTCTCCAACCCTCGGTTTAGTTGTATGATGTTTTTTCTCCAATCCTCGGTTTAGTTGTATGATGTTTTTTCTCCAATCCTCGGTTTAGTTGTATGATGTTTTTTCTCCAACCCTCGGTTTAGTTGTATGATGTTTTTTCTCCAATCCTCGGTTTAGTTGTATTATGTTTTTTCTCCAATCCTCGGTTTAGTTGAATGATTTTTTTTCAGCCCACGGTTTAGTTGTATTATGTTTTTTCTCCAATCCTCGGTTTAGTTGAATGATTTTTTTTCAGCCCACGGTTTAGTTGTATTATGTTTTTTCCAACCCTGATCGGTTTAGTTATGTCTTGCTTTTTTTTCTCAACCCTCGGTTTAGTTATGTTTTAAGGTACGCAATATCTAGAGGCAAAATATACACAATATAAGACGCTTTTACCTTTTTTATGATATAACCAGTTTTAACTCCATATCTTGCCAAACTAAATAGCTCTGCCAAGCAGGGAAGCAAACATTTTAGAATCTTTTTTTTTTAACCTGACTATAAATACTATAGCAATCCGTATGGAATAATTCACATTAATAAAAACCTAATGGTTGTTGAGAATAAAACACATAAAAAAAGCATATCAAATAGTGAGAATTACTAAAAGGAGATTTCAAACACAGGACCAATTTACCCCACTCACTCCATGATAAGGACAATTTCGAAAAATATCAAACGATTTTAATTCCTTTACGATTCTGAACATTTCCTACAAAATATAAATCAGGTTTAACGTGTAGTTTTTGTGGAAAAAATACTAAAATCATTGATCATCAATGTTCATGTGTTTACCATGTTTAAAAGCGGTATAATATTCGAAATACGTTAAAAAGAAAGAAATTCTTCCTAATAACGATATATAGAAAAGTTTTAGAACAGTAAAAACAGACAAAACATAACTAATCAAAATGAATTAAGAATAAAAAGAAAATAAATAAAGAAAAACAAATGACTCGAGTGGGTATCGAAAGGGAAGAGGGTTGGGCAGTGTTTTCTTTTACATATCCGTTGGAAGATTATGGTCCTATATAAAGATAGTAGATGAACCCCAGCAAATGTTTCGTAATAGAATAAGTTCAGTTTTTGCTGTTCTACAAATCCCATACAGATTGTATTCTCCATAGGTAAATGAATTAATAGTTATCCAGCCTAAGTTTTGTGTTCTTTACTCATTATATACTTTCCCATTCATCAATTTTACTCAGTGTTAAATTTTAATTAAGAATAACTTATCTAATTGTAAAACATTTATTTTGGCCGCTAGTGTGTTTGATTTTCGCGTTAAGGCACCAACTGCAGCCAGAATCTGATAAGTAACATGCACGCTTCGAGAATAACTCCACCGGTTGAGTGATTTCAAAAATCACAGTAATAAATTCCTGAGTCATTTCTTCATTTTTTAAATAAATGAAATATATATCGTTGATTTACTCACCTTTCCTGGCATAAACTTCCAGGTTACAAATCAAACAACAAAACAACAGGCAAGCAAATGGTACGAGACTGGTCATGTTTTCGTAAAAAAAACTTTCTCTGATATGTTTACTAAAATTGTCTTATATATTTATAAATGATCGAAAGTCACACTTGAGTGGCTACTATTTTTTATCTTTTCCATCAATTACTCTTCGTCGTGACTTTAGTGGGATTTATTATTTTTACGGTACAAATCTTTTGGGTACGAATTTCGGTGAAGCTGAAAAAACGGTCAGTAATTTATTTGATCTCGTCCGTTATCAGGCTATATGTTGAATATATATACGAGTAAATGTCATATCAATGATTTCCGATTAATGAGCTTCTAATACTTTCCTTTCAGCATTTTAGCATAAAATATTAAATGATTAAGATCAAAGGAAATTGATTTTCCTTGACGTAAGATAAAATCCACGAGTTCAGATTTCAGAACACATTATGAAGGTCCCTCAAAATTAGGAATGTCTTCAGGTGGGATCGAAAAGCTATGGTCTACAAACTTTGCAATAGGATATGCAAGATTTAAATACACGCATGAACTAAGCTTGCTTGATACATATTGGGGTCTTGTATGAAAAGCATGAAAAAAAACACAATTACTTTTTATTCAAGTACGCCCCCAATCGATTTTAAGCACACATGAGCCGATAGGCCAATCAAAATTGTGAAGAAATATAGTACCGTGCTGTGTTCGCATCTGACATAATTCTCAGTATGCCATTATCGTAATTCAATATTAACATTCTACCACTCATGGCTATACGCTGAAACAAACATGTGTCTTAACGAAATTATTTTCTAAATATGACTATAGGAATTGATTCTTTTCAGTTGCATGAATAAAAACTTTACAATTTACAACTTTAAATTGCACTTCTAGGACATCGTTTTTGGGTAGTTCGTGTGCGCAGGAACACTAATTCTGAGTTAAGTTTTGACTTCATTTTTTTGTCTTGTTTTTTTTTATTAATTGTATTTTTTTCAAAAATAATGTTTAATACTACTCTTTTTTCTAGATAGGAAATCAGTTAAAGGTACGACAGTCAGCCTAGCTTGTGTTGTGAAAATGAATCGAGCATAACTTATAGCGAACTGACTCACAGAATTTAGCTGATTTATTTCTTTAAAATTGAAGAGAAGTTAATATACTATGGAAAAAAACGTAATATCACTGAAATATAGAGCCGACGATCTACACCACTGAGTCACAGAGACAACTTATCATACTTCGTGAAAGTTAAATTTATAACCAAAGTATCTACCCCGTGACTAACGGGGTAAATTTCTTTACCGATAAAATTGTGTAAATCTTTATATTGTGATGTGTTTCTGTAATTAAAAATGGGGCAATAACTTAATTTAGATATGTTCTTCACAATTACACCTAGAAATTCTAGATGTATAAATATTTTCTCTTTTTTTTTCATCGTCGGCCCATCTGTGTGTCAGTCGCTTTAAAGATTCAGTTTCACGTGCAAACATACAGATAGTATGCATCCCATCAGTATACTATAGACACATTACTGGTTTTTACGTAAAATGCTTCCAGGTAGAATTAAAAACAAAAATCAAAAGTAACATCGAAAACAGTTTAAAAGGTTTTGTTTTATCTTAAATGGAATAAGTGGCTTGTCCCTAAGCTTATAAAAAGAGAAAAATCTATAATACAGAAAAAAGCCTATGCTCAATGTCGCTGATGATGCAAATTTCCTAGTTCTTAACATTATTTGTATGTCGTAAAACCACTTTATTGATATGGAATTGTAGTAATCTTGTACTTAAACAAAGTTAAAATAAAGGTATTTAGTCCTGACAGAACAACAGACATCTGGACTGTCTTGAGTACTATTGACCTTTTAGGAGGCATAAATGAAATAGTTTCAACAGTCGACGAGTCGATCGTTTCTTACGGTATAAGATTACGTTCGCCAGCTCACCTGGACATTAAAAATCTAGATAAACAGTCTGTAATCATTTCCTGGAATGAAATTACTGAATGCCAAGACCGAAGTACACTCAATAGTGAAAATTACTGTAGCATGGACTTTTTTACTAGACGAAGGCAAAGTATGAAAGCTAGCATTTAGATCAGTTATTATGATAATCATTTCTATTCTTCAATGTTCTGTACATAAGGAAAAACAAATCAAAGAGGTTTACCATGCAGTTTTGGGAAGAAATCTGAAATCGTTGACATCCATATTTCATCTGTTTACCTTGTTTAAAGGCTATATAACACCACTAAATATGTTTCAAAACCAAATGATTTCTAACTGCTTAAAAGTTAATGCTTAAACGACAACAACAACAACAAAAACCAATTATTCTTTTTAGCATAGACATTTTTGAAAAATTATTCGTCATTTGAGAGATGCCGATCAAAAGTATCGTCTGTCCACCTTTCGCTGTGTAACACTGGTTTAGAATTGTAAACCTGTGACATCCCTTATAAACCACTTACTTGTTCGTGTCAAGCTTTCCTTTGACAAAATGTTCCATAGACAATAAAAAATAAGTTAGTATATAAATTTATCAGTGCTGAGATCTGACTAAAATTGAAAGTCACTGGTTCTTATTTGGATTAGACCAGCAAAAAAAATTGTGACTACTTAATCATATTTGTAGGTCCATAGTAGCATTACCAGGAGCAAAGAATACCCTAGTGCTTGCAGCGCTTTGATTCTAGTCTGTTCCCATATTTTTTTTCAACAGTTTGACGTATTGTCCCTTGAAAGACAGATATATTCTTGAATTAGTCGTCAATACGTATAAAAGTTTTAATTAATTTTATATTGATTTTGCTCACACTTTTCCGATATGATCTCTCCCTTTCTCTCTCTGCAATTGAAAAGTTCACAATGATTGTTTCACATGTGACACCGTTTAACGTCATCTCTACAACTGCAGTTGCTAAATATTACAATTGCTGTGTGTGTGACATGCCCAAAGTGTATTTAACTATATACGAGTGTTAGCAAACAGCAACTTAAAACGATAAGGGGGTACTTGTACATGAAACGACAATACATATCGTAACATAATATGCTGGTACATTTATTACAAAAACGTTCAAATAAATAAAATATATGACTAACAAAAATTATTTAACACGTTTTGTTTCACGCTCGTGCATACTGAGAATTAAAGATATAACAGTGCAATAACGCCTGAAAAAATGAAATTTTGTCCAGTACTACTGTTGAATAAAGCTAACACCGTTCACGTAGAAACAAATATTTTCCCCAGTCAGAGTAAACGATCACATTTCATAAGGACCAGTTTAATGTTCTATCAAAACCATCTGTGAAAGCAAATATTGTACTTTTTTCCCCAAAAGCTTATAATGCACCTTATGGGTGGTGCAGCAGTTGTTGTTGTTGTTGTAGAAGTGGTCGTGGTCGTCTGCGTTGTTGGCAATGTCGAGGACGTTGTCGTGGGAGCCTTTGGTGTCGTGCTGGTGCCCCGCGAACCAGCGTCATCCACTAGCCATTTCTTCTGCTTTATTTTCCATGCTCTGACGAATATATAGAATAGTTTGCTTGCAAATGACATAAATATATTACGTATGTTTTAGACTTACATCATGTTAGTTGATAATAATGTATATTTAGTCAACAAATAAAGCTCTCAGTGGACAAAACTAAGTTTTCAGTCGACGACCTTCAGTTTTCAACTACCAATTTAATATGTTCTGCGACTCAAATGTCTAACGTCCTTGAAAAGGATTGGCTTACCCTCAAAAATGGTTAGTCTTGGTAATGTTTGCTTTGATAAGTTGGAGGTTGCAGAAACATTCAATTCTTTTTACACATCCATTGCCGGTAAATTGATTGAGAAACTACCAAAATGTATAAATAAGTATGGACAGTCTTTTGCTTTCTATTTTTCTTCTTCTAAAGGTGTCAGACCTGATACTGTTTTTCAAACGTAAAAAACTTATATTTTTAAACTTTTGAGTAGATCAACAGTATTCCCTTTAGGTGTGTCAAGGATTCTGCTTCTTTGATTGCAAATCCGTTGACCCACATAATATATCTGTCAATTATACGAGTGTTGTGCCTGATGACCTGAAGTTGGCACGGGTGGTTACCTTGTTAAAAAAATGACCGAACAGATGTTGGCAATTATTGGCCAGTTTCGATTTTAAGTGTTTTATCCAAAGTTATTGAAAAGAAGTTGAAGATTATCTCTCGGACAACAAACTACTGTTTGATTATCAGTCTGGTTTTAGGCGCAAATTTTCAACTGATAGTTGCCTTATACACCTAACTGATTTTTTTCAGATGGATAAATCAAACCTAGTTGGTATGGTACTACTTGACCCCCAAAGGGCATTTGATACCGTTGACCATGATATTTTAGTTATGAAACTTGAAGCCCTTGGCCTCTCAAAGTCGGTCGTTAGGTGGTTCTTTTCATATTTGTCCGATAGGCACCAGTTAGCTGATGTTCCAGGTACCCATTCACATCCAGCATTAATTTCCTACGGTGTTTATCAAGGGTCTATATTAGGGCCGCTTCTCTTTTTAATCTATGTTAATGACAGGTCAGCTGTTGTCAAACAAAAGTTACTTCTCTATGCTGATGATTCAGCTATCTTAGTCACCTGTAGGAACACAAATGAAATAGAAACCTTGCTTAACATTGAACTTGAAACTGTAAGTGAGTGGCTTATATATAATGAAACATCCTTGCATCTAGGTAAAACTTAATCTATTCTGTTAGGATCCCAGACCAAGGTCAAATCTCAGTCTGCCCTTAATGTTACATTTAAAGGTCATAAGACTCAGTCTAAGGAGTCGGTCAAATATCTAGATGCAAGCATAGACCAAAGTTTGTCCTTTGAACCCATGGCAATGTCAGAAACAAATTACAGGTTACCCAGAATTAACTTATTAGATTTATTTTGAACCTTGAACCTAGAGCTCATATCGGTAAAAAGCAGTTTTCATTTTTGAAATGGTTACCTGTGGCAAGCAGAGTTGATTTTATTCAAATTCCGCCCCGTTGTACCTAAGAGAAAATTTTGTTCAAGTCAATCATGTACACAGTCACAACACACGGTTCAGGGTTAAATCTTTAGGAAATGCTGATAATCTGAGAGAGATTAGTCGTTTTTCTATCCCCAAGGTCAAAGGTTTTAAGAAACAGTCATTTGTATATGGGGAATGCTGTTTGTGGAATAAATTACCGCAGCATATTAGGGACTCCAGGTCACATATAACTTCAAACTCGTTGCTAAGGAACATTTTATCAATTTAATTGATTACTAATTTTGTAATGTTATTGTTTTCAGTTTTACTCACAATATCAATTTCTTTTATGTGCCAGTAGACAGAATGATTTTACTGCCAAACGTATTTTCAGATCTCATTTTTTCATTAAGTTTGACTTTTAGTTCTGTGAGGTGTATGTTTAAGACAGTATTCAAAACTAGTATTTGTATTGTAAATTATTTTTGTTACAACATACATAGTCTTTCAATTATGAGATATTTTTTGTGATAAGTCCTGTGATAACTATATGTCTTCTTATGCCACACAATACTATACTTCAAAGACCACAATGGAAATAAGAGTTTTCACAAACTCTTGTTTGTGTTATTCTTGATATATAATGTTGGTTGACATGGCTGAATATGTCTAATTCATTCATGCTCTTGCTTATTGTTAATTTCATGTATGTTTCATTTATATTATAATGTCATGCTGTCTGACATTTTGTATTGAAATAAATCTATCTAAATCTGTCTATCAAACAAATAAGCATGTCACTGAAGACCTGACAGCAGTTCTATTTTCCTTTTTTCACACCTATGTATACTCCATTAAAATGCAGTTGGGCCTGGGAGCGGATCAGTCGCCCAGTGGTAACGTGCTAGACAGGTAAACCAAGAAATGCGAGTTCGATCACCTGCTCCTCCACTACCATAACTAATTGTATTTTGGATGCGACGTTAGTCCGAGGTCCCGTGTAGCAATGCTATACACTGATGGTGGAAAAGAACCAGAGATGTCTATTTAATAGGATGCCTTGTGCATCTTGCACTATCCCCCACAACCTAAAATAACTAACTTCTGCAGGGGGCGTTGGTCATCAAAAATTCAAACAAATGGAGAATTGGGTCTTGCTAGAACGTAGTTGTATTGGAAAATGACACTGGAAAGCCACATGACGAGAAAAAGTCGTGGCGTCAAAAAACGTCTGCCGTAGAACGGCGTCATGAATATCTTTCTCGTGCACGCAGGTGCAGTCTAGTATTTGAAACAAAGTATATTGCACTCCCCTTAGAGACGGTGATCTCTACCCGAAAGATAACCTTAATGGAGACACGAAAGGCACTACTATTATATACTTTTGGTTTATTCTTAAATTGGGTACTTGGGTACAGATTGTTTTGGAGTGACACACGTTTCCTAAAGCAATTTAATTCTATCCTTGGTAAATATTAAAATGAATTTCCGACAATTAATTTAGTTTTACCGGGACAAAAATGTTCAAATTCTGCAAATCAGATTTTCGAAAAAAAAATAGACAGAAAGAAATGTGCTGACACTGCGAAGAAAAGACGACAGAAATGCATAAGTACCTTCAGGGATTTCTTTAAACTGATACGGTGATGTGAATTTTTGACCTACCTAAACCGTAAGTTGACCTTGAGATGTTTAAGATATTGTTTGACCAACATTCATGAAAGTTTAGTAAAACTGTGTTTCTAAAATATTTCCTTTGACTTATGCTGGCAACATAGTTGTTCGAACTATGTGAAATGGTTTCAGAAATGACCAAAAGATCATCAAGGAAGCATTTTGATAAAGTTTTATGAAAACTTATTATTGAAACTGTTGCCTTAAGATTTTCCTAGGATAAGCTTGTGACTTTGATTTTGACTCCAAGTGATCCAGATAGCATTCCAAACCAGTCCTATCAGTTACATATAAACAAGTTTAATCTCTATATATTCTTACTAAATAAAGTATCTGAGGAAAAATGATTTGTTTTCAATGACCGAAACTGCTGACATCGACATTGACCCTACTGAACCAGACAGTAATCTAACCGTTTGTTCGCATACAACATACACATAAACAAAGTTTTGTCTTCGAATCCCCTTCTTAACTAAAGTAATTGAGCAGAATTATTCCCTTTATATATTTGATGACTTTGTCCTTGAATATGCTGACCCCAAAAACAATCCAAATTTATGTCTATATACCAGATAAAGCTATTGAAAATAGCTTCTCAATCTATGTTTTTGACCTTGTTTTTTTACCTACTAATCCAAAAAGCGACCCCCTACCTTAGTCACGATACACCAATCTATTTATCAAGTTTCATATCAATGTTTTAAGTTTTTCAGCTGAAATGTATTTTCTCTGTCCTTCATGACCCATAAACAATTCTTACGGGAAAGTTTATATTCACCATTAACCTAAAAACTTACACCTTAGTATTACCTTCTAACAACTGAGTAGAAACATTTCTCCTTTAATCACTCCTGGTGAGCTTGACCTTATACTTAATTATAGACTTAAAATGCTATCTCAAACGGTGTCTTCATATGATCTTCTTACATATCAGATTTCATCTCAGCATTTAGTCCCTACCAAAAGTTTTTGATCGGAGCTGGTGAAATCTAAGCTGGTGGCCTTAAACTTGAATAACTGACTTCAAGACCCCAGCAGCGATCTCACCTTGTACCACCTATAAACAAATAGTCGTCTCACTATTTTTTTCTAACTAAAGTTATTGAGGGAAAGTTTTTCTATTTGAGCTAAACTGTTGGCATTCCTTACAGCCTACTGAACACTAAAGCAATCACAATCTGTTTCTTCCTACCTCCTAGTTTAATATCAGACCGGGGTGGATCAGTGGTCCTGTAGTAACGCGCTAGACTGGTAATCCAGGAGTCGCAAGCTCGATCCACGCCTCCGCCACTTAGACAACTAATTGACCTTCGAATGAAGCACTTGACTGATGTCACATGTATCAGGTGCTTTCAATAATCATGTAAAAGAACCCGGCGTATCTCTTGAATCGGGTCCCTACTGTATCGTGCATTATTCCCACAACATATAATAACTAAACTGACCAGGGCACGCATATGGACACGCAGTAGCCGACAGGTGAATAAAATCAGGTAGATAGATACTCTTTTTCACTTAAGTGTTTGAGCGGAAACGAAACAGCTTGACATCCGTCCGCATTACGATACACCCCAATTTTCAAAACTTTGATTAAATCTGGTCAAAATAGAGGGCTAAGATTACATTATAACACTTACCTGAATATCATTACTCTACAAAACAAAAAGGTAAATGTGAAGGTCGAAGAAAGCAGTAGGAAGATTATCGTGTGCTAACATTACTTACCAAATACCACGGAAAACGTGAACGGTACTATATATCGAATGTAAATAACATTATTTCAGTGAAGATGAGTCTACATAGAAATAGTGACGTAGAGGTGGGCCAATTTTTACCAAAGGGGCATTATTTGTACAATCTCTGGAGATGGCTACTATTTGATAGTATATGCCGAATATTTCAGTGTGCTATTCGGTTTGGGACAAGAGTATTTTATGCGTTGCCATGTCAACCAGAAATCCACACCGACTTCAATGTTGACAGTGCGATTCAAAGAGAATTTTTTACGCATGACGCAGTAAGGGCAAACTAAAGGCATGAAATCACCGAAGCTCATCACTTTGTGCTCAGATGAACTAAAAGCAAGACAAGCGTGTAGTTCAAGACGATTTGGGGGACAGTGATATTTACCTTTTCGAACTCAAAAACCTTTCGATTTCTTTAAGGAGTAGTTCGTTTTCGTCAACATCTGCCATGTCATCGAGTTTCATATTTCTTTCATTTCCGATATGAAGCTGAGTGTTTCTGATGTTACTTCCGGTGTATTCATTTCCGGTATATTTGTCAGTCTTACTGAGAATACTTCTGACTTCACTCATATCATCCTCATGAAGCATTGTCGAAATTGCCTTCCATAATGCATCATTGTCCTCTGTAAAACGTTAGAGATTACATGTGATATTCTGAGCAATATATATTACATAATTCTGAGTTTGAAAACTTCGAATAAGATACAATAAATGGATGGCAATCAAATATGCAGTAACGATTTTCTATACATACAAGATCTACATAAGCTTTCATGCACAATCAAAATAAATCATGACACTGAAATGACTAAAAATGAAATAGACGTATTTTTAGAGAACCATTTTCAATAGAATACATTTTTCGAAACATTTCTTTAGAATGTCACGCGTGTACTTGGTGGATTTTGGGGGATACGCCTACACGCCAGCGAAATCGTGATATAGTCGTGATTCAGCGTGTATTTAATCATTCCCTTCTTATTTCCAGTTGCCTATTGACCTCTTGATAAATAGCCCATTAAGGCAAGATTAATATGAATGTTAACCTCAAAAGCTCAATTGAATCTTCTATAATATCAACAAATAAAATTTTCAGTACTATATATTTAAGTAAAGTGGTTGACTTTAACGTTTACATTTATGGCTAACTTTTTTGTCATAAGGTTTGCTCACTCCACATACAAACACTATAAATAAAACACTGAACAGGCATCGTACAGAAGATAATATTTAAAGTTTTCTTGTTCTTTTTTCCCCAAGAGTCACTTAAACATGCTTCTATGTGCTTGGGGTCAAGGCTGAAATTCGAATCGTTTTCTCATACAGGTTCTTTTTTATGATTAATCCTGACTTGTAGTTTTTAAATTATAAAAAAAAAAAATTGTAATCATTTTATAACATATCTAAAGAAATTGTGCCTCTTACTAACTATCGATACTGAGACGTATCATTATTTGTTTAGACGAACAGTCACAAAATGTCGAATAAAATGATATATTTATTTTATCAAGATGTTCAGGACCACATTATGCATTTTTCCTTCATTACGAGAAACATTATGACAACATTATGCTGCTTCATGACGAGACTGTGACACCTTGCGACAAAATCGTCCATTTACAAGCCGAGCGTTGTCATGTATAAAAGACACAATGCATTATTTGTTTGCCTGTTTTATTTTAAATAGTGTGTACCCTGTGTTTATAAATTTCTACAATTTCAAGTTATCCCTTGGAATCACTGGGACAAGAAACCATGAGTCTATGTTAGTCAACATAAGATAGATGTAGTGCAAAGATATTTACAAACTAAAGTTTTACAAATTTAGTTAATTTACAGATTAAAGTTTCTTGTTCCAGTATCTAGACTGATATAATCCAGCTTTCATTGACAACTCGGTTATTTACACAACTGAAAATTTTGAAGTAACTGAGAAAAGTGTTTAAGAAAATTTGTACTGAACACTTGATGCAAAGAAGATATTGTAAGTAACTGTTCCCATATGAGCCTGCTGTTAACGTTTCAAGTTAACCGATTTGAGAAAATTTAGTCGAATAATCATGACATTTTTAATTATAATTCCTTGACTGAATAATTTATCAGTACCAATACTTAAGTTTCTCATAAGATAGAAGGACTTCATTAAATTTACGGCGTGAAAATTGCAAATTCATTTTTTTTAAACATTTTGACAAATTGTAAGAGGCTTCTTTACCCACACGTTTGAAAACTTCTCGAACACGATATCAGTACTGCATTTTTTTCAACATAATGTTTTGTCACTAATCATAAACAAACATCGGTACAGCGACAAAAAACTTTAAATTCAAACCGTTACAGATTTTTTGATAAATACAAACATAAAAATGCCCCTGACAAACCAAAAATATAGAGCTTACATATATATGTGTACTTTTAAATATCGGATATCTTTAACACGTGAATTGTTTCATTTTTTTTTGCTACAGAAACAGTAGCTGAAACCGAAATGTACGCAAGTATTTTTGGCATTTTATACTCAAACGCACAAGTTACTTAAAATGTGTGCGTCCTTTCTTTATATCTAAGTTTATTCTGTAAATGTCGATATTTAATTAGCTCATCTAAGCACGAAGTTTAATCAAAGTAATGGAGAATAAACAAAAACGATAAGATATTTACGCATGCAGAGTTCAGAGGATTACTCTTAACCACGGAGGACGTCAGAAAAACATCTGCAGTTAGTAAAATATCACAGAATGTTAGATGTTTTCCTTTGTGGTTGTTTTGTTCTTCTAGCATACTGTTAACCGTTAGCACCACTGAATTTGTAAGATTCATGAATATGTATACATGTATGTATGCATTAATGCCAAATAAATTATCTATTTTCAGTTCTGTTCTGTTTTGCTCTAGAGTAACCACTAACCTACACAAGTTTTGGTGCATTCTAAATATTAGTTTACTGTGAAAAAAAATGATAATAGGGTTTTTTGATATTTATTGAAACTAACAATCATCAGAAGTCTGATCGCCAAAAGGTATGAAGAAATATATTATTTGATATACAATACTCGTTATAACTGATCAAGAATCAACTCATCCATAAACAATTTTATTATATTGCTTTAGGAAATCTTGCTTGATACAAATCTTAATCTTATTAACAAAACGAATATTCGTGAGATGAAAAGGAGCTTTCTCGTAAGATTTTTTACGGGTTGCTTTATTCTATTTTTGAACATACAATATTATTTATTGAATTGTGTTGAATCAGATACGTGAACTCAATGAAAGCATGGCGTGATGTCTACCAATTCACAGGAATGGTTTTAGTACATTAATTCATCAAAGAGCATGAATATTTGTAATTTTGGTTTAAGTTATTTGGGTGAAATGGACATTTTCCCAACCCTCGGTAGAGTTGTTTTTTCCCAACCTTCGGTTTAGAGGAATAATGTGTTTTCCAACCCTCGGTAGAGTTGTTTTTTCCCAACTTTCGGTTTAGTGGTATGATGTGTTTTCCAACCCTCGGTAGAGTTGTTTTTTCCCAACCTTCGTTTTAGTGCTATGATGTGTTTTCCAACCCTCGGTTTAGTTGTTTTTTCCCAACCTTCGTTTTAGTGCTATGATGTGTTTTCCAACCCTCGGTTTAGTTGTTTTTCCCAACCTTCGGTTTAGTGGTATGATGTGTTTTCCAACCCTCGGTTTAGTTGTTTTTACACAACCTTCGTTTTAGTGGCATGATGTGTTTTCCAACCCTCGGTTTAGTTGTTTTTCTCAACCTTCGGTTTAGTGGTATGATGTGTTTTCCAACCCTCGGTTTAGTTGTTTTTTCCCAACCTTCGGTTTAGTGCTATGATGTGTTTTCCAACCCTCGGTAGAGTTGTTTTTTCCCAACCTTCGTTTTAGTGGTATGATGTGTTTTCCAACTTTCGGTTTAGTTGTTTTTCCCAACCTTCGGTTTAGTGCTATGATGTGTTTTCCAACCCTCGGTTTAGTTGTTTTTTCCCAACCTTCGGTTTAGTGCTATGATGTGTTTTCCAACCCTCGGTTTAGTTGTTTTTCCCAACCTTCGGTTTAGTGGTATGATGTGTTTTCCAACCCTCGGTTTAGTTGTTTTTACACAACCTTCGGTTTAGTGGTATGATGTGTTTTCCAACCCTAGGTAGAGTTGTTTTTTCCCAACCTTCGGTTTAGTGGTATGATGTGTTTTCCAACCCTCGGTAGAGTTGTTTTTTCCTAACCTTCGGTTTAGTGGTATGATGTGTTTTCCAACCCTAGGTAGAGTTGTTTTTTCCCAACCTTCGGTTTAGTGGTATGATGTGTTTTCAAACCCTAGGTAGAGTTGTTTTTTCCCAACCTTCGGTTTAGTGGTATGATGTGTTTTCCAACCCTCGGTAGAGTTGTTTTTTCCCAACCTTCGGTTTAGTGCTATGATGTGTTTTCCAACCCTCGGTAGAGTTGTTTTTTCCCAACCTTCGGTTTAGTGGTATGATGTGTTTTCCAACCCTAGGTAGAGTTGTTTTTTCCCAACCTTCGGTTTAGTGGTATGATGTGTTTTCCAACCCTCGGTAGAGTTGTTTTTTCCCAACCTTCGGTTTAGTGGTATGATGTGTTTTCCAACCCTCGGTAGAGTTGTTTTTTCCCAATCTTCGGTTTAGTGGATATGATGTGTTTTCCAACCATCGGTAGAGTTGTATGATGTTTTTTTCAACCCTGATCGGTTTAGTTTTATATCTTTTTTTCCAACCCTCGGATAAGTTTATATGTTTTAAGGTACAAAATATATAGAGACAAGATATAGACTATATAAGAGGCTTTTACAAAGAAATTTAAAAGATATAACCAGTTTTAACTCCATATCTTGCCAAACAAAATAGGTTTACCAAGCAGGGAAGCAAACATTTTAGAATCAGGGTTTTTGTGAGCCTGAATTTAAATACTACTGCAATCCGTATGTAATAATTCACAGTAATACAAACTAATGGTTGTTGAGAAAAAAACACAAAACTTATAGCAAATAGTAAGAATTACTAAAAGGAGATTTTAAACACAGGACAAATTTACTCCACCCACTTCATTATAAGGGAATAATACCTAAGAGAATTTCGGAATATATCAATTTGGCTTCAAATCAGCCTTGATTGATTGTAATGCCTTCACGGTTCTGCAAACTACAAAAGATGTATACAGTGTAGTTTGGGGGAAAAAGTAATTGCTGAATCATTTATAATCAATGCTCAAGTGTTAACCATGTTTAATCATTAATAATCAATGTTCATGTGTTGACTATGTTTAATCATTAATAATCAATGTTCATGTGTTTACTATGTTTAATCATTAATAATCAATGTTCTTGTGTTTACTATGTTTAATCATTAATAATTAATATTCATGTGTTTACTATGTTTAATCATTAACAATCAGTGGTTAAGTGTTTACGATGTTTAATCATTAATAATCAGTGTTCATGTGTTTACCATGTTTAATCATTAGTAATCAATGTTCGTGTGCTTACCATGTTTAATCATTAATAATCAATGTTCATGTGTTTACTATGTTCAATCATTTATAATCAATGTTCATGTGTTTACGATGTTTAATCATTAATGATCAATGTCCATGAGTTTAAAAGCGATATGATATAAAACGAAAGAAATTCTCTCTAATACCAATATAGAGTAATGTTTTAAAACAGTAAAAACCCAAAAAAATAAAGAGAAAAAAATAAAAGAATAAAAAAATATATAAAGAAAAAAATGACTCGATTTGATATCAAAAGGAAAGAGTGTTGGGCAGTGTTTTCTTTCACTTATCCGTTGGAAGGATTATGGTACTATATAAAGATAGTAGATGAACCCCTGCAATTGTTTCGTAATAGAATAAGTTCAGTTTTTGCTGTTCTACAAATCCCATACAGATTGTATTCTCCATAGGTAAATGAATTAATAGTTATCCAGCCTACAGCCTAAGTTTTGTGTTCTTTACTCATTATATACTTTCCCATTCATACATTTTACTCAGTGTTAAATTTTAATTACAGAAAATTTAAGAATAACTTATCTAATTGTAAAACATTTATTTTGGCCGCTAGTGTGTTTGATTTTCGCGTTAAGGCACCAACTGCAGCCAGAATCTGATAAGTAACATGCACGCTTCGAGAATAACTCCACCGGTTGAGTGATTTCAAAAATCAAAGTAATAAATTCCTGAGTCATTTCTTCATTTTTTAAATAATTGAAATATATAACGTTGATTTACTCACCTTTCCTGGCATTAATTTCCAGGTTACAAATCAAACAACAAAACAACAGGCAAGCAAATGGTACGAGACTGGTCATGTTTTCGTAAAAATAAAACTTTCTCTGATATGTTTACTAAAATTGTCTTATATATTTATAAATAATCAAAAGTCACACTCGAGTGGCTGTTTTTTTTCTCCATCAAATTACTCTTCGTCGTGACTTTAATGGGATTTATCATTTTACGGTACAAATCTTTTGGGTACGAATTTTGGTGAAGCTGAAAAAAGTCAGTAATTTATTTGATCTCGTCCGTTATCAGGCTATATGTTGAATATATATACGAGTAAATGTCATATCAATGATTAAATGTCATATCAATGATTTCCGATTAATGAGCTTCTAATACGTTCCTTTCAGCATTTTTGCATAAAATATCAAATGATTAAGATCAAAGGAAATTGATTTTCCTTGACGTAAAATAAAATCCATGAGTTCAGATTTCAGAACATGTTATGAATTTCCCTCATAATTAGGAATGTCTTCAGGTGAGATAAAAAAAGCTAGGGTCCACAGATAATGTAGTTTGATATATGCAAGACTTAAATACACCATGATACTAAGCTTGCCTGATACATACTGGGATCTTGTATGGAAAGTATAAAAAACACAATTACTATATATTCAAATGCGCCCCCAATCAATTTTCAGCTTACCTGAGCCGATAGGCCAGTCAAAATTGTGAAGAAATATAGTACCGTACTGTGTTCGCATCTGACATAATACTCAGTATGCCATTATTATAAATCAATACCATCATTCTACCGCTCGTGGTTATACGCTGTAACAAACATGTGTCTTAACGAAATTATATCATTAGTATGACAATAGAATTTGATTCCATTCAGTTGCATAGATAAAAACATATGTTTCAAAACCAAAGGATTGTTAACTGCTTAAACTTTAACGTTTAAAACAACAACAACAACAACAAAACCAATTATATTTTTAGCATAGACATTTTTAAATAATCATTGTCATTTGAGAATTAAGGATCAACAATATCGTCTGTCCACCTTTCGAGGTGTAACATTGGTTTAAATTGTGACATCCCATATAAACAACTTACTTGTTGGTATTAAGCTTTTCTTTGACAAAACGTACCATAAACAGATGATATATCTCTTGCAATATATATACACCTGGAAAAAAGTTAAGCACCCCCGTTTTTTTTTTGACAAGTGTTTCAGCACACAGATTTGATACGTGCGAATTTATTTGAAAATAACAAATACAGCGGCATTTTTTAAAATTTCAATATTGTGTCTAACATACAATGCAGGACTTTGATAGAATTCCCAATATCTACTGTGGAAAAAGGCCTCTTATAAAAGACGTGTATTTTAACGTCATACAAACATTGTATTAAGTATGGAGCTGCAGATTATTTGAATCTTTTGTGATGTCGTTTCTTGGTAAAACTGTCTGTTTGAGTGTCTAAATAAAAGCAGTGCCATAGCTGGTCAATACCGTGTATACCCTCCGCCTACAAGGATGACTGCTTCAACCCTACGTCTCATCCCTCCAGTCAGACGTCGAACTTGTTGCATGGTTAGCTGTTGCCACTCATAATGCAAAGCTGCTTCCAATTCATCAAGATTTTGAGCGGGAGGGTCCATTCTTTGTATTCAACGCCCAATGATATCCTAGATATGCTCCAGTGGGTTCAAATTGGGACTTCTGGCTAGCCAAGGCAATGTCTCCATAGCGTTATATTGGCTGAATGCCGTCACTACTCTAGAACGGTGGGGTCTAGTGTTGTTGTCCATGAATACAGGTCTAGAGGCAAGTGGGTGGTTATCGAAATGAGGCACGACAACTGGCTCAAGGACCTCGCGAATGTAGCGTTTGCCCGTAATTCTGCCCTGTATGGTCACCAATTCCATCTTGTCGTCATGGGATATGCAACCCCAGACCATTACAGAGCCTCCACCGTATGGAATCGGCACTTTGATGTTCTTTGGCATATATTCTGTATTCCTGTGCCTCCAGACTCCCATTCGGCCATCCGTAACATGAAGCAAAAACCTGCTCTCATCCGACCAATGTATTCGACACCATGACCTCAAATACCTCTTCTCGCCAAACACCATTGCAAACGGGTCCTTTGATGCTGGGCCGTCAACAGAGGGCGCTTAATTACTCTTCTCGAAGCTAGCCCAGCTGCCCTTAAGCGATTTCGCTGTGTCTTTAGAGCCAGTCGTCGATATGGTAGCCATAGGGGCTTGAGACGTGTACTCGTAGCAAAGGGCTGCCGCCTTACTAATCGTAACAGGGCTCGATCATCCTGTTGCGTGGTTACTGTAGGTCTTCCTGACCTTGGTAGGTCTTTGATATCATTGGTCATACGATACTTTCTCACCAGCCTGCTGTCCATGATGTAATGGCGGCCGGTTTGACGCCCTATTTCCATATAGGACATCCCTGTCGAATGCACTGCCAATGATTTGGCCATCGTTCCGCTTCCGATAGTCTTCTTCGAACCATTTTTTCGTTTCGAATGTTTCGATAGTCTTCTTCTAACAGTATCTACTGTTTGTAATGTCGGCGTATGCAAAATGTGGCTAATAAAAACCCTATTATGCCGCGTACCCAAACTGCTTAATTCGAAAAGCACGGGTTCCTCGATAATCCCGCAAAAATCTTCATAAACAGCCATTGCCAATGTGTATCTATGCTGATAATCCTTACTATGGAATACCATTCTTGACAACTGCAGCAAAAAAAAAAATAATAATATACGTCGACTTGTAATGAGCTATACTCAAAAATATTTAGGGGGTGCTTAACTGTTTTCCAGAAAAATTCTGCACATTTGGCGAGGTGCAGCCTTGTTTCTGGGGGCGTCTGTGGGACGGGCGTTGACGTTGTTGTCGCGTTGGTGTCACGTGCAGCTACGTCATCGTTGAGCCATTTCTTCTGCTTTCTCGTTCTTGCTCTAATTTTTGAGTTATCAGTAGGTGAACGTAGCATTTTACAGAGGATAACTATATTTCATTAACGCCTTTAATGAAAAAATAAAGCTTTCAACAGACAAATGTTTCTATGGACAAAATTAAAGTTAAAAAGATGTAGATTTAAAGAGGCTATCATGCAGCTGATATTGAATTCATTTTCACTGTTGTCATCATCAGTTGTTTGCATTTTACTGAAATATTGTCAGACCCAGACTGACGTCGTTTATTTTCTTTCTTTTCCTTTTTTTCTAGAACGTGTCTCCTATTAAAAATATAGATAAAATTGTTTTACGAATTGTACGAAAGATTAAAACTATTTTATCCTGAATTATTTTGCATCAAATATCTATTTACAATGAAAAAAGTAAATTCGCATTAATTAATAAAAATGCATTAGTATTAAGTAAAAATAATTTAGTTATATATACTACACTATACTATACTGTGCTGTCTTGCACCGTACTGTCTTGTACTGTTCTGTACTGTACTGTCTTGTACTGTTCTGTAATGTACTGTCTTGTACTGTTCTGTACTGTACTGTATTGTATTGTACTGTTCTGTACTGTACTGTATTGTACTGTTCTGTACTGTACTGTATTGTACTGTTCTGTACTGTTTTGTACTGTGGTGTACTGTCTTGTACTGTTCTGTACTGTACTGTCTTGTACTGTTCTGTACTGTACTGTCTTGTACTGTACTGTACTGTTCTGTACTGTACTGTACTGTCTTGTACTGTACTGTCTTGTACTGTTCTGTACTGTACTATCTTGTACTGTACTGTGCTGTACTGTTTTGTACTGTACTGTACTGTACTATATTATATATAGTAGGGTAGTAAAACGACTAGTGGGAACATGTAGGGGAGCGAAACAGACCGTCAAATCTACAGAGGCAACCTCTGAAAAACGCGACCAGAATCAGTGATTAGAGCGTTCTTATGATCGAGGCAGCATGAGTACTCACAGATGGTCTGTTTAAATGCAGTAACAGTTCTACATTTATAAAAATAGTCTGTATGTCTAAAATTATATGATCTATCTAACATGTTCACATCATTAGAATCTTCTGCGCCGACTTGATGCTGTGCATCAATGTTTTTTTTTCTTGATGCACTCATATGGTACACACTTTTGGGTAGTTTTCGATTTAGATACAACAACAATTCGCAGCTTATCTGTTCTCACATCAGGCAAATCGTTGTATTGATATGATGTTTGTATCGGTAAATTAAAGTCAGTGTTATCACTTTTGGTCCTTATTCATATTTATTGTATCTCCATACAGTTATAACTGAATACTGTGATAAATTTTGTCAACGGTACACAAACAAATTTGAAATTTACTAAAACAAGAGATATCCGACAAGACAGATATGTACATGTACCAGTATCACCACCGCTACAAGCTTGCTGCAAACATTTTATACTCAAAGTAATGGCTTGCATTAAAGAACATTGAAGTCTGCAAATGTGTCAAGTACTTTTTCAACATCCTATCATGCACGGAGTGGTTATGGCTTGTTTCGTAATGTTCCATTAGGACATCTAACTTTTAGAAGTGTCCGTGAACAACCCGTTGCAAAACACATTGTTACATAATCTTCGACTCTTGTGTTACTGTCATGCAGGAAGTGGTAAGGCCCATGCAGTTCCCAGGTTTTCTTCAGTCAACTTGCCTTTTTACCTACGCACATAAATAATGCAATCATGTAAGCGGCCTACCATGACAAGTATGATTTATTTAGAGATAGTACCATGTATAAAGTAATTTACGAAAACGTAACTTTCACACGGTGTAACTTTTACATTCAACCATGCATAAGTGTCATGCATGACATTTATACATGATCAAAACATACAGAATTTCAAAATGTAATCAGATGTCGTAATTTCACATGCAGCTCTCTTTATTTTAAATTGCATCCTTTCTGGCATGGCGACGACTATAACAATGTTGACTATCTTTATTCTCATTTCCTTGGCTGACCTGACTGTCTGACAACAGAAACATCACTGTCACTGTTCGTTATTCTTATATTACTCATAGCTCTGACCTCAAATTTTAATATTAACTCAAGCCGTTTAAAATACACCACCTATTTAGTAAAGCACTTTCCAAGTAAACGAAGACACAACAAAGTGATTTCAACAATTTGATTATTTCCAAACCTCTTCATTGGAAAGTTTACCCTTTTCTGTTGAGATTCATACACATGATACATAAATTTCACTAAAACCCTACATGTGAACCCGACGTACAGTTGTGCATAACTTCCACAAACTGTTGAAGGTCGGAGTAACAAATAATAGATTTTTGTAAAATGAAATCGCGAAATTATAACATCTTTTAAACAATTTTATTGGTAGAACCTTTAGCTGAAACATTAAAATGAGTTAATAGATTTTGCACTCTTATATAATTATTGCAAGAAATAAGACGTTTCATAGATTTTTTTCTCTGGAATAGCCAAAATGAAGATCAAGGAAGTAACAGCTTTTAGACCAAATAATTTTAATTGCAAACCTTTTTATTTATGTGCAATACAATAAAGTACAATGTAAACCTCTTGCTTTCTATTGTAAATTATGGCTGATGTAACATATATGGTGCGTCGTATTCTTAACTCAGTCGTCACACTCAGGGGTCATTACAGTAAAAGTTACAGAAAATTTAAGACTATACGATTGACGCTGTCCTCCATTAGGCACTAACGCTGGCTTATAAAAACTCCAGATGGCAATAATTTAGAATGGTATTCACGAATCGCTAGGCCTTTCACAGGGGATTGTAATGGTATTCACGAATCGCCAGGCCTTTCACAAGGGATTGTAATACAAACAACAAGTTGGTATTCACGAATCGCGAGGCCTTTCACAAAGGATTGTAATACAAATAACAAGTAACTCAAAACTTAACGTTATGGTGTGTGTGTGTGTGTGTGTGTGTGTGTGTGTGTGAATTCAGTTATTAATTTGGTAAAGTGATTATTTACAATTCGAAAGACAAAGGAACACGTGCGGAGTCCTGAATCAGTGACTTAATCATTTACAAAGAAATTTCAAATAGAATGAGGTACATTTTCAAAACACGAAGTTTTTGCTCTGATTATAACCTGCGGTGTATATGTTCTTATCCACAACTAGTAATAACAGTAGAAAATGTCTCCATCAAAACCGGAATTTGCACCTTCTACGAGGGACAGCCTTCGTTAATGGGACTACCATGTATGTTTAGTAATTTTAACAGAAATTTTCTGTTTAAAGGAAAAAAATCTTTCTTTGCTTTTCGTAACAAGGGATGTGTTTACCGCCTGTGTTTAATTCTTGAACTTTACAGTGTTCGACACCACATTGTATAGGACGTTGGCAATGATATCATGTAGGGCATTCAAAGATGTCATAAAATTGTTTATTATCAGTATTTATAAACAGTTCAGCTGATACTACATGGCTGACCATATGACAGTATAAATAGATCAGCTGATACAAAATGACTGACCATATGACAGTATGATAATTCCAACATCTGTGTTAAATATGTCTGTTGCTATGGCGCAGCTCATTTTGAAAAAAAATCATGCTGTTTGAGTTAGAGGATCAAGCAGTTAAATATACAAAAGTAGACATGTTAAGTCTTTCATCCTAACCGACATCCTGGCAAGAATAGATACCCGGTCAACAACCTTAAATATATACTTACTGTCTTTATTTTGATATTAACACTCTGTTAGGTACGGTGACCAAATCAGTTGTTTTTCAGGCTATATAGGAATCATGAAATGAAAAAAGTGTAAACTTGACGGTAGGTTTTAAGTTTCTTACGGTTAAAAAGTTTCGGATACGGATTGTGAGTACCTGAAAATAAAGTCGTTTTTTTCCACTTCGTTATGGTAATATGAATTAGACATATGGATGAGCATCTATACTAATGTCATCTAGGATAGTTGAGCAATATCTAGGATGAATTTGTACTTATTTTTTTATATAACTGAGCAGTAACATACTCGTATCAAGCACTGTTCCTCAGTTATATATCTAAGATTGAAATAAATGCACATGTTTCTAAGCTGGGAGAGCACTTATAAGATGGGTACGCACTTATACATCTACGATGGACACGCACTTAACCATTAAAGATGAGTACGCACTTAAACATCAAAGATGGGTATGCACTTAAACATCAAAGATGGGTACGCACTTAAACATCAAAGATGGGTACGCACATAAACATCAAAGATGGGTATGCTCTTAAACATCAAAGATGGGTATGCACTTATACATCAAAGATGGGTATGCACTTAAACATCAAAGATGGATACGCATTTAAACATCAAAGATGGGTACGCACTTAAACATCAAAGATGGGTATGCACTTAAACATCAAAGATGGGTATGCACATAAACATCAAAGATGGGTACGCACTTAAACATCAAAGATGGGTACGCACTTAAACATCAAAGATGGGTACGCACTTAAACATCAAAGATGGGTACGCACTTAAACATCAAAGATGGGTATGCACTTATACATCAAAGATGGGTACGCACTTAAACATCAAAGATGGGTATGCACTTAAACATCAAGGATGGGTACGCACATAAACATCAAAGAGGGGTACGCACTTAAACATCAAAGATGGGTACGCACTTGAACATTAAAGATAGGTATGCACTTAAACATCAAAGATGGGTATGCACTTAAACATCAAAGATGGGTATGCACTTAAACATCAAAGATGGGTATGCACTTATACATCAAAGATGGGTATGCACTTATACATCAAAGATGGGTATGCACATAAACATCAAAGATGGGTACGCACTTAAACATCAAAGATGGGTATGCACTTAAACAGCAAAGATGGGTATGCACTTAAACATCAAAGATGGGTACGCACTTATACATCAAAGATGGGTATGCACTTATACATCAAAGATGGGTATGCACATAAACATCAAAGATGGGTACGCACTTAAACATCAAAGATGGGTACGCATTTAAACATCAAAGATAGGTACGCACTTTAAACATCAAAGATGGGTATGCACTTATCTATCTACGATGTACACGCACTTAAACATCTAAGATGGGTAGGCACTTATTTATCTACGATGTACACGCACTTAAACATCTGAGATTGGTACGCACTTAAAAATTTAAGACGGGTATGCACTTATATATCTACCATGTACACGCACTTAAATATCTAAGATGGGTAGGCACTTATATATCTACGATGTACACGCACTTAAACATCTAAGATTGGTACGCACTTAAAAATTTAAGATGGGTGTGCACTTATATATCTACGATGTACACGCACTTAACCATCTAAGATGGGTAGGCACTTATATATCTACGATGTACACGCACTTAAACATCTAAGATGGGTAGGCACTTATATATCTACGATGTACACGCACTTAAACATCTAAAATGGGTAGGCACTTATATATCTACGATGTTCACGCACTTTAACATCTAAGATGGGTAGGCACTTATCTATCTACGATGTACACGCACTTAAACATCTAAGATGGGTAGGCACTTATATATCTACGATGTACACGCACTTAAACATCTAAGATGAGTATGCACTTATATATCTACGATGTTCACGCACTTAAACATCTTAGATGGGTATGCATTTATATATCTACGATTGGTACGCATTTAAACATTTAAGATGGGTATGCACTTAGAAATTTAAGATGGGTACGCACTTAAACATTTAAGTTGGAAACGCATTTATATATCTTAGCTGGGAGAGCACGTAAACATATAAGATGGGTACGGACTTAAGCATCTTATCTGAGAGAGCACTCAAACATCTGAGATGGGTTCGCACTTTTATAAATACGATAGGTACAAACTTAAACATTTAAGATGGGCACGCTTTCAAACATCTTATTTGGACGCACTTAAAGTCCTGTCAAAATTTCGTTCATTTATTTTAATGAATTTAGTAAAAAGGAAAATGGCAAATTATTTCGATGGATTCACCTGTATTAACCTTGGCAAAGGTTTTCTTTCTTAGCTCTCGTGTGTGTATCTCTTATAAAAATTTTGGTGTCATGACAAATCAGCGATGCCAATAGAAAATCTAGATATAATATCATACAAGTTAAATTTCTCCGTCCATCCGAATACAGCACTCATTTGTTTTCCAAAGCCACAAGTTAACCATCACTAAACAGTTATATCACTTTTCAAAATTTACTTCTGAGGTGAAGATTGCACACACTTAGGTATATATTTTGTCCACTCTAGAACTAGCAATAATAGTAAAAATATCTCCACCAAATCCAGATTCTGCACCTTCTACGAGGGGCTTCTGTCGTTACCGGGACCGTAGTTGGGACGGACGTTGAAGTTGACGTCGTGAATGTTCCACGGGCAGCACCATCGTCATGGAGCCACTTTTTGTAATTTCCTGTTCGTACTCTGAAGTGAAAAAGTTTCAGATGTCAAGTACGACATTTTCGGCAAATAAATATAATGGTAAGTCAATGTAGTCTTGATCAAGTTTCAACAAAAAGACGCACAATCTTTTAGGCCACTAAACATACTGCATCCGATGAAGTGACACCTGATATACAACCCAAACAAATTCAAAACACTTGCTTTCGTCAACCCACACAAAATCAAAACACTTTGTTTCGATGAAGTGACACCTGAAATATAACCAACACAAAATTAAACACTTGCTTTCGCTGAAGTGATACCTGACATACAACCCACACAAAGCCAAAACACTTGCTTTCAATGAAGTGACACCTGACAAACAACCAAAACAGAATCAAAACATTTGCTTTCGATGAAGTGACACCTGGCATACAACCAAAACAGAATCAAAACACTTGCTTCCGATGAATTGACACCTGACATACAACCCAAACAAAATTATAACACTTGCTTCCGATGAATTGACACCAGACATACAACCCAAACAAAATTAAAACACTTGCTTCCGATGAATTGACACCTGACATACAACCAAAACAAAATTAAAACACTTGCTTCCGATGAATTGACACCTGACATACAACCCAAACAAAATTAAAACACTTGCTTCCGATGAATTGACACCTGACATACAACCCAAACAAAATTATAACACTTGCTTCCGATGAATTGACACCAGACATACAACCCAAACAAAATTAAAACACTTGCTTCCGATGAATTGACACCTGACATACAACCCAAACAAAATTAAAACACTTGCTTCCGATGAATTGACACCTGACATACAACCCAAACAAAATTAAAACACTTGCTTCCGATGAATTGACACCTGACATACAACCCAAACAAAATCAAAACACTTGCTTCCGATGAAGTGACACCTGAGATACCACCAAACAAAATCAAAACGCTTGCTTTCGATGAAGTGACAGCTGACACACAACCCACACAAATTCAAAGCACTTCCTTCCGCTGAAGTGATACCTGACATACAACCCAACCAAATTCAAAACACTTCCTTCCGATGAAGTGACACCTGGTATACAACCCATACAAAATCAAAACACTTTCTTCCGATGAATTGACACCAGACATACAACCCTAACAAAATTAAAACACTTGCTTCCTGACAAAGAACCCACACAAAGTCAAAACACTTGCTTCCGATGAAGTGACACCTGACATACAACCCACACAAAGTCAAAGCACTTCCTTCCGCTGAAGTGATACCTGACATACAACCCAACCAAATTCAAAACACTTCCTTCCGATGAAGTGACACCTGGTATACAACCCATACAAAATCAAAACACTTGCTTCCGATGAATTGACACCAGACATACAACCCTAACAAAATTAAAACACTTGCTTCCTGACAAAGAACCCACACAAAGTCAAAACACTTGCTTCCGATGAAGTGACACCTGACATACAACCCACACAAAGTCAAAACACTTCCTTTCGATGAAATGACAGCTGACCAACAACCCACACAAAATCAAAACACTTTCTTCCGATGAAGTGACAACTGACATACAACCCGAGCAAAATCAAAACACTTGCTTCCGGTGAAGTAACCACTAACATATAACCCACACAAAATCAAAACACTTGCGTCTAATGAAGTGACAACTAACATACAACCCAAACAAATTCAAAGCACTTGCTTCTCATGAAGTGTCAACTGATATATAACCCACACAAAATCAAAACACTTGCTTCCCATGAAGTTACAGCTGACATACAACCCACGCAAAATCAAAACACCGGTCTGAACTAACTGTTCCTTAGAAAATCAATCTTATAAAACAAGGTGGTCATGATGACCCTGGATCGCTCACCTGAGTACTAAGCAAACGTCAAAAGCAGTATTAAATTTTCTAATTGAAGATTTGTATGTGCCTACAAATCAAATATCTAAAATATCGGTCAAAAAATAAAGGCTATATGACAGAAAGTAGAAAAGTTTATCATTAGCTGTGGTGACCTTGACCTTGACCGAGTGACCCAAAACACCACCTAATGCTAGAGGTTCATGCAAGGACCCTACGTATTAAATATCAAACACATTGGTTCATAAATAAAGGCTCTATGAGGTAAAATTGATAAATCTATTTGCAGCCTCGGTGGCTTTAAGCCCAATTAAATGAAAGAGGTTCATGCATGGTGTCTAAATACCAAATATTTAAAATATCAGTCAATAAATAAAGGCTCTATGACAATAAGAAGAAAAATCTATTTTTAAAGACCTTGACTTTGTGATTCAAACTCCACGGATAGAGGTCTTTGCAAGTTACCTACATACTAAATATCTAAGATATCCCTCAATAAAAATGAAGACTCTTTGGGGAAAAGTAGAAAAATCTACTTTTAGTCTTGGTGACCTTGACCCTGATCCAAGTGAATGACAGAGATTCATGCAAGGTGCCAAAGTACCAAATATCTAAGATATATGTCTATTAATTAAGGCTCTATGATGAAAATTTAAAAGGTATATTTTAACCTTGGTTACCCGGGGGAAGGGCCATTTTTTTAGTGAACTTGGTAGAGGTCTACAAGGCCATGTTACACATCAAATATCTTAACACAAGACCTTGCGGATACTCATGAGAGGATTTTTTTTCTATGCAAGGCTTTACAAGAATCAAGTGACCCCTGTGATGGCGTCAGTTTTGACCACAAGAGTATCATTTAAACAATTTTGGTAGAACACTTCTAGATGATGCTCCATGAAAAATATTTAAGCACTAGGTCTTCTGGTTTCGTAAAAGATTTTCGAAGTTTTCCTATATAAGGCTTTTTTAAAATCAAGTGACCCCTAGAGCGGAGCCATTTATGACCCAAGGGATATGGTTTGAACAGTCTTTGTAGGGGAGCTCTAGGTAAACCTTTATGCCAAATATCAAATCCCAAAGCACAGTAGTTTTAGACGAGAAAATTTCTGAAATTTCCCTATATATGCCGCTATATAAACAAGTGACCCCTGAGGCGGAGTCGATTATGACCCCAGAGACATAATTTGAACAATCCTGGCAGAGGTCCACTAGACAATATTTTGTGCAAAATTTTATATTTTAGGGCCTTGTGATTTCAGAGAAGATTCCTAAAGTTTTCCTGTACATTTCTATGTAAATTTACTGACCCCTAGGGCGTGGGCAATTTTGACCCCAGTGACATAATTTGAATAAATTTGGTAGAAGACTTCTAGATGATACTACATGCCAAATGTCTAAGCTCTAGGTCTTGTGGTTTCAGACAAGAAGATTTTTAAAGATGTTTTGGTTGCCACAGCAACCAGAGTTCTGCATGGAACTACATTTTCTAACAAATTTGGTAGACCCTCATACAAGGAACAACCCTGCCAAGTTTTATCAACTATGACCAAGTGGTTTCATAGAAGATGTTGTTTGAATCAAAATGTTAACGCACTAACGCACGACGATGGACGACGGACATCATACGATCACAATAGCTCACATGAGCACACTGTGCTCAGGTGAGCTAAAAATTCCTCTTTTAAAGGAAAAGTGGAATACATTTTCGTCAGAATGTTTTGAACTCTTTAATTTGACAGGATGCGAACTGCATTGTGTAGGACTTAGATAATGACCTCATATAAGATATTAAAAGTAGTCGTAAAATTGTTTATAATCCTTGTCAACAACTAAGCTGAAAGTACCTGACTGACCAATTTTTGAAAACATCTTTGTCAAATCTGTTGCGATTATAATCCGCAATTCATTTATCTTGAAATTCATTTTTGATTTATTAAACAGTTAAAGTACCAAAAAGTCAACAAGTTTATTACTTTATTTTAACCGATATTTTGGCCAGAAAGGACACTGAGTCATCAACCTTAATAACTTACTGTCTTTAATTAGATAGGAACAGTTTGTTGTTGAAAGCGATAAAAACAAATGTCTTTTTCAACTTTATAGGTTATCGTGAAATAACATGTCTCTTGTGTCTCGGCACAGTACTTATGCAAAATTATCGCCAGTCTGCTACATCCCTTGCAAATGTTTAAGATATAAAGACACAGGTTACCTTTCAGAACTAAGAAATGTTTCTAGTTCTCTCAGGAGTAGTTTATCGATTACATCTGCCTCTTCATCGGTCTTGGAACTCTTCTCACTTCCGGTATAAGGCTTGGCATTTCTGGTGCCACTTTCATTTGGAATATGTTTTTTACTGACGTCACCAATGTCGTTCTTATCGAACATTGCTGAAATCGCCTTCAAGAGCGCGTCGTTGTCGTCTGTAACAAATGTACAACGTAACAGATGTTTGATATATGCGGCTGTGATTGTGAAATGTGATAAAAATATCAAAAAGTTGTCAGGATTGCAAAATCATATAATACCAATTTTATTATTATTAAATGAATAGTAATTGGCTGTCAAATTAAAAAAAGTCCTGTCATCCTGTATCATTAAGTAAAAGTCGACTGAACTTTTCTTGAACATCTCTAGTTTATCTTTAAAGGAATATAATTCTAAAACTGTAATATGCAATCATGAAACCTCCAATACTAACATCAGTAACATGCTTGAGTTACTCTTTGTGATTTATGTACAGATATGATTAACATTATCACAAAACCGAGAATATTTACGCACCACACACGCATGAACGCACGCAAAATATCATTTCGAAGTTTCTACAAAATATGCAGAAGAAAATATTGTCACAGTGATAAAAATATATTCAAATCATTTTGTTCGAAACCAGACAAAATAATGGCACCATTTAATTAAAACTCTGCATTATTGTACACCATACTTCTTATTTTTATAACTGAATAATACTGACCATAGCTCTGACCAGCAGAAGATTCCACATTATAAATCCAGCTTATAAACAGCAAACAAAACAACCACGTGAAACTTCTCATGTTTAAATATGCACTGCGACTTTGGTCCAAAAATTGGCCTTATTTATTTGAAAACGCTTGAAGAGATCAGCTATTTTGAAAATGACTAAAAAAAGTTTACTTCGATTGCAGGTTTTATCAGCTTTTTACGGTTCATAAATTTTGGATACGGATTGTAAATAGCTGAAAAGAAAATCAGTGTTTTTCTTTTTCTTTCTGATCACTTCCGCTTCGCCACCTATTCATGAGGTAAAATGGAAAACGTATCTAGGATGTGTGAGCAGTTTAAGATCTTGGATGGATAAGCACTTAAATATTTATCATGAATGAGCACTTACATTCATGCATGGATGAATGAGCACATGTACATCTACGTTTGGCGAGCCCTTATATATATAGGATGGATGAGCACATGTACATCTACAATGGGTGAACCCTTATTCATCTAGGATGGATAAGCAGATATACATCTACGATTGGTGAGCCCTTAAATATTTAGGATGGATGAGCACATGTATAAATACGATGAGTGAACCCCTATATCTTTAGGATAGATGAACACATGTACATCTACGTTAGGTGAGCCCTTAAATATCTAGGATGGATGAGCACATATACATTTATGATGGGTGAGCCCTTATATATTTAGGATGGATGAGCACTTGAACATCTTCGATAGTTGAACCCTTATATATCTGGGATGGATGAGCGCATGTACATCTATGATTAATTAGCACTTATATATCTAGAATTGATATGCACTTATACATCTAGGATTGGTAAGAACTTATACATCTAGAATTGATAAGGACTTATACAGCTGGAATTGGTAAGCACTTATACATATAGAATTGGTAGACACTTATACATTTAGGACGGGAAGCACTTATACATCAAAGAGGGGTAAGCCATAATATAGTATACATATCTAGGACGGGTAAGTATTTTTTATGTAGGATGTGTTTGTATATACTTATCTAGGATTGGTTAATACTTTTCCATATAGGACGGGTAGCGATTTATATATCTATGATGGGTAGACACTAACATATCTAGGATGGGTATGCACCTACATATCTAAGATGGGTGAGCATTTTGTATGTAGGATGGATAGGCATTTATACATCTAGGATGGTATGCACTTACAATTCTTTGATGGGTAAGCACGTTTTCATGTAGAATTAGTAAGCATCTATACATTTAGCATGATAAGCCATTACATATCTAGGAAAGATAAGCACTTATACATCTAGGATGATTAGACACTTACATATCTAGGATAAGTGAGCACTTATACATCCATGATAACTAGACACCTACATATCTAGGATAGGTAGGCACTTATATACAGGATGACTAGACACTTACATATCTAGGATAGGTGAGCACTTACACATCCAGGATGACTAGACACCTACATATCTAGGATAGGTAGGCACTTATACATCCAGGATGACTAGACACTTACCTATCTAGGATAGGTAGGCACTTATACATTCAGGATGACTAGACACCTACATATCTAGGATAGGTAGGCACTTATACATCCAGGATAACTAGACACTTACATATCTAGGATAGGTAGGCACTTATACATCCAGGATGACTAGACACTTACATATCTAGGATAGGTGGGCACTTATACATCCAGGATAACTAGACACTTACATATCTAGGATAGGTGAGCACTTATACATCCAGGATGACTAGACACCTATATATCTAGGATAGGTAGGCACTTATACATCCAGGATGACTAGACACCTACATATCTAGGATAGGTAGGCACTTATACATCCAGGATGACTAGACACCTACATATCTAGGATAGGTGAGCACTTATACATCCAGGATGACTAGACACCTACATATCTAGGATAGGTGAGCACTTATACATCCAGGATGACTAGACACATCCAGGATGACTAGACACTTACATATCTAGGATAGGTGAGCACTTATACATCCAGGATAACTCGACACTTACATATCTAGGATAGGTGGGCACTTATACATCCAGGATGACTAGACACCTACATATCTAGGATAGGTGAGCACTTATACATCCAGGATAACTAGACACTTACATATCTAGGATAGGTGAGCACTTATACATCCAGGATGACTCGACACTTACATATCTAGGATAGGTGGAAACTTATACATCCAGGATGACTCGACACTAACATATCTAGGATAGGTGGGCACTTATACATCCAGGATGACTAGACACTTACATATCTAGGATAGGTGGGCACTTATACATCCAGGATGACTAGACACTTACATATCTAGGATAGGTGAGCACTTATACATCCAGGATGACTCGACACTTACATATCTAGGATAGGTGGGCACTTATACATCCAGGATGACTCGACACTTACATATCTAGGATAGGTGGGCACTTATACATCCAGGATGACTAGACACCTACATATCTAGGATAGGTGGGCACTTATACATCCAGGATGACTAGACACCTAGATATCTAGGATAGGTGGGCACTTATACATCCAGGACGACTAGACACTTACATATCTAGGATAGGTGAGCACTTATACATCCAGGACGACTAGACACTTACATATCTAGGATAGGTGGGCACTTATACATCCAGGACGACTAGACACCTACATATCTAGGATAGGTGGGCACTTATACATCCAGGATGACTAGACACCTACATATCTAGGATAGGTGGGCACTTATACATCCAGGATGACTAGACACTTACATATCTATAGGATAGGTGGGCACTTATACATCCAGGATGACTAGACACTTACATATCTAGGATAGGTGGGCACTTATACATCCAGGATGACTAGACACCTACATATCTAGGATAGGTGGGCACTTATACATCCAGGATGACTAGACACTTACATATCTATAGGATAGGTGGGCACTTATACATCCAGGATGACTAGACACTTACATATCTAGGATAGGTGAGCACTTATACATCCAGGATGACTAGACACTTACATATCTAGGATAGGTGAGCACTTTTTATGTAGGATGGGTAAGCATTTATACATTTTAGATGAGTTGCCACTTATACATCTAGGATCAGTAAGCACATATTTCTTGGACGGGTAAGCAATTATATATCTAGGATCAATAATCACTCACATTTCTCGGATAGGTAGGCACTTATACATTTTGTTTTGGTGCACACTTTCATACAAAGGTGTGAGTGCATTTGTTTATCTATAATAGGTAAGTACTTGTGTATCTAAGATTGGTGAGCACTAACATTTAACTGTGATTATTGAGTATGTATGTACATGAATATAGAATGGGTGCGCACTTATTCATGTAGGAAGGGTAAGCAATTTGGTAGAACTGGTGGGCATTTATAGTTTCATCTTACCGAAATATTTACAAATATCAATTGAATAGTATCAAAATGATTTTTATAGAAATTTACAGATTATATCATACGGCATAATTATGATAAAAAGTTACGTACGAACTAGGAGAAAATATCTTGAGAGCTTGTAAGGTTACCCGTTTCAATTAGACAAAGTGAATTCAATATAAAAAAAATTATATGACAAACACAAGTGTTTTAAAGAATATTTATAATAAGCAAATGATTATGAGAGTTATAAAACGTCTGTAAAGATTAACAAACACATTTTTATGTCATTTCTGTAAACATAATTTCAGTAAAATATCCTGTTCTAATTCCAATACTGTACTAAAAGAGTTATATACTGTTCTTCGTTCATCGAATATGCATTCTATCGATACTGTACATTCTTTCTGGACTAACAGTTAAAGTAGATATATCTCCAACCAACCCAGACTTTGCATTTTCGTGGCAAGGTAGTTGACGTCATTGTCGCCGATGTTGTTGTTGTTGTTGTTCTTTCTTCACTGGACGGGAGCATTGTCGGCAAGGTCGTTACTATTTCCGGTGTGTTGGTGCCGCGTGCAGAACCATCATCGTCGAGCCATTTTTTCTGCTGTTCGTTGCGTTCTCTAGTAAATAGGTGAAAAATATATAATTCGGAATTGCCAGAAAGTAATGTTTTCAGTTGACAAACATACATAAAATACTACAGATCAGAGTTTCACGACAATAGTATTCTCTAAATAATGTAAGACCGCTGCACCCAATTATTTTATTTTTGTGAAAAATTATCCCTAGCTCCAAAAATAATTCGTTACTGATTGAAACATATTTGACGTAATATTTAAATGTTTGGATTGATCATTTATATATGACTTTAAATACTAAAAGCTGTCATCATTACATTTTTTTAACTTTTGCAAAACTCAGCTCTTGCTTATAAAATGCCCTTGAGCAAATACGTTTTTCTATATATTTTTTAAAGTTCTTAAGCATACAAAGTTTGTTTAAATTCCTGCCACTGGTTTCTGGAAAATAGCTCGGAAATAAAACAGCTCTTTTTTTTTAACAATCGAAGGTATAACATTTGAAAATTCATCCAAACAGAACTTCCCAAAAACGTCGACATCAGCTTTTCTGGTAAAACTTCATACAAAGTTTAGTTAAATTAAAGCCATTGGTTCAAACGAAACCGCACTTTTTTCTACAATCAAAGCGCCAAAACCACGTTAAAATTCATCAGCTCGGAAGATCACGACAATTAACGGGTCTCCTCTTGTCAGTTAAGCTTCAAAAAAAGTTTAAATTGTACCAAATTGTTCATGAGAAAGAGGCCGAAAATGAAATTGCGGACGCTATATGACTGCATTCGTTTGGGTGTATGAAGAATGTCAAAGTGGGCAACGTGTGAACTTCTAGTATACTAAATTCCTTGGCGGGCGTCACGAATTTTTATCTACGTGATAATCATACAAAAGAGACGTGTCAATGACCAGTTCTCGGAGAGAAGTACAGCGGTTGCTAAATCAAATTTCAACAAGGACGTCGACCGTAGCATATATTTCTAGCCCTAGAGAACGACTGACACAGAAATATTTTATATATTTTATATATACTTTTTCAAATGAAGAAAGGTTTCGAGTTCCCTTGCGAGTATTTTTTCTTCTTTTCCTAGTTCTGTCACGTCTTCCCTTTCTTCGGTTCTTTGATAGCTACGCTGAGCAGTTCTGATTTTATCCTCGGTGAATTTATTTCCGTTCTGTTTATCAAGGACAACAAATGTACGTCTGCTTTTTACTTAGAATGTTTCTGACATCATCTACGTCACTTTTATCTAACAATGCTGAATTACCTTCAACAACGCGTCGTTTTCTGTAATAGAGTTCAAGAAAAAGGTACAATTCACTTGATTGGTGATAATTTGACGCCAACACTTATCAAGACCTCATTTTGGTTACAGAATTATGCAGTTACAATACTGACAAACTGTTAACTATGGAAAGATAGAGCTGAATTCGTTTAATGCATTAACCTTTAACTTATTAAGCAACTTACCATGATGCTGTCCACCAGTTGCTTCCAAGTTATATAACCAGACAAAGAGCAACAGATATGATAATATTGTACAACTTGCCATCTTGCAGAGAAATATGGTATGACTATTGTCATTAAAGCTAGTCTTATTTATACTATAACTACTGAAAAGTCAATGCTAAAGCTTATCAATTTGTTCCAAATCATTTCATCAATATTTTGTGTCTGTTTGTAGCACCTGAGCTGGGTCGTATCATTCATGGCACCAACAAGTTTTATTTTCGACAAAACTTTCAGTCATATGGAATGTATTTCACGCAAAATATTTAATATAGAACTTTCTTAATACGTTTAATACATATTCCTATCAAATGATGTGTTTGAATTAAAGGCCAAGTATTTGCTGTTGCAGAAAAGAGCCTAAACTTACAGTACATCAAATTAAGAAAGAAGTTATCTTATTGTCTGCCCCGCGTCTTATGGTTTTCACAAAACGAGCTATAAATTGCATGACACACACACAGAAAATCATTACACAATTATATTTTAGTTGGTTTTTTAATTTTTTTTGGCTACAAAACAGTGAGATATGTACGAATTATGTCGCATGCAGATATTGAAGCGACCTCTAACACGGACGGTGGTGAAGAAGCAACGGTTACCGCACAAACCCTTCCTATATTTCGGGTTTTGTATCTCAATTTCACAAGCTGGTTCTAAATGCCACAGTCCTTTAAGAATAAGTTCGTGACCGGGTCACCACAGACTGACATATAACAAGTTTAATTAAACTACTATGGCTTATTTACAAACAACGACTTTGACATTGAAGTAATTGAAATATACCGTGAAACGTTGCAAAGGTTATATATTTAACTGATTGTTAGAACGAACACTTATTTTCCAATTTCCTAAAATCGTCAATAACTAAGGAAACCATGAGAATTATCATAGATTTGTAAGGTCTGATTTACACTTTGCAAAATTACTATTGTACTGAAAATATCAGTGCATAGGCACAGTACATGATAACAGTACATGATAACAGTACATGATAACAGTACATGATAACAGTACAGCACTTTACAAAACAATCAAATAATTGTTTGTAAAATAGGGGGCTTGGGTGTATACACTGTATACAACTTACTTAGGCGAGGAAAATACAAATTCAGCCATGACAACATCGCCTCCGGATGAAAATATGTCACCATGAAATGTCTTCACATTTGCTTTTAATATGCAATTTTTTGAACTACACTCGTATATAAACAAAATGATCATTGAATATTCAGTGAGGCAAAACACTAGCTGTTTATTTAAACTATATAGGCAAATAGTCACTGATGAAGGAGTCACTACGGTAATGAGGTTAATAAAACGGCTACTCCTAGTATCTGATAAGAGCTCGTAAAAGATATAGACCATTTAAAATGTGAAAAGAAATGTGATGTATCTAATCTTGTAATACCCGGTGCGACACCATAGCCATGTCACTAACCACCGAAAGGTCCTGTATAATATACAAATACGTCATACCAGTTACCAACTACTTGAGAATGTTATTTTTACCATTGTTCATCCCAATTTTATAATACCCGATAGGGAGAGATATCGACGTCACTTATAAATTATAGCAATTATGCGTTCACTTCATACACTGGATGTGAAATTATAAAAAAAGTTAGTTTTACGAGCAGAAAATGGGCGAAGGAGTATTTGAACTGTTTGATACCATCTATCATACCTTTGTAAAGTATTCAACCGTTTTACACATATCATAATCTCGTGAAAGTCCATTTAAACCTGACAGAAATAGGGGACGTAATAGGTGTCAAACTTTTTGACTGTGCAAAAAAAACTTATTCAATAAATATTCAATGAAACTTGTTTGATTTTGTATCACAAAGGCCCTACTGTACATTTACGATTCTGAAAATGGCTCAATGAGAGAATTTCTCTTCACGCTTACAAAAACACACTCTAAAAGTAACCCATTTAATACTGCAATATGTATTGTATTTGCTAACTCTATATTAAATAAAAAATAATTGATAATGTAAAGAAGAATACATATTAAAAGACATTTTAGGCACATAGAAAGTAAGTAAGTTCGAAAACTGAGCAGTAACAATTCTCTATATAAAGTCTGGTATTCATGGATTCAGTTTACGTGGTGTTTCGAATATTAAGCTGACGTCTTGTCATCTTGGCATGTTTCGTTCAACAACATTCAGTTTTAAATGATTTTGAAGAAAATGTTGTCAGTGTTAAAGCATGCCTCTTTAAAAGCCAGGCCACAGCTAAAAACTTATCTGCCAGACCTTTATTTGGCCCAACTTGTGGCCATCAATCATATGCATTAGTTTAGACGCAGTACTTGAGGCAAATATTCTCTCTAACCCTAACCCTTAAACAATAACAGAATTCAAATATCTATAAAGCTCTTTGAACATTTTCTATGTAGACATTGCGAAAGGTCTTGCACCAGATTCAGAATTACTGACATCTTCAATGCAATCTTGAATCAAACTAAAGCAACAATATTTGTCAAGAGTAGACACTGACAAACAACAACAACAACATTAACACCAAAGACAGTTAAACACTGTCTTCACTGAGTTAAAATCATTGGCCTTTAGTGTTTGAAAGAAGACAAACGCTAATAAGTTGAACCATTCTTATGATCAAATAGAAGTGATAACATTAAATCAACGTTTTATTCTGTTATTTTGAGTCAAAATGTGTGAAAATCGTCATTCACTTTCTACCTAAGGAATAAATTTTTATGCCATTCTTTTAATAGAGGTTAAGTAGAATTGGGGTTTTGAAGGAGGTACAAATTAAACGTTACTTTATTAGGGAAGCTAGTAATTTCGATATCTATTCGGAAAGGGGAGGGCCGGGGGCGAGAGAATCCACGACTCCTGCATGAATTTGTCACATTTAGACTCTTAAGTATTTATAGGTGAAAGTTTTAAAGTTCAGGTGAAGTTCAATAGACATGATCGTCACATAACACATACGAACGTCCAGACAATAGCAATATTTATGCCCCATATGACCGATAAGAGTGGAGGCATGATGGTATGCACTGTTGTATGAACGGATGAAAGAACCTACAAACAGGTGTAATGATTTCAATACTTTCCGTCAGATTACTTTCAATCTGCTGCCGAAGAGTGATAGATATACCGCGGGGTCCGTTTTATAAAATGAATAATAAATAAACAACAACGTTTACCTTTGACTGCACAGCTTCTGTTTCAACTTAAAAGAAAGTAAACATGTTTATGATGCCATCTTGAAATGACCACAGATGGAGACTTGTCATACAAGTTCTTAATATTTCTACCGTTAAATCGGGCAGTTGTCCGTGCATGGCCAGTAAACAGTCATAACAAAGTGTCCTGCGTTCTTTATTATTAGAAAAAATATCGAGACAGTAATTATGAGAATCAGTCTATTTGTAGTCACATGATGTTATTAACCAAATGTTGTTATCAACCAAAGCTATGACACAGTAACCGTAAAGCCACTTAATCCAACACTGTACAAAATATCATTTGCATAGTCACCTCAAAATTAATTTCCTTTGAGTGATTAGAATTCGAATCTTCGGCCCTATTGTTTGTATGAAAAAACATGCATCCATTGTAACATTTCAACTTTAATATTTGATGTATTTCACTCCAGCATATTTTCAAAGAACTCGCGAGTTCGAGATTTTATTTCAATATTTCATGATTTCAACAAAAAGTTTCAAGCTTTCATCCTAAAATGTCACGATTTCAACATCAAAATTTCATGATTCTAAGGGCCAAATCGCAAAATTATTAAATAAAAAGTGAAATCACATTATCTTGAAATAGCGAAATTATAGCATAACATCCTGAATCGCGAAATTAAGAACCATAAAAAAAATCTTGAAATTATGAAATCACGAAGTCTTGAAATAACGTGGGTGGAATCATGTAATTTTGTAGTAAAATTCGAGAAATTTTGTTATTGAAATATCACCACGGGTCTTTCGTATTTCTCCTTTAGGATATGTTATCCAGATGTCTAGCAGATTGTCACAAACAAACGAGACTTTGGTCAAAGGGAGACAACTTTCACGTGCCGGTCGTATAATGATCCCAGGGTTACCACAAGACAAGCTGTTTTCATCATTGTTTACAAACATGTATATGTATAACATGTATAACATATTTATCTCCGAGCGCTTTAGTGCGACAATCCAAATGTGAAAGTTTCAACAACGAAAAAATAGAACATTTGGCCGAAAATTTCTACGAGATAGTTATCTAGTATGTAGATGCGAGTCAATACTACAATGTAAAGACCATGCCTTTAATTATTAAGCGAACGATTAAGTCAACTCGCTTCCTCAAGCTTCGAGACACCAGAATGAATGCATGCAATCAGTTTTCTATCAGAATCGGTCATTTACTAACTGGCAATCATACATTAATCTGCTTTAAGTCACTCTGGCAGGGATTCAAACTTGACAGACAATCCAAGCTTGATTCATAAGCAACATACACATGTGCATAGACTCAACTTGAAATTACGAAGGTCCTCGTGGCCTTAAAGCGCTCACTTGAGTACAATTGCTAAGAAAGACAAGTGTCACATAATGTATCAGTAAAAATAAAAAAAAGAACCAAAGAGCATTTTTTGAACAACTGTGGTAAAGGTCCACTAGGCAATGCTTCAAACAAATTTTAGAAGTCTCAGCCTTATGGTTTTTGACACGAATTGTATAAAAACTTTGTCAAATTTCATGTCCATGAATTTCTTTTTAAAGATTTCACTCTACATATCTATTTAAAAACCTGACCCATTGAGGTAATCTGAGAAAACCGTATACAGTGACACTAGATAATACAACATACTACAAATAAAATTTCAGAAGTTTCAGTGTTGCAGTTTCTGTCAAGGGGATTTTTAAAGAAGTTGTTAATTAGTTTAACTTGAGGTTGAACCAAAAATGTTCCAATAGCTGAACAATCTTGGTAGAGGTCTAATAGAAATAGACAATGCTTTGAGCAAAATTTAATACTAGTAACTCTGTGGCTTTTAGTTTCATAAAAAAAGAACTTAACAAGATTTTTCTCTCTGTGTTTATTTTAAAGTCAAGTTTGTTAAAATTATGACACTTTGGGTCACAACACAGTACCAACTAGATAATGCTTCACACCAAATTTCAGAAGTCTCAGCCTTGCTGTTTTTGATAAGATGATCTTTAAAGACTTTATCCATAAAAGTCTATGTAAAACAGCTGACCCTCTGGACAGAGGCAAAAGATGGCCCATGGGGCAAAGTATGAACAATCTTGGTAAAGGAACACTGGACAATATTTGATGCATACTTTCAGAACTCATGGCCTTGTGGTTTCATACAAGAAGAATTTTTTATGAAAATAAGAAGAAAATTAGTAATTAACTGTATTCAAATTTGGACAAATCAAGGGCCACATGTCTGCTAAAAAATCATCCAACCAGTATAAGCCAATAATATGGTTAATTACACTTGCTAATGATCATTGCTATTAGTTCCGTCAAAATCTAACCAGCAGTTAAAGAGATATGCCCAAATGAATTTACATTTGGACGAACCAAGGACAGTAACCTCGCCAAAAATCAGCAAAAAAACAAAACATGAGCACCGCAGAGCAGTACCAACACTTGTCTATTTTATTTATCGGAAATGAGCTTGTTATTACCTACTCATAAAACAAGGGAGAAATTGGTCCCAAAGCGCTCATCTGAGGACAGACTGTTATTTGTAAGAAAGCGGAGAAAGCTAGTGTTTATTACAAGAATTTGGACAATGATGGTCACTAGACCAAACTTTATGCAAAATATATTTTAAATTTTTTACTACGTACATGGTCCAAATTTCAAAGCTGTACATCTAACAACAAAAAAGTAAGTCACTAGGTCAAAATCTAGGCCAGCTCATATCAAAGTTTAATTCTACATCTGAAAATGTGCAAATGGTACAAAATTCATAGCTGTTCATCAAAAAAGAAGAAAGTAGGTCACTAGGTCAAAATCTAGGCCAGCTCATATTGTAGTTCAATTCTACATCTGAAACTGTGCAAACGGTCCAAATGTCATAGCTGTTCATCAAATAACAACAAAGAGGGCCATTGGCCCCAAAGCGTTCACCTGAGGACAGACTGTCATTTGTGTGAAAACGGACAAGGCTAGTGTTTATTACATGAATTTGAACAATTTTTACTATATATATATGGTCCAAATTTCAAACCTGTACATCAAACAACAAAAAAGGAGGTCACTAGGTCAAAATGTCATCTAATGTCAGAGTTCAATTTCGACACCTGAAACTGTGCACATGGTTTAAATTTCATAGCTGTAGATAAAAAAGCAAGAAAGTAGGTCTCTACGTGAGAATCTAGGTCATCTAACATCAAAGTTCAATGCTATACCTGAAACTGTGCACATGGTCCAATTTTCATAACTGTATATCAAATTACAAAAAAGTAGGTCACTAAGTCCCCTAGGTCAGGGCCAAATGTGACCCTAAGCTTTAATTTAAACAATCTGGATATAGTTCCACTAGACAATGTCTCATGTTAAATATCTAAGCTCTAGCTTTCTCAGTTTCAGAGATCATTTTTATATGTATATAAAGAAAACCCATGACCCCAAGGGCAGGGCCAATTTTGACCCTAGGGCAATAATTTGAACAATGTTTGTAGAGGTCCACAGTGTTTCATGCCAAATATCTAAGCTCTAGCCTTTGAAGCACAAATAGAATATCTATGACCCCCGGGCAGGCCCAATTTTAACCCCAGGGATATAATTTGAACAAACTTGGAACAGGTTCACTAGACAATATTTCATGCCAAATATCTAAACTTTAGACTTTGTCATTTCAAAGGAGAAGATTTTTAAGTTTTTACTATATACATATAAGGAAAGCCTATGACCCCTGGGGCGGAATCAATTTTAAGGCTAGGGGCATAATTTGAACACCTTTGGTAGAGGACCTGCAGATGATATCATATACCAAATATCAAATCTCTAGCCTTTGTCATTTCAGAGGAGAAGATTTTTTAACTTTTTACTATATACATATAAGGAAAACCTGGGGCCAATTTTGGCACTAGCGGAATAATTTGAACAACTTTGGAATAGGACCTATAGATGATGTCATATACCAAATACCAATGCTCTGGACATTGTACTTTCTGACGAGAAGATTTTTTAATTTTCATTTTTGAAACTTCTTTTTTGGCTCTGTGACCTATTTCAGAGGAGAAGATTTTTTAAATATTTACTATATACATATAAGGAAAACCTATGACCCCCTGAGGCAAGGGTCAATTTTAAGGCTAGGGGCATAATTTGAACAACTTTGGTAGAGGACCTATAGATGATATCATATACCAAATATCAAATCTCTAGCCTTTGTCATTTCAGAGGAGAAGATTTTTTAAGTTTTAACTATATACATATAAGGAAAACCTGACCCCCATGGGGCGGGGCCAATTTTGGCACTAGGGGCATAATTTGAACAACTCTGATAAAGGACCTATAGATGATATCATATACCAAATATCAAATCTCTAGCCTTTGTCATTTCAGAGGAGAAGATTTTAAAATTTTTAACTATATATATATATATATATATTGGCTAGGGGAATAATTTGAACAACTCTGGTAGAGGATCTATAGATGAAATTATATACCAAATATCAAATCCCTAGCCTTTCTCATTTCAGAGAAGAAGATTTTTAAATTTTTTACTATATACATAAAAGGAAAACCGGCCCCCCTGGGGCGGGGCCAATTTTGGCACTAGGGGCATAATTTGAACAACTTTGGTAGAGGACCTGTGGATGATATCATATACCAAATATCAAATCTCTAGCCTATGTCATTTCAGAAAAGAAGATTTTTTAAATATTTACTATATACATATAAAGAAAAACCTATGACCCCCCTGGGGCGGGGCCAATTTTGGCATTAGGGGCATAATTTGAACAACTTTGGTAGAGGACCTATAGATGATGTCATATACCAAATACGAATGCTCTAGCCTTTGTCATTTCAGAGAAGATTTTTTAAAAGTTTTTACTATATACATATTAGGAAAAACTATGACCCCTAGGGTGGGGCAAATTTTGACACTAGGGCCATAATTTGAACACCTTTGGTAGAGCACCTATAGATGTTGTCATATACCAAATATCAAAGCTCTGGACCTTGTACTTTCTGACGAGAAGATTTTTTAATTTGCATTTTTGAAACTTCTTTTTTGGCTCCGTGACCTACTTATGTAACAGACCGGAACCATTTGAACAACTTTGAAAGGGGACCACCCAAGGATCATTCCTGTGTAGTTTGGTTAATGTGCAGTCAGTGGTTTCAGAAGAGATGTATTTAAGAAATTGTTGACGACGGACGATGCACGAGCTCACCCCGAGTACGTTGTGAGCTAAAAAGGGAAAATAACAAATTAAAACAAATTAAAGGGGAGAGATGGGTGGTGGGGTAGAGGTCCAAAGGGTTGGGGGGGAACAGGGTTTCATGTAGGGATGTGGAAGTACCTGCCAATTTTTAAGAAATGAAAAAACATAATGGTGGGGGTAGGGGAGGGGGAGTACTTTACACATAAAAAAGCAATAAAATAATGAAAAAAGGTGGGGGGGGGGGGGGTTGGAAAGGGGAGGGGGAAAGAACTCATCCTGTGTGAGTAAATAGTTAAGTTCTAGCATTTGGGCTTTGCCATTAATTTTTTTTCCTATATAAGTCTATGCATAACTGACTAACCTTGGTTGGGGCTTATTTTGACCACAAAGGGACACAATATGTAATATAATCTCTTAGTAGATGCCTAATGACAATGCTCTGTGTCAAGCAGTTTTAGAGACGATTTTTAAAGCTTTTCTAATGTAACTATATATACAAGCCCCAGGAAGGGACCAATATTAACTCTGGAGTCATGATTTGAACCATCTTGGTAGAGGTCCTCTTGACAATGCTACACACCGAATACCTAAACTCTAAGCCTTATGGTTTAGGAGTAATCAGCTACACCCTGAGGAAGAATTGTTGACCACAATAGTTTCAACTTTTTTCTTTGTTAACAGATGAGCTTAATATGAATAACTATTCTCGCTTACACTTATTCCTGTAAACTGTCCTCAAAATTCAATCAGTGGTTACGGAGATATGCCCAAATGTAATCAAACTGAAATAAATCGATGGCCATAAATGCACAAAAAATTACCCGACCGGAACATGTTAATTATACCTGTAACTACACTTGCTAACAATCACTCCTGTGAAGTTTAAAAAAAAATTAATTAACCAAGTAATTATGGAGATATGCCCATATGTGTCCAAATTTGAACAAATCAAGGCCCATAACTTCGCTGAAAATCATTGAACCAGAAAATGCTAAATATATGCTCTTCTACACTTGGTACCAATATATCATAGCAAGTTCCACTGAAATCCATCCAGCAGTTTTGGAGAAGAAGCACAGTCAAACTTTGTAATATACAGACGGAAAGTACAAAAACGTCTCCCATCCCACTATGTTAGGTTAGACATAAATGTGTAACCCCTTCGGTGGGGCCAATAGTGACACAATTTGAACAAATTTGATTGAGGTCTGCAATGTTATGCATGTTGTGCTCATAATTATGAGCTAAACAAGAGGGCCATGATGGCCCTAGATCGCTCACCTGAGTATGACTCCTTTTAACAAAATTGTTATGGATCTGATTAATTGACCCCAGATGACCCAAATTCAAACATGACCTAGAAATTACCGAAACAACTTTTCTGACAAATTCCAGGTTATTTGGACTGAAAATAAATAATACCTCTAGAGATTTAACAAGTTTTTATTCCATATTTGTGCTCTATGACCTATATTTTGACCCCAGATAACCATATTTGAACTTGAGCTAGAAATTATCGAAACAACCTTTCTGACAAATATCCAGGATATTTGGAATTAAAATGTAACCTCTATAGTGTTAACATGGTTTTCCATATTTGGGCTCTGTGACCTAGATTTTGAATATTCGAAGTTAAGCTAGAAATTATCGAAACGACTTTTCTGACTAATATCCAGGACATTTGGACTGAAAATGTATCCTCTAGAGTGTTTACAAAGATTTTCAATATTTGGGCTCTGTGACCTTTATTTTGACTCCAGATGACCCATATTCAAATCAGAGCGAGAAACCATCAAACAACCTTTCTGACAAATTTCCAGTTATTTGGACTGAAAATGTTACCTCTGGCGTGTTAACAGGTTTTTTTCCAAATTTGTGCTCTGTGACCTAGTTCTTGAACCCAGATAATCCACATTCAAACTTGACCTAGAAATCATTGAAACAACCTTTCTAGCAAATGTCCGGGATATTAGGACTGAAAATGTTTTCTCTAGAGTGTTTAAAATGTTTATCCATATTTGGGTCCTGTGACCTAGTTTTTGACCCAAGATGACCCATATAAGAACTTGAGCTAGAAACCATCGAAACAATCTATCTGACAAATTTCCAGGTTTTTTGAGCCGACAATGTTACATGTAGAGTGTTAAAAAGGTTTTTCCATATTTGGGTTCTGTGACCTAGTTCTAGCTAGAAATCATTGAAACAACTTTTCTGACAAATTTTCAGGATATTTGGACTATAAGTGTAACCTCTGCGTGTTAACAAGGTTTTTACATATTTGGGCTCTGTGACCTAGTTTTTGACCCCAGATAACCCATATTCAAAAAGTGCTATATGTCATGACCCTAGGGCAATAATTTGAACAATGTTTGTAGAGGTCCACAATGTTTCATGCCAAATATCTAAGCTCTAGCCTTTGAAGCTTCAGAGGATAATTTTCTTATGTTTTTACTATATGCACAAATAGAATATCTATGACCCCCGGGCAGGCCCAATTTTAACCCCAGGGATATAATTTGAACAAACTTGGAACAGGTTCACTAGACAATATTTCATGCCAAATATCTAAACTTTAGACTTTGTCATTTCAAAGGAGAAGATTTTTAAGTTTTTACTATATACATATAAGGAAAGCCTATGACCACTGGGGCGGAATCAATTTTAAGGCTAGGGGCATAATTTGAACACCTTTGGTAGAGGACCTGTAGATGATATCATATACCAAATATCAAATCTCTAGCCTTTGTCATTTCAGAGGAGAAGATTTTTTAACTTTTTACTATATACATATAAGGAAAACCTGGGGCCAATTTTGGCACTAGCGGAATAATTTGAACAACTTTGGAAAAGGACCTATAGATGATGTCATATACCAAATACCAATGCTCTGGACATTGTACTTTCTGACGAGAAGATTTTTTAATTTTCATTTTTGAAACTTCTTTTTTGGCTCTGTGACCTATTTCAGAGGAGAAGATTTTTTAAATATTTACTATATACATATAAGGAAAACCTATGACCCCCTGAGGCAAGGGTCAATTTTAAGGCTAGGGGCATAATTTGAACTCTGATAAAGGACCTATAGATGTTATCATATACCAAATATCAAATCTCTAGCCTTTGTCATTTCAGAGGAGAAGATTTTAAAAATTTTAACTATATATATATATATATATATATATATATATATATATATATATATATATATAAGGAAAACCTATCACCCCCTGGGGCGGGGCCCATTTTGGCTAGGGGCATAATTTGAACAACTCTGGTAGAGGATCTATAGATGAAATCATATACCAAATATCAAATCTCTAGCCTTTCTCATTTCAGAGAAGAGGATTTTTAAATTTTTTACTATATACATAAAAGGAAAACCGGCCCCCCTGGGGCGGGGCCAATTTTGGCACTAGGGGCATAATTTGAACAACTTTGGTAGAGGACCTGTGGATGATATCATATACCAAATATCAAATCTCTAGCCTATGTCATTTCAGAAAAGAAGATTTTTTAAATATTTACTATATACATATAAAGAAAAACCTATGACCCCCCTGGGGCGGGGCCAATTTTGGCATTAGGGGCATAATTTGAACAACTTTGGTAGAGGACCTATAGATGATGTCATATACCAAATACGAATGCTCTAGCCTTTGTCATTTCAGAGAAGATTTTTTAAAAGTTTTTACTATATACATATAAGGAAAAACTATGACCCCTAGGGTGGGGCAAATTTTGACACTAGGGCCATAATTTGAACACCTTTGGTAGAGCACCTATAGATGTTGTCATATACCAAATATCAAAGCTCTGGACCTTGTACTTTCTGACGAGAAGATTTTTTAATTTGCATTTTTGAAACTTCTTTTTTGGCTCCGTGACCTACTTATGTAACAGACCGGAACCATTTGAACAACTTTGAAAGGGGACCACCCAAGGATCATTCCTGTGTAGTTTGGTTAATGTGCAGTCAGTGGTTTCAGAAGAGATGTATTTAAGAAATTGTTGACGACGGACGATGCACGAGCTCACCCCGAGTACGTTGTGAGCTAAAAAGGGAAAATAACAAATTAAAACAAATTAAAGGGGAGAGATGGGTGGTGGGGTAGAGGTCCAAAGGGTTGGGGGGGAACAGGGTTCCATGTAGGGATGTGGAAGTACCTGCCAATTTTTAAGAAATGAAAAAACATAATGGTGGGGGTAGGGGAGGGGGAGTACTTTACACATAAAAAAGCAATAAAATAATGAAAAAAGGTGGGGGGGGGTTGGAAAGGGGAGGGGGAAAGAACTCATCCTGTGTGAGTAAATAGTTAAGTTCTAGCATTTGGGCTTTGCCATTAATTTTTTTTCCTATATAAGTCTATGCATAACTGACTAACCTTGGTTGGGGCTTATTTTGACCACAAAGGGACACAATATGTAATATAACTCATAGTACATGCCTAATGACAATGCTCTGTGTCAAGCAGTTTTAGAGACGATTTTTAAAGCTTTTCTAATGTAACTATATATACAAGCCCCAGGAAGGGACCAATATTAACTCTGGAGTCATGATTTGAACCATCTTGGTAGAGGTCCTCTTGACAATGCTACACACCGAATACCTAAACTCTAAGCCTTATGGTTTAGGAGTAATCAGCTACACCCTGAGGAAGAATTGTTGACCACAATAGTTTCAACTTTTTTCTTTGTTAACAGATGAGCTTAATATGAATAACTATTCTCGCTTACACTTATTCCTGTAAACTGTCCTCAAAATTCAATCAGTGGTTACGGAGATATGCCCAAATGTAATCAAACTGAAATAAATCGATGGCCATAAATGCACAAAAAATTACCCGACCGGAACATGTTAATTATACCTGTAACTACACTTGCTAACAATCACTCCTGTGAAGTTTAAAAAAAAATTAATTAACCAAGTAATTATGGAGATATGCCCATATGTGTCCAAATTTGAACAAATCAAGGCCCATAACTTCGCTGAAAATCATTGAACCAGAAAATGCTAAATATATGCTCTTCTACACTTGGTACCAATATATCATAGCAAGTTCCACTGAAATCCATCCAGCAGTTTTGGAGAAGAAGCACAGTCAAACTTTGTAATATACAGACGGAAAGTACAAAAACGTCTCCCATCCCACTATGTTAGGTTAGACATAAATGTGTAACCCCTTCGGTGGGGCCAATAGTGACACAATTTGAACAAATTTGATTGAGGTCTGCAATGTTATGCATGTTGTGCTCATAATTATGAGCTAAACAAGAGGGCCATGATGGCCCTAGATCGCTCACCTGAGTATGACTCCTTTTAACAAAATTGTTATGGATCTGATTAATTGACCCCAGATGACCCAAATTCAAACATGACCTAGAAATTACCGAAACAACTTTTCTGACAAATTCCAGGTTATTTGGACTGAAAATAAATAATACCTCTAGAGATTTAACAAGTTTTTATTCCATATTTGTGCTCTATGACCTATATTTTGACCCCAGATAACCATATTTGAACTTGAGCTAGAAATTATCGAAACAACCTTTCTGACAAATATCCAGGATATTTGGAATTAAAATGTAACCTCTATAGTGTTAACATGGTTTTCCATATTTGGGCTCTGTGACCTAGATTTTGAATATTCGAAGTTAAGCTAGAAATTATCGAAACAACTTTTCTGACTAATATCCAGGACATTTGGACTGAAAATGTATCCTCTAGAGTGTTTACAAAGATTTTCAATATTTGGGCTCTGTGACCTTTATTTTGACTCCAGATGACCCATATTCAAATCAGAGCGAGAAACCATCAAACAACCTTTCTGACAAATTTCCAGTTATTTGGACTGAAAATGTTACCTCTGGCGTGTTAACAGGTTTTTTTCCAAATTTGTGCTCTGTGACCTAGTTCTTGAACCCAGATAATCCACATTCAAACTTGACCTAGAAATCATTGAAACAACCTTTCTAGCAAATGTCCGGGATATTAGGACTGAAAATGTTTTCTCTAGAGTGTTTAAAATGTTTATCCATATTTGGGTCCTGTGACCTAGTTTTTGACCCAAGATGACCCATATAAGAACTTGAGCTAGAAACCATCGAAACAATCTATCTGACAAATTTCCAGGTTTTTTGAGCCGACAATGTTACATGTAGAGCGTTAAAAAGGTTTTTCCATATTTGGGTTCTGTGACCTAGTTCTAGCTAGAAATCATTGAAACAACTTTTCTGACAAATTTTCAGGATATTTGGACTATAAGTGTAACCTCTGCGTGTTAACAAGGTTTTTACATATTTGGGCTCTGTGACCTAGTTTTTGACCCCAGATAACCCATATTCAAAAAGTGCTATATGTCATAGAAACAACCTTTCTGACAAATTTCCAGGATATTTGGACTGAAAAAGTAGCCTCTGGAGCGTTAACAAGGTTTTTCCATTTTTTGGCTTTGTGACCTATTTTTTGAACCAAGATGACCCATATTCGATCTTGAGCTAGAAATCATTGAAACAACCTTTCTGACAAATTTCCAGGATATTTGAACTGAAAATGTAGCCTCTAGAGTGTTAACAAGGTTTTTGTATTTTTTAAACTCTGTGACCTTCTTTTTGACCGAAGATCACCCACATTCGAAATTGAGCTAGAAATCATCAATACAACCTTTCTGACAAATTTCCAGGATATCTGAACTGAAAAAGTAGCCTCTAGAGGTTAAATAAGGTTTTTCCACATTTGGGCTCTGTGACCTAGTTTTTGACCCCAGATCACCCATTTTCAACTCTGAGCTAGAAGTCATCAAATCAACCTTTCAGACAAATTTCCAGGATATTCTGACTGTAAATGTAGCCTCTAGAATGTTAACAAGGTTTTTCCATATTTAGGCATTGTGACCTAGTTTTTAATCCCAGATGACCCATGTTCGAACTCGTCCGAGAAATCATTGGGACAAACATCCTGACCATGTTTCAAGACAATTGAGGCAAAAATGTGACAACAAGAGCGTTAACAGACTAAGTGTGGACGGACAACGGACATTGATCGATCCTAATAGATCACCATGAGCCTACCGCTCAGGTGAGCTAACAAGAGCCACCGCAAGCGGGGGTCACGCTCGATTTTTTTCCTATTTCCAAAGGCAAACACATCAGAGGAAGCACACTGTGGTGAAGGGATTTTAAATGAAACATCATTTGGAAATATAATTATACATAACAAAGTTATGGCCATTTGACCTTGAAGGTCAAGTCATTTTAACGTAAAGTTGATACATTAAAGAATCATAATGTCGGATTTGTCATAAGTGTTGTTTTGTCCAAGTATGAGCAAATCCATAAATAAATACAAAATACAAAAATTATGACAATTTGAGCAAAATTCAATAATTTGACCTTGACGGTCATGGTCATTTTAATGTAAAGGTTTTAAGGTAATTTATCATGTCGGCTTTGTCATAAGTGTTGTTTTTTTATTATTATTAACATCTAACCACAAATAACAAAATTATGGCCAGGTTTAGCAAATTCAATAATCTGACCTTGACTGTAAAGGTCATTTAAAGGTCAAGGTCATATCTGAAAGAATCAAAATGTCGGATTTGTCATGCCAAGTCTGATTCAGATCCAATCATAAACTCTTAAGTTATGGCCAGTTTTAACAAAATTCAATGATTTGACCTTGACTGTCAAGGTCATTGAAAGGTCAAGGTTAAACTTGAAATAATCATAATGTCAGATTTGTCATAAGTGTTGTTTAGACCAAATATGAATCAAATCTATGAATAAATGAGAAAGTTATGACAATTTAAGAAAAATTAAATAATCTGACCTTGACAGTCAAGGTCATTTTAAGGTCATGGTCATATCTGAGTTATTCAACATGTTGGTTTTGTCATAAGTGTTGTTTTGTTCAATATATAAATCAAATCCAACCATAAATACTAAAGTAATAGACAATTTTAGCAAAATTTATTAATTTGACCTTGAAGGTGAAGGTCATTTATGAGTCAATGTCATATCTGAAAGGATCAAAATGTCGGATTTGTCATTAGTGTTGTTTTGTCCAAGTATGAATCAAATCCATAAATAAATGAGAAAGGTATGACAATTTAATCAAAATTCAATCATCTGACCTTGACCGTCAAGGTCATTTTTAGGCTATGGTCATACTTGAGTTATTCAATATGTCGGTTTTGTTATAATTGTTGTTTTGTCCAAGTATGAATCAAAACCAACCATAAACAAGAGGGCCAAGATGGCCCTATATCGCTCACCTGAGAATCATTGCACTGAAACATAAAAAAATCAGGATGTAAGTAAGTAGGTCAAGGCCAAGATCATCCAAGGTCAAAGATTTATTCTGCATGCAAAATTATCAAATGTTTCATTGTTGTAGCTGAACAGAAGGTCTTCTAAGAATAGGCCCTGTGACCTATTTTTTGACCCTGGATGACCCATATACAATCCCGTCCTAGATTTTATCAAGACAAACATTCTGACTAAATATTAGGAAAATTGGATGTAAAATACAGCTTCTATCGCATACACAAGCTTTTTTCTATGATTTAACCCTGACCTAGTTTTGAACCCAAATGACCCATATTCAATCCTGACCTAGATCTTATCAAGATAAACATTCTGACAAAATATTAGGAAAATCCAATGGAAAATACAGCTTCTATTGCATACACAAGGTTTTTCTAAGATTTGACCCAATGACTTAGTTTTTGAACCCAGATGACCTATATACAATCCCAACCTAAATACTATAGAGACAAACATTCTGACCAAATATTAGGAAATTCGGATGAAAAATACAGCTTCTATCGCATACACAAGCTTTTTCTAAGATTTGACCCTGTGACCTAGTTTTAACCCCAGATGACCCATATTCAATCCTGACCTAGATCTTATCAAGATAAACATTCCGACATAATATTAGGAAAATCCAATGGAATATACAGCTTCTATTGCATACACAATGTTTTTCTAAGATTTGACCCAATGACTTAGTTTTTGAACCCGGATGACCCATATACAATCCCAACCTAAATACCATAGAGACAAACATTCTGACCAAATATTAGGAAATTCGGATGAAAAATACAGCTTCTATCGCATACACAAGCTTTTTCTAAGATTTGACCCTGTAACCTAGTTTTGACCCCAGATGACCCATATTCAATCCTGACCTAGATTTTATCAAGATAAACATTCTGACAAAATATTAGGAAAATCCAATGGAAAATACATCTTCTATTGCATACACAAGGTTTTTCTAAGATTTGACCCAATGACCTAGTTTTTGAATTCAGATGACCCATATACAATCCCAACCTAAATACCATAGAGACAAACATTCTGACCAAATATTAGGAAATTCGTATGAAAAATACAGCTTCTATCGCATATACAAGCTTTTTCTAAGATTTGACCCTGTGACCCAGTTTTTGACCCCAGATGACCCATATACAATCCCAACCTAGATCTCATCAAGACAAACATTCTGACAAAATATTAGAAAATCCAATGAAAAATATAGCTTCTATCGCATACAAAAGGTTTTTCTTAGATTGGACCCCGTGACCTAGTTTTTGACCCCAGATGATCCATATACAATCCAAACCTAGATTTCATCAAGACAAACATTCTGACAAAATATAAGGAAAATCCAATGGAAAATACAGCTTCTATTGCATACACAAGGTTTTTCTAAGATTTGACCCAATGACCTAGTTTTTGAACCCAGATGACCCATATACAATCCCAACCTAGATCTCATCAAGACAAACAATCTGACAAAATATTAAGAAAATCCAATGAAAAATATAGCTTCTATCGCATACACAAGGTTTTTCTTAGATTGGACCCCGTGACCTTGTTTTTGACCCCAGATGACCCATATACAATCCAAACCTAGATTTCATCAAGACAAACATTCTGACCAAGTTTCATAAAGATCCAATCACAAATACAGCCTCTATTGCATACACAAGGCAAATGTGAACAGACAGACGACAGACGCCAGACGACGGACAGACGACGGACATCCAGCGATCACAATAGCTCACCCTGAGCATTCGCTCAGGTGAGCTAACAACAAAGTTATGACAATTTTAGCAAACTTTAATTATTTGACCTTGACGGTTTTGGTAATTTAAAGGTTAAGGTCTAACTTGAATAATTTATCTTGTCGGCTTTGTCATAAGTGTTGTTTAGTCCAAGTCTGATTCAAATCCAACCATAAATTCTAAAGTTATGGCCAGTTTTAACAAAATTCAATGATTTGACCTTGACTGTCTAGGTCATTTAAAGGTCAAGGTCAAACTTGAAACAAGAGCCATGTAACACATGGTTAATCCCCCTGCCGGGAAGAAGCTACCAGAAGGTTGTACTTTCAAACACTCAATGTAATAATGTTTGAAGAAAATCCCACAAAAAAATGCAAGGTAGAGTTATTGTTCTTGAAAACTGCACTTCCTACAAATGTGCTATGTCAGTGTATTAAGTTTGAAAAAAATCGCTCAGGCACTTTTGGAGTTATGCTTCGGACAAAGTTTTTCAATTAAATCTGATAAAGGGGAATAATTTTTAAAGTAGGCAAGGTAGAGTTATTATTCTTACACATTGCACCTCCTCCAAATGTGCTCTTTCAGTATATGAAGTTTGAAGAAAATCACTCAAGTACTTTTGGAGTTATGCTCCGGACAAAACTGGAACGGACGCACGCACGGATGGACAGAGACCATTTCTAATATCCCCTCCGCCTTTGGCGGGGGGATAATAAGTTCAAGAATTCAAGAATTAGATATACATGTATATGCTGGGATTTTTAAAATGTAAACAAGTAAATCTGATAAAGGGGAATAACTCTAAAAAATAGGCAAGGTAGAGTTATTGGACTTGCACACTGCACTACCTAACAATGTGCTCTGTCAGTGGATGAAATTTGAATAAAATCCCTCAAGTAGTTTTGGAGTTACGCTCCGGACAAAATTTATCAAGTAATTCTGATAAAGGGGAATAACTCTAACAAGAGGGCCATGATGGCCCTGTATCGCTCACCTGAGTATGACTGCTTTTAACAAAGTTGCTATGGACCTGGTTAATTGACCCCAGATGACCGATATTCGAACTTGACCTAGAAATTATTGAAACAATCTCTTTGACAAATTTTAAGGTTATTTGTACTGAAAATGTAACCTCTAGAGTGTTAAAAAGGTTTTTAAATATTTGGGCCATGTGACCTAGTTTTTGATCCCAGATGACCCATATCCAAATATGAGCTAGAAATCATTGAAACAACCTTTCTGACAAATTTCAAGGACATTTGGACTAAAAAATGTAACCTCTAGAGCATTAACAAGGTTTTTCTACTTTCGGGCTCTGTGACCTAGTTTTTGACCCCAGAAAACTTATATTCAAAACTGAACTAGAAATCATTGATAGAACCTTTCTGACAAATTTCCAGATTATTTGGACTGAAAATGTTACCTTGAGAATGTTAACAAGGTTTATCCATAATTGGACTCTGTGACCTTGTTTGTGACCCCAGATGACCCATATTCGATCTTGATCTAGAAATCCTCAAGGCAACCTTTCTGACGAATTTCCAGATTTTTTGGGCTGAAAATTTAACCTCTAGAATGTTAACAAGATTTTTCTATTTTTGGGCTCTGTGACCTAGTTTTTGAACCCAGATGACCCATATTCGAACTTGAGCTAGAAATCTTTTAAGCAACTTTTCTGACAAATTTCCAGATTCTTTAGGCTGAAAATGTTACCTCTAAAGTGTTAACAAGATGTTTTTATTTTTGGGCTCTGTGACCTAGTTTTTGAACCCAGATGACCCATATTCGAACTTGAGCTAGAAATCTTTGAAGCAACTTTTCTGATAAATTTCCAGATTATTTGGGCTGAAAATGTTACCTCTAGAGTGTTAACAAGATGTTTTTATTTTTGGGCTCTGTGACCTAGTTTTTGAACCCAGATGACCCATATTCGAACTTGAGCTAGAAATCATAGAAGCAACCTTTCTGACAAATTTCCAGATTATTTGGTCTAAAAATGTTACCTCTAGAGTGTTAACAAGGTTTTTCAATATTTGGGCTCTGTGACCTAGTTTTTGACCCCAGATGACCCATTTTTGAATTTGACCTAGAAATCGTCAAAGCAACCTTTCTGACAAATTTCTAGATTATTTGGGCTGAAAATGTAACCTCTAGAGTGTTAACAAGATTTTTCTATTTTTGGGCTCCGTGACCTAGTTTTTGAACCCAGATGACCCATATTAGAACTTGAGCTAGAAATCATCGATAGAACTTTTCTGACAAATTTCCAGGATATTTGGACTGAAAAAGTAGCCTCTAGAGTGTTAACAAGGTTTTTCTATATTTGGGTTCTGTGACCTAGTTTTCCAACCCTGATAACCCATGTTCGAACTCATCCGAGATATTAATGAGACAAACATCCTGACCAAGTTTCATGACAATTGAGGCAAAAACGTGACCACTAGAGTGTTAACAAACTAATTGTGGACGGACGGACGACGGACAAAAGGTGATCAGAAAAGCTCACTTTGTCACTACGTGACAGGTGAACTAAAAATAAGCAAGGTAGAGTTATTGTTCTTGCACACTGCACTACCTACTAATGTGCTCTGTCAGTGTATGAAGTTTGAATAAAATCCCTCAAGTAGTTTTGGAGTTATGCTCCGGACAAAATATATCAAGTAATTCTGATAAGGGGAATAACTTTAAAAATAGGCAAGGGAGAGTTATTGGACTTGCACAATGCACGACCTACCAATGTGCTCTGTCAGTGTATGAAGTTTGAATAAAATCCCTCTAGCAGTTTTGGAGTTATGCTCCGGACAAAATTTATCAGGTAAATCTGATAAAGCGGAATAACTCTTAAAAAAAGGCAAGGTAGAGTTATTGCACTTGCACACTGCACTATCAACCAATGTGCTCTGTCAGTGTATTAAGTTTGAATAAAATCCCTCCAGTAGTTTTGGAGTTATGCTCCGGACAAAATTGTTTCTGACGGACGGACGAAGGGCATTTCTAATATCCCCTTCGCCTTTGGCGGAGGGATAAATAATCATAATGTCAGAGTTGTCATAAGTGTTGTTCAGACCAAATATGAATCAAATCGATAAATAAATGAGAAAGTTATGACAATTTAAGCAAAAATTCAATCAACTGACCTTGACGGTCAAGGTCATGGTCATATCTGAGTTATTCAACATGTTGGTTTTGTCATATGTGTTGTTTTGTCCAAGTATAAATCAAATTCAACCATAAATACTAAAGTAATAGACAATTTTAGCAAAATTTAATAATTTGACCTTGAAGGTGAAGGTCATTTATGAGTCAAGGTCAAGTTGCATCTGGTTCACTTGAAGATCTTGTCCAAAGGGTTGTTGTGACCAAGTATGAAGACAATCTACCTATTAATAATAAAGTTATGGCAAATTTTGGCAAAATTTAATAATTTGACTTTGAAGGTGAAGGTCATTTATGATTCAAGGTCAAGTTTAGTCCAGTCAACTTGAAGATCTTGTCCAAAGGGTTGTTGTGCCCAAGTATGAAGACAATCCACCTATTAATAATGTTATGGCCAATTTTAGCAAAATTAAATATTTTGACCTTGAAGGTGAAGGTCATTTATGAGTCAAGGTCAAGCTTTGTCTGGTCTGCTTGAAGGCCTTTTCCAAAAGGTTGTTGTGTCCAAGCATGAAGAGAATCCACCAACTAATAATAAAGTTATGGCCAATTATAGCAAAATCCAATATTCTGACCTTGAATTTGAAGGTCATTTAAGAGTCAAGGTCATGTTTGGTCTGGTCATCTTGAAGGTCTTGTCCAAAGGGTTGTTGTGTCCAAGTATAAAGATAATCCATCAAGGAATAAAAAAATTATGATCAGTGTTAAAATTTTCGGACGGGAACGGCAACGGCAATAACTCGATTTTTTTTTTCAAAACAAGAGGGCCATGATGGCCCTGGATCGCTCACCTGAGTACTTTGGCTGTAGGTTTGCTGTTAAGCAGTATTTCATTTTTTAATTGAAAATATGTAAGTGCCTACAAACCAAATATGTAAAATATCAGTCAATAAATAAAGGCTCTATGACAGAAAGTAGAAATATCTATCATAAGCTATGGTGACCTTGACCTTGACCCAGTGACCTCAAACCCTACCCATAGGTAGACGTCCATGCAAGGAACCTATATACTAAATATCAAAGATATTGGTCTATAAATGAAGGCTCTATGAGGTACAGTAGATAAATCTATTTTTAGCCTCCATGACCTTTAACCTAATCTAATAATTTCAAAAAGCTTGATAAAGCTTGCTTCATGCCAAATTATAAAATTCTAGGCCTTGTGGTTTTAGACAAGAAGATTTTTAAAGATTTTCTTCTATACTGCTATTTAAAACTTGTGACCCCTGGGGCAGGGCCAATAGTGACCCCGGGGACATTTTTCAAACAAACTAGGTAGAGGTTCACTAGACAATGCTGCATACCAAATATCTAAGCTGTAGGCATTGAGGTTTCCAGTGAGAAGATTTTTAAAGATTGCCTTTTTTACATATTAAGGGCCCCCGGGGCAGGGCCAATTTTGACCCCGGGGCCAACATATAAACAATACTGGTAAAGGTTCTCAACACAATACTCCAGACTAAATATCTAAGGTCTAGTCCTATTAGTTTGGAAGAAAAATGATTTTTCATGTTTTTCCTATATAACTATAGGTAAACCAAGAGAACCCTGGGGCGTGGCTAATTTTGACCCAGGGGACATAATTTGAACAAACTTGGTAGACATCCACTAGACAATGCTGCATACCAAATATCTAAGCTGTAAGCATTGAGGTTTCCAGTAAGAAGATTTTTAAATATTGCCTTTTTTACATATTAAGGGCCCCCGGGTGGGGCCAATTTTGACCCCGGGGCCAACATATAAACAATACTGGTAAAGGTTCTCAACACAATACTCCACACCAAATATCTAAGGTCTAGTCCTATTAGTTTTGGAGAAAAATGATTTTTCATGTTTTTCCTATATAACTATATGTAAATCAAGAAAACCCTGGGGCGTGGCCAATTTGACCCAGGGGACATAATTTGAACAAACTTGATAAAGGTCTACTAGACAATGCTACATACCAAATATCTAAGCTGTAGGCATTGTGGTTTCTGAGAAGAAGACTTTTAAAGATTTCCTTTATAAGCCTATGTAAAATCAATTGACCCCCAGGGTGGGGCCTATTTTGACCCAGTGGCTTTGATTTGAAGAAACTTAGTAGAGGTCCACTGGACAATGCTGCACACCAAATATCTAAACTCTAGGCCTTGCTGTTTCTGACAAGAAGATTTTTTAAAGTTTTTCCTATACAACTCTATATAAAACAAGTGACCCCTGGGGCGGGGCCATTTTTGACCCAGGAGCCATGATTTGAACAAACTTGGTAGAGGTCTACTAGACAACGATGCACACCAAATATCTAAACTCTAGGCCTTGCAGTTTCTGATAAGAAGATTTTTTAAAGTTTTTCCTATATAACTCTATGTAAAACATGTGACCCCCGGGGCTGGGCCATTTTTTACCCAGGAGCCATGATTTGAACAAACTTGGTAGAGGTCCACTGGACAATGCTGCACACCAAATATCTAAACTCTAGGCCTTGCAGTTTCTGACAAGAAGATTTTTAAAGTTTTTCCTATATAATTCTATGTAAAACTAGTGACCCCTGGGGCAGGGCCATTTTTGACCCAGGGGTCATGATTTGAACAAACTTGGTAAAGGTCCACCTGATGATGCTTCATACCAAATATCTAAGCTCCAGGCTTTGTAGTTCTGGAGAAGAAGATTTTTAAAGTTCCAACTTTGAAAATCTATTTTTAGCTCCTGTGGCCTAAAAATGCAATGGACCTGAACCATTTGAACAATTTTGGTAAAGCTTCATGCAAGTAACATTCCTGTCAAGTTTCAGGAAGATTGGCCCAGCAGTTCTGGAGAAGAAGTTGTTTGAAGAAAAAGTTGACGTCGCACGCACGGACGGACGGATGGACGCCGGACATCAGGCGATCACAAAAGCTTGAGCACTTTGTGCTCAGGTGAGCTAAAAAGGAGTGTTCAAATATGAATGCATCCAAGAATGTAAAAATTTGATTCTTCATAGGTTTCACTGAATTTTTTACTTTGTTTCTTCAAAGTATTCACCTCCAACAGATACAAAAAGTTTCAGTCTCCAGATCCAATCTTTTAAGGCTTTTTCATAGTCCTTTTTAGGTATGCAATGAAGACACTTGAATATTGCAGAACCGAGGTTTTTGTGCTGAACAAATTTTCCACATGAAAGGTATTTTTTTTAGCTTTGGAAACAAACAAGTCACAAGGGGCGAGGTCAGGTGAATACGGAGGATAGGGGAGCACAATGACTTTTTTCTGCTTCAGAAAGTCTTGCACTATAGATGCCTTGTGCAAAGACAGGTTGTCATGCAGCAATCTGACATTGAAAAGACTGTGCATTGTAATTTGGATACTATTTAAGCAACAACTTACTGCATTGCACGTGAGCATTTTTCTGCTCATCTGTCAGCAAATTGGGAATTCATCTAGCTAAGATCTTTCTTATTTTCAAATATGTTTGAGAATGGTATTAGCTGCTCCTAATGAGATGCCAACGATAATAGCTATTTGCCTAGTGTCGTATCTTGCATCGGTATTAAGTATTTCTTTCACTTTAGCAACCATCTTGACAGACATTGCTGTTTTAGGCCAACAGGCATGGGGTGCATCTTCAGTTGAAAGTAACCCATATATGAATTTATTAAACCTAGAATAACTGATGAAAAGGACATTTTATTTTGTCCATATACAGAACAGATTTCACCAAAAATGTCTTTACACCCTATGCCAAGGAGACACAATTCTTAATATAAGACCGTATTTCATTGGCATACTCTGATCTTCTACCAACCATTTTTGTATTAGTTTACGAGTAGACAATGTATAGCGGGCTAAAAACACAGCTAAAGTGAACAGATTTTAATGAATGTGGTATCAATGTAAAGCTAACATGTATATCTATCAAATAACCTTCATTTTCTCGTGTTTCTCACAATATTGAACAATATAACGTTCTAGATGCATTCATATTTGAACACTCCTCATAGAGCATAAACCAACCTATCAGACAAAAATTAAACACTTTTGGTGAATATGGTTGCTAGATTATTCAAAATTTGTCTGTAGCAAAAATTTTCAAAGCAAGGCTATAGACATAGAACTACAATACGGAAGTGAGTGATTTTCACTTTATTTAACTGAACTGTCAGAGGGTCATGAAAGCCCTAGATTGCTCATCTGAATACTTTGCCTTTGGGTCTGCTGTTGAGCTAACATCAAAAGAATCTCCCAAAATAAATCTATATGAATTCAAGTGACCCCAGGGTAGAGCCAATTTTCACTCAAGGGGCATAATTTGAACATAATTTGAACAACCAACTTCGTAGATGACCTCTAGCTGATGCTCCATCAAAAGTATCTCACTTCTAGGCTTTGTGGTTTCAGACAAGAAGTTTCTTGAAGTTTTGCTAACATAAGCATATGTAAAATCAATTGACCCCCGGGCAGGGCCAAATTTGACCCCAGAGGTATAATTTGAATAAACTTGGTAGAGGTCCACTACACAATGCTACATACCAAACTTTAAGGCTCGGGGCCTTGTGGTTTCAGACAAGATTTTCAGTTTTTCCTTTCAGTTGCCATAGCAACCAGAGTTCTTGATGGAATTCAATTCTTTAGACAACTTTGGTAGTGCTTCATACAAGGAATATTCCAGGCATGTTTAGTCAATGTTGGCTTAGCGGTTTAGGAGGAGAAGTCATTCAAGTAATATTGTTGATGACGCATGCCAGACAATCAATGATCCCAATAGCTCACCTCTGAGCACTTTGTGCTCAGGTGAGCTAAAAATAAAAGACATTTTGTTCGAGAGATGGTACCATTTGAGCTATTGTACCAACAGGCTGTATTTCTGTGTTAAATATGTTACCCTTAAAGCCGGGCCACTAATGACCCCAGGGTCCACTAAACAATGCTACACATCAAATTTCTGAGCTTTATGTCTGGAGATTTTAGATGAGTATTTTTAAAATATTGATAGATTCCCTTCTTGCTGCTATAGCAACAACAGTTTTTAATGCAACAGAATTCTTTGAACATCTTTTGAAGAGCTTCTGGCAAGGGACATTCCTGCCAAGTTTTATCAACAATCACCTTGTGGTTAAAGAGGAGACGTTGTTTAAAGTAAAAAGTTGATTGCAAGTAACAGTCACAGAACCATCACTAAAGCTCACTGTGAGCATATACACAAGTGAGCTAAAAACTGGCAAGTTAAATGATTGAACAATCTGAAATAATGACCTGTCTATTCTGAAATCAAAAGCAAACAAACCATGCAAGAAACATAGCATTTATTCAGAACATGATCATGTTCCCTACATATAACCTAACACACATATATATAATATAACCTAATACATATATAACATTTAAACATGCATATAAAATGACAGGCATAACAAGATGTTTTGATCCAGTTAGCCACCGAAAGACTTAAATAAAAAAATATTGAGAATGCCTCTTATTTCACAGAACACCTTTTGTTTGACAGTTACTTTAAAACTGGATGAAATTTATTTCTAAAATTACTGATTTCTTTTTTTACATGTTTGCATCACATAATTTTGTACATACATTATTTCTTACAACATTAATGACATTTAACCTGAATAAAATCTGTAGAAACATCGCAATGAAAATCATATTTCTTCAAATGATATCAAACATTCAACAACAACATAAAGACCATGTTACTAATTTTACACACCACTAAACTAGTCAAGTTCTTGTGTTTGGTTCACAAGCAAAGCTTTCAGCTTTGAAATGAGCACATAATCTTAAAATGTCTGAATGGAAAAACATGACTTTTAATTGAAGAAATGGTAAATGCAAGCATACTTTGTTGAGAGTCAAATATTCCTCACTGAGCACATGTAACCATGTAATATAAACACAATTCTTATGATCTCTGTATTCTTCACTTAAAACTCTACAAATACTGTCTTTAATGTGTGCAAAACAGTCTGTATCATTTGAATAACCTTGACTTACAGTTCTAATTGAAATCTATCGTGCAACTCCACAATTAACCCAAATAATAAACCACACTTCCATAACTCAATATGGTAAAAGTACTGGTGTTCAGCAGCTGTTCTAAAGCAAAGACAATATATCCAAGCATTCACTTAACTCTCGTAATTAACACATCTCTATACATAGAAGATAAAAAAAAGTATCACGTCAAAATAATATCAAGATTATATACCAGTATTAAGTTATAACAAGTTATTAAAACACGAATATTAGCTGAAATAAAGTTTATAATAAACCACTGGACTTTCATGTGAAATTTTAGGTCACAGATAACCATTGATTAATGACTATCAAATTATTACGGCAAACTAGAGCACTGTCACAGATATATACACATGTATAAATACAGCACATTTATATGGATTTCCAAGCACACACTGAAATTGCACAATAAACATGAAGATTCATACTTTAATACATGTATGAGCGAATCAAGTAACATTTGAAATATGTCTATAAGAACAACAACAAAACAGAATATGACAGTATATTAGCCAACACCCTTCTGAATTCCGAAAACGAAAACATGTAAATGTTTAGTTAGATTTTTAAAAAAAAAAACACCAAAAAAACAACACTGTCTACCTGTGTTTTGTTTTAGTGAAATAAACACTTTGATTCAAAATAAGGCTAACATTAATCTTGTTAATGAAGAGCTTGGCTACACTTCTCAAGGTCTTACCTAAATCACTGCGTAGATAACAGAGTTACCTGCTCTTTGCTCATCTTAAAATAAAAAACAACTAATAAATTATCCGAGCTGCATCATGGAACAAAATGTACACTATTTTAAACGTTTTGTTACAAGCTACTTTTAAGAACATTTCTTGTTTCTGTTAAATGTTGGTGCATAAAAATAATGCCACAGAATTATTGGAAACTTGTGAAAGAAAAAAGACAACTGAAGAAAGTTTATATTCCCATGATGCAGTTCACCTATATACAAGTATTAACATTTTTAGAAAACAGTAACAATCAATACAACTCCAGTCCAACCCATCCCTGAATACTCTATATGCCTTAAAACTTCAATGCAAAAATAACCAATACTTTTTTGTAAAACAATATCTTCTAATTCTAAAATGAATAAACCCTATGAAATTAGATAGTCCTTTATACGTAACACAAAATAAACTGACCTATTCAAGAACAAAACTTCAGCTAAACACAGATTTCTTTCAGAATATCCATGAATTAAAACAACAGTTTTTCATCAGTACTTAGAACATGCCTACTGACACCAAAATAGGTCTTTGAAGGTATATCGAAATTCAACTGATATTTGAAAGATACCTTGCATATGCAAACTTTAAGCAAAAAAACTTTCATCACTTCCAAACAATAAAAAAGCTCAGTCTTCAAAAATGAAAATTATTTTATGTCTTTATTTTCTAAGAAATATTATTTGACATTAGTCTATCACTACAAGCTGAAGCATTGCCAAAGAATAAAAAATTCATCAACCAAGTCTAGAATGTTTCAAGCTTACGATCAGTGCCTTCAAAGTTTTCAGTCTGAAATGATATTTTGTGTAAAAGCTTGATTTACCAAATCATTCTTAAATAACCACTGAACAGTGCACTTTAAATATGTCCACTATAACAGGTATGCTAACACTTACACATGATTTGCATTGTTCAAATATTCAAGGTGTTTTATCTGATGATGTTGACACTCACTTGGTGAATATTCATGAACAAACAGGAACCTACATCTTACATGCTGATATTTATGTTATACAGTTAAGCTCTGCTATCAAGACCAATTCTAACTTTTTTCAATCTCACAAGAAATGCAGATTGAAAGAATTAAAGTATAAGTAATGGGTCCATTATAAAAACGACCGATTACTGTGACCTCTGATCTTACTAGCAGAACTTTACTTTGTTAAAATGGAATATTTGATTAACAATGGAATGAAAAACATTTGGTCTTGTCTTGGCAAAAAATTGTTCCATCTTGCAGGTTTATTTCAAAGAAAAAATCTAAATCTATTAAGATCTGAAAACATCACAGTTTAAACAATCCCAACAAATCTCGCACCTAGTTGCTACATACTAGAAAAAAATGCTTTGCTCTTACTAAACATGTGAAATTGTTTGTTGAATATTTGGTTTAAATGAATTATTTTTCCTGTATATTCTATTTTTAATAGCTTTGCACAACAAATGTTCTGTAATGAAAAAAAAAGAATACAAATTTGTTGAAAAATTACTCTTTGAAAATACAAAAAAGAAATGTTTTTTTTCAGCAAGTCAAGTTTAGTTTTTTTGACACTTGATCAAGCCTTCTAAATATAAACTTTCTTTCATTAACTTAAATAATGCTTTTATTGTCCATTATTATAAATCCATTTCAGAGAGATAGTTCAAAATACAACTTTTTCGAAATGATTTTTAAGGATTTTTTTTTAGATTTTGAATTATTACATGGATAATCTACATTTTTTAACTATATGAAGGCCCGCTTTATGACTTTATGTTTAATTATTATCATAGTATTCATCATTTTACACCTGATGAAAGCAAAAATGTAACACTTTTGCACAAAATGTGTGACCATCAAAAGATTGAAAATCAGCTTAAGCATATATGTTTATCTGAAAACCACAGATAGCAAACAACATGAAGACAGAAATAGTTGCTAAAACATATTTAATACCTTATTTTGAAGACCATAGATTTACTGGTTGACATGGCAAATAAAATGTTACCATTTCTATAATATCTTAACTTTGACATCTGAAAAAAAACAATGAGAGATGGGCTTTTCCTTTTTCCATTATGGGCATTCCAAGTCTACATGTGTGACTTTCCTTGTTCTGTTAGAGCAGCCAGAAATTATTTTAAACCACATGTTTGAGAGTCAAAAGGCTTTGTCAAATGCACAATGTACTTTTCAAACATGTTGTTAAACTCAAAAGGATGTACAAAACATCTGATCACAGACTTTTTTAATTTTCAATGATAAAGGACAGTATGATGGGCTTATTTTAACTAGAGTTATACAAAAACTAAAGTATTCAAAATAATACAAACAATAATACTACTTTGTTGAAGAACTCTGTAATTTATGCAACCTAGCAACTGCTTGAAATAATAGCGAAAAAGAAGCCAATGATTGCAAATACAGTGACCAGGATCTATCTACTGAACTAGAATTATCCTCACGATTGTCCCCATATCAAAGAAGCAGCCATGCCCAAGACAATTTGCTGCAAGAACTCTGGGTACAACCTGATTTTATCTAGAATTTTATAATGGCTTAAACTTATTTAATAGATACATATCGTACACTAATACAAACAATACCAATAGAAGATTTCTCGATTTTCTGACATTTTTGTCCAAATAAAAAAAAAGGTCCAATACCTGACCTTAAGAAAATCACATCCTGATAATCTAGTAACTTGTGTTTTATCTAGTTAGTTTTTCACCTATGCCATAAAATGTTTTATTTCAATACCCATTTATGAATCTAGGAAAATGATGATCTAGATTTATAAACAAGCATTCAAATTTAGATGTTAGCCCTATAATTATTTTACAGACAAATAAAAGGTATCGTTGTACAATATACTGAGCATCCTAACTAGGGAAAGATTACTAATAAAATATTCATTTGTTTCTAAACTTAAATGTAGTATTCTGTATCAAAGGTGTGCTGGAGTTGCTCCCCTTGCAGCAAATTCTGTCAGACAGACTCGAACCTCGGACTGTTAAAACATTGCGTATATCACTTGTTCCTCTAACTCTGTACAGTTATTTGTTGTCCTTCCGTCTTCCTTAGAACCACATACATCCTGTGAACGGTAGAACAGTACACATATAACATCATCAGCTTTACTTAAAGACTGATATAAAATGTCTCCCTCTTCAATATTTCTCAAAAATTTATAAAGATTAGTTAAGTAGTTAAAATCAGCACGAAGTCCAACATATATATGCATAAATAACAAACTGAAAGTATTGATTAAGAAGAACCTTATGTGTAATGAAGTGATCAGCAAAAGGGTCAAGGTTTAGCATGTTTTTTTAAGAACTCTTAACCCTCAAGTTACTCAATGTACATTGTAACTTGTTTCCAGTTAAAATACCATCACTTCTGTCGTTCACCGGTTGTAAAACATCTGGAAAGATGCTATTTGATCAAAAATGTTACAAAAACAACTTCAAAACTGTTGTGAAGTTTTCTGAGGTTAAAATGTATAAAACACCAAATGCCAATGGTTTACATAATAAGTGTGTCTGTTCTTACGAAAATGAAAGTTTGTAACAGAAAGATGCAGTGCATCTTGAAAAAGACCACCAGGAGTGGGATTTGAACTCAGGCCGTTCAGCATCGAAAACCACAGTATCAAGTACCCATTGCAATTGTCAGAGGTTGTATTTGTACAATCAGAGACCAGTGTGCACTGCACAGTAACACAGTCAATATGACATACCATAAATAAGCCAAGGCAAAAATGTATTGACTTCTAAAGGATTAAGTTGCTTGTACAAAAGTTCTGTCACAAGCATTTAACTTCAGTGTAATATTAAACAACACTTCATAACACACTGCAATGACTAATGCAAATAAAAGCTTATTGCTGTTTCTTCTTATAGTGAACTGAATAAACAAGTGAACATACATGTATATTATGCATTATAATCAAACAATTATCCTCTTCATACAATCACATTAAGTGGCGGCCACTTTGTGGCCACATAATGTTTATATAAAACATTTGCAAGTTAAATCATCAAACACCAATTATGTTTTGTAAATAACACTGCTATTTATGGGAATGACATTTACATGTACATGTAAGTAAGTGGGGACGTGTATGTAAAACCCAATACAGTTGAATTTTACTACTTAACATAATAAAACACAGAACTATGGAGTGACTGACACAATCATGTGCCACTACATTATATGCCATTTTGTTGAATAAATTCTATCAATATGTTTCAAATGAATACTTACACAAGAGCTCCAAGTGCAAACACAGAAACATGGCTAACAATCAGTATAGTCATGTTCTCCTTACAGAATACAGAATTCTTCATCACACTCGTGTTCCTTAGAGTGTAGCCTTGTCTCTTCTTGGCTGCATTTCTCAGTTTGTACGCTTGCTCTCTGTAAATACAAGGTAAAATACCTGAACTCATTACATATCTGCATATCTGTATGTAATACCTTCAACAATAACTGTTTATCTGAAGACATTATGAAGACACAATACCAAAGAAGAACTTTCAAGCTATCCTAATGTCAGAAAAGGACTACAGTGCTTTTTGAAAATTTCTTTTGGCATTTTTATCCTTCAGACTTGGTTTTCTTTCAAATTTAATATGTAGGTACTTAGTACATCTTTTAAGCCAATGGTCACAATACACTGGCTCCTGCAACCCTTATCAGGCAGATGTCCATATTCCTGACTTCAAGTCTATTTGAGATCTGTTAATATTCAGAATATCTTAAGTTTTTTTTCATTATTTAGTCAGAAATCATCAAATACCTAGCCTGATTTTTCTCGGGTCCTGATGACCAATCCCACATCCAGTCTGTGGGCACCTGCATCTCCTGTCGTATAAATATACTATTAGTACAGTATTACTAATATTTTACACATTACTCACACAAAACATATATCAAATAAATTGAAGAAGTCTGTAAATCTTTTATAAAAAACAGATTAAAGCTGTGTCTTTAACAGGCTGTGCCTTGATACTGGTGCATAAAGACAAAGGTTTGCAGAATGGAAAAATAAATATATATCCTGACTAAAGCCATCAAAAATAGGACCGAAAGGCTGTCCACTTAACACTGGGGTACAAGATTTGTAATTGCAGGTATTATGTGAATACTATCTGTACCATTTTTTCAAAACTGATGAAAGAAAGGCACTGAAACTAGTAAAACAATAAACAAACCTGTGTGCTAACTTCTGTAGGTGAGTTTAATGCCTTTGGGCTGAAATTTCAAAATAATCTGCATAGAAAGATTTACACATGTACCTAGTTAAGTTATATGTCATATTTAATATATCTAATATTTGTGTAGGACAAAATACTGAGTATCAGCATATATACTGTATGCACATGTCCACAGTCCTGTGAAAACAGTTGTCCATATTACAAACTGAATTACCAAATGATACTTAATAATATTAAAACTGGAAAAAAGAATTGAGAAACCAGTCTTTAAACTACAAGTGATACCTGCCTATCTAAAAAGGTGTTAAAAAACAGTAACACTAGCCAAGAGTTAATATATAATAAATTATAACTTCACAATAGCTGACTACCAATGAATATATAGTTATACTTCAATAGTTTACAACCAGTTTTTAACTTCAATTACATTTTTTCTGGGATAAAACAGTGTTGCCTTTTCAGATGCCTAGATCAATCTTTTTGTTACCAAGGCCAACAAATGTAATGAAAACGACATATTTATAAACAGGTTATAATTCTGCCGCCCTTCAGCAAACTGCTACTTTTTGGTGATTGACCTTTTTCAGATGGTCAACAAATTTGTGTTTGATAACATGATGTTTACTTACATGTAACAGCACATATTCAACCTAGATATTACAAGTACTGGCAAGGGGATACAGGTATTATTGATGTGATTTTGTATGCATTACATTACTCCTTTGTCTTCTTCACAACGTTTTCCTTGACAATTTATTAAAACAACAACAACAAAAAACACTGAGTTCAAAAATTTGGGTCAAGTTCAGTAAACCAGTAAGACATTTATGGCTTACAAGAATGACAGTTAACTGTACAACCCATAAGGCTTGACTGTATTGTTTGTGTAGTATGCTAAAAATGCAGTATGTTATGTAGGCCAACAGTTTTATAGCCTCTATTGCTATAAATATATACTTGACCTGTACACACACATAGCTGACCTCATACTGACCTTAAAATAGCAAACTAGCCTTTAGTGGCTGCAGGCAGCCACACCATGTCTAGCCTTTGCTATAAATATCTACAGTAAATTCCTGCAATACTTAAGCTCGGATTTAAATGACAGGCTATTAACCATGATATTCAGCAAGGTCCCAAAAAACTAATGATAGAAAACTTATCTATACATTCAACAATCAGAAAACTATAGGCAAAAATGTGTAAAACTGCTATTTAGGCAAAATGCAGTGACATATTTTTTAGTGTTAAATGCCTAGTGTACAAAAAATGATGCATTTGCCATAATTTGACTGCACAAGCTTAATTTTCATAAAGTTTAGCAAATATTTACACACAGTTGACAATGACAGACAGTATGAATAAACCCACAAATGTGCAGAAAATTCAAGGAAATTTTTTTTGGTGAAGGTCTGAAATAATATTTCTTTTGCTTTTGAACATTTGGCAGAATGTATATTTTGTTCTGATAAAGATTTCTTCTCTACAAATTAGACAATATGGTCAAATTAAAATAAGTACTTCACATTACATTTGTGATGAAAAAAATAATGTTATGTCTGTACCCCTATTAGCTACACCTTGTACTGACATTTGACAGATTTGGAAGTGTACACATATTGCAGAGTTGACTTTCATAATACAGTAATATCCATTCCTCATGTTCACTGAGATATGTTTAAATCTTGTAATTTAGTACTCACTGTCCTCTAAGTATCTTTTTCTCAGACATTTTTCAAGTCCTAAGTATGCATAATTAATTAGTGTTGCAAGACTGTGGTTAAAGAAAAATTAAAAGATAGTACTATTCACTGGGTCTATGATGTTTTGCAATTATTTTGTAAAGAAGAAGATATGTGGATACTAAGAAGATCTAATTTCAATGAAATATAAACCAAATATAACTTCTGAACAAAATCTAACACGTCTGTCAGTGGTATAGCTGCCAATACACCGAATATGCACATGCATATAATTCGTTCTGACGGGGAGGTAAAAAAAAGAGAATTATTTTAATGTAAACAAATCCCTAAATGGTGAACTCTGTGGAGCTCCTAGGGCTTTACCCTCTAGAAAACCATTAGGGCTTTGCCCTGAACCTGCAAGGGGTCCACATGTGCCCCCTGGACCCCATGCAGGTTTGTGTGTACACTCAATTTTGGCCTAGCTACACCCCTGTCTGTAAAACAATGAAGAAGTCAAAAGAATTGCCTGTCTGTCCCCATTTGAAAACATATACAGAAAAAGGTTTAATGTACTTTTATATCCTTCAATTATGCCACCAGTACTTTAACATCCAAAGAATACTAATCAAGTAAAGTTATCTTTCAATTGTTTGTTTCAGGCTGCAATTTATTTTTGGAAAGAATGTAAAATTCCACACTTCATTTCCTTTTGCACATTTTTCTGTGCACCAGACATAAGGCTAGCAACAGTCTAAACTTATTTATTTTACAATGACAACTAGATAGCCACAGACATTAATGATGCAATAATTTTCAAATCCTTAAGTAAAAGTGCTACCAAATAAATCTGCAATTATTGAAATGTAAATTTAAAATACATCAAGTCTCTGAATAAAGATCCATCTCATTAGCTGCTGCAGTGAGAGCAAAGTTTTATTTTCTAATACCTGGTTCTTGCTGAGGCTTCACGACTGTTCTGACCACTCTCTCTCTGTGCATCTTGTAACAGTTTCTCTATATTCAAGGGTGTGTATAGCCCTGACAACTCTATGTTTGTTTCTGTTTTAGGTGAGCCCTGGCCATTACTTGAGTTTTCACTACTACTGTTCTTGTAGTGGAGATCTACCCACGACTCTGGATTAAAAAATATCTACGACGATGAAGCAACTTAAAACATTTCATTCAAAATAGACATTTTCCAAGCTTGTCAACTTCAACTTATTACTGCCAAAAGTCTGACTATACTAGGCAGGCACGTTTCAGGAATATCAAAATTATAAAAGATAATAACAAAGAAAATAAGATCTCACTTAAACATTTATTTTAAATACTTAAAATCTATAAAAATTGTTTAGTCCACTGATAATAGCTGGCACAGTTGGGGTAGGCTAGTTATTACCAGTAATAGTTAAATGAGTTGTGCCAAACAAGCTACAGGATATTCCTCAGAAAGTGACTCTGTACCTTGATGTAACATTGAACATCTGGGCTGGGCATAGATCTTGCAAATATACTTCTACTCACAAAATCAGTAGGCTTCTGCTAACTTTTTCCACAGAGAATAAACAATCATTTGCTCTAGATCATCAGTTCAAATTACTTAAAATGCATTAGAATTGCTGAATTGCTTTTATCTGCTTGAAATCTTAAAGAAACGTATCTGCATTTTTCTACAACTTATCTACGTGACCAGCTTTTTCGAAAACCAGTTCCATACATCCGGGCACTTAGTGCAATTCACACAGGAAGCTGTCGGAATCGGCTAAAAATTCACTGCGTTAGTATGCGATGTTAACTATCTGTTAAAATAAAATATTTCTTACCATTTAGCTCGTCCTTTTGCAACAATAAACTTGGGTTGCTCATCATGGAATTTACACAAAAATGGAAACTGAATTAACACGCAATTAGTGGACGTGCACTCTCTCCCGTGTTTGTTATTGTTTTTATGTTTACATGTAAACGTCACAACCCATGTGATATTAAGATCGCAGTTGATTGGTTGTCGAAAGTATTATTTGTTGCATACGGAGCTTCCGGAAATTACGATAACATCTGTCGTCGGCACTTTCGGAAACCCCTGATAATTAAGACGGCTTACATATTTTTTTTTATCCAGTTTATCAGACTCACACGATAAGGGTTACTTTTTTAATCAGTTAAAACTGAACATAATGTTAAGACCATGTATAAAATAAGGGAAGTAAAAGCCAAAGCCGTTTCCTTATTATTTCAGCAGTAACTACCTCCCCTACATAACACACAAATTGAGCATAAGGAGAACGTCTTAAGGGGTCGCGAGTTCGATCCGCGCTCCGCCACTAACATTGCTGTCTTTCGGATGAGGCGTTAAACCTAGGTCTCATGTATGATCAGTGCTTTACACAGAACACTGAAAAAAGAACAAGACTGTGGTGTCCTTGGAATGTGATTGTTTCTGTATCACAACCTAAAATAACTAAACTCTGTACCGAGGGGCGTCGGACACATGGCAACCGGAACCAGTGTAGCATTCTACCAAGTGGTATAATATGGTGTCATTTAAGCTGTTGAAAGCAGGATTTTTAAATAATACAATTATATTATATTATTTTTATTATATATATTTTTTGAATAAAATACTTATAGCAGTTTTCTTCTCCGAATCGAGGCAAAAAATGCTACTTGCGACAGCCTAAATGACATCATTTAATTACCCCGTGGTATGGTCACACTTGGAAGTGACGATAAATAAATTCTAATGTCAAGAATAGAGAGCACACCGAATATTATATCGCATACTTCCATAATACTGGGTCTTGAATAAGAGATTCTACAATATTCAAAAGTGTGTAATGAACCAGAGACATACATGGGTTACGTAGTAACATACGTCAGTGAATGCACCTACCAATGTTTTAGGTACTCTGCAAAGGGTCAGGAAAAAAAACCTGTTTAATTGATATTTCCACGTTAGCTTTCTTTTATAAACTATCTATTTGAAGTAAAAATATCTAAATTAATTAATCGTCTTCATCGGTTTTACCGACGCCCCTTAAAGAGTTTAGTTATTTTAAGTTTTGGGAGGTATTGTAAAATACAGCTAGTAAACGCCCCCCACCCTCCCCTCAGCGTTCAAGATACGTGATACACGTTACCATGGCATTATGTCTCATCCGAAACACAATTCAGTTGGGTAGCATGGAATCGAACTGGAGACTCCCGTGCGTCATAACTGGACTACTGATCCGTTGTATTAAGTTCAATGAGGTCACATTCACATTTCAAAAGTTGAAATCCTTAAAACAACAACAACAATATCAACAACCCTATAATTGAAAAGATTTTGTGATATTATTGTCATGTATTTAAAGGTATGGACAGTATTTATAAATATAGGTTAAATATTTTGTCTTGATAAAGACTATATTGAAATATTGCCAGTTTGTATGATAGTGTGATAGTCCACAAGATAGGGGTGAATAACATTATCAGAGCTATTTGTGAATTTACTATTTACTTTTAGAAAAAAAATAGATTTATTTAATCAGAATGTCATTCAAATTTTCTGGAAAGAAAGTGCTTGTGACTAGGGCCGGCAGAGATATATAACATGGCATCGCGATCGCACTGTGTGAGAGTGGCTGTAAAGTTTACGCTCTCGACAGGACAGAGTCTACTCTTGATAGTATAGTCGAAGACTGTAGTGCCAATCGAAGCGGATTTGAATGACTGTGAAGGCACTAGAGACAAACTAGAGAAGCTGGAAGTGAACAACGCTGGAATAAGTGCACGCGATTACAATGTACTTGACACTCTAAAAGAATACGTCCACCAAATGTTCGAAAACAACCTTCTCGATTGGCAGAAATCTATTGCTGTTTAAGGCATTATCATGGATATGAAAAAGCATTTGCAACAGAAGTTCTGTATCAATGACCATTTTTATACACTAGGGGCAATGTTTTTCTATGAACGATAACTGATAAGTGTCATATTTTTTTGCACATTTTCATCTCAGACAAAAAAAGAGGCACAATAGATAATTGATCTAAGTAATTTAAGGTGATAAATAGGAAATTAGCTATCTGATACCCTGTCCCTGAGAACTGCCGACGAGATTTAGTTTAATTAGTAAATAAGATGAATAAAATTGTCCAGTATGTAGCTTAAATGACATAAACCGGTGTGTTATACTGTTGCTCAAATAATCATAAAGTAATCAAAACTATTAATAATTACAGACACATTACAGAATTTGCGCTGTAATTGAATAAATTACATGTAACCAGGTTCAATGCAGTAATCAAATGCATTTGAATAATTGCATTCAAGGGATTACAGTTACTGTATTCGATTATCCCAAGCTTGGCTTCGGACAGATATACCTTTTTATTTGTGGTCTGAACGTTCCTTTTGATGAATTTAAAATAATTATTAGCTTCAGAGGAGACAGTATTAATATGTTCAGACCTATTTAAATCCCTATTGATTATAACACTTAAATACCCGATATTTAGCCGTATCGTTGGATTTCGATTTCAGTTCCATCCCATGCAGGGTGCAGTGGGATTTCGTTTGTGAGTCATTCTCAACAGCTCACACTTGTCTTGATTAAACTCCATTGAACAGTCTCGTTCCCGCTGTTCAAGGGCATGCAAGTCTTTTTGTAGTATCTGGGCATCAGATGAGGACTTTACTTCAGGTATACTACGTTATCATCTGCATAGTCTTGCTTTACTTTTAATAGATTCTGGTAGGATATTTATGTATGCATGGAAAAGGCAGGGTCCTAAGACGGATCTCTAGGGATCACAAGACAGGACAGGCAGAGCGTCTGAAGTGAGCCGTTTACAACTACTCTTTAAGTTCGGCCCTAATCCACCCTGATACCTGGACACCAAGCTCTTTAAGTTTAAATATCATTTTGTTGTGATCAACCTTGTCAAATGGTTTGCTAAAATCGATTAATGTCAGGGACCTCTTATGTGAAGCTGATCAGTTGGGATTCATAGCTTTGCTTAGATCTGAAGCCATGCTGGTACTTGCTTTTGCTTAAGAGGCATTATTGTCAAGATGTTTCATGATGTTAGAGACCAGAATGTTTTCCAATTATTTTGAAGCGATGCAAGTGAGAGAAATTGGCCGGTAGTTGCTGGCCTTTTTCATATAAACAGGGGCTACAACTGTAATTCCTCACCTGGCACGACACAGACAGTTTCCAAGGATAACCTAAATATGATGGTGAGGTTGGGTGCTATTTCATGGTGTAGCTCTTTTAGAACTCTCGGTGAGTGTTCATCTTCTGTAATAGAGATCATGGCCATTTTGGGCACTGATTTGTTTGGAGTAGCTTTTTACGAAGATGCTTAAAACAGAGTGAAAAAAGAAAAGACCTACTCAAACTCCTTATTTAATATGTTTGGTTTGGTGATGGAGTCAGTATATATAAGACCCTCATGCTTAAGAGGTGCTACTACACAAATATCCGTTTATTGGCAACATATTTCACTTTATTTCTACAGCTGTTGAAATTACAACATTTTCTTGTTCTTTTTATTATTCACACGCTCTTAGCCACTCGGAACTCCTTGGTCGACTTCAATAAGTCACCTCGGAAATAATGTGGTAGGCGCCATATTGGACTATTTTATATCACAAATGGTGTCTGCTAAATTGAAAACAATTCTAAAAACATTTACCTGTTCATGCTTTAAATTAAAATTTATTTTCATTTTTTTTCTAATGCATAAGACAAACACTGCTTGAATTCTGCCATGCTTGTTTGTATTTTTATTTAAGCCGGGGCGAATTACCATTTGGTGTATTCATACGTCTTTATACGAAGTTGTCGGAAAAGATTGGCTCTAAGCGCGGTGCATTCGGAACACCTCGGGCGACTTCAGTAAGTCACCTCGGAAATAATATGGTAGCCGCCATAATGGACTATTTTGTAACACAAAATAATGGTGTCTGCTTTATTGGAGACATTTTCTTAAAGCCTCTACCTGTTCATGCTTTAAATTAAAATTTATTTTCATTTTTTTCTAGTCCATAATACAAACACTGCTTGAATTCTGCCATGTTTGTTTATAATTTTATTAAAGCCGCGGCGAATTACCATTTGGTGTATTCATACACTTACATAAGAGGCATTTTTACGAAGTTGTCGGAAAAGGCCGAGTTGTTACGATTGAGCGCGGTGGTCTAAATCGAGTTATCTTCCCTGATGTGACAATTGCCCGCCCTGATGGTTAACACAACTAAAATCAAGTCCTACAGTATTTCATTGTAGCATCAAGTCCCAATCTCATTTTATTAGCGTCTGAAGATGTTGCCTGTGCCGATTTCTTGAAAAAAAAAAAGATTATGAGAAATAATTTCATTCAGATGTTTTCATAGCATTATCATTCACATTTCTATTAAATTTTCTCGAATGAGATTACCTCATTCACTTCGGTATTTTTATTACAGTCTGTAAAGGTTTACTGTTTATTTAAAAAAGACCAAAATATAGCCCAGAACCGTCCGGAATACTTCTGCATTGTTTCAGTTTGTTCTTCAATATACAGGTATGTGTTGTTTTCAAGTGAAATGATTTTCAGAATAACTTTTCCATTTTTAACTAATCAGACAGCCTTGTCATCTTATAGCTCCGCACAAACCCTAGACACAATTTACAGGTTCCCGACGACATTGATTTGGTCATGTTTAATCTAATCTAAAATTATCTTTTCAAGCTACCAGGCTCCTATGAACTCCTCATTAAGATAACTTGATTTAAACTTATACAATTCGTCATAACGCTTAAATGATACAGGTATGGCCAAATCATGAACTCGTATTATTGTTTGCATAAGAGAAAGTACAAAAGTTATCTGACCGGTCATGGGTATCATACAGTTTCTTCTCAAATGGAAGTTACATACCGTGTTTGATGTTATAGAGACTAGTTTCTTATAAAACAGTAAGTGTTTCTTCAGTATGAGGCCACGCCAAGATGGGCTCCATAATATTACACTTCTCTGTAATTCATTTAATGCGGGGTCCAAATTATTTACATCTCTGTTATTTATTTAAAGCTCGCTATTTATGTATCAGCCTCCTCACTGCATTATTTCTTTTGTGCGCAGTAACTAAATTTAAATTCTACTTTGACTTTGATTTCAAGCAGGCTCGCTCCAAAATATTTAGACCTCTCTGTAATTCATTCATTTATCTACTTATTTATCAGCCACCTCATTGAATTAACTTTTTTGCGCGCAGTAATTGAAAAAAAAAAAAAACTGTCGCGCATTAAATTAATACTGTCTTAAAAGAATAATTGCGCGCTCAAAATGTGTTAACCTCTCTGCTCGTTCGAAATGTTATGAATTGATGCGCACATAAATTCATTTGAAGAGAGCTTAAATTCATATGGAAAACGGATTAAACCTTATTTTCAAAAATCTAGAGGGAGGTTAAATTAAGTTCTGTAGTTTAGTGTCATACAGACATGGTATTGTATCGATGTATTATAATTTCAAGCAAAATAAAATTGTATATAAAGCTAGCTTTCAAGATTAGCCGAGACATGAGGAGAAAACGACACACTTCTTGAGAATCAGATGAGAAAATCAAGAAAGGACGAACTACACCACTTCGCATCAAAACTTTTAACAGAAAAAACAAACAGTAACACCTTTAAGCTTAAGTTTCTCTGTATCACTTGACTGGTATAAATGAAAGAGGTAAATAAATTCAAACTGGAATGTGTAGTTAATTTTGATACCACCCTGTATATTAAATAACACATGACACTTGTTTTCCTGTTGCGCTGCAATAAATTCTCTTAAGAACTGGACACAATATTCAAATCATTGACAATGCCGTTTGATTTCGCTGGAAAAAAAGTTTTGGTTACTGGTGCTGGCCGCGGTATAGGACGGAGTCTAGTTATTGCGCTTAGTAAATGTGGAGGTAAGGTCTACGCCCTAAGCAGAACGAAGGCTTGTTTGGATACTTTAGTTGAACAATGTCCTAACGTGGTACCTATAGTAGCAGATGTCACCAACTGGGAAAACACTCGTAAAAAGTTGGAGGAACTTGAGCCTTTGGATGGGCTGGTTAACAATGCTGGAATAAGTGGATCAGGTTACTCTGCAGTTGATTGTCCAAAGGATTTCCTTTGTAAAGTGTTAGACAACAATCTTCTCAGCGCAATCAACTGTACACAGGTCGTCGCCAAGAGTATGATAGAAGCAAATATAAAGGGTTCAATTGTCAATGTGTCAAGTATCTGTGGACTATCTGCTTTTCCAAATGCCCTACCATATACTGTATCGAAGGCGGGCATGGATATGACGACAAAACAGTTTGCTCTAGAACTAGGGCAACATGGTATCCGTGTTAACTCTGTCAATCCGAATTTAGTTGTAACACCACGAGTTGCGGAACTGATCAGTGACCACGGTTTCAGAGAGAGCATATTTACGTCCCGGACTCCCATGGGCCGGAGTATGGAGCTGCAGGAATGTGTAGATCCAATTCTATATCTGCTCAGTGACTATTCAAGCATGGTGACTGGACACTTGCACGTAATTGATGGTGGTTTATCGTCTAACATTACGGTAACAGTGTAACTGAAAATTTACAAACTTGTCACCATGGAGATTCGAGAAAAATACCCTTTGCTGAACAAAGTGTCACAATAACAAACTCCAAAGGAAATTGCCAGAAAAATAGAATGTGCTTTTAATTAAACGTTATACCATTTGTTCCTACATAAGCGATTTGATATATGCCCATTTATTATATACCTATAAATTTTCTTTCTAAAATACACGCAAATCTAGATGCGCGAATATGCTTCGACGGATAGAAAAATCCGTATCATGTTAGTGTCAAATACGGTACCATATATGGAAGTGCCGGACTATTTTTCTTGGTTGGCTTCCATCCTTGTTGTGTGTGACGAAGTATTTGGAAGCGGGAACCGATACTACAAAATCCCCCAGTCAAAAAATATAAACATAATTTAACGAGTTTTATTGAATTCTATTACATTTTTTAACATAAAAATCCATAAATTGTACCCTCTATCAAAATCTTATGAATGCACACAAACAAGATTGATGAACTGTCCAATTACAATTATCAACAAAACCGTGAAAACAGGTGACATTTCTCCGCCACTTCCCAAACGCCGTATGATTATTCCAATAATTGAATCTGACAGTGAAAGTAATTAATTTGTATATACTTGAACGAACAATCCAATTGAAGTATTAAATTCTTCTTAGCTAAATACTGTTTATCTTTCCCGCAATCTTTGACACTGTTCAATTTATGATGTGTGTCCCATGGTGGCGGCCATTTTGAATGATTTTTTTCCAGTTGATGGACTGAATTTGGAGGCGTGGCTTCTTTTTGCTAAGCTGATGTATTCATCCGCCATTCATCATTTTATTTTTCAATTATATTTTTATTTGTGAAATAAAAGTTCATTAAATTGAATCATTTTGATTTTTTAGTTTTCTAAAATTTATTATAGGTATATAATAAAAGGAAAATTATGTTGTAGTAGGTGTCTGAGACCTTTTATTGCTACTCGCAGCGTTGGAAAATCGATATTTCGCGAGACCGAAGGTAAAATACAAGGTCTCAGACAGCTACAACAACATAATATTCCCTATTTATTCGTCCGAGAGCTGCATTATTGGTCCAACTGTTCAGATGACAAATAAAAGGGTCAATATAAAATCACTAGGCTTGAGACAATTTTATTATATAACTTTGAATTATCAAAACGTATGATTTGCCTAAATGTGAAAACTTGTGTAGAATTTTACTGTCAATATTGACATCCCCTTGTGATTACACCAGTATCAAACTCCAAATAATGCGGATCTGCTGTTATCCATTTCATAAGCTTTCCGCCGCCATGGAATTTTTGTTTCTGAGTATGGTCGATTTAAAAGCATTTTCCTGACATACATTGTAATATCTCGGAAACAAAATTTCTGGCGTTTCAATTTCAATGCAATATAACTTTGTTCTATTAACCAGTCAAATGACTTAATTTCCAAATGAGTAAAAGTAGTAAATTAAAATTTAGAAAAAATCACTTTTTGGGTATAAATTTGAAACGTATTGCCGAATTATGATGCTTAACTTAAAGAAAAGATGTTTTATTGAAACAACTGGTTTATTCGTATATTACATGAAAGGATACCGGTATACAAAATCAGCCGCTGTGCACCTCTGAAGAAATTGGATTATAATTTTGTTTTTGACAATAATATAGAGGTTATCATTGTTTCAGGACTTTGATTGGGTTACTTTTACTCGTCACTTAGCAGTTAGCACAAGTATTTTCAGCTAATCCCCATTTGCTGGGATGTATATAATGCTACTGTTCGTAAAAGTTTAGAAAATAAACTTACGAATACAACGATGAACGTATTCATACACAGGCACACGATCTAGAACTTATGAAATTATGGCACGATCCAAAAAAGGACATTGCGTTTTCTTACTTAAGCTTACAAAAAAAATCTGCTGATCTTTCAGAAAGCATAGTTTGCTATTCTGTTTAATAAGAGTAGTAAATTATAACAAATTCATAACGCGGTGTGTTATTTTAACGATAAAATATTTGACCTGTTTTAAACGTGAGCGAGTACATGCAACCCTATCTCTATGTCCCGATATGATAGACCTACAGTGGCGTAGATTTTAACTTCTCCCACACAAAAGGCTAGCAATAATGGTGAAGTTGGCGGCCCTTTAGCCTAGCGGCCTAACTGTAACTGCCGAACGACACAGCGGCTTAGTGGCCTTAAATATACATTGTTGGTAACAACAAAAATGGTATCTTTGAACGAATTGTCAGGCAAACAACAACAATAAAAGTGATTTGGTATGTATTTTTCCAAATTTAATAGTGATATCGCTTATTTCAAAGATTTTTTTAGGTATATCTTGAGCCGCTAGGCTGCTAACAGCTTAAGCTAGCAAATCCTGAAAAAAACAACGCTTGTTTGAATTTGCAAAAATACACCCAAAATACCTTTTAATGTTGCTGTTTGTTGACGTTTAGTTCAGATATATCATTTTTATTTCGGTGCTTTATACTTATCTAGCGGCCTTCAGATAGTAAATACCTCTTTTCAAGAAAACCCCTCTTTTCTGAATTTGCAAAAAAAAAAAATCCTACGCGAATTAATTTCATTGTTGTTTTTTCACACTTAGTGCAAAGATATTAAATTTATTTTGATACACAATGTATATCTTAGGCCGCCAGATCGACACGGTTAGGCCGCTAGGCCGCCAACTTGAGCAACATTGGCTAGCATTATTTACCCTTATTGGTTTATGAATTTAGATCCCGTTCCAGTCAGTGTTGTTTTTAGCCATCTTCTGAGCAAGTTTCCAAATCCAATGCCTGGGACCCGTTACCGGTGGCTTATATTACATGTATATTTTACAACCCTTTGTATTACTCAATGAATATTTAGTGTTCTTTTTTGTAATGGTTGAATAAACCTTGTTAAATAGACGTTACTGTTCTGGTGACAATTTTTGAAGTCGAACAACATTCACCCCATTTCTTCCAATCTATGTACGCCGATGAAATATGAATAATGACCTTTGTTTAAAAAGATAAACCTTACATAACGGTGTTCATTGCTCGCAACATTTACATAAAACAAATAACTGACAGGAGTCGTGAAAAATACAATGCCGTTTGATTTTAGAGGAAAGAAAGTTTTAGTGACAGGGGCCGGGAAAGGAATAGGACGGGGAGTGGCTATTTCTTTGAGCCAGGCGGGCTGTAAGGTGTATGCTTTAAGTCGGACACAATCTGACCTAGATACTTTAGTGGAAGAAAGTGAAAATATCATTCCAATTTTAGCTGATTTGTGTGACTGGGAAGATACAAGGAGAACACTAGAGAAGTTGGAAGTGCTGGACGGATTGGTGAACAATGCAGGAATCAGTGGGCATCAGTACTCGGCAGTGGATTGTCCTAGGGAGTACATTTGTAAAATACTTGAAAACAACCTACTGAGCGCAATAAACTGCACACAGGTGATAGCGAAAAAAATGATTAAAGAAAAGAAAACAGGATCTATAGTGAATGTATCAAGTGTAGGAGGTTTAGCCTCGTACACTAACGGTCTTCCTTATAATGTATCAAAGGCTGGAATGGATATGGTATCCAAACAGTTTGCCTTGGAGCTCGGATCGCATGGTATCCGCGTGAACTCCGTGAATCCTGGTCTCGTATTGACACCTCTCGCTCGGGAAGTCATTGAAAAGGGAACCCATTTGGATAAAGACGCCCTGTCGAGGACACCAATGGGCAGGAACCTCGAGCTGAGAGAAACTGTCGACCCGATTCTCTATCTGCTCAGCGATCATTCCAGCATGGTCAGCGGCCAGATGCACGTCGTCGATGGTGGCATGATGTGTAATATTTGTTTAGATAAGTAAGAATAGAATTACCGATCATAATCAACCGAAACAAAGGCCAACAATATATGCAGTAAGGAAAAATTAAAGGGAAATTTTGACATTATAATACTGGTATTACATAGTATTTTCAAATAGAAATGTGTCTTTTAATAATTATATTGTTAACATATAGTATTTGTGATAATAATTTAATCCTACCGAATTTTGGGTAGGATACAGTGGGATAAGAGATCTTTATAATTTTGCAGCCAGCAGGCCTTGTGTTAACCGATGAATGCTATGATTATCGTGTTGGGATTATTGATAATTGATTATTGGATATAATTGACCAGTTTAACAAAAAACTTTAAGTAAAAGAAATGCAGACAGGACAAATATACATATAATCTCAGTACATACTTCTACGATTGGAATTTAATTGGAAATTCAACAGACTCAACAGAATAGCAATCGAGACGGATAATAATTTATTGAATTTAATTTAAGATATGACGTCCATTTTATTGAAAACAACTAATTAAGCCATTACATCTAGTCATAGTCTTGCAATTTTCTCTGATTAATTTGGTATAGTCTTCAGTGAGTTGCGGCACTTTTTTGTTTAGACGCAGCAGATTTGATTTTTATTCTTTGAATGCCAGACAATTTGATTTTCAAATCGCATTTGCAACATATGTGATACATATGGAACTTCGGCAGAGACATCAGTAGTTTTAGACAAACAAACGTTTTTGTAAGGACTGAATGTTATAAAGTTTTTAACTGTTTTCTTTATATTAACAAGAGGGCCATGGTGGCCCTGGATCGCTCACCTGAGTACTTTGGCTGTAGGTTTGCTGTTAAGCAGTATTTCATTTTTTAATTGAAAATATATAAGTGCCTACAAACCAAATATGTAAAATATCAGTCAATAAATAAAGGCTCTATGACAGAAAGTAGAAATATCTATTATAAGCTATGGTGACCTTGACCTTGACCCAGTGACCTCAAACCCTACCCATGGGTAGAGGTCCATGCTATATATTGAATATCAAAGATATTGGTCTATAAATGAAGGCTTTATGAGGTACAGTAGTCAAATCATCAAAACAAACCTTCTGACATATTTCCAGGATATTTGGGCTGAAAATGTTACCTCTAGAGTGATAAAAATGTTTTTCCATATTTGGTGTCAGTGACCTAGTTTTTGATCCCAGATGACCCATATTCGAACCTGGGCTGGAAATCATCCAAATAACCTTTCTGACATATTACAAGGATATTTGGGCTGAAAATGTTACCTCTAAAGTGTTAACAAGGTTTTTCCATATTTGGGCTCTGTGACCTAGTTTTTGACCTCACATGACCCATATTCAAACCTGAGCTAGAAATCATCTTAATAAGCTTTCTGACAGTTTTTCAGGAAATTTGGGCTAAAAGTGTTACCTCTAGAGTGTTAACAAGGTTTTAGCATCTTTGGGCTGTGTGACCTAGTTTTTAACAAGCATATTGTCTCACACTGCAAGTTTAGAAGCTTCTGTCTTTTTGTCAAAGTAACTTTTCTATTAAGTTCTTGGGACGTCTGAATGTTTGTTTCTTAAGTTCTTTAATGTAAGAACTACTATCTGTGGTTCATATTTCATCTTCTGCGGGCTCAAACATAGTGTCAACGGGGAGTTTTGGCTTCTGGCCTAACATCAATTCAAATAGAGAAAACTCCCTTGTTTCATGACGAGTTGCATTATAGGCAAACACATGTGATGAAACATTTTTTTCCAATCCGTCTTTTCTTCAGAGTGCAATGAACCAAACATACTTATTAGTGTCCTGTTGAACCGTTATGTTCTTCTATAACTCAGAGGGTGGTACGGTTTGGTACGGCATTTCTTTATTCACATTATCCGACAGAGATCTTTAATTATGTCACTCTCAAAATTTATGCCTTGACCTGAATGTATTTTTGAAAGGGACCAAAATTCATGATGAAATGATAAAAGAAAAAAAATCAGCTGTGTTTTTTTATGTCTGATTTTTTGTTGGAATTTTTTTTGTCATTGCATATTTAGTAAAATGGTCTGTTATAACTAGAACATTGCCAATTCCTCCTTGTAACTATTCAGCAGATAAAAAGTCAGATCATCTCTAATAGAATGAAATGTTGTGGTGATGATTACTTATACTTTCTTAAGTTGGGGTTTTCTCATGCCACAGCGTTTACAACCATTTATCCATTGTTCTACATCAGACGTCATTCCAGGCCAAAAGAAGCTTTCCCTAATAAGTGACATAGTTCTTTCTTTGGCTGGATGACCTGCATCATTGTGTAGACCATACAGTACTTTCATTCTGTAGACATTTGGAAGAACTATTGTTTTACTTTCTTGTCCATTCTGGTGAAAATGTCTGTAAACTACTCCTGTGATTACTGTAAGATTTTCATCTGATAGTCATGTGTGTTGTATTCTGTTTTCTGGTGATGAATTTAATTATCTATCTATCCCTTAACCACTTTCCAATCAAACAGTCACCTCTTTGAGCTTTTTTTATCTCTCTTAACTCATTTTATATCAACGTTTGTCTTTGCGTTTCTGTGGCATCCAGTATGCTTATTGAGTAGACTGGTAAAATCTCTTCATTCTCTGTTAGTTCCCCTGAGGATGCCCACTACCTGTTTATAAATAGAAGTTCCAAATCTGACATAAATGTTGTTTAGTCAGAAAGAGAGCGACTCGATCTTGTCTTCACAAGTCCATAAAGTGTTATTATAATAAGAACCATCTGTTAATACTGCTCTATGTTAATTACTAGCGGTAAAGGTTTCATTTTCTCAGGCAAAGGTTTTTTTCAATGAGACTGGTGAGTTTTTTTCTTATTAAATTATGAGAAATATACAATGTAGAAAAATCATAAGTTGACAAAAAATACGCCTGAAAATAATTTGATTTAAGCTTATTTAAAACGTCACCCGAGATTTTTAATACACTAAAAGTTTTGCCAGTAATTTCAAAAACCTTTTCACAAAACCTAATGATTTGTTTTTTATGGTTGTAAGACAGGACGTTAAGAGCACGGATAATTTAGTAGTTGTGTAAAAACTGGAATTAGCGACAAATCTTGCTTTATATGGTGTTTTGTGCATTTTAGGCAACCAGTATATTGTAGGTACTTTATCTTGATTCAGTTCAACACTGATTCTTAATTTGGCAATTTGTAGAGTGTGTGCAGAAACAGTATCACTCTCAGATGAAGAAGTCAATATATAAGCAATAGTACTATTTAGCTCTTAAGTTTGAATACTGATATAGTATTTCCGTTATACTATCATTACATTTTTTGCAGCCTTATCAGCAGGTGACAATACAAATCTGTTATGAAAGTCTCCAATTACCTTTCTCAAATGACGAAAGTCTAAACGAGGTCAAGATGGTAATAACGCTACGTTTCTTCGATAAATAGATATGCGAGTGTCAATTATTTTGAAGACTTGTCTTTTCCAATCAGAAAGAGCATTAGGCTCGGCATGCTCTCTCGTACATCATCTATTACAAAATAAGCTTAATGACTCGGCAATTTCTGAACGAGAAACATTAAAATCAGTTTCCGATGGAATTCTATATTTGAGACCTTTAGCAATTCAATTACGGATTATATAGTCTTTGAAAACATGAAGATCTCCGGAAAAAAATGACCGGCAGGCTTATGGCAATATTGTTATGTTAAACAGTCTTAAGATGTTGGTGTATTTTCAACAAGGTTACTTTGTTGTCTTTAAAAACTGTATTTCTAGTTGGCTTGTTGTATTTATAGCAAACGATCAGTGATACAGTATTCTTAAAATAATTGGGTACAGCCGATTTAAACGTTTTATCTTTGAATATACTTGGAAGGTCAATAAAATTAATTTCTATATTAAAAAAAAACAATTTTCAAGAAATATCTTGGCATCGACAGTGTTAAGACAGTGATTAAAATACAGTCCAAACGCGCTGCTACGAATCGCAGTATAACGAAATAACGGTGTACTACGAAACAAGTGATCAGTCCCGTCATTTTTTCTTCTTTATTCAATTAAGATGAAATGCGATTCAACGAAATGCGATTTGACCAAAAAAATACAATTGAGCGAACAATTATCACGATCAATAATGCAATTAACTCTGAAATAAAGATGCAATATAGCGAATCGCCGTCAGACAGGGCGTTTTCACACCTCTTTGAGTTATACCTGTTGCTCGAACAGATCGCCTTGTGTTTACTGTTATTAAGCAATTATCGTCCCAAGCAATAATGGCACGATAATACTGCAAGTAAAATAATAAATCAAGTTGGCTTCCTTTAAAAAGTAAGCCAAAGAGAGGTCAGCAGCTGTCGTCACTGAAAGAATGAATCTACTTGTTTCCAAGATCATTTTGAATTTTTTAAATGTTCTGTGACTTAAATAATTATAAAAACTAGTAACCTAACTATTATTAATAGTTAATACCTTATTAGGCAAAATGATCGAAACTGACTATAATTTAGTTATTTAAAATGTTTTTATAGTGGCGTATCTATCATTTAAATAAATGAAACAAATTAAGATAACCTCATGTAGTTCATACCTTGTAGAATCTAGGGGATCTTCTTATAAGCCCCTAAGGCTTTACTCCCCCCTCTTTTACAACAATGCATGTAGTTGTTGAAGCCAGAACTCCCATGTTAAGCTGCTGCTTTTTTAGGCTCATTAAGTTTTGTTTTCCCTTTCAAGCTTTTATTACACCTTTCTAAGTCCAAATATTTTACAAAATAATCAGCGATAGTATCTGTTAAGCTGCACTAAATATTAAAAAGGCGTAAATTTGATCCAAATCGAGGAAATGGACTTGTCAAAAATGCTCTGAAATTCGTAAAAAATATTTACCATTTTTTCATGACCATGGCTTAAAGGGATACACAGGCAAATGAGTGCCCAAAAAATTAACTTGATATTATTTGCTCAAATCACGTTCAATATGAAGAACTTTAAATTCCCAGTATGTTTGCAGAGAAATGCGGGCTTGAACGTAAATATTTGTACGTTCTTTAACAAAAAGTAAAACGTGGACGAAATCACCGAGTTATTTTTAAGAAGGTCTCGTTACAGAAACAACCAATCGTTGTTTCTCTTGGGTTGTTTTTGCCGTAGATCACGTGACGGGTACTTCAATCGTCCAATCATTCACTGCGAAATTTAGCGCGAAATCTAAATTTTCTATCTAGACCCACGTGGGTCAAATTAGGAAACCACCCGGTTTTTCATTTAAAAAGAGGAAATCTTCGTTAGTGGGACAGGTCATTGTATTAATTCGATCAGATTTATAGAATATTCATAGAAGGAATGAAAAAGAAAGCATAAAACTTTTGCCTGTATATCCCTTTAATATAAATTTGTTCAACAGGTTGATGAGTTTCCCAGAAAAAAAGCATTTTAGAATGTGTAGTTTTTAAAAAGTAGCATGCATTATAAGAAATGCATCCCTATAATTGTTTTTTTTGTGTTAAGTCAAGGGAATACAAAATTATTCTGTACGTTCTGTTCATAATGGGTGGTTTTAACCATGGGCTTTTTTGACCCGATGTTAAATTTTGGTTTCGTTTAAATAAATTCGTATTTTGATTCGGAGCATGCGCATAACTATCTTTGTAGACTGGTTTTCAAGATTTTAGGCTTAATATGAGATTATTAACTAAATTTTGATACGCAAAAATGGATGCCGCTAGCAATTAAAGCCAACACTGTGGAGAGGTCTGATGACCTCTCCAATTAAACTGTGTAACCTGAAATGTACAACGGTTGTGTACTCATACAATGTGTAACATCTATTCAGTGCTACCTTTCTAAGACGTTACGTCAATGTACATTTATATATTGTTTTATACATGCATTTATGTTGTATTGATGATAACATGTAAATATGCAATAAAGTTACATTAAATGTTCCATTCTTTATTATCTACGTATTAAGTGACTCCGAGCAATTGACTCCGACATATCACGACAACAAAATATGACGACTTTGGCGGTTTACGATAACAACATATAGGAATAAAAATGCAATTCTACGAAAAATGCGATATTACGAAACTTCTACGGGGTCCGATGCATATTCGTAGCATCGCGAATTGACTGTACATCCAGGCAACTTGACACAAAATAAAGGACCCTGACAATGTCGTTTGATCTCACTGTTGGTGCTATCCAAGGTAAAGGACGGATTTTAGTTCCTAAACAGAACGAAGGTTTCGCAGGGCACATTGTTTTAAGAATATCTTATCATAGTTCTTATAGTAGCAGATGTCACAGACAGGAAATGCACACGTAAATAAATAGAGAAAATCTAGCCTTTAGACGAGCTGGTAAACAGCGAATATACGAATCAGGCTACTTTGCTGTTGATTGTTTGAATCATTTGTTTTGGTGTTAGAAAGTAATCTTATCCGCGCCAGCAGCTGCACACAAGAACATGATAAAAGGAAATGTAAAGAGCTACATTATAAGCATGTCAACGTGTCAAGTATCTATGAACAATCCGCCTTTCCAAATACCCTGCGATACACTATTTTGAACGGGTACGGTAATGACGAAAAATCAGTTTGCTCTAGAATAATAAGAAAGTGGTGTTTGCTTAAACTGTGTAATTCCGAATTGAGTGATACCGCTATATATTGCGGAACTCATACGTGACGAGTATATTAACGCCCCTGTACTCCGTACTGGAGTGCAGTGTTACAGGAGTGTATGTAACCGTTCCTGTTTCTACTCAGCGACCACTCCAGCTTGCGTCATTGAATACGGCTTTACGTCTGACATTACAATAGAATTATTAAATAATGAAAATACACACAAACACACGCGCGCGCACTTGCCAATGGACAAAATGCAAGAATAGTAAATTTCAAGTGGAGTTTTAAGAAGGTTATAAGGAGTATGTATATAGAAATCTCGTTCAAATTGTGCTGCACATGCAACTTTAAAGCGAGGGGTAGCACGCGGATTTTAACATTGACCGAAATCATGGTAATTGTGACTTTAGTTGAGCAAAACTTTCAGAATATTGTGTTGTGTAGATGTCGAACACAAATTCAAATCAAATTTGTATTTAGAATTATGAGACGTCTAACGGAACGTCAACGTTGGCGGGCCATTTGTATGCTCTAGACTGGAAGTACACAGGACCAGGCTGCAGCTGACTTGAATGTTTCATAGTCCGTTGTCTGTCGATTGCAGTAACGCTATCAAACAACTAGTGAGGTGATTGATATCCAAAGAGGTGGACGTCCAAGATGTACTGACGTCCGAGACGACCGCTATGTTGTTAATCAATCTATCCGTAATAGAGCACTGATGGCGACAGACCTTTAACAACGCCTTCGACATGTCATAGGGGTCAGTGTCTCAAGAAAAACAATCAGAAATTGCCTTTACCCAGACGGTCTTAACGCTAAGCGTCGTCAATGTGGTCTTGCCGTTGTCAGCAAGGCAGTCGTCATGAATGTTTGGCGTGGTGTAGACAAGGCGTCGGTAGAATATTAACCAGTGGTCACATGTGATTTTCAGTGACGAATCCAGATTCAACTTAGACTTTCGTGATGGTCGAAGAACAGTTTGCGTCGCTTAGGTGAACGTTTTACAGGCGCAGCTAGGGTTGCCCATGACCGATATGTAGCTGGGTCCGTTATAGTATGGGGTGGCATCACTATGACTGCCAGAACACACTTACATGTGTGCCATGGCAGTGTGTCTAGCCAGTATAATCGTGACAACATGTTGGTTCCGCATGTTGTCCCGTTTGCTCAACAACATGGCCAAGAATTCATCTTCCAGGATGATAAGGCTAGGGTCCATAGGACAAGACTTGTCACTGAGTTTCCTGGAAGAGCAATATATCCGTTCTTTACCATGGCCAGCGATGAGCCCGGACTTTTCACTTATTGAACATGTGTTGGACATTCTTGGAAAATGTGTCTGAAGGCGTGATCCTCCACCCAGAACGTTACGGTGCAGCGCTGCAAGAATGAGTGGGACAGACTCCCTAAGCACACTATCAGTCGTCTTAATGGGAGTATGAGACGTCGTTGCATAGCTTGTTGCGACAACAGAGGTGGTTCAACACGTTATTGAGAGCGTGTGAAAATGACGACGTTAACGTAATGACTTTGGACGCTGTTTAAAGTATCTGAAGGTGTTATGAAGATGTTAAATGTTCGATTAAAGTGTGTGAATGAATTTTTATTTAATTGATTAAATAAACATCAAAAGGTAAGGGTTTTCTTTATTACCCGCAATAACAATATTACCTACAATATGTCCTACTTTTTGTGAACAGTATATGTGTAATAAGTTTTTTAACTCTAAGTTGAAAAACCCACAATCCCAAGTACACGAGTCCAGTTTTTCCATTTATCCCAGACTTGCATAATCATATAACATATACACACACTTTCATACAATTTCATAAAATGTACATATACTATTTCATATATTACAAAATCATTCACAACAAATAAAGAAACATGACTAGTACCCTGTCCCTTGATTTCATGTTGTGTATACAAACACAAAATCGTTTTTTAATCAAATTATGAAATGGCGATCTAATACCTAAAAGATCTGATATTGTTTTTGTATGTTTTAAATGGTTATTTCCACAGTAATTTGTTAAATTAGAAACACTTTTCCATTTCTAATTATAATCTTCCATTTTATCTTTAGAAAGGGCTTTCTCCTCTTCAATTTCTATTTTTAAACTGCAAAAACTTTCTGAAGTTTTCAAAAGTTGGCAAAAACTTTGATATTTTTCAATTTAAACATATGACTCTTCATAAGATGAGAACATAATTTATGAAATACCTATAAGAATTTATCTTAAATTTGCCAAAAAAATCCACCCACAAATCTCATTTGTTAAGATAAATTGTATACCTTACGAGTTAAAAAATAGTATGTAAAAGTATATAAAATACGTTAAGTAAAATACTGCATTCCCAAAATAGATGATCAATATTTTCAATATAACTATTTCAAAAATCAGGTTTGAAGTTGACAACTTAATCTGAATAAATATTTGTTTGTTGGCAAAATTCTATGGATAAAATTATATTGAAAGCATCTCAATGTTTTATCAGTCCTACTATGATAGAAATTTCATAAACATTACTTCCATTTGATTTATATTTAGTTTATATTTTCTTCCCACCTAGCTTCATTAACTTCTTCATTTTTCATTTTACTGGTTATCATGTTCTATTTGAATACCTTATTAAACGTTCTTTACTGATTTTATTTTCCTTATGTTGTTTAATAATGATTGCCGAACAAGGCAAGACGCCAATGACATTTACATTCAGATATTGTCGTGTGAGCCGTGCCGTATGCGAGCGTGCATTGTCAGGCATCAATGCAAGATGATTAATGAATGGAACAGCTACTGGTCCCAACCCCTGATTAATATACTCAGCTGCACTTAGACTATTCACAATGACCAGATCAGATTTCCGGTCACTGTGAACCGCTCCTCAAACAATAACACTGTCCCCGCTAAACCCGTTTCTCTCTACGACACAGGCAACAGCAAATCGCTCCCTTCTCCTCCTAAATACCGTCAGGGTCTCAACATGATGACACAGCCTAAACCGTGATTCATTGGTAAAGACAATTCCAACCCACTGTCGTCTTTGCCAACCAGGTTCGCGATGACGTCATATGAGCACACTTTAGTGTAAGCTCGTCTCGATCTAATATGCCGAACACAGTAACACAGACGCCTCAGAACGGTGTCTGCTAATACCGTGCTGCCTCGCTGTAGCGGTAGCAGGTTTGAAAAAGACGCTTGGTATGCGTCATTTCTAAAAGATGTTCTAACCTGGCGTAAGTTACGCGAGGTCTGCCGCTTCGAGGACGATCGGCAACTGCTCCTGTTTGCTAGAACCCTGCACGCAGAGTACTTGTAGTGCTTTTGTGTCAATTAAATGCCTGCGCAACATTGTCGACGGAGCCACCCCTGTTAAGCATCATTAAAGCTGAAATTTTGGCATTGCAAGTGTTGAAAATAATCAAACTGTTTTGTGTTTTCCTTGAGTTACAAGAATGTAATAAGAGCTTATTTGACCGATTTCTCATTTGTCAAGATGCTGCACGGGCAAATCGTGCAAAACACTTGTTTTAGGGCGTTACGTAATATTTAACCTAATACTGTTGTGAAGTATCTATTGTTCGATAGACTAACAGGCGTGCTTAACATGGTGTACACATGAACTATTTATGACCGATATAACTATAGTTATCCTAAAATGAAACGTGCACAGTTTCTTTTGCGTTTGAGTATACATTTAAATGTCATTTTGATTCAATGGATTAAAAAAAAGTTTTTTGTACTCTATCAATTAAAAGGCAGGTGTGAAGCCAGATAAATTGTTCTTCTCATTTACTGTTTCTTTCTTGAGTGTCCCTTTGAAACTTAAAATACAGATCGATCTTTTACTTGTCGTCTCTGAGTGTTTACGTTGAATGCAAGGCTTTGTTCAAGGGCATTTGTTATTTTATTTTGACAGCTCTTATTTGTACGTTATTCATTAAAATGGATTATCACGGGACTCCTACAAAAAATGCTTTCGTGCTATACAAAACAAGTGAACAGTGAGCAGATGGAATTTTAGAAATTAGTGAGTTCATACTTGGAAGTCCGGTAGCATATAATCATGAATTTCTGTTTTCTTCTTAAATATTTAATTTACTGGATCATTGAATAATAATATCCGCTAAGCAATCTTAATCAAACGAAATCAGAGGTTATTCAATATCTACAACTATCTGCAGACAGTTGGTTTGTGACGTATAAAAGTTATATTAAAACGAAAACTTTCTGTCATTACTATGTTAACTGTAATAATTAATAACAGTTTCTTTTGTTTACTTTTCCGCTCTTGAAAATGGCTCCTTCGGTTATTTCCGTGTTATTGGCATAAATGGAAGTTGTGTATAGAAGTCAAATGTGTTGTTGTTAACGCGAAAGCTTTAACTGATGCAATTACCTTCTCGAAATACAGTAAAGTACGGCGTCAAACGTGTCATATACTTTGTACCGTCTACTTTTGTACATGTCTCGAATTCGAGTTTAGATTTTAACGAATTAGCTTTGTAGACCTGGAGTATGAGCTAACAAACTCCCAAGTCTAGATATTTGGTAACGAATAGCGTCCATGTTACTACCTTCAGACAAATGCCATCTAACAGTTCAATTTACTATATTCAATCATAAAACAACGAGGTTGAAACAGTACCCCTTAATCATGAAAATCATGGGTTAAATGATTTATATGGATACTACACAAAGTCTACCTGTAAAAGCCGTTTATGTAAACACTGAAGATTATCTCAATTCACTCTGACACATACCGGTAACTAAGATAAACACCACATGTATCTGACATACACATTGCTTAATAACTTGTTACATTCTGATGCATATATCAAACTTTAAGAAGTGAATTTCATATTACGTTGACATTGGCACGGCAAAAGACAGACAAACATCATTGAAATACACGATGCCGTTTGTTTTCAGTGGGAAAAAAGTTTTGATTACTGGAGCTGGGAAAGGAATAGGACGCGCACTTGCTATTTCTTTGAGCCAGGCGAGCTGTAAGGTGTATGCTTTAAGTCGGACACAGTCTGACCTTGATACTTTGACGGAAAAATGTGAGAATATTGTTCCAATTGTAGCTGATCTGTGCGACTGGGAAGATACGAGGAAGAAACTAGAAAAGTTGGAAGTACTGGACGGATTGGTGAACAATGCCGGAGTCAGCGGGTACCAGTACCCAGCTGTGGATTGTCCTAGGGAGTTCATCTGTAAAATCCTTGAAAACAACCTACTGAGTGCAATAAACTGCACGCAGGCCATAGCCAAGAAAATGATTGAAGAAAAGAGAAAAGGATCTATAGTAAATGTATCTAGTGTAGGAGGCTTAGCCTCGTACCCTAACGGACTTCCTTATATGGTATCAAAAGCTGGGATGGATATGGTTTCAAAACAGTTTGCCTTGGAACTCGGACCTCACGGTATCCGCGTGAACTCAGTCAATCCTGGTGTCGTTCTGACAGCACTCGTTCAAAAGGTCATTGAAAAGAATAAAGATGGAGTAAAAGACATCGTCTCGAGAACACCGATGGGCAGGACCCTCGAGATGAGGGAAGTTGTCGACCCGATTCTCTATCTGCTCAGCGACCATTCCAGCATGGTGAGCGGTCAAATGCACGTCGTCGATGGTGGCATGTTGTCCAACATTTGTATAGATAGGAGAGATCAGATTGATTGATATGAAAAAACAAAATATAGTTGTTAAACGATGCGATTTGTACGGAGAAATGTGCATGTGAAACTTTGACATTAGAATATTACAAAGGTCATTCATTTGCATGCTTTTGTACTGATGACTAATGGTTAGAAAAACAGAATATACGAGCGATAATAAAAAATACATAGACTTACCTGATCTCAGCAACAAACACATGTTTAGTATTTTAAGTTATATAAATAATATTGAACTGCATTTTGTATCCCACCATTTTCTGTAAAAAAGTTTTTCTTCTTATTTTGTTACCATGGATTCTTTATTTAGGTTTTCGTAATTAGTTCATAAAATATCCTGGGTAAAAACTTGAATGTCCGATAAGTACTGGTAACTTGTTGTTCCAGTTTATGGAATTTATTCGACAGAAGTAAACAAGTTTTGGGCGGCTCTGTTTGCAACTTGTAAGTCGTAATAAAATCGGCATCTAATGTAGTGTTGTATCAAACGTCGCATCGATTTTGATGTTTTTGATAGAAGCATACGAGATAAGTCAAGTGATAAGAATGAAGGATATTATATTCAGTCAAACGTGAATTGGACTAGCAGCTGAGGTTCATTTATCAAAAAACTGTAAAAGAAATAATGACCACGTTTGTGACGTCTATTGTAAAACAAAACTGGAGATGTAAAGTTGAAAATGTTTAAGGTGCTTTGAAATGATGGAGCAGTACATTTTTTTGCATTTAACACTGCAGCTGTAATGCTTGAGTTCCTGTTCCATGGCAAACCTTTACGCTGCACTCCATTTCCACCAAAGCAACTCCCTCTTGTCTACGTTTTTGTCATCAATAGTAAATGGACTCTAATGATTAGATTACTTGACTATGTGAAACAAATTGTTCCATCATTAACTCAAGATTTTCCTATAAAACCCCAATCTGACTATTTTGACGTCTCAGATGTAATATTAGGTCGTCAGAAAAATGCATCTGAACGTCCTACCCTTGTCTTAAATGCAAGTGAATTTAGGTCCATTGAATATGAGCAACATTGTATCGGACGATAACGATATGCAGCGATCAGTAAATTGAATAGTCGCTCGTTTATTTATGTGTCACCTAAGCGTCCTGTTGACGTTATATTCTTGCACATCAGGGTACCGAGCGTCCTGTTGTCATTCTATTCACGGATATGTATTTTCACGTGTGTTTTTCTTTTGGCACTGAGAGCCCCTTTGAAGTTGCATTTTTGTTCGTGTATTTCTACGGCACCGATGACCCTGTTGACGTTAAATTCTCGCAAGTGTATATTGGCAAGTAACATTTGTCTGGGATGTAAAAGAAGTATTTGGCAGAGGGAACAGCAATTTTACTCAGTGTTCCTTTTTTATTTCTCACATCTTTAACATATGCTACAACAACAAATCGTTATCAAATGAAATGGTCACCTGACATTTCACCATGCAAAGTATTTTACAACAACAATATATTTAAAATGAGAGTTACTAGACATCAATACCCTTGAACTCAATAATAATCATTACAGTCAAATAATTTGAACTCATGTCTACAATTACTCAAAACCAATCACAAGTTAGATTATATTTGCATAAAACTATATCGTTTTTTTATTTTTGTTCAAACATTCAAATGCCATACAACCAACTTTTATTTAAATAACAGAGAAACTAAAGCTTTAGCAAAATGAATACGCTAAATATAATCATTTGATCTTTTACAGAACAATTACAAGGGAACAGTAGGTTTACAAGAAAAACAAGTCACGGAATTGAGGTAAAAATAATAAGGGCAAACTAAATAAAGGATATAAAGTGCCAACGAATAATGCTCCCAGACACATGTTGGACATTCCGGCAATTTACGATGTATCTTCTGCATTTGTTTTTTTCTTTTATGACACCCAAGGTTCCTTTTGACGTTACATCCTCGCATGTTTATTTCATTGACATCCAAGAGCACTGCAGAAGTTACATTCAACATAAATGATGTTGTTCCCTGAAGCGAGCTTTGCTTAGGCATACTACAAGAAAGACTTTCCTTTGGGTAGCACATTTACAGCTACGGAACAACCGTTGCGATCCAAGGGCAACTGAAATTTTGCAGAAATGAGACTTTGCCGAAGGTTGCCGAACAATAAATGCTTTTTATTGTAAACATTAAGTACATGTTATAATAATTTAATCCTAACGAATTTCAGGTGGATAGAGTGTGATAAGAGATATTAATAATTAAGCGATCTGCAGTACTAGTGATAATCGTTAAATACAATAAATATCATGTTGAGATTATTGCTAAGCAGCTCTAGCTATGATAACCATTTTAAGGAAATACTTTAAAGAAATGCAGACAGGACGATATCATGCATATCCTTTAAACGACGATAACGTAAAAAAAACGTAACAGCGAAGATGGCACCTGTAGGCCTCCGTAGATTCCACATTAGTTTCCCAAATATGGATGCGGCCCCAACATTGAAAAGTATATATGGCAAAATACGGGATGTCACGTGATCAAGGTCAAGGACGAATTTTGGACACCGCTGTATCCATTTAAAAACGTATGTCCGTGCAAATTCGACAAAAGGGAAAATTTGATTTCAAACGCCAACACATGTTTCTGAGCAGGTGCGAGAGAGACAAAGCTATGCATGCTGGATTCACTGAAACTGGGTCATTCCTTCCATTTTTTTTGGCCGAGCATACATTGCCATGACACCCTGCGCATGGTGTCACTTCCTAGAAACACAAGCTCTTACGCGCGAATTTATGTTACACACCACTAAATCACATTTTCATAAGGTTAAAATATCCCAGTTTAGTGCCCAATCGGACTGAGAGACTAAACTTTGAGGTAGGGGGTCTGTTGGAAAATACTTGCAAAAGTGTCAGTCGTTCGAAGGATGTAATCCCAATACATACTACTATGAGTGGAGTTTATTCAGATCTTTAACAGACTCACCAGAATTGTTTCAGCAATCGAAGCAGATAATTTATTGAATTTAATGCAAAATATTACGTTCATTGTGTCGCCTGCTACAAAGTAGCGCGACATATAGGAATCACTTCTCCGTCGTCTGTCTGTCCGTCCGTCACAAAACTTGTCCGGACTACTCCTCAGAAACTACTGGTGCGATTTCTGTCTAAGTTGTGGCCCTTTAATGATTTTTATTTTTAAGGTTTGTCCGGACTACTTCTCCCAAGTCTAGTTATGCATATCGTCGGCATTTTCAAGTTCAATGATTTTTGTCAAAGTTATGGCCCTTTAATGATTATTATATATAAAGTTGGTCCGGACTACTTCTCTTATACTACTAAAGCAATTTGAATGAGATGTTACAGGATTGGTCTGTACCTCAAGTACTTGCGCATATCTAACGGGTTTTTTTTGGTTGAATGATTTTTGGCTGAGATCTGGCCCTTGAATAAAGAAGCGTTTTAGCCAAGAAACTGCCCAATCACCTCTAAATACAACTGCTTAATTGGCTATCATCAAGCGACACATGTCATCACTGATCGCCCTTGTTTTATTAAAGAGTCGTCAGCAGTTTAAGACAAACAAACGTCAATCGTTTGAAAATGCACCTAAAATAAGTTTCAGAAATTAACACTATTTTTGTTTCATAGGTGTATTTTTGAAATATCTTTTTGATTCATTGGTTTTTTTTTCTTTTTAAGAATTTTGTACTCTAGCAATTAAAAGCCAGACGTAAAACCAAATAAATTGGTCCTCTCATTTAATTTTAAAATGAAACTTTTGTCTTTAGCATAATTTGGTAAGTGTCAAAGAGATTGATAAGAAATTTCTTAATATCCCTACATATAATTTAATTGAATTTTTTTCTTTAGTATACCTTTGAAACTTAAAATATAGATCGAGCTTTTACTTATCATTTTTGTGTATTATTGCTTTGAACGCAAGAAATTGTTCGAGGACATTTGTCACCTTATTGCGACAGCTCTTTTTGTATATCATTCAGACAAATAGACTTTCATCACATAACTCAAGCAAATTATGCTTTTGTGCTATACAAATTAAGTGAATATTGAGAGAAAACAGTGATTGCATACTTCGAAAACTAGTATTTATTACTTTTATACATAAATTTCTGTTTTCTTCTGAAATATTCAGCATACTATATCATTGAAAAATAATATCAGGTGAGCACCAACTTAATCGAACGAAATCAGAGGCTTTTCAATGTCAACAACTGTGTCTGCAGTTAGTGTGTGACGTATGAAAGTTATATTAAAACTTAAACTTTAGTCATTACTATGTTCCTGTTAAGAATTCATCTATTGTAAACCATTTCTAAATTTGTAAACATTTCAGCAATGTTTGAAAACACGAATTCAACGTGTTATTATCCAAAGTGATCTGGAAACTCAACATCCATATGTATTTTAACCAGGCTTATGAAGAAAACTGGTAATTCAATTGAGGTATGTCGTCGGGGCTGGGCGTTAAAATTGTTATTTTGTTTACTCAAAAACGTGAATTATGAACAGAAAGGTAAAACTTGGCATTTAGGTAGATGGTATGAATAAAAAAACAGATTTGGTTGTGTGTTGAGGGCCAAAGTCAGCAACTTGTATGAAAAATGTTAACGCTCAATAACTTTAGCGTGGAAGGGGGTAAATAAATAAAACTTAGCTTTTAAGCAAAGTTCACTAGCTTAGATCAAAGCAAACGGTGCCGTAAGGTCAGTGACTCAGGATAAAGTGCACGAGTTTATATCATAGGGAAACAGTTTTGTTTTAAAGATGAACTTTTGTGAATATGTAGGTTGTTTGAAGACACAGATTTGAATAACTTTTGGGGTCATTAGATTCAACATCAAGATAGCCAGCTTAGAACAAAGGGAAAGGTTTCTAACAAGAAACTCGGTCTAGTGCATACCTACCTATAAATGTATAAATACAACCTCTGACAACTGCGTCAGGGAATCGATTCTTTCGCTCAGTGGTCAGAGTGTTGATCTTCGATGCAGTAGGGTCGGAGTTGGAATCCCGCTCTGGGTGATGTATTCTAAGATGTATTGCATCTTTCTCTACAGACTTTCCTGATCGTAATGGTTTCTTCACAATCGCTCAAAATATATTGACACAAGCAAGCGTTTATGTGTCTTATCTTAATCTTTTTCTGCTTCATTATATTAACAGATAAACATATGCAGAAATAGCATTCAAACTGTTTTGAAAGTAGAAAACTTTTACATTATATGAATTATGAAACCATATTTACTGTAGAAAAATATTTTTATACTTACAAATGCTGAAACTGTTATCATCACAACTACCGTCATTACAGTCATCTTTTAAACACCATGATTATCTATCATCATCATCATCAATAACATAATCAACACCAACAAGATCATTATAAAATCATGGAAATGATGTTAAATGTAGTTGAAACAAGGAGTAATCTGTTTTAAGTGAATTCTAGTGAAGTTATTCTCATAGATTAATTTGCAGAATGATTTTTTTCTAGACCGATTACTCGTGTCCACTGATACAGGCACATTTCACTAGAACCGTCGAAGATGTTAAGCTTTTCTTGATTTTTGTTCATGCCTTTCTTGTCTCAAAATTCTGCTGCAATAAATACGATATGAAGCGGTACGTTCATATACACAAGTATTTAGGTTATCTTGATCATGTATTACTTCAAGCAGATGTATCAGCTACAATAGATACTACATACGGTTTAACGTTCTTGCACTGAAGTATTTAGGTTATCTTGATCATGTATTACTTCAAGCAGATGTGTCTGCTCCAATAGATACTATATACAGTTTAACGTTCTTATACTTAAGTATTTAGTCTAACCTAAGTATTATTTTAAGAACACTTTCTGAAGTTAATAGCAATTCCAGCCATGTTTTTTTGCCCCTTTTTGTTACGTTACTTTTAATCCACTGTTTTTAAAGACACCAAGCTAACTAAAAATCACCTATCAACGAAAATGTTCTACTTACCACTAAAACATAGTTCTATCGATTTAAACATTTAAAATGATATTTCCTACTCTAAAGTTATGTTACCACTTAGCAATATAGACATTACCTCATTCAATATTTTTCTAACTACAGTGGGTTGAGAGAAAGTTGTTTTTGATTTTTTTTAACAATTATCTGTCTAATGGTCTACGTAGCGCAATGAAAAAAAGTCATTGCTATTTTTAAAGATATACGTTATTCATCGTCTGCCAGTCTATTAATAATGTATTCCGGTCATAGTTACGCAGCAATTCAGTTTGATACGCATTGTCAAGCAATTAGCGTTATAATTTGATATTTTGGATCTAGAGAGCAGCGACTGTTTCGCTTTGATTAATTATTCTTAATTATTGATTTATCTGGTTACACTTACATAGTTGTTTGAACAGGGTTCCTTGAAACCGAGGTCCCAGGTATCAGTGATGTACATTGAGCATGCAAAAGAACCAGGAGTCTCTCTGGAACGGGATGCTTTCTGTATCTTGCACTATCCCTCACAACCTAAAATAACTAATATCTGTAGGGGCGTCGGACATAGGTCCTTGTACTCAGTACTGGCATCGGAGTAGTACCCGTACAAACATCAATATTTTTTTCTAAATACTTATGCAAAAAGTAGACTAACATTTTGTACACTCCACGCTAAACTTGAGCTTGTTTTACATACTTGATGGAAGTTTCAGGAGTTCTGAAATTAGTACAGAGCTGCTGTGTGGCCAACAACAGGGTACGGAATTTACACTGTAAATATCAGCAAGAGCAGAAGATCCCATAGAAAAATTTACAAACAGTGAGTGAGGCGCTTCTTTCGTAGATGGCTGCTGTCAAGGGATGTTTGGTGCTTTATTTTTTCTGTTAAGTATAAATTTAAAGGATTTTTGATTTTACGTTTACTTTTTACAGTGTTTATGTTCAAAAACCATGTGATGGGCCTCAATTTGAAAGACTTCTTGGCTTTTAGTGAGTAACAATGGTCATGACCAAAGTCGTTTTATTACAGTGTAGGTGTAACTTGCTTACAGACATGCACAAAGACGTAGAATTATCAGTTTTGGGAGAACGGTAGATAGTGTCGCCGCTGTCTTTATTTCTCGAAAGAATATGTGGCTATGAGTAAATTTCGAGTGTTTTTATCGAATTTCAACCTTATTCTTTCACTCCGAATAGGGAGACCGATATAGATGTGTAGAATAATTATTGCTTAATTAATAAACACCATCAACATTTTCCAGACCTTTGTTTTTATTGAGAAAACGAAGGAAAAACATAGGCAGTTGAGGTGCAATGTTTCATAACTTGTGTATATTATAGTGTTGGACAGTGGGTCTGGGCTTTTTCTTTTGAAAAGGCTACATTTGTATTGAAAAACAGTAGGAGCAGTGGTATGTAGCTGTTATTCATGACTTTTATGCTACAGAACTCTTGTGCAAAAGCAGTTACGCTACAGATAAAGCGGGGGTCTGGGGCGGGGGCTAGGTCCCAACTTCAAGTGACTGTGCATGGTACTACACGAATCGGTTTGTCGTCCGTTTGACCCAGTGCACTAGGGTTAGGACTAATGGAGTTGGTAGTCGGTATCAAATAAATGAAAAAAAAACTGACAGATAAGCAAAGAGTTTACAGTTTGCTTAAGATAAGAGAAAAAACAACCAAAAGCAATGTTTTACATGAAAAAAGGTAAGAAATTATCATAAAGGACATCTACGACAATTTAACGTAAAACTCGTATTTTTTAAGAAATTCATTTTGAAGATTTTTCATTTCAGAACAGTTTTAAAACTTTTAAGGAAAGCGTAAGCACTGAAAATCAATATGTATGAGATAATTCCTTCTTCCCCTTAAATATGATTAACAAGCATGAAGGTTTTAAAGTTCGTAGACCATAGGTCTACGTGTACGAAGAACTTTGAAAATACAGAATATTGAAAGATTATATCATAAATTCAGTTCGTTTGTAAAACGTACGCCTGTTACATTTCAAGACTTATGTTTGACAGCAAGCCTCCATCTACAACATGTGTCTGTGCCGTAACCATGCTGGAATAATCGCTTAACAGGTACAATATTGGATCGACAATTTCCTTCAAATCAAGTATTCTACCCATTGGAGTCCTTGAAATAAATATCTTATCAAGCTGAAAGCCACTCGCCATGAGGTCTTTTACCAGTGGTGTTATGACAAGCGACGGATTCACGGAGTTTACGCGTATTCCGTGCGGTCCAAGTTCAAGAGCAAATTGTTTTGACGTCATGTCCAACGCAGCCTTTGATATACCATATGGCAACCCGTTGTTGAATGTACATAATCCACCAGTGCTGGATACATTTACTATAGATCCCTTTTTCTTGGCTTTAATCATTTTCTTGGCTATGACCTGAGTGCAGTTTATTGCGCTCATTAGGTTGTTGTCAAGTACTTTAGTGATGTACTCTCGAGGACAATCCACGGCCGAGTACTGGTGCCCGGCAATACCAGCATTGTTCACCAAACCATCAAGTACTTCAAGCTTCTCTAGTTTCTTCCTCGTATCTTCCCAGTCACACAGATCTGCTAAAATAGGCACTATGTTGTCACACTCAGCTACTAAGCTATCAAGGTCGGATTGTGTCCGACTTAAGGCATACACCTTGCAGCCTTTCTTACTTAAAGACATAGCTACTCCTCGTCCAATTCCCTTTCCAGCTCCCGTTATCAAGACCTTTTTTCCGTCAAAATTAAACGACATTGTCACTTTTTCTTCCTTTTACAAAGCAATTCGACACAGTTATCTTAACTTTTTTGAGGAATGAATGCACATTACAAATGTTGAAATATGAATGCAAACGGCCTTGCAATATGTTAACAGATAAGGTTGTTGCACGCAATTTAAACCAATCAAAATTCATGCAAAATTAAACTTGTATCTTTATATAAGTACGTCTGGTTTAACAGGCTATAAAATTGCCTCGATTATAAACTTCAAGGTCATGGGACATATATATTACGACTTTGCCTTATTAAAATAGTCATAACGTCATGATTAATATGGTTTAGTTACAGAATAATGAAAATGTCGCTTTTGAAGACAAAAACGTGTTTTAATGACTGGCTGTTTCCGTCAGGACATCGGTAGTTTCTGCCGCTATTTTTGGCTGTGACGTAGAGTTATCCCTTCAGTTCGAGACAGTAATGCAGAATAACACTGCTCATAACGTATCCGTTTAAATGCAAAATTAACAATAAACCACAAGTTCAAGAAACACAATAAAGGCAAACTTATAAGAATTAGCGTGTTACATATTATAACTTTAAGAAAAGAATGCGGTTGCTACTCCATTTTTAAAAGTAAATTAAACTTTTGTCTCGGTATAACTGGTTGACATTTTACCTTAGCTACCTCTATCTATTAATCGTCGGTAACGCTTGCCCATTTGACCGACGCCCCCTGCAGAGATTAGTTATTTTATATTGTGGGGGATAGTGCAAGATAGAGAAAGCATCCCATTTCAAAAACACCCCTGTTTCTTTTGCATGCTCAGTGTACAGCACTGATACGTGAGACCTATCTTGAAGCTTGAAGAACTTGATGGTTGGTGACATGCTGGTCAGATCTGCTACAATAGGCACTATGCTGTCACACAGATCTGCTACAATAGGCACTATGCTGTCACACAGATCTGCTACAATAGGCACTATGCTGTCTTATTCAGCTACTAAACTCTCCAAGTCCGACCGCATTCGACTTAGAGCATACTTGCAACTTTATTTACTTAAAGACATAGTCACTGCTCTTCAAAACCCTTTACCAGCTCCAGTTACCAGGAACTTTTTTCCGTCAAACTTATTTGATATTGTCAAATTTTCTCCCTTTTTAAAAAATGCTCAATCTGTAGAATTCTGCATCGTTCAACATAGGGAAGGGTGTCCAAACTGAATGCTCATTAAAAGTATTGAAAACGAGCAAATAACATCGCCATTTGTAAACAGATAAAGTAGTTAGTTGCACACATATAATACCAAGCAGCACCGCCTTAAATTCCACTTAACTTAGTTTTACACACATTAAGAAAGTTTTGTAATATTACTGAACGAACTGAATGGCTAAAAGAAATCATTACTTGCTGATTATCGATAAATAACTAAAAACAGTTTTTATTATTGAAAGCATGAACGTTTTTAGTAATTTTATAGGTATAAACGAGTAAAATACATTTCTTGGATAAATACTTCAATCTGATCCTTGTAAAATGTTTAAAAAACAGTAACATGTCAAGACTTTAGATGGACAGCATGCCTTCACTGACAGCGTGTGTCTGTTCAGTAACCATAATGGAATAATTGTTTTACCAGTACAATATTGTAGCGACAAATTCCATCAGATCTAAATTTTCGCCCATGTGTGCTTTTTAAAAATAATTAGAAAGTTGAAAGCCACTCTCAGCGGAGTTTAAATTGGGACAGAATCACTTAGTTCACAGTTCAGGCTATCTTCGACTTAGACTATATACATTACAACCTTCCCACTATTTCTATATTTTATTCTAAACACTCTCTTATCCCCGTCTTTTTTCCTTTTTCAGCATCGGTTATACACGGATTTCCATGATTCACTCTTTACTTTAACCTTAGACTGGTCAGTTTTCGTAAAACATTGTCAAAGAATATTCGTATGGATTTCCGAATAGTACTATAGTCAAAATAAAATTAGGAATAAATTCTGCTAGTTTGAATGAAAGAATCAGCGACATGGAGACTAAGCTATCATTTCACACAATTTCGTTACAGTTCATAATTTACCTGTTCTTCCTTTTGACTTTGAGTATGTTATGTTTTTATTTCAAATTAAGACAAATGTGACTTGAATGTACATGTGTTTTACGCTCCCTCAGCAGCTAAGCGAATACACTACCGTTACTTCACGGTAAGAAAGTGAAACATTCGACCGATGCGCAGGAGAGTAATGTGTTTTCAGCTGTAACAATCTTCAAGCTTGAAATGAATGGGTATATTCACGAATCGATTTCTGCATTTATAGCAGGAACACTGTTTGTATAAACTAATTACAGTTTCTTTTACCATACTACAACATGTATTTTCCCGTCATGTAATCAGTCTCTTTTTCACACCGTTGAGTAAATAATGTCGGATGTAAAAAATGTGTCTTCATACTCCGTTTTGATAGTCTATACCTACAAGGCGTGACAAAGTAAACATTTCAAGAACCAAAAAATAAACTTCAAATGTCTGTTTAAATTCTACTTTCACACTCACTTTAAACGAACTTGCATCTTTAGTATAAAACCTTAGGCATACCTGAGCATGGACGCAACTACAATGTCCAGTGTAAATACCAAAACAAAAAGTAACAAAGGCAGAAAATGTGTAAACTTTTGAATAGTAACTACAAAAGAAAATGAGTCTTGATATTATTTAGTTGGCTTTATGAAATAAATTTGATATAAATGTTGTTTTATCACGAAATACGTGCCACATACGAATAAAACGTACCACAGATGTAAGAAACTAAATAAGATGGGCCAGAGTAGTACCCTTTATCCAAGTATTATTGTATAAGCATATGACTAGATTCACCAAATGCTGCCAGTTACAGGAACTGCACTACTTATCTACATAGATCCTCTTCAATTACACCATTCATTTGCTTTCTTTTGTTCAACGTCGTGACAGATTTACGATAAGATATTGCATGAACTTTATTAATTAACCTGCATTAATCACAAGAAATAAATGAAAAAATATATAGTTTATAAATGGCCAATGCAAATATTTGGTGATTAATCTCCGTTCTCTTATTTTGAATATTTTTTCATGTACAGTATTCTTAATAAAATAATGGGTTTGTACTATGTTAAATATTGAAATATGTAGAACACCTTGAATGAAGCTTTCATCTGAATTCAGACACATAAATTAGTTTAAACAGATGCTTGATTTGGCAACAGTTTGCATTTCCAACAAAGTGCAAATGACACACAGACATACCGTCAACAGATCGTTGCTTATCTAGTAGCTATTATCAGAGTGCGATGTGACCCTTCGAGACGACAACGATTCTAAACTAATTGCGTTCGTTTACGTTTAAATCGACGCGCTGCACATCTTTCAGCACCAAGACAAATTTAGTCTCAATTTTGCCCTAAGAGGGTTTCCTGATAACACTACAGTGTATGTTAACATTTGTGAACTCCCTAAACAACACTATATATTGTGTCAGATTCTTTTTCAAATCTGCTCTTTCTATTTGATTTGTCGTCGGAACCAGTTGCAAATATGACATTGCAGAGACACCCCTGTTGTTTCCCATGGTCAGCTCCACAGATACAAAGGATCTCGGTTTAACATCTAATCCTAAAGGCAGTAAGTTATGTCATTGGAGGAGCGGCGGATCGAACTCGCGACTCCTGGATAACAAGCCCAGCTTATTACCACTTGACCATTGATCCGCCCCTGACCAGTCCAATACATACTATACATCGTTTCACATTCATTTTCACAACTGCCCAGCCTATAGTTTTATTAATACCTGCAAGATCAATTGTAACTTGGTCAAATGTCAGATTTTGGATATTCAATGTAACTTTAGCCACAGGGCGGAGCAAATATTGACCTTGGGGTTATCATTTGAGCCAACATGGCAGAGGTCTACTAGACAATGCTACACATTGAATATCAAAACTCGAAGTCTTATGATTTATGAATAATCAGCTACATTAATTTTTTATCCGACGCCAACGACGATGATGACCTAGTGACCATAATAGCTCCACCTTTTCTTCGTTAAAAGACAAGCTAAAATGGAATCCTCTACCTATGACGGTTAAGTGGTCATGTGTACCAAGTTATTTAGAAATCCCATCATGCATGCAGAAGTTATGAATTGGACAAGAACTCCAACGGCACTTTAGACTATACGATAAATACACTTAGTTCAATGCCATACCGTGACCTTGACCTTTAACTTTGACCTGTGTAGCACGAGAAATATTGCCTACTTATAGTGGTTAAGTGTAGCCATTTATTTGAAATCACATCATGCATGCAAAAGTTTTGGACCGGACACGAACTCCAGCTGCACTTAAGGCTATATAGCAAATATTCAAAGTTCAAACCTCTGCTGTGACTTTGAACTTTGACCTGAGCACACACACACACACACACACACACACACACACTGTCAACAGATCGTTGCTAATTTAGTAACTATTATCAATGTGCAACCAAGTGCAACACACACACACGCACGCACACGCACGCATGTACGCACGCACGCACACACACACGCACGCAGACACACACACTGTCAACAGATCGTTGCTAATTTAGTAACTATTATCAGGGTGCTGTGTGACCAATCGAGATGACAGGGATTCTAAACCAGTTGCGTTCGTTTTCGTTCAAATCTACGCACTGCGCATCTTTCTGCGCCAAGACAAATGTAGTCGTAATTCTACCCTTAGATGGATTCCTGATACCACTACAATGTACGAATAACATTTCTGAAATCCCTTGACAACACTATATATAGTGTCACATTCTTTTTTATTTCTGCTCTCCCTATTTGATTTTATTTGTCGTCGATCCCGGAGCCGGTTTCCAAAATGACAATGCGGAGACCCCACTGTTCTTTCCCATGGTCCGCTCTACAGATAAAATGGATTTCGATTTTACATCTCATCCTAAAGACAGTAAGTAATGTTAATGAAGGAGCGGCGGATCGAACTCGCGACTCCTGGTTAACAAGCCCAGCTCATTACCACTTGACCATTGATCCGCCCCTGACCAGTCCAATACATACTATACATCGTTTCACATTCATTTTCACACCTATCTAGCCCACATTTTATTAATACCTGAAAGTCCAATTGTAACTCGGTTAAATGCCAGATTATTTTTCATACCAACCCAGTCAAAAAGATGTTTTATATAGTCCTACATCTTCCAGCAAACATTCAGATTGATAGTGAACTCCTTTGGATATATCTTTAAAATGAAAACCCGTTCACTCTAAGCTTCTAACCCGTAACCAGATTTGAGAATTCTTTCCGTAAAACTTGACCTGCATTGTTCTTATTTTTTTTCGAAAAATGGTGTCCTGTAAGTTTTCATAAGCTATATACTACGAGAATATTTATTCAAACAACACCTTTGCTAGAGCACATAGAAGGTGTAAATTAACGGCAGCGAAATAAAACAGAGGAAAACTAGTTCCTTTCATCGTTTCAACTATTATCTTAAATTTGGTTTTACTGTCACATGTTGATAGAATAATTATAAATTTATCTGCATAAAATCAACCTAATTATTAACCCATGTTCTTCCTTTAACATGTCAGCCTATAGCTGACCTAGATAATTTAAGAAGTTAACCGACTTTCAAAATATGTAAATTCAAATCACCTTATACACTTCATGCCATCTGCGCATGGCCATACTGACATAGTTAACTCAATAAATGTATATACATACAGATACGTATTTGCTTTTATATACGTCTACCTTTTTAACCGAAATCAAGCGTCAAACTACAGAAATCATACCATTTCAGGTAAATCCCGCAACAGTTTCACTCTGTTTCATGTTCTGTTGTGTGATCGACTGGTATATAATCACACCAAGTTTAAAAAGTTCTTCAAAAGATAACAGCAAAAAACGTTCATTAAACCATTAGGCTACATGAATTGTTGTCTTTTCTCAGGTGCCCGCAATTTATAGGGGAAAGGCAAAAGTCTAGTGAATGTATAGTGCATGAATACCACATTTTGAATTGTAGCTGGATGCTTAAAAAACATCCAATAGGTTATGCCAAATAATTGAATTTCACATGTGATCACATCTTGATGCAATATTTCTTGCGATATTTATAGTTGTCCGCTTGCTTTACTGTTGCTGTCCATGTTAATAAATATTGTCAGTGTGTAAACAAAGCAAGTGATTTTAAGACAAATATAGAATTATAAATCTTAAGAAGCACAATATACAATGAATACACTATAAAAATATAATCGTTGAGAACTCAACTAGGATCATCTATTTTAGAAATAAAAGTATCGTAAATAGAGCTAAAAAGGAAAAAAACTAAAAAGGAAACAGCATAACATTTTTATATGATAAGACTAACATTTCTAGTGTGCATTATATTCACTTACACATTTGAAATTAAACCACTGTATTTTGCATTTTTGTTGTCACAAGGCAACGATGTTAAAAATATTTTAAACACGTTTATTAGAAGAAAATACAGTGGAACTTCCGAAAACCGAACACCCAAGGGACCGGCCAAAAAGTCCGGATTTTGGAAGTTTCCGGAATTCAGAAGTCCGAATGATCTGGACAAGTACAAGTGCCAGACACCAGTGGTTCTTTATGATAGTGAATGCTGTCAGTATTGTTTAGCGTAACAGCGTTTGTAACATGGGAAACATAATGCAAAATTAAAATTAATGAAAACATTCTACATATGTATATTTTATTAGAAAAAATGTTGAAATTTCATAAAATGCCATAATTTAAAGACCTTTTTATTTGCTCAATTTTGCTGTTTTCACCAACCGTCTGTGAAATTTTAAAAGATTGAAAAAATGGCAAATTACAATAACCAAGACACTGGTCGATGTTGGCTAATTTATTACGCTTTTTAAAGACACCCCAGTTACAATTTTAAGACTTTTTTATTAATGAAAATTGTCTCTAAAAAAAAAGGCCTTTTTAGTGATATCACTTATTTTTAAAAGAATTTAAGATCCTAGCTGTTTTTTTAAAGATATTTTAAAGTGTAAAGAATTAAAATCTTAGATGTTTTAAAGTATTGTAACAAATTAAAATTCTTATCTAATAGTTAAGTAATATTATCAGTCAAACAACTACTCAGATATGTATTTTATTTGATCTTACTGGACTGCTCATATATGACTATGTAAAATACCTATCTGTGTAAGGTTTAATCTGATCTAACCTTTTAAATGTGGATTGTATTTTATGATACTTGTAACATGTTTGTAACAACATACATATAGTCTCTTATAATTCTTTATATGAATGACCATTTACATGTATTTTAAGTTTTATTGAATGTATATTTGTATTATATGTACATGTAATGGATGAGACTTAAATAAACTAAACTAAAAAATACAATTTGAACCTTAAAGTTGCTTGTAGCAAACGCCTGTTATTAATCCTCTAATCATCGCTTTAATTATTTACCGCTATTTAATTATCGATATATTCCGCTGCATTTCAAACATTCATTGACAACTTGTTATTCTAACGCGTGTGAAAATAAACGACCAATTGGTAAAAAATAGATACAGACGTGAAACTTTTGTCGCAGGGTTTGCAATTTTGTGTCCGTCTTTTGCACTTTTTTCCGGTATTTGGAAGTAAAATGGCATTTATATAAACAAAATTTTACGGAAAAGTCGTCCGGACTTCAGAATTCGGAAGTACCGAATTTCAAAGTATGAATTACATAGGAAGTAGAATGAGAAAGTTCGGGACTGAAAAAATCGTTCAGTGTTCAGAAGTTTCCGGTTTTTAGAAGGTCCGGTTTTCAGTAGTAACACTGTATTTGATTTATTCTGATTGATTTGACAACAAAACAACAAAAAAGTATTATCAACAGAGTCAAACTCGTGTTTGGTACGTTATCTCATTACACGCATTCGGAATACCTCGCCAATTAGCAGAGGGTCGATTGTTTCAATGCGTAGTAAATTATATGAATGAAGCTTTTGCGGATGGATACAAAATTGATAATTTGTTAGTTCTGCTGTTTGGTTTGTCAAAAAAAAAAATACCTCAGGCTTTCAAAATCAACAGAATTTTGCAATATCAAAGGACTTTTATCAAAATTGCAATGAAAACTCGTAAAACCTGTTGTACTATTTTTTAACGCAAATGTATGGATAAGAGGCGGACATGTGATTGTAACTAGAAAATCTGGTGCGCAGCTTTAGAAGCTTTCGCTTCTAAAAATGACTTCAAATTCAATAATGTGAAAGAAGAAACAGGACGAAATCTGATAATGTAAGGGCATTTTTGTGTCCTAACTATTACTAAGGACATGAAAATACCTGTTGATGTTTAGTTTGCCTTTATCTGATTTTTTTCACACAACCTTTATGTTCGGTGTATCACTTAAAAGTTATGGCCGAAAATACTATCCACTTCAATCGATGACGTTCATTGTATAAAAATACAAACTGAGATTACTAGAGATTAACATGATGATCTAAAAGTTTGGAAACATTAAGGGAACCGAGATTTTTTCTAATGTAGATATTGAGTAAAAGTTAAAAATTATTTTTCCAAAACTGAAAAGATGTGCAAGGTAAAGATTAAATTCACAGTTGAATTCGGCGAAGATGCGGGATGTTATCTTCAAGATAAGTCATCATGTTACATATTCTTTAATTGTTTCTGCCTACAGTTACAATATTAAGCATTTCAATTAAAATACATTACTGATACATTTATGATTACCTTCTTTTATTTGTATAACCAGTCTACTTTCTTTATTAAAGTCTATGAAGTGATAATATGTCCACATGTACGAAAATGTCCAAAGAATTTTCACAATGAATTAATTGATATTTCATTGTCCTTCTGAATGCAAATCGCACATCTTTTACAAATCAAGCGTTATGTTGGACAACATGCCTCCATCGATAACATGTGTCTGCGCTGTAACCATGCTGGAATAATCGCTTAACAGGTACAATATTGGATCGACAATTTCCTTCATATCAAGTATTCTACCCATTGGAGTCCTTGAAATAAATATTTTATCAAGCTGAAAGCCATTCGCTATGTATTCTTTTACCATTGGTGTTATCACGAGCGACGGGTTCACGGAATTTACACGTATTCCGTGCGGTCCAAATTCAAGAGCAAACTGTTTTGACGCCATGTCCAACGCAGCCTTTGATATACTATATGACAATCCGTTGCGGAATGTACTTAATCCACCAGTGCTTGATACATTTACTATAGATCCCTTTTTCTTCGCTTCAATCATTTTCTTGGCTATGATCTGAGTGCAGTTTATTGCGCTTAGTAGGTTGTTGTCAAGTACTTTAGTGATATACTCCCGAGGACAATCCACGGCCGAGTACTGGTGCCCCGCAATACCAGCATTGTTCACCAAACCATCAAGTACTTCAAGCTTCTCTAGTTTCTTCCTCGTATCTTCCCAGTCACACAGATCTGCTAAAATAGGCACTATGTTGTCACACTCAGCTACTAAACTATCAAGGTCGGATTGTGTCCGACTTAAGGCATACACCTTGCAGCCTTTCTTACTTAAAGACATAGCAACTCCTCGTCCAATTCCCTTTCCAGCTCCCGTTACCAAGACCTTTTTCCCGTCAAAATTAAACGGCATTGTCAGTTTGTCTCCCTTTTACAAAGTCGTTCTACCTGTTTCCACTGAAACAGCTATCTGTAATATTTTGAGGGATGAATGCACATTACAAATGTTGAACTAAAGCAAATTGCATTAACATTTGTAAACGGATAAGGTAGTTGCACACAATTTAAATCTAACAAAATTTTATGCAAACTGAAGTACATCTGGTTTGACAGACTATAAAATTGCATCGTTAAAAAACTAACACCGTTCACCTAAGTGCACTTTCTATAATACATGCAAGGTATGTGTTCATTGAGGCGCTTTATGAGTTTAAAGGGATATACAGGCAAAAGTATTATGCTTTCTTTCTCATTCATTGTATCAATATACTATAAATGTGATCAAAATAAATACAATGATCTGTCCCAGTAACAAAGATTTCCTCTTTTTAAATGAACTAGATAGGTGTTCAGTGGAACACTTGTGTCGCCCTTTGGTACTCTGTTAGAATAACTAAAAAGGTAAACAACAGCCCGCTGGAAAAGACAGCATGCTAGTCAAAGTACGACAAGACCTGTCCACAGACAGCATGCTCCACTTTTCTCAGTGCTGGATAATTAATTATAAGCAAAGTTAAACAAGAGCCCCAAGTGTAAAAAAATTGAGAGGCGGAGGGCAAGTACCTAGTCATACAGGACGAAAAAAATTCGGGTCAAGCACTTATGTATTTAAAAAAAAAAATAATAAAAAAAATTCGAGCCCCTCTGGTCGTCGGGGGGGGGGGGGGAGGATGAAAGTCAAGTACCTATGTATTAAAAAAAGAATTAAAGTGGGGGACGACAGGTTTGTGGGTGGATTGGGAGACAAGTACCTATGTAAAAAAAAATGGGCCGGGGGGGTGTTTGTGGAGAGGGGTGAAAGGTTTGGGAGGTGGATGGGGAGACAAGTGCCTATGTATTAAAAAAAACAATTTGGGCCGGGGGAGGTGGGGGGAGTGACTGGTGGGTGGGGGGAAGGGGGTTGGGGATGGATGGGGAGTCAAGTACCTGTGTAGTCAAGTACCTGTGTATTAAAAAATAGGGCGGGGGTGTTAAAAAAAATGGGGGACGGGTCCCCATACAGAGGGACGGTGGGGGGAGTACTAACCCATCTCATGTCAGTAAATATTTTATTTCTAGGTTTAAGAATATTTTTTCCTATACATAAGCAAAAGCAAGTGACCCCTGGGGTTGGGGCTAACTGTGACCCAAGGGACATGGGTACCAACAATCTTTACAGGGGTTTTGCTGGTAATCAAGTATTCCAAGTTTGAATGGAATATCTTTGACACTTTCTGAGACATGGACATAAAGAAAAAGGTTTACAAAGAAATTTTAACTTGAAAAAGGGGCATAACATTGCAAAAATAAATCTGAGGGTTATCTGCCCTTGAGAAATGGTATTGTCTTAAGTGATAAGTATTACAATTGGAAAGTTCGATGAAGAAATATTAAGAAATGGCATAGTTATAGACAATGTTCAGTTTTCATGACAAAATCCAAGTACAAAAGGGGCATAACTCTGTTAATTGTGACCTTGACCTACAGATTTTGGCATCATCACTACCCTGTTGTGTAAGCAATATAATTTGAAAGTTTGATGACGAAATGTTAAGAAATGGCAAAGTTATTGTCAACGTTAAGTTTTCATGACAAAATACAAATATTAAAAGGGGCATAACTCTGTCAAATGGGACCTTGACCTAAAGTTGTTGGCATCATCCCGACCCTGTTGTCATAAGCAATACAATTTGAAAGTTTGTTAAGATAATGTTTAGAAATGGCAAAGTAATAGCCAACGTTAAGTTTTCGTGACGGACCGACAGACCGACGGACAAAGCGATCCCTATGTATTGCCGTTTCTTCGAAAGGGCGACACAAAAACCGGGTGGATTCCTAACTTGACCCACGTCGGTCTAGATAGAAAATTTAGATTTCGCGCTAAATTTCGCAGTGAATGATTGGACGGTTAAAGTACCTGTCACGTGATCTACGGCAAAAACAACCCAAGAGAAATGACGATTGGCTGTTTTTGTCACGTGACCTATTTGAAAATAACTCGGTGATTTCGTTCACGTTTTACTTTCTGTTAAAGAAGGTTCAAATATTTACGTCCAGGTCCGCATTTCTCTACAAGCATACTGGGAATTTAAAGTTCTTCTTACTGAACGTGATATGAGCAAATGATATCAGTTTTATTTTTGGGGCACTCATCTGCCTGTGTATTCCTTTAATATTTACATATATATTTCATTTTTTGCAACTCATCATATAATTTCAGTAAAGTTATGTTCCTTTCATCTTTCAACATTTTCATAATCTGTGCATTTTTTAAAAAAAAATTCGTAATGGAAAAGTAAGACAAATGTAATTAGAACGCGTACTATAATCAGCTTTAGAAAAATCAAAAGAAATACTTAAACTTTGAATAATGATAGTACCCACATTTATATGCATGTAGTTAAAAATACCTTTAGAGTTTGTAAAATAAAATCTCATTATCAAGAATTCACGTTAACACAGTTTTCTACAGAAAATAAAGTGTTGTACAATTACTGAATTAATAGCTTGGCTAAAAATAGAAAAGTTCTTTCAGATAACCCGTAAAAATTTTCATTAACTTTTAAATTCTTGATTAAAAAAATTCAAGTGAATCCCACAACTGTTACGTTTCAATAGTTATGCTTGACAACATTCTTCCATCGACAACGTGTGTCTGTGCTGTAACCAAGCTGGAATTATTGCTTAACAGCTACAATCAATGATCGATAATTTCCTTTAGTATTCATTCAGTTTGAGTCCTTTAAATAAATACTAGTATCCACTTGTGATCTACTCCCAATGAACTCTTTGACCTGTGGTGTTATGACGATTGACGGATTCACGGAGTTTCCTTGCGGTCTAAGTTCAAGAGCAAATTGTTTCGACGGCATGTTCAACGCAGCCTTTAATATACTATGTGGTAGAGCGTTACGTAATGTACATAATCCAGCAGTGCCTGAGACGCCCGTTTTCTTGGATTCGATCAACTTCTTGGCTATGATCTAGGTGCAGTTTATTGCGTTCAATAGGTTGTTGTTTACTATTAATTAGTAAATACAAAAGCGAATGAGTCGGGTGATAGAACGTTAACAAACTAGGGATGTGTCTATAGGACACGGATACCCACAATCCGCTGTATTGCGGTATAAAATTGTGTACAATTACTGGTGCGTATCAAGTCTAAAGTGTTATTGTTTAAGCTTTCTCAGGGGGCATAACTATGCCGATTTGCAATTAATTTGCATCAAAATACCTTGGTGCGTAACTTCATATGCTGACAGGGGTACAGCGCAGAGCTCCGGATCCGGAGGTCGCGGGTTCGAATCCAGTCGGAGGCGAGATTCTCTCACGATCTTCAGATATACGTTTTGAGTTACAGGCGACACAAACCGGTCTACGTACGGACAGCGCGGCAGCGGGACAACGTGACGGCCGGGCGGACGGACAAGGGCAAATTTATATCCCCCTCTTAAATGTATAACACTGCCCAAAATCTTCATAAAAATTAAACTAAATTAGAAATCTAGAATGTTTAAAAAATTATCAACACCATATCTGCACAGTTACCTTTCGTGGATGGCATTTGATCATTTCAATCTTTCGAAACGTATATTTATTCAAAAATACTGTACGATACTGAGAATAAACTTTAAAAATCATAGAGGATGAAGTACCATCAGTTGAAAATACTTATCGGCACTAAATTTGTCATGTCATGTAAATAAGATGTTGTAAAAATAACTTATGTATGCAAATAAGCATCTTCCGGCAATGGCGGAGAGGTTTCAGAAAACGAAAGCAGGTGTTTTTATATCCGCTGACATCCACGAACATAGTTAAGTTATAAGAGTAAATAAATTTAACAAGTTGTCTATGCATTGGTGCGAATATTTGCATAATTTGACGACAATGTTATATTTCTGTTTATGGGCGGTTTTATAACTTTAAGTGGTGGGGGCACAAAAAATAGATACTTTTTTACAATATTCCCCGTGATCATACGTTCAGTAGAGGTGGTGCAAGTAACACTGGTCTGTGGTGTTTAACGTCGCTTTTGCGGTGGAAATTCGCCCCTCGGGTAAGAAAATTAAAATATTTCTGTGGCTGATTGTTAATTTTGACATTAAGACTACGGGCAAGATGATCTCATATTATTTTCGAATTCTCGCCTGAATCTGTTTTCTCCCACATTTTTGCCGTTTCTGTATCATTCGTGAAAAAACAGGAAAATGAAGGCGAATGCGATGAAACAGGGCATTGAAAATTGTCAAAAATGCAGTGATCGCGACTCTTCAAGGAATGTCAAGCTTATATTGAATAGGAAATTCTGATTGGCACTAATTTCCAACCCTGTTTATTCCATTCGATATGTAAAACTATCACAAAGATGTTTTTAGAAGAAAAAACATGATAACGTTTGTGTACGCGGTGAACTGCTTGACCATGTCAGTAACGCTGCTGGCACGGTGGTTTACAAAAATTGCCTTTTGTTACAGTTTTCGCAGTAACATAAACAAATGATACACCGGCTTGACAGCTATTGTTGATACAAAAAGTTTTTATATACGCTGAGAGGATGACCGTCTTTTCTGATGCAAATATGGAGCTTAAATTTGCTGTTTAGTGTTTGTTTAATATTTCTCGTCTGTGTTTGCTTACTCCAAGCTATTTGCTGTTTAGAATTGATATTACTCTTTCAATCGGTATCACCTTCGCAAGATCATCTCTAACTTTGTGCGATACTGATCGCACTTTGGTTGTCGTTTGATTCGATTTTACATTCCACCATTTTAATTGCTTTAGACTAATTTTCAAGCGACTGTATCTTGATATTGTTATACCAACTTCACTAAGACTCGCGTGTTCTAATATTAATTTCATTTTGCTTTGAGTTAACACAAATTTATTGTACGTCAATTTGAAAACAAGCTTATAATTTTTCTTTTCTCGGAATAAGGTGGAATTTCCTTTGTTCTCTATGTCGCAAATAATCATTTGATTGATAGCTGAAGGTCTTGAACTGACATTCTTATTGACAATTTTCTGATATTTTTTAACAATACAGTCATGTAATTTTATTTTAACTGTTGTATATGCGACTTTACTATATAAGTAACGCTATAAAACCTTTTTCTAAAAATATTTTACTTTTCTCCCTCAACATTATTGGATATTAAGAAGAAGCACTTTAAAAATGCAAAACAAGAACAACAACCACCCCCTCAAAAATCAACAACAATAAAACAAAAACAAAACAAACAACGCGGTTTATGAGCATTACAACAGTTAAACAAACATACAATATCAATGTTCAACAGTGTACAACAAGATGGCAAATATTCTAACATTACGATGAATAATAATAATAACATCATGTCTGTAACAAATTTCTATAGCCAGTTAGGGAGAGACAATGAATCATTATTCTATATTTTATGAACTGTGATTACAGATATCAAACAGTTGAGAAACAGACTTTCTGCTAAGACGTTAAACTGAAGTCCTATATATCAGTGCTATATACTGAGCATGCAAAAGAACCAGAAGCGTCACTGAAATGGGATGCTTTCATGTCTTCCACTATCTCCAACAAATTTAAATAACTAACCTTCCATGGGGCGTCGGTCAAATGGTCAACAGGTACGGACGATAAATAAAACTCAGACAAAGCAAATCACAGTGAGTTTAGAAACGCTCACATCATCTGCTGGCATTATATGCATTTTCATGATTCTGGGGAATTGTTCAAATTGCTAAAGTTCTAAACATTTATTGAAACAAGTCTTTAGTTTTATATATAATATTAAATCTAATGTTTCTATAAAATAATTTTAAAAGAAAAAAATATATTTCTAGTGCAAAAGCAGTTGCAAAAATCTTAAAATCGGAATGGTAAGTCTGTTTCTACATGCAGAAAATGAATTTCAATAATATTGCTGTCGATATCAAAATTTTATGTAAATTACAATCAATTTCTCTTTTTAATTTAAACACATCATTTACATAAAAACAGAAGCATATATTTGTCAATCACAATGATACACTCTGATGCAATATATTGAATGCAGCTTACTTTATTTCTTAACCCTCGCTGATAAACATTTAGAAAATCAAAATGATTGCATAGTGTTAAAACTAGGACCACAAATGGAGCCGAAAATAGAATTGCAGGGCCGTAAAATAAGGATTTCAGAAACCCTAAAGCACCAGATGCGTTGATGCATATTCATTTTCAGTAGACGCTCCGTCGCATTTTGAAAACTAGCCACTTAACTTGGTGATGCCCTAAGCAGCATAACCTATATATTTGACTTCAAATTCAATACTGAAAGAGGAAACAGGGCATAATCTGAGAATAAAAGGACATTAGTGTGGCATCATTATGACAAAAACATGAAAAAACTGCTGACTAGTAGTTTACCTTCATTTTTTTTCAAACTTAACCTTTTATGTTTGGTGTATCACTTAAACATTATGACCGAAATTACTATCCACTTCAATCGATGACATTCTTTACACATAAATACAAACTGAGCTTATTACATATTAAAATTATAAGCATGAAATTTTAAAACATTAAAGGAAACAGAGATTCTTTCTAATGTAGATGATGAGTTAAAATTGAAAATTAATTTTCAAATATTGAAAAGATGCGCAAAGTTAAGATTAAATTCACCATTGAATTCGGCGAAGATTGCTGGATGATATCTTCAAGATAAGCTATCGGCTTACATATACTTTATTTGTTTCTGTCTACATAGTTTATGTTTAGTATTTCAATTAAATACATTACTGATACATTTATGATTACCTTCTTTATTTCTTATCATTCTACTTTATTTATTAAACATTCTACTTAATTTATTAAAGTATATGAAATGATAATTTGTGCCAATGTACGAAAATGTCCAAACAGATTTCACAAAGAACTAATTGATATATTGTCATTCTGAATGCAATAGCACGTCTTTTACAAATCAAGCGTTATGTTGGACAGCATACCTCCATCGATAACGTGTGTCTGTGCCGTAACCATGCTGGAACAATCGCTTAATAGGTACAATATTGGATCGACAATTTCCTTCAAATCAAGTATTCTGCCCATTGGAGTCCTTGAAATAAATATCTTATCAATCTGATGGCCACTCGCTATGTATTCTTTTACCATTGGTGTTATCACGAGCGACGGATTCACAGAGTTTACACGTATTCCGTGCGGTCCAAGTTCAAGAGCAAACTGTTTTGACGCCATGTCCAACGCAGCCTTTGATATACTATATGACAATCCGTTGTTGAATGTAGATAATCCGCTAGTGCTTGATACATTTACTATAGATCCCTTTTTCTTGGCTTCAATCATTTTCTTGGCTATGACCTGAGTGCAGTTTATTGCGCTAAGTAGGTTGTTGTCAATTACTTTAGTGATGTATTCCCGAGGACAATCCATTGCTGGGTAATTGTGCCCGCAATACCAGCATTGTTCACCAAACCATCAAGTACTTCAAGCTTCTCTAGTTTCTTCCTCGTATCTTCCCAGTCACATAGATCTGCCAAAATAGGCACTATGTTGTCACACTCAGCTACTAAGCTATCCAAGTCAGTCTGTGTCCGACTTAAGGCATACACCTTGCAGCCTTTCTTACTTAAAGATATAGCTACTCCTCGTCCAATTCCCTTTCCAGCTCCCGTTACCAAGACTTTTTTTCCGTCAAAATTAAACGACATTGTTAGTTTTTTATCCTTTCCAAAGTCATTCGAAACAGTTATCATAAATATCTTGAGGGATGAATGCACATTAAAAATGTTTAAAAACGTAACACCGACACGGTAGTTGCACACAATGTAAAGCTAACAAAATGGTAAACTGAAGTAAATCTGGTTTAACAGACAATAGAATACATCGTTATTAGATTTACACCGTTCACCTTAGTGTACTTTTTATAATTCTGGTTTAACAGACGGTAGAATACATCGTTATTAGATTTACACCGTTCACCTAAGTGTACTTTTTATAATTCATGCAAGGTGTGTGTTCCTTGAGGCGCTTTATGTGTTTAATACTTACATATATATTTCATTTTTTTGCAACTCATCATATTATTTCAGCATCGTTATGTACCTTTTATCTTTCCACATGTCTTCATTTCTTTTAAATTTGTTATTTAAAAGTAAGACAAATGTGATTAGGACTCGCACACTAATAAGCTTTTAGAATAGTCAAAAGAAGTAATTAAACTTTGAATAAATACAGTACGCAAATTTATATAGTTTAGAATATCTTATGTTGTAACATATAAGCTCATTGTCCAGAATTCACGTTAACACAGTTTTTACAAAAACCATCGTCGGTGACCCCCGGTACATATTCCGTACAACTACATTAATTGACTGCAGATCATTCGTTTTCATGAATATTTATTAGCAAAGGGAAGTAACTCTTCGTCGAATGAGATTCCGCATTACAAATAGATACTCTTCAGTGTGAAAGTAGGAATAATGAAAAGTGCTTAAAATAGACGTATTTCCTAATATTTAAACATAGACTCGAAAGGAAAATTGTAACAAGTAATTTCATTGGCTGAGATTGCGCAAGGGAAACTTTCGGAAACCAATGAAAGTAGGTTATGAATTTATTAGCAAAGGGAAGTAACTCTTCGTCGAATGAGATTCCGCATTACAAATAGATACTCTTCAGTGTGAAAGTAGGAATAATGAAAAGTGCTTAAAATAGACGTATTTCCTAATATTTAAACATAGACTCGAAAGGAAAATTGTAACAAGTAATTTCATTGGCTGAGATTGCGCAAGGGAAACTTTCGGAAACCAATGAAAGTAGGTTATGAATTATTCATGAGTACGAAATTTTACCAACCAATTGTCCCACGGTAGATAAATAGAGTGAAACGGAATGGATCGAACGTGGGTTTTCGACGATGACAAAAACTAAAGTGTTGTACAATTACTGAATGAATAGCTTGGCTAAAAATAGAACAGTTCTTTCAGATAACCCGGAATTTAATCTTTCATTTCTTGATTAAAAGTTTCAAGTTGAAAGCGAATCCCACAACTGCCACATTTTAATAGTTAAGTTTGACAACATTCCTCCACCGACAACGTGTGTCTGTGCTGTAACCATGCTGGAATAATTGCTTAAAAGGTACAATCAATGATCGTTAATTTCCTTGAAATCTAGTATTCTATCAGTTTGAGTCCTTGAAGTAAATATCAGTATCGTATCCACTTTAGATCTACTACCAATGAACTCTTTGACCTGTTGACAATTGACGGATTCACGGAGTTTACGCGTGTTCCTCCGCGATGCTACGAATATGCATCGGACCCTCTAGAATTTTTGTAATATCGCATTTTTCGTAGAATTGCATTTGTATTCTTACATGTTGTTGATACTATCGTAAACCGTCAATGTCGCAACATATTGTTGTCGTGATATATCGGATCTCAATAAAGACTTAATTAAGAAAGAAAAACGGAACATTTTATATTTTTATTACATATTTACATGTTATCAATCAAAACAACCTAAATGCATATATATAACAATATACAAAAGCACATTGACATAATGTCGTAGAAAGTAGTACTAGAAAGGTAGCACTGAATAGACATGATGCACCAATGCTACCCATTGAATGAGTACACAACCGTTGCACTTAAATTAACACGGTTTAAAACCTAAGGTAGTTTCAAATCACACATTAAACACAATTGTGAATGAGTAAAGAACCATTTTGAGAGATAACATGTATAAAGTTTCAAACGGTATAAAATCTGGACAAGTTGTATCGCTTGACATTCTTGAAAGACTTTTGAAAGTTGAAATGTATGAAAGTATTCCATATAAATCAGTTAGTTTGTCTAATACTTGTAATAAAAAACGGCGTACTGCTAAACCTTGGTGGAATGATAACCTGTCATGCCTCTTAAATTCCCTGTGTATGTCAGAAAGAAAATGGCTAAAATGTTCTAATGTTAAGCAAGCTGAAAAAAAGGGCTTTGAAAACTGTTTTTGTCAATGCTCGAAAAAAAAATTTAACAAAGCAGTTCAGCAAGCTAAACGAGCTTATTGGGTCTCTTTTCAAAATAATTAGCTGCAGACTGTGAGTCTAATCCTCAGGAGTTCTGGAAGACTATTGGCAGGACAAGCGTTGCTCATTCAAAAAATAAGGGTATACCTATGGAGTTAGTGTTAGAGGATGGTAGTATCTCCACAGAGGTTTCACAGGTTCTATGAGTCTCCTGACTACTCTTGCACTTTTAATTGACACAATAATAACCAGAATATAATAAATGAAATATTGAACAGTAGTATTACAATGGAAGAAGTAAAAACAGCCATTTTTAATGCTAAACAAGGTAAAGCTAGTGGTTTCGACAACATTCCAATAGACATATTTAGAAATAACTGTAGTATTTCATTTTTATATACCCTATTTAATGTTTGTTTTACAACAGGGATTATACCCTCAGATTGAGGAAAATTTGTAATTACACCCATAGACCGTTCCAGAAATTAGTGCCTACCTGATTATCTCCCTTTCGTCTGCCATTAATGGACTGCGCAGATTGAAGCAGTTTTAAAATGTGGAGCTTAGAAAAAGTCCAATTTTTATAGCTGTAATGTGATTTTGACGTTGTATATTATAGAAACAGATACATATAAACCAGATGAATCATTTGTTGTCAGTAAAGATCTATCCCAAGGTCTTTTAACTGAAAAAAAGTATATTTGTAAACGATTTTTTGCTGACATCTCAATCTATTGAACTCTTAAATAAAGGTCCTGTGATATTCTTATGTATATTAATTCTTTTTATTTTTATCAAAATTTCAGGAAAAACTGCTTCTTAAAAGTACATGTATCTATCTTTAAAAAATCTGACCAAAAGGGTACATTTATATAGGTGTCATTATATTTTTGTTTTCCGTATTACAAGACATATCATCAACAATAATGTTGAAAATAAGAAGAAGGAAAGCAAACGTATTATTGTAAGATCAGTATCTTACAAACGTGTGGCTTGCAGCTATTACTTTAACTCACATGTTGTACATATCAATACGGATTTCCCAAATGCAAGAAAGAAAACATAGAAAAAAGGTCTATATGTCAACAGATGCTAAATTTCATACGGTCTTGAAAATCTTGCTTGTAAGGAAGAATATGAATTGTATTCTTAAATTTCATAAATCAAACAGGAACAAATAAACCCCATGTTTAACCTTCAGGCATTTTCTCAAGAGCAAATTTCATTATTACAGTGACCGACAATGACAATTAACGGTGACATATCAAAACAAAAACAGTATGTCACCCCCATATTACGTAACTACATTCCTTCACCACAGGACACCGCCAAAGACAAAAGACAGTTTGATAATTAAAGAAGCGCTAAATAATGCATATTTATTGTCAAGTATTCTTTGAAACTGTATCAAAGAATAAAGCAAGTTTTAGTTAAAACAGAATGAACATGCGGTTGATGAGCGAGATGTTTAATTTTGTCATTTTGTCCATTTTGTAAACTTTCACAGTTGTTCTAATAATTGAAATCGTAGTTTCAACTTTCGAAAAGGAAAACAGTGCTTTCAATATTATTTGTGTTTTATACATATTATATGGTTCACACAACTCAAGCTTTTATTTTGAACAGTCCAAGGTCTTGTTCACAGTCTCTCAGGTGTTAAATGATTCATGTTAATAATATGTTCAAGTCAGGAATAAAACATACAAAATAGTAATAATAATACAATAACAATAAAATGATGTTTATTCTGCAACAAAATTCACGCGATATAAGGCAGTATGTCACATTGAAATGTGCTCAAGTTATACAGATTTATACGGAACTTAAGCATCATAGCGAGATTTAGCAGTCGTTTAATGGCGGATGGTCACGTGATCTTCATAATGGCGGCGGTCAATTTATCAATTCTGGAACGGTCTATAGCTAAATCTAGTTCTACAGATCCTCGTGATCCACTATCCTATAGGGGTATAGCACTTTCCTGTTCTATGTATAAGATATATTGCTCTGTATTAAATAAAAGGCTGTCAACTTGGGCTGAAAATAACACTGTATTAGCTGAAGAGCAAAATGGTTTTAGAAAACACAGAAGTACTATTGATCATGTAACAACACTAAGTAATCTTATAGATACAAGAAAAAAAAATGTTGTCAGTCCACATTCTGTGCATGTATTGATTACAGAACGGCTTATGACTTTATTAATCGGAGTTTGCTATGGGAAAAGCTTTTTAATTTAGGCATTAGGGGTAATATGTTTAATGCCATAAGATCCTTATATCAGTCAGTCTCATCATGTGTTAGAGTAAACAGTATACATACAGATTGGTTCAAAAATACAAGTGGTTTACGTAAAGGTTGTTCTCTGTCACCTATATTATTCAATTTGTTTTTAAATGACTTAGTTACTTTAATTAAGGCTACAGGTAAAGGTGGGTGTATAGAGAATGAAACAATATATATTCTGTTATATGCGGATGATATTGTCTTGATTACAGAAAATGAAAGGTATTTACAATATCTGTTAGATGTTTTATCTAACTGGTGTTCTCTAAATACTATGACAGTTAATCCGCAGAAAAGCAATATTGTTCACTTTAGACCAGCATCAGTTGTAAGAACAGCTCATGTCTTTACTTGTGGTTCCAATAATTTACAGGTAGTCTCTCAATATAAATACCTTGGTATCCTTTTAGATGAGCATTTGGATTTTGATAAAACAGCTAAGTTTGTGTTGCAAAAAGTGTTGGTAGAGCCCTAGGTCTCCTTATTGCAAAGTCTAAATGTCTGGGTGGAATACCATTTAATGTTTTTACTACACTGTATAACAGCCTGGTATGGCCAGTGATATCATATGGTGCAGCAGTATGGGGTACCAAGTCTCACTCTAGTATCAATGCAGTGCAAAATCGAGCAATGCGTTTTTTCTTAGGTTTGGGGAAATATACCTCCACTGCTGCACTCTATGGTGAGCTTGTCTGGCAACCACCACATGTAAAACAATGGGTAGCAGTTGCTAGACAGTGGCATAGGTTACAAAAAATGGATAGAACCAGACTGAATTATAAGGTTTATGAATATTGTAAAACTAAATTTAGTGTCAGGTGCAGAAATTGGCAGTATAGGTTCACTGAACATTTAAATACTATTAATCTGTCCAATCTAACTGACTCATGTACTCAGTTATCATCCAGGAAGTTTTGTAAAATGGTTGAACATAATAATATGAATTTATATATTGTTGATTGGAAACAACGTATATCTAGACCAACTGGCTCTGCTAGTAATACAAGAAATAAACTACGCACTAATCTGTTATTTAAAGAAGAATTTGAAACTGAAAAATATGTATATATTTCAATGTCTGCAAAACATAGATCGGCTTTAGCTGATAAACATTTAGAAAATCAAAATGATTGCATAGTGTTAAAACTAGGACCACAAATGGAGCCGAAAATAGAATTGCAGGGCCGTAAAATAAGGATTTCAGAAACCCTAAAGCACCAGATGCGTTGATGCATATTCATTTTCAGTAGACGCTCCGTCGCATTTTGAAAACTAGCCACTTAACTTGGTGATGTCCTAAGCAGCATAACCTATATATTTGACTTCAAATTCAATACTGAAAGAGGAAACAGGGCATAATCTGAGAATAAAAGGACATTAGTGTGGCATCATTATGACAAAAACATGAAAAAACTGCTGACTAGTAGTTTACCTTCATTTTTTTTCAAACTTAACCTTTTATGTTTGGTGTATCACTTAAACATTATGACCGAAATTACTATCCACTTCAATCGATGACATTCTTTACACATAAATACAAACTGAGCTTATTACATATTAAAATTATAAGCATGAAATTTTAAAACATTAAAGGAAACAGAGATTCTTTCTAATGTAGATGATGAGTTAAAATTGAAAATTAATTTTCAAATATTGAAAAGATGCGCAAAGTTAAGATTAAATTCACCATTGAATTCGGCGAAGATTGCTGGATGATATCTTCAAGATAAGCTATCGGCTTACATATACTTTATTTGTTTCTGTCTACATAGTTTATGTTTAGTATTTCAATTAAATACATTACTGATACATTTATGATTACCTTCTTTATTTCTTATCATTCTACTTTATTTATTAAACATTCTACTTAATTTATTAAAGTATATGAAATGATAATTTGTGCCAATGTACGAAAATGTCCAAACAGATTTCACAAAGAACTAATTGATATATTGTCATTCTGAATGCAATAGCACGTCTTTTACAAATCAAGCGTTATGTTGGACAGCATACCTCCATCGATAACGTGTGTCTGTGCCGTAACCATGCTGGAACAATCGCTTAATAGGTACAATATTGGATCGACAATTTCCTTCAAATCAAGTATTCTGCCCATTGGAGTCCTTGAAATAAATATCTTATCAATCTGATGGCCACTCGCTATGTATTCTTTTACCATTGGTGTTATCACGAGCGACGGATTCACAGAGTTTACACGTATTCCGTGCGGTCCAAGTTCAAGAGCAAACTGTTTTGACGCCATGTCCAACGCAGCCTTTGATATACTATATGACAATCCGTTGTTGAATGTAGATAATCCGCTAGTGCTTGATACATTTACTATAGATCCCTTTTTCTTGGCTTCAATCATTTTCTTGGCTATGACCTGAGTGCAGTTTATTGCGCTAAGTAGGTTGTTGTCAATTACTTTAGTGATGTATTCCCGAGGACAATCCATTGCTGGGTAATTGTGCCCGCAATACCAGCATTGTTCACCAAACCATCAAGTACTTCAAGCTTCTCTAGTTTCTTCCTCGTATCTTCCCAGTCACATAGATCTGCCAAAATAGGCACTATGTTGTCACACTCAGCTACTAAGCTATCCAAGTCAGTCTGTGTCCGACTTAAGGCATACACCTTGCAGCCTTTCTTACTTAAAGATATAGCTACTCCTCGTCCAATTCCCTTTCCAGCTCCCGTTACCAAGACTTTTTTTCCGTCAAAATTAAACGACATTGTTAGTTTTTTATCCTTTCCAAAGTCATTCGAAACAGTTATCATAAATATCTTGAGGGATGAATGCACATTAAAAATGTTTAAAAACGTAACACCGACACGGTAGTTGCACACAATGTAAAGCTAACAAAATGGTAAACTGAAGTAAATCTGGTTTAACAGACAATAGAATACATCGTTATTAGATTTACACCGTTCACCTAAGTGTACTTTTTATAATTCTGGTTTAACAGACGATAGAATACATCGTTATTAGATTTACACCGTTCACCTAAGTGTACTTTTTATAATTCATGCAAGGTGTGTGTTCCTTGAGGCGCTTTATGTGTTTAATACTTACATATATATTTCATTTTTTTTTGCAACTCATCATATTATTTCAGCATCGTTATGTACCTTTTATCTTTCCACATGTCTTCATTTCTTTTAAATTTGTTATTTAAAAGTAAGACAAATGTGATTAGGACTCGCACACTAATAAGCTTTTAGAATAGTCAAAAGAAGTAATTAAACTTTGAATAAATACAGTACGCAAATTTATATAGTTTAGAATATCTTATGTTGTAACATATAAGCTCATTGTCCAGAATTCACGTTAACACAGTTTTTACAAAAACCATCGTCGGTGACCCCCGGTACATATTCCGTACAACTACATTAATTGACTGCAGATCATTCGTTTTCATGAATATTTATTAGCAAAGGGAAGTAACTCTTCGTCGAATGAGATTCCGCATTACAAATAGATACTCTTCAGTGTGAAAGTAGGAATAATGAAAAGTGCTTAAAATAGACGTATTTCCTAATATTTAAACATAGACTCGAAAGGAAAATTGTAACAAGTAATTTCATTGGCTGAGATTGCGCAAGGGAAACTTTCGGAAACCAATGAAAGTAGGTTATGAATTATTCATGAGTACGAAATTTTACCAACCAATTGTCCCACGGTAGATAAATAGAGTGAAACGGAATGGATCGAACGTGGGTTTTCGACGATGACAAAAACTAAAGTGTTGTACAATTACTGAATGAATAGCTTGGCTAAAAATAGAACAGTTCTTTCAGATAACCCGGAATTTAATCTTTCATTTCTTGATTAAAAGTTTCAAGTTGAAAGCGAATCCCACAACTGCCACATTTTAATAGTTAAGTTTGACAACATTCCTCCACCGACAACGTGTGTCTGTGCTGTAACCATGCTGGAATAATTGCTTAAAAGGTACAATCAATGATCGTTAATTTCCTTGAAATCTAGTATTCTATCAGTTTGAGTCCTTGAAGTAAATATCAGTATCGTATCCACTTTAGATCTACTACCAATGAACTCTTTGACCTGTTGACAATTGACGGATTCACGGAGTTTACGCGTGTTCCTCCGCGATGCTACGAATATGCATCGGACCCTCTAGAATTTTTGTAATATCGCATTTTTCGTAGAATTGCATTTGTATTCTTACATGTTGTTGATACTATCGTAAACCGTCAATGTCGCAACATATTGTTGTCGTGATATATCGGATCTCAATAAAGACTTAATTAAGAAAGAAAAACGGAACATTTTATATTTTTATTACATATTTACATGTTATCAATCAAAACAACCTAAATGCATATATATAACAATATACAAAAGCACATTGACATAATGTCGTAGAAAGTAGTACTAGAAAGGTAGCACTGAATAGACATGATGCACCAATGCTACCCATTGAATGAGTACACAACCGTTGCACTTAAATTAACACGGTTTAAAACCTAAGGTAGTTTCAAATCACACATTAAACACAATTGTGAATGAGTAAAGAACCATTTTGAGAGATAACATGTATAAAGTTTCAAACGGTATAAAATCTGGACAAGTTGTATCGCTTGACATTCTTGAAAGACTTTTGAAAGTTGAAATGTATGAAAGTATTCCATATAAATCAGTTAGTTTGTCTAATACTTGTAATAAAAAACGGCGTACTGCTAAACCTTGGTGGAATGATAACCTGTCATGCCTCTTAAATTCCCTGTGTATGTCAGAAAGAAAATGGCTAAAATGTTCTAATGTTAAGCAAGCTGAAAAAAAGGGCTTTGAAAACTGTTTTTGTCAATGCTCGAAAAAAAAATTTAACAAAGCAGTTCAGCAAGCTAAACGAGCTTATTGGGTCTCTTTTCAAAATAATTAGCTGCAGACTGTGAGTCTAATCCTCAGGAGTTCTGGAAGACTATTGGCAGGACAAGCGTTGCTCATTCAAAAAATAAGGGTATACCTATGGAGTTAGTGTTAGAGGATGGTAGTATCTCCACAGAGGTTTCACAGGTTCTATGAGTCTCCTGACTACTCTTGCACTTTTAATTGACACAATAATAACCAGAATATAATAAATGAAATATTGAACAGTAGTATTACAATGGAAGAAGTAAAAACAGCCATTTTTAATGCTAAACAAGGTAAAGCTAGTGGTTTCGACAACATTCCAATAGACATATTTAGAAATAACTGTAGTATTTCATTTTTATATACCCTATTTAATGTTTGTTTTACAACAGGGATTATACCCTCAGATTGAGGAAAATTTGTAATTACACCCATAGACCGTTCCAGAAATTAGTGCCTACCTGATTATCTCCCTTTCGTCTGCCATTAATGGACTGCGCAGATTGAAGCAGTTTTAAAATGTGGAGCTTAGAAAAAGTCCAATTTTTATAGCTGTAATGTGATTTTGACGTTGTATATTATAGAAACAGATACATATAAACCAGATGAATCATTTGTTGTCAGTAAAGATCTATCCCAAGGTCTTTTAACTGAAAAAAAGTATATTTGTAAACGATTTTTTGCTGACATCTCAATCTATTGAACTCTTAAATAAAGGTCCTGTGATATTCTTATGTATATTAATTCTTTTTATTTTTATCAAAATTTCAGGAAAAACTGCTTCTTAAAAGTACATGTATCTATCTTTAAAAAATCTGACCAAAAGGGTACATTTATATAGGTGTCATTATATTTTTGTTTTCCGTATTACAAGACATATCATCAACAATAATGTTGAAAATAAGAAGAAGGAAAGCAAACGTATTATTGTAAGATCAGTATCTTACAAACGTGTGGCTTGCAGCTATTACTTTAACTCACATGTTGTACATATCAATACGGATTTCCCAAATGCAAGAAAGAAAACATAGAAAAAAGGTCTATATGTCAACAGATGCTAAATTTCATACGGTCTTGAAAATCTTGCTTGTAAGGAAGAATATGAATTGTATTCTTAAATTTCATAAATCAAACAGGAACAAATAAACCCCATGTTTAACCTTCAGGCATTTTCTCAAGAGCAAATTTCATTATTACAGTGACCGACAATGACAATTAACGGTGACATATCAAAACAAAAACAGTATGTCACCCCCATATTACGTAACTACATTCCTTCACCACAGGACACCGCCAAAGACAAAAGACAGTTTGATAATTAAAGAAGCGCTAAATAATGCATATTTATTGTCAAGTATTCTTTGAAACTGTATCAAAGAATAAAGCAAGTTTTAGTTAAAACAGAATGAACATGCGGTTGATGAGCGAGATGTTTAATTTTGTCATTTTGTCCATTTTGTAAGCTTTCACAGTTGCTCTTATAGTTGAAATCGTAGTTTCAACTTTCGAAAAGGAAAACAGTGCTTTCAATATTATTTGTGTTTTACACATATTATATGGTTCACACAACTCAAGCTTTTACTTTGAACAGTCCAAGGTCTTGTTCACAGTCTCTCAGGTGTTAAATGATTCATGTTAATAATATGTTCAAGTCAGGAATAAAACATACAAAATAGTAATAATAATACAATAACAATAAAATGATGTTTATTCTGCAACAAAATTCACGCGATATAAGGCAGTATGTCACATTGAAATGTGCTCAAGTTATACAGATTTATACGGAACTTAAGCATCATAGCGAGATTTAGCAGTCGTTTAATGGCGGATGGTCACGTGATCTTCATAATGGCGGCGGTCAATTTATCAATTCTGGAACGGTCTATAGCTAAATCTAGTTCTACAGATCCTCTTGATCCACTATCCTATAGGGGTATAGCACTTTCCTGTTCTATGTATGAGATATATTGCTCTGTATTAAATAAAAGGCTGTCAACTTGGGCTGAAAAATTACACTGTATTAGCTGAAGAGCAAAATGGTTTTAGAAAACACAGAAGTACTATTGATCATGTAACAACACTAAGTAATCTTATAGATACAAGAAAAAAAAAATGTGGTCAGTCCACATTCTGTGCATGTATTGATTACAGAAAGGCTTATGACTTTATTAATTGGAGTTTGCTATGGGAAAAGCTTTTTAATTTAGGCATTAGGGGTAATATGTTTAATGCCATAAGATCCTTATATCAGTCTGTCTCATCATGTGTTAGAGTAAACAGTATACATACAGATTGGTTCACAAATACAAGTGGTTTACATAAAGGTTGTTCTCTGTCACCTATATTATTCAATTTGTTTTTAAATGACTTAGTTACTTTAATTAAGGCTACAGGTAAAGGTGGGTGTATAGAGAATGAAACAATATATATTCTGTTATATGCGGATGATATTGTCTTGATTACAGAAAATGAAAGGTATTTACAATATCTGTTAGATGTTTTATCTAACTGGTGTTCTCTAAATACTATGACAGTTAATCCGCAGAAAAGCAATATTGTTCACTTTAGACCAGCATCAGTTGTAAGAACAGCTCATGTCTTTACTTGTGGTTCCAATAATTTACAGGTAGTCTCTCAATATAAATACCTTGGTATCCTTTTAGATGAGCATTTGGATTTTGATAAAACAGCTAAGTTTGTGTTGCAAAAAGTGTTGGTAGAGCCCTAGGTCTCCTTATTGCAAAGTCTAAATGTCTGGGTGGAATACCATTTAATGTTTTTACTACACTGTATAACAGCCTGGTATGGCCAGTGATATCATATGGTGCAGCAGTATGGGGTACCAAGTCTCACTCTAGTATCAATGCAGTGCAAAATCGAGCAATGCGTTTTTTCTTAGGTTTGGGGAAATATACCTCCACTGCTGCACTCTATGGTGAGCTTGTCTGGCAACCACCACATGTAAAACAATGGGTAGCAGTTGCTAGACAGTGGCATAGGTTACAAAAAATGGATAGAACCAGACTGAATTATAAGGTTTATGAATATTGTAAAACTAAATTTAGTGTCAGGTGCAGAAATTGGCAGTATAGGTTCACTGAACATTTAAATACTATTAATCTGTCCAATCTAACTGACTCATGTACTCAGTTATCATCCAGGAAGTTTTGTAAAATGGTTGAACATAATAATATGAATTTATATATTGTTGATTGGAAACAACGTATATCTAGACCAACTGGCTCTGCTAGTAATACAAGAAATAAACTACGCACTAATCTGTTATTTAAAGAAGAATTTGAAACTGAAAAATATGTATATATTTCAATGTCTGCAAAACATAGATCGGCTTTAGCGAAGTTTAGGTGTGGAGTCGCACCCCTTCGTCTTGAAACAGGAAGATACGAGAAATTAGCTGTTCATGATAGAATTTGTCCAGTTTGTAAACATTGTGTTGAAACAGAAGTACATGTGCTAACCCAATGTCCTGCTTATCAAATACTTAGAAATGTCTTATTTGATAAGGCAAACAATATAAACGACAAATTTGCTGATATGAGTGATGAACCAAAAAGTTTTTTGTACTCTCAAACACTGAAATTGTAAAACATAGTGCCAAAACCTGCTATGACATACTCTTAACACGTTTTGAATCTCTGTATCATTAGCACGGTTGCAATCAGTATGATACACGTAATTTTTAACAGTATACTTTCCTTTTTATGTACATAATGCTCTTGATGTTTTAGCAAATGATTCTTTCTTGGAATGTGAATGGACTTACCGAATACCCGAGATAAGCGTGAATATGACGATTTTGTAAAAATTATTTCTGATAATGACATTGTGTTTTTATATGAATCTTGGACAAATAAATACAGTAATATCGAACTTTCAGGTTACCATAGCCTTAATTTTTACAGAAAATTTCAACACCGTAATGCTAAGAGATGTAGCGGTGGTATTGTGTTGTATTATAAAGACTCTGTATCAGATGGCATTGAACTTGTTAGAAACCATAATGACACCATTATTTGGTTGAAGTTAGACAAAGCATTCTTTGGCTTTGAAAATGATGTATATCTATGTGGAACATATATTTGGAGGGAAGACTCTCCTGCATATAATGTTGTAAATGTTGATTTATATAGTTTGTTAGAATCTGATATCAATGATTTTGATTCTTTAGGATCAGTTTATATTTTCGGGGATTTAAATAGTCGTGTTGGTGTAAAAAAGGATTTTATTGTATATGATCAGAGAAATGATTTTACTGATAATGATGATTATGTTCCCGATACACCTTTACCCCGGGCCTCCTTAGATAAGTCATATAACAGTTACGGATTAAAGCTCATTGATCTTTGTAAAAGCACGAGTTTACGTATAGTTAACGGCAGATTATGTGATGACGGTAATGTTGGTAATTTTACTTTTGTAAATCAAACTGGAGCCTCTGTTATAGATTATTTATTAACAATTAATTAATTAATTAATTATTTTTTAAGAAAAATTACTAAAGCCCGAAAATCTACACCAATATATATGCTCCACGGAGAGTTAGGAAGGTACCCAGTCTCTGTTACTGTTAAAACTCGTATGATTTCGTTTTGGAATAAACTTATCATGGGAAAATCTTCAAAGCTGTCCTTTTTATTATACCGGTATATGATTAATCAACCAAATGTAGAATTTAAATGGATAGAATATGTTAAAGATATTCTGAACTCTGTTGGTAAAACTGATCTCTGGCTGAACCAGCAAACTTTAATGTAAATCTATTTACAAATCAGTCAAACAAACGTTAATAGATCAATACAAACAGCTATGGTTATCTCAACTTAGAGAATCGAATAAAGGACTAACATATAACAGTTTTAAAGATGAACATAGTTTTGAAAAATATTTTAAGATCTTAGATTTTAAAGATTCTCTTACCTTGTTTAGATTCAGAACTGCCAATTTTAAATTACCCATCGAACGTATGCGATATGATAATATTCCTTATCAGGACAGACTCTGTAATATCTGCACTAGAAATCAAGTTGGTTCTGAGATTCATTATATTCTAGAATGTAACTATTTTTCACAGCAGAGAGAATGTTTCTTTATACAATTCAAATCAGGAGTCATAATATTACTCTAAAACAACTTTTAGCATCGGACAATGTTACTTTGTTGACTCCATTATGTAAATTTTTAAAAAATATTATGGATAAATTTAACTAATGAGATGATAACTAGTACATGCCATTTTCCTTATTCCTCTTATTCCTTAATATATATATTTAAAGTTACTAAGTAAATGCACAATAAGACGCCAATACCTCCAAATCTAAATGCTGTCACTGTTTATACTTTGGAAGTAATTAAATACATCTTATTGATAAGTATTAATAAGTACAAGGGAAACTACTCAGTGAAAAATATGCTTTTCTAATAGCCCTGATATATACAAATTTAGCAAAGAAAGTTATTATTAATCAGAATATTAGAAGTTTACCACATGATATCAGAGTCATTATACATGTTAATTTTGCTTAATAAATATTGCATAATATTCGTGAAAGCACTTCAATGTCTAACTTTTTCAATATCTGTAGATTTTCTTTTTTCGGTACTTACAACATTAGAGAGTCAAATTCGCTTATATGTCTGCATAAATATAGGCTAGGTCAAATTTCGTTTATATGTTGTATAAATATAGGCTACATTTACTGATCGCAAGTATGATCATATTTTTCTCATACTAGGTTACTATTATGCACTACTTTTTTGCAAATAAAGTTGTAGAAAGGTCCAAAAAAATCAAATGGCGTAGTTATAGGTATCTTTTAAGGAGTAAGCATTTAGTCTTTCCCCCATGTAGAATGAAACATGGACTGATACATACTCAAATTTGCACATGGACGGTTTTGAGTATTTTGTATTAAATAGACAAAATATAAAACAATCGTCAAAACGGAACTCAGGTGGAATTGTTATTTATGTTAGAAATCAATATGTTTGTGAAAACTCTCAAGTTTATATTTCAGATGATGATATAATTTGGCTAAAATTACCAGCGTCCAAACTTTCAATTAAACAAGATTTTTACATTGGTCTTTGTTACGTCATACTTGACGATAGCAGCAGAATTTCTATGGTAGAAAGTAATGTGTTTGACAGATTAATAGATTCAGTAATTAATGTAGAAAATCAAAGTGTAATTGATTGTTTTTATTCCATTTTTTGGTGATTTTAACTCACGCACCTCTACACTACCAGATTTCGTCGAGCATGATTTATTAAATATGTGTAACGTTGATATTTTGCCCGACGATTACGAGGTCGATAGTGAAATTTTGAGATTTTCTCAAGACCAAGGTCATGTAAATAATAACGGTAGATTTTTGTTAGACTTTTGCAAACAGACGGGTTTTAAAATTGTAAATGGTAGGAAGGGAAAAGATTATAAAATGGGGAAGTATACATGCGTAACAAGTAGGGGGAGTAGCGTTGTAGACTATTTGTTATGTAAAAATGATTTGTTGTCACACATTGATTCATTTGAAATAGGTGACCCAAATATTGTTTCCGATCACTGCTTGATGACAGTATCGTATTTATTTGACCGTGAGACAGCTAACTGTGAAAATAATGTACGAGAGGAACCCTCAAACGTAGAAGCAGTAAATATCGAATATAATTATAAATGGAGGCCAGAATTTAAAGACGAGTACAAAAATAAGCTTAATAGTGAGGGGTCTTTAGAATTATTAAACTTAAACAAATTATCAGAAGAAATACGCTCTTGCTTAACAAAGCAAGATATTGATAGCTGTATTTTGCAGTTTGAAAATATACTAAAAGGTACAGCATCCTCGTTTATCCAAAGGTTGAACACAATGCCAGAGAGCAAAGAGAGTAATCGTAATTCACAGAATCAACAACCTTGGTTTAATGAAGAATGTTTTGAAAAAAGGAATATTTTCTACACAAACCTTAATAAATACAGGAGCTGTAAAAATGATGTTAATAGAATAAATATAGTATCCGCAAGGTCAGAATATAAGTCAACGTTAAGAAGGTGTAGGTTTAGCTATGATAATGAAAATACGCAGAAACTGTTGGATTCGCGATATAAAAATGCTCGTTTGTATTGGAAACTGTTAAAAGATACTTCGGGTATTAAACAGTCAAATATTCCCCTAAAAACGTTTGAAAATTATTTCAGGGCAGTGAATACTCCCGAAGATAGATTTTTTATACCGGATGATGACGTATTAGATTTTGTAAGCAGATATGAAAGAAATGAATTTAAAGTTATGTTTAATGAATTGAATTTACAGTTATCTGTTGACGAAATTAGTAAAGCTATTAGCCAACTTAAAAACAATAGAGCCGGGGGTCCGGATTCAATTTTAAATGAGTTTTTTATTTCCGGTAAAGATGTTTTGTTGCCTTCAATATATGAATTGTTTAATAAGATTTTTGAAATTGGATATTTTCCTTCTAAATGGTCAGAAGGTTATGTCGTTCCTTTACACAAAAAAGGGAATGTTAATAAGGTAGAAAATTATCGAGGTATTACTCTTTTAAGTTGTCTTGGTAAACTTTTTACACGGGTTGTCAATAATAGGTTAAAACTGTGGGCGGAAAGTTATAATGTATATATTGAGGCCCAGGCAGGATTCCGAGGGAATATGAGTACAGTTGATAATGTGTTTGTTTTAAATGGGTTGATATCACATGTATTAAATCAAGGAAAGGTTTTGTACACGATGTTCGTAGATTACTCAAAGGCATTTGATTACGTGGTCAGAGAAAATCTATGGTACAAATTAATTCAGTTAGGACTTAGAGGGAATATTTTAGATGTTATCAAATCAATGTATGAATCGGTAAAATCAAGAGTAAAATACTGTAATCAACTGAGTGATGAATTTACATGTATGCTTGGGGTACGACAGGGAAAATGTTTATCTCCGTTCTTATTTTCCATGTTTCTTAATGACTAGAAGATACCTTCATCAAAAATAAAGTTGAGGGCATTGACGTAAACATGTTTAAGATATTTATGTTACTGTATGCTGACGATATAGTAATATTCGCAAATACAGCAGAGGAATTACAAAGAAATATGAATTTATTATATGAGTACTGTTGTTATTGGAAATTGAGAGTAAATGTTACTAAAACTAAGGTGATGGTATTCAAAAAAGGCGGCTCTATCCCCAGAAATACTGTATTTTATTACAACGACCAAGCTGTTGAAATTGTTAATAAATTTTGTTATTTAGGTATTGTTTTTACTACTGGAGGATCTCTCAGTACTGCACAAGATGTGTTATCAGGTCAGGCCTTAAAAGCTATGTTTAAATTGAATAAATATTTATATAAGTTTACATATATACCGCCTAAACATAAGTTAGAATTATTTGACAAATTAGTTTCACCTATTTTAAATTATTGTTGTATTGTAACATGCTTTTCAAACAATTTGTCCACAGAAAAGGTACATATGCAATTCTGTAAAAAATTATTAGGGGTTAAAAAAACTACACAGAATGATTTTGTATACGGAGAGTTAGGGCGTACTTCCTTCGAACCTATTCATATGTTGCAAGCTATCAAATATTGGTTACGTATTTTGTATTTAAGTCAAAATAAATATGTTTATAAAGTATATCAATTACTAAGACATGATTGTGAAATGTATCCAAATAAAACTAATTGGTGTTCTAATATAAAATATTTACTATTCTCATTGAGTCTAGCAGAAGCTTGGTTATACCAGGGAGTAGCAGATAACAAGATATTTCTTTCGTTAGTAAAACAAAGGCTAAATGATAACTTTGTACAAAATTGGAATGCGAGAATTAATAACTCAAGTAGAGCATTGTTTACAAATCGATTTCATCATTTAAATTTCAACCATATTTAGACTGTTTTAATGCTACTAAATTTTGTTATGCTTTGTCCCGCCTTCGAGTATCTTCTCACAAGCTTCCAATCGAATCTGGTAGATGGACACGACCTCTAAGTACACCCGTAGATGATAGAAAATGTATAATTTGTGATAAACTAGAAGATGAATATCATTTCATTATAGAATGTCAGTTATATGAAGACATCAGAAAAATGTATATTCCAAAATGGTACTGGTCAAGACCAAGCATGTATAAATTTATTGAACTTATCACTTCTGAAAACAAATCATTGTTAAGAAAGCTTGGCATGTTTACATATAAGGCTTTTAGAATAAGGAATACTACAATATATAGGTAATATCTGTTAATAATGTAATATCAAAAAGAATATGTAATATGTTAAGAGTTGTAGTCACTTAGTCTTCTTGCATTGTTCTGTTAGGTCTTATTTTTATTTTTGATAAGGCTGTGTTTCTTTCTTTCCTTTTTTTTAAAACTAGGTCTTGGGTTTCGTCTTTTTCCAAGACCGTAGATTTCCATTCTTATGCCTCATTACAGTTGCTTATTTACGAGGTAATAGCATAGCATGACCTTACTTTCGACTTTCGTCTTTTTTTCTTTTTTTTTTTATTTACAAGGTCATGCATGCAAGAGTTTCTTTTAAGTAGAAACAAAAGTAGTTGATCAGCTAAGTCATTATCAAATATGTAAACTTTTTATTTTAAAATAGAAAATACTCCATCAGTTATCACAAAGTGTAGTTTCTTTTTATATAATTAAAATGGCTAAAATTAAGATGTACTAAAAATGAAAATTAACTAAAAATGTATTTTTACTTTCTTGTGCTTATGTTTAGAAAAAGTGAAATAGTTTTTTTTCCAGTAGCAGGCCTTCTCCGTGTAACGGAAGTGGTATTAGATATATGATTGAGATTATATGGAGCGTTTATTGTAAGAATCATGCTATTGTTCACACTGTTTGTAAATATGCTTTTGTTGTCAACATAGGCTTATCAGCCTTCTTTGACTGAAATAAAACTATCTATTATATTGTTTTGCTATGTCCCCATGCTGTATCATTATACCTGGGAGAAATAAAGTACTGTTCTGTTCTGTTCTGTTCATTAACAAAAGAGTGTTACTTTAACAGTATTTGTAATTTTGCAGTCAGTAGTTTAAATGAATGGAGTGATCACGCCCCAATTATATTCTCTTTATCTTGTCAGAAGCATGTAAATGTGAAGCATTTAGAAGATGAAATACGTATTAAATGGAATGCAGATTGTAGGGATGAGTTTCGCTCAGGCATAATATCTCGGTTACCAGATTTAAATCGTTTAACGGATAGTATAGATATTACGCAAAGGTCGTCAATAAATGACACAGTTGATACATTTACAAGCATAATAAGAGAAGTAACGGATCCACTATTTTCAAAATATGTCACACGTAATAGAAATGTAGCTTTTTGTGATACGCCCTTGAGTAAAAATGACGAGTGGTTTGATTTTGAATGTCAAAATGCAAGAACTTGTTACCTACAAGCTTTGCGAATATTTAATGTTAAATCTCCCGAAAATAGAGAGTATCTTTGTTTACGCAAAAAAGAGTATAAGGCTATTGTACATGGGAAAAAGAGAAAATTTGAAATAAACAAATTGAAGGAGATAGAGGAATTAAAACGTTGTAAGCCTAAACAGTTTTGAAAATATTTTAATAAGAAACAGAAAGGGAACTTAGAAAATAGTATTTCATTAGATGAGTTTTATAAGTATTTTTCAAATTTAGAAAAGGATTTATTTCAATGTAAAAATAATGACGCTGAAGAGTTTTGTTCTGTGCATAATTTTAATAGTACAGACAGTACATTCTTAGAATTAGATTGTGTAATCACAGTTGATGAAGTGTTAAAAGTCGTCAAACAGCTTAAAAGAGATAAAGCTATGGGCAGTGATTTATTAATGAACGAATATTTTATGGAGAGTATAGATATTATTGCTTGTCACTTAACGCTGTATTAAATTCTTGTGTTTTTCCTGAAAAATGGTATGAAGGTGTGATTATACCTTTGTACAAAAAGGGCAACAGGAAAGACGTGAATAATTATCTCGGTATAACTTTGGTTAGTTGCCTGTCAAAAATATTTACTGCCATACTTAATAATAGAATTGTTACTTTCTGTAATGACAATGATGTTATATCTGACGCACAATTCGGTTTTATGAAGGGTCGTTCAACAATGGATGCTGCTTTTGTTTTAATGTCCATTGTTCAGCATTATCTAAATGAAAATAAACGTTTATACGCGGCATTTATAGATCTTAAAAATGTTTTGATAGTATATACAGAAACGCATTATGGTTAAAGCTTTATAAAAATTGAATACAAGGGAAATTATTAAGAATAATTAGAAATATGTATGAAAACGTGAAGTCTTGTGTAAGAAAATGTAACTCGTAGTCTGATTATTTCTGTTACTCATTGGGCTTACGTCAAGGGGAGATAATGTCCCCTCTGCTTTTTGCTATGTTTGTTGAGGATCTAGAATTACAGTTACAGTCGCATGAAAGTCCTGGTATATGTGTCGATGATATAGCATTGATTTTATTGTTGTTTGCCGGTGATATGGTTATTCTAGGAAAGACACCAGCTGAATTGCAAACTAGTTTAGACCTTTTATATACATATTGTAATTCTTGGGGCCTAGAGGTAAATGCAGATAAAACAAAAAAATAGTGTTCAGAAAACGCGGAGGTGTAATGCAAAACGAGAATTGGACCTACAACGGCCATATTATTGGAACTGTAAATGACTTTAATTATCTGGGAACTGTGTTCAATTACACTGGCAATTTTTCACTGAATCAAGAACACTTGTCAGGTAAAGCTTTAAAGGCGTTAAATGTGCTCTTGGTTTAATGTAGTAAGCTAAAGTTAAAACCTAGATTGTTATGTCAGTTATTTGACTCTTTTGTTGGTGCTATATTAAACTATTCGTCAGAACTTTTGGGTTATACAAAATCTAAGGTAATTGAAAGAATCCACCTTAAATTTTGCAAACGTATTTTGAATGTTAGAACTTCAACCGCCAGCGCATGCGTGTACGGCGATTAGGGAGGTATCCGCTTTTTATTACAAGATATGTAAGAATAGTTAAATATTGGTGTAAGTTATTGCAATCAAATAATATTATATTGCAAAAGACATATGAACAATGTTTAATAGATTGTGGTCGTACAAATTGGGTTTCAAACGTCAAAAAATAATGGATGTCTTAAACCTTTTTTTTAAATGCACATTAGTGCCAGTATATCTCATCTCAGTTTTTTTAAATTGTCAATCTTATTGCAGTTCTTAATATATAGATAAGCATTGGTAACCTACTTTTTAGAAATGTAAAAATGTAAATAAATGAAAAAATAATGTTCTTCTTACTGATACTGTAAAACTGTAACCCATATTCACTTTGCCTTTTCCTTTAATTATTATCCTAGTCAAGAGTGTTTAAAAAGGCTGAGTGATATTGTCACCCATTTATTTATTTATTTATTTATTTATATTCTGCTGAATAAGTGTAAGAATGTAATGCAAATTGACCTTAAAATGTTCGCTATTTTTAATCAATGTGTGCATTTTTTCCTTCTCTTTTTTTAATGCGATTTAGTTTTATTCTATAAATGTTCATGAATTTTAGAATTCATTACAGTCTCTTGTAAATCTCTATTAGATTGGCCATGCTCTTGTCTTGTTTTATGATTTCATGTTGTACTATTAATATGTGTGCATGGATGAGACATAAATAAACTAATTAACTTCTTGATTTTGCAATTTAAATCTGCAATAACTTACAATCACATTCTCTAGAAAGAGCACTCCTTCTTATATGCTATATGGTGAATTAGGTAGATATCCCTTACACATAACGGTTTATAGCAGAATGATAGGTTTCTGGAACAGAATTATCACTGGAAATAATAACAAATATTCTAAAAGAATGTATAATTTTTTACTAAATAATAACTCATATCATTCAAAATGGATTTCAAAAATAAAAGAAATATTAAACTTGACTGGTAAAACTAATTTATGGGACAATCAAAATACAATTACGTCAAAAAATATAAAATATCAAATAAAACAAGCGTTAATTCATCAGAATAAACAGAGTTGGATTAACGATATGACATTATCTAGTAAAGGGAGATTTTATAATACATTTAAAAACAAGCTAGAGTTAGAAAAATATATAAAAATCTTACCAATGTCGAAATACTTACCTATTTACAAACTACGCACCGCAAATCATTATTTTCCGATAGAAACTGGTAGATGGAATGGAACCGCGGAAAACGAAAGAATTTGTCTTCTATGCAATGAAAACCAAATTGGTAATGAAGAACATTATTTATTACATTGTAGCCACTTTACTATTGATCGATTAGAAATAAATGAGATCACTAACGCACAAAACCAAATTAACGTACCATATTTACTAACATTAACCGACACCAGTCAGCTCTTAAAGCTTAGTTCGTTTGTCAGTAAACTTTTAAAGCAAATAAATAGATAACCCGATAACAAATATTCCACTATAATAAAGTACGCACACCAGTCATTTCTTCTAGTACCTCATTTATATGTAAACAATAAATGAACGTTGTTATTTTCTTATTTCATTGATCAATGATATATATATATGTATATTCGTACAGGCATGTACGTGCACGCAACAGCTGCAACAAGTCTCTTTTTGCCAGACTTGTTGCTGTGTGTGTGTGTGTGTGTGTACGTACATGCACTGTATCTCAATAGGGTTCGAAATGACTCTATTTCGGTTTCGCTAAAGTCATTTCGTTCCCAATCATTGTTTTATCCCAAGAACCATGTAATTATATTCGAAACGGCTTTAATTTTCGTTTCGGTAAAGCCGTTCCGTTTCATTTTGCTTTTCCTCCTATCTTCAATCGTTTAAAGCTATAATTGTAGTACCTATTTAATTATTATCCTATTTTGTTGTTGTTGTTGCTGTTGTCACCGTTGTACTTACTGTAACTGCTATCATTGTTATGTAAATTTAAAATAACTAATACAATATTAACAACTGAAAATATGATATTCTTTTAATAATACACCACAATATTTAACCCAACACCTCCCCCCGTCGTACATTGTCGCCCTGTCTTTGTTAATGTATAAATACTTAGTCTTTTTGTGTAGTTGTTAAGTTACTGTTTTATTATGATCACGTCATTGTAAATATGCATTTATTGTACATTTCCTCATGCTGCATACTTGTATGCCTGAGATGTAAATAAAGTTTTGTTCTGTTCTGTTCTGTTCTGTTCTACAACGAATACAAAAAGTATTGAGTAACAATTAAAGAAACGCAGCATATCGTGCCACTATTGCTAGGGGCGATAATTGCTTAATCACGGTAAACATTATGCGATCTCCGCGTGCAACAGGTATCACTCAAAGAAGTGTGAAAACACCTGCCTGACGGGGTTTGCTGTATTGCATCTTTATTTCACTGTTTATTTCATTATGGGACCGTGATAATTGTTCGCTCAATTGCATTTTTGTTAAATCGCATTCGTTAAATCGCATTTTATCTTAATTGAAAAAAAAACTGAACCGATCCCTTTTTTCTTAGTACACCGTTAGTGGCTGAGACGATTATTCTTACAGTAATGCTTGAATGCTTACGATCTGTCACAATTGTTTACATATCCAAGAGAGATGTGTTCTCGATAGTTTAAGATTTTATGTCATTTTTTTCAAAAAATTAAAAAGAATCTTCTCTGTCTTGTTGATAATACATAGATCTAAAACAACATTATCTTCGAGTAAATCTGTCAAAGGAAATGGTAAAATTTCAAATATTTTTCGGGCTGTATCTATTTTGATCCAATGACCTACTTTCGTTTTCAGGGAATCCTGACAACTTTCTTTTTAAAAATAGAAATACCAGTGACATTTATAATAATCTTATGGAGACATGTGTTCTGTTTCGTTTAACAAATAACGCCAAATTAAAAAAAAAAGAGGAAAATCTGTAAGATATATGAATTTATTGATTTTTTAATGCACATTCGGGGATGAAAACCTTTGTAACATTGCACACCAAAATGTATTAACAAAAGTCGGCAATATTGGATTATTACTGTTGTGCATTTGTTTGTCACATTTCGTAATCCGATAGGTGCTTTTTACTGACTAACATACACAGAAATGACACTTATCAACTGTAAAATTAAGTGCATATGGGCATTTTACTTTTTTTGGGGTCATTTAGTTTTTTTTGGTCAAATGAGCATTGCTTATACTTGGCTTTTTTCACTAGTAATTTAGTGGCACATTTATATATTTGTAGACATTGTAGTCCATAACAAGGTTCAAACCTGCTTAAGGGTTTCAGCATCAAGCCATTTTAAATCTTATAATCTGTTGAGAGGAAAAGGATCCTATTAAGTCATAGATTTCTTATCTAATAAAACAAAACAAAAAATGCTTCAACTTCAACTGACTTTTGGCAGTAATAAATTGAAGTTGAAGTTATTACCAAGATTGATTAGCAGTGAATTTGAGTGAAAGAAATGATTAAATGGTTATCTTATTTTGACATCTGAATAATACCCTAAGTGCATTTTTTTCTACATATAATTTGTTTGAAAGTTATCCACAATATAAACAAGAGAAGAGAACTCCAGTGCTAGCATTCAACTTTCTTATATGTTTGTTTTGTAAGATTTGCCAGCCTAAATGTTTGTTTTTTTGTCTTTTTTTTGTCGTTTTTTGTAACAGCGTAATGTTACTTCAAAACTCACAACATTTAAACTTATAAAAGAGTGAGCTATTCTTGTATTTCATTCTAGTGTCAAACTATATGAAATATTATTTGCATTTGCAGTGATGAAATCAGTATTGATGCAGATGACACAAAACTTATTTCAACAAGAGTTATATAGATGCTAGTGAAGCTGAAAAAAGTGAAGGCGACCATTCCTGAATATTGCAGGGTTTGAGTGTATCCATACTGCACGATGCATGTGTCAGGTCAAACATAGTAATACCAGTGTCATTTCATGTTGAAATATAGATGAACTGATTGTAACATAGCTAACTGAGATAGTTATTTAACAACATAAATTTGATATTATTTGCCACTGTAACTTAGTAATTGGACTACTTAATAACACAGGCACAAGGACCAGTTTTTGCAACTGTTACTTCCTTTTTAGCACAGTAAACACTGTTGCTAAACATGTCACTGTAATGATATTAGAAAGTAAATATACAAAATGTAAACCTTCTTAAAATATTTTTCTTTTCAGTTATATTATTTCACAAAAAAATAAGGGGGGGGGGGGGTTCTTAAAAATATTCAAACATGTGTACACAGCTAGAAACAGTTAAAACTAAAAGTTGGATAGTGGTGGCAGAGACAATAGGAAACATCATTTTCAGATAGTGCACATGCACATTTCAAATGTGTTGGTTACTTGATTGCTTGTAAATTCCAACTTTTTTTATAACAGATAAAAGTCTAAGGCTAATATATTATATACCTTAATGACTAAAGATAATTATGTCTAATTAAGTTTGTGCTATTTATAGAAATAATTGTTCTATGTCCATTATTTCTCTTTAGGGTGCAGGTCTAAGGGTTTTGTGGATGCCAAATGTCAACTGTTCAAGAACAAGGAAGGCACCTCAACTTGCCGCAAAGAAGCGATGTCCCAGTGTACTAATGGACATTTTGAAAAGCCTGTTCTTTTTCAGCAGGTGTTGGAAATAATTGCCTGCAAATGTAGGCTTCAGAAAGTTGATGAAGATAAAATCATGTTACTGGTGTCCTTATTACCTGTAACATTTTCTGCTTATGTTACTTCAGACAGCAAGATCATAATGTCACACATGAATAGATTTTTTGGCAAATTGAGGCCCTTTGTGGACTTAAAAATTTGTGTTAAGCATTTGGTTGATGGTTATTTTTGTGCTATATTTCAGTTAACTGTTTTGTACTTACTTGAAAAGTGAAAAAAATAGTTAGGGGCATCAAGAAACAGGTTAGATAGCTCCAGACTGATTTTTGTTTTGAATTTTTTATTGACGAGACATCAAACGATCAAGTTAGATAACTGTAGCTGCATTTTGAAATATAGAAACTATTACCCATTTTAAATAAATAACAACTTTGAACAACTTTTTTGAACAGTCGAACATCCTGTCTTACAGACAGCTTTTGTAAATATTTTGTGTCATTGCTTGTTATATTTTTAAATAATTGCTTTGTAAATCTTTTGGTTAATTACTTAAAGGTTAAATCAACATGGTTCTGTTGTTCATCTGCCCTGTCCCTCTGAGGACCTTGAGAACAACTCATTTAATTATTCAAACCTACCACAGGTTAGCAATGATCCTGTTACCTAGTAAATTGTTTCCTTAATTAGGCAAAATATTAGAGGTGACATCATGAAAACTGTAATTTTTCTTCTTTTTATATCCTCAAGGCTTACCTGCCATTAGACGTTTTAGCCATTTGCTAAAAATTGTATTAATTTAGCTACAGAAATTATAATTTTGCTACAGGATATCTTGCCTTTGTTTTGCTATTTTAATAAAATCTCACATGAAATCAGAAAATCAAAAAACTTAGCTTAAAGAAATTTTCAACCAGGGTTAACTCTATATCCTAATATACATTTATGAAAGAGTCATTTTAATGCTTTGTAACACCAATGTATAGTGTAGCTGTCTATATATATTTGGTAATTTCACATTAGATTGCTTCAAACTGCTTGATAGTAACCTTGTTTTACATAATTTTTATATTGAAAATAATATAATATCGGGCGTAGTGCAAGATACAGAAAGCATCCCATTCAGAGACACCCCTGGTTCTTTTTCTTGCTCAGTGTGTAGCACTGACACATGAGATCTCGGTTTAAAGTCTCATCCGAAAGACTATTAGTAATGTTAGTGGAGGAGCGAGGGATCGAACTCAGGACCCCTGCTTTACCAGTCCATGGCGTTACCACTGGATCACATCCGCTCCCACTTGGTACTGTGCTCATATACCCTGCCCAATATAGACTCTGTTTTTTTTTAAGTGAATTCCCTATCAAAGTGGACCTAACATGTTTATGTTCCTCTATAGTGACTTTCCATCTGTCTTTCTTAGTATTGCTTAACTTCTGCCTAACCACGTTAAGAAGTCAATTAACTTCTAGAAGTGTGTACACAAAGTACAAATTAGGTTAACAAACTACTGATATACCTGCCTCAAGTCAAAACAGCTAATTCAAAATATTTGCATGCAGCTCTGTTCGTCGGTCCGCTGTGATACTTTTGTATCACTGTTTTTCTTGTTTCGTTATACTGGAATTCGTAGCAGCGCGATTGGACTGTATATAGTAAAGCGTTGCGTAATGTACATAATGCAGCAGTGCCTCAGACGCACTTTTTTGGATTCGATCAATTACTGATATGACATAGGTGCAGTTTATTGCGCTCAATAGGTTATTGTTTACTATTAAATAGTAAATACAAAGCAAATGAGTCGGGCAATAGAACGTTAACAAACTAGGGGTGTGTCCATAGGATACGGATACCCACATTCCGCTGTAATATAATAAAAATCGTGTACAATTACTAGTGCGTATAAACTTCTCGGAGTCCATAACTTTGCCAATTTGCAATAAATTAGCATCAAAGTACCTTGGTGCGTAACTTCATATGCTGACAACTCTTCTTAGAATGGAGGCTCCGTGGTCAAGGAGTAAAGCGCAGAGCTCCGGATCCGGAGGTCTCAGGTTCGAATCCCGTCGGAGGCGAGATTCTCTCACGATCTTCACATTCCTCCATGGTACGCGAATATAGGTATGGAACCCAGGAAGCAGTCATCGAGCGTGTTGAATTTAAGTTGTAAGAACTTGTATCGTAATCGATGTGAAAAAAATGGGTCTAAACTAAACGCTAAGAAAGTTTCATGGTTTTAGCAGTTACATGTTTGGAGTTACACTCGACACAAACTGGTCTACGTACGGATAGCGCGGCAGCGGGACATGACGGCCGGGCGGACGGACAAGGGCAAATCTATATCGCCCTCGTTATAACACTGCCACAAATTTTCATAAACAAGAGGGCCATGATGGCCCTTAATTGCTCACCTGAGTCTCATTGCTCATGCTACAAAAATGATTATTAGTTTTTATAGGTGCAAGTTTGAAAAGCTTTGCAATAAAGTTGAAGACTCTGGGTGTAATGGTACTCATTGTTTTAGCAGAAATAGTTTTACTCTACATGTCCCAGTGACTTTGACCTTTGACCTACAGACCCCAAAAACAATGGGGTTCTTCTAAAATAATTACCCTATAAAAATTGAAGGTTCTAGGTGTAATGATACTCCAATTACTGAGAAGAAAGAGATTTTTTGTACTCAATAAGGGCAGTAACCCTGCAAAGGTTGAAGGCTTTGGGTCAACTGGTACTCAAGTTATTGAAAGGAAACAAAGTGTGAAAGACAGACAGACAAACAGACACCCATGGACAAGGTAAAAACAATATGTCTCCATCAGAAGGGCGGGGTTGGGGGGAGACATAACAACAAACAATTGAAAGAAAGTCTAGCCCTTGGTGTTTCAGAGCAGCAGATTTTTTCAGTTTTCCCTATATAAATCCTTGTGTAAAATCAAATGACCCCCGGGTGGGGCCAGTTTTGACCATAGGGTCATGATTTGAACAAACTTGGTAGAGTTCCACTAGACAATGCTGCACACCAAATATCTAAACTCTAGGCAATGTGGTTTCTGACAAGAAGATTTTTAAAACTTTTCCTATATCACTCTATGTAAAACATGTGACCCCTGGGGCGGAACCAGTTTTGACCCAGGGGCTATGATTTGAACAAACTTGGTAGAGGTCCAGTAGACATTGCTGTACACCAAATATCTTAACTCTAGGCCTTGTGGTATCTGAAAAGAAGATTTTTAAAGTTTTTCCTATATAAATCAATGTAAAAAATGTGACCCCTGAGGCGGGGCCATTTTTGACCCAAGGGCCATGATTTTAACAAACTTGGTAGAGGTCCTCTTGACAATGCTACATACAAAATATTTAAGCTCTATGGTTTTTGGTTTCTGATGTGAAGACTTTTTAAATTTTTTCTTATATAACTCTTTGTAAACAAGTGACCACCGGGGCAAGGCCTATTTTGACCCAGTGGCTATGATTTGAACAAACTTAGTAGAGGTCCACTGGACCATGCTACACACCAAATATCTATACACTTTAGGCCTTGTGGTTTCTGACAAGAATGTTTTTTTTAAAGTTTTTCCTATATAACTCTATATAAAACATTTGACCCCTTGGGCGGGGCTATTTTTGACCCAGGAGCCATGATTTGAACAAACTTGGTAGAGGTCTACTGGACAATGCTGCACACCAAATATCTAAACTCTAGGCCTTGCAGTTTCTCACAAGAAGATTTTTTAAAGTTTTTCCTATATAACTCTATGTAAAACATGTGACCACCGGGGCTGGGCCATTTTTGACTCAGGAGCCATGATTTGAATAAACTTGGTAAAGATCCACTGGACAATGCTGCACACCAAATATCTAAACTCTAGGCCTTGTGGTTTCTGACAAGAAGATTTTTAAGTTTTCCCTATATAAATCTATGTAAAATCAACTGACCCCTGGGGTGGAGTCACTTTTAACCCCACCGTCATAATTTGAACAAACTTGGTAGAGGTCCACTAGATGATGCTTCATACCAAATATCTAAGCTCCAGGCCTTGAGGTTTCGGAGAAGAAGATTTTTAAAGATCCAATTTTTAAAATCTAATTTTAGCTCCAGTGAACCAGAAATGCAATGGACCAGAACCATTTGAACAATCTTGGTAGTGCTTCATGCAAAGAACATCCCAGGCAAGTTTCATTTAATTTGGTCCTTTGGTTTCAGAGGAGATGTCATTTGAATGAAAAGTTGACGACGGACGGACGAACGACGGACAACGGACAAAGACTGATCAGGAAAGCATGCTCAGGTGAGCTAAAAATAAACCAAATAATAAATCATTAATATTTAACAAGAGGGCCATGATGGCCCTGGATCGCTCACCTGAGTACTTTGGCTGTAGGTTTGCTGTTAAGCAGTATTTCATTTTTTTATTGAAAATATGTAAGTGCCTACAAACCAAATATGTAAAATATCAGTCAATAAATAAAGGCTCTATGACAGAAAGTAGAAATATCTATCATAAGCTATGGTGACCTTGACCTTGACCCAGTGACCTCAAACCCTACCCATAGGTAGACGTCCATGCAAGGAACCTATATACTAAATATCAAAGATATTGGTCTATAAATGAAGATTCTATGAGGTACAGTAGATAAATCTATTTTTAGCCTCCATGACCTTTAACCTAGTCTAATAATTTCAAAAAGCTTGATAAAGCTTGCTTCATGCCAAATTATAAAATTCTAGGCCTTGTGGTTTAAGACAAGAAGATTTTTAAAGATTTTCTTCTATACTGCTATTTAAAACTTGTGACCCCTCGAGCAGGGCCAATAGTGACCCCGGGGACATTTTTCAAACAAACTAGGTAGAGGTTCACTAGACAATGCTGCATACCAAATATCTAAGCTGTAGGCATTGAGGTGTCCAGAAGGAAGATTTTTAAGATTGCCTTTTTTACATATTAAGGGCCCCAAGGGTGGGGCCAATTTTGACCCCGGGGCCAACATATAAACAATACTGGTAAAGGTTCTCAACACAATACTCCAGACTAAATATCTAAGGTCTAGTCCTATTAGTTTGGAAGAAAAATGATTTTTCATGTTTTTTCCTATATAACTATATGTAAACCAAGAGAACCCTGGGGCGTGGCTAATTTTGACCCAGCGGACATAATTTGAACAAACTTGGTAGACATCCACAAGACAATGATCCATACCAAATATTTAAGCTGTAAGCATTGATGTTTCCAGTAAGAAGATTTTTAAAGATTGCCTTTTTTACATATTAAGGGCCCCCGGGACGGGGCAAATTTTGACCCCACGGCCAACATATAAACAATACTGGTAAAGGTTCTCAACACAATACTCCACACCAAATATCTAAGGTCTAGTCCTATTAGTTTCAGAGAAAAATGATTTTTCATGTTTTTCCTATATAACTATATGTAAATCAAGAGAACCCTGGGGCGTGGCCAATTTTGACCCAGGGGACATAATTTGAACAAATTTGATAGAGGTCTACTAGACAATGCTACATACCAAATATCTAAGCTGTATGCATTGTGGTTTCTGAGAAGAAGACTTTTAAAGATTTCCTTTATAAGCCTATGTAAAATCAATTGACCCCCAGGGTGGGGCCTATTTTGACCCAGTGGCTTTGATTTGAAGAAATTTAGTATAGGTCCACTGGACAATGCTGCACACCAAATATCTAAACTCTAGGCCTTGTGGTTTCTGACAAGAAGATTTTTTTAAAGTTTTTTTATATAACTTTATATAAAACATCTGACCCCTGGGGCGGGGCCATTTTTGACCCAGGAGCCATGATTTGAACAAACTTGGTAGAGGTTCACTAGACAACGCAGCACACCAAATATCTAAACTCTAGGCCTTGCAGTTTCTGATAAGAAGATTTTTTAAAGTTTTTCCTATATAACTCTATGTAAAACATGTGACCCCCGGGGCTGGGCCATTTTTTACCCAGGAGCCATGATTTGAACAAACTTGGAAGAGGTCCACTGGACAATGCTGCACATCAAATATCTAAACTCTAGGCCTTGTGGTTTCAGACAAGAAGATTTTTAAAGTTTTTCCTATATAATTCTATGTAAAACTAGTGACCCCTGGGGCAGGGCCATTTTTGACCCAGGGGTCATGATTTGAACAAACTTGGTAAAGGTCCACCTGATGATGCTTCATACCAACTATCTAAGCTCCAGGCCTTGTAGTTCTGGAGAAGAAGATTTTTAAAGTTCCAACTTTGAAAATCTATTTTTAGCTCCTGTGGCCTAGAAATGCAATGGACCTGAACCATTTGAACAATTTTGGTAAAGCTTTATGCAAGTAACATTCCTGCCAAGTTTCAGGAAGATTGGCCCAGCAGTTCAGGAGAAGAAGTTGTTTGAAGAAAAAGTTGACGACTCACGCACGCACGCACGGACGGACGGACGACGGACATCAGGCGATCACAAAAGCTCACCATGAGCACTTTGTGCTCAGGTGAGCTAAAAACAATATCAACGCCTGCATTATCTGCACAGTTACCTTTTGTGGATAGAAAGATGTCCTTGAGATACATCAGGATTAATATATTATATTTTATGTCCCGCCGGTCTTTAATTGCGTCGGAAAAAGCCGAACACATTTTCGTTTTAGTCGTCAATGTCACATAATCAATTTTGAATGTGTGACGAGGACATCATTTGAAACGTATATTTACCCAAAAAAATTATAAAGACAGAAAGGTATTCGGAAGCGCAGTCGTCGAAACCTGTACAATACTGAGAATAAACTTTATCAAGAGCTGTCGTAGGACAGTGCGCTCGACTATTCTAAACTTCTAGCGATATTCTAAGAGAATATTTATTAAAATAAACGATCTTAAAAAATGTCATATTCACCATTGATTTAGGGAGCGATTCTCGCATTTGCTTAAATAAACCGTAAGAGCTTGGAGTTCAACAGTCAGGTGATTCACTAAAATATTCCGGGTCACTGGTCAAGATGGCAAGGTATTGCTTTTGTGATAATTGATAATTGAACAAACTTTTATATGATCTTTACGTTTATACCAGAGTATATAGTAGGACTCCACAGACTGTGTCTCGCGCCGGGGGTAAAAAAGTCTTACTTCAGCAGTGGAATTTTCAGGAATTGCTGTGCTTTAACACAGTTTCTAAAGATGGAGTTCTGGTTAGAGGTAGTGCAGTTTCAAAACCTGGTAGCGCCAAAGGCCCGGTAAACAGAGGTGGTTGTTCAGACCAACTAGAAATGGCCAAAACATAACAAAGCTAACTTGTCGAAGTATAAACCAGATTCTATTTCTAAAATTATCTCAAAAAAAAAATATCAGATTAATAAATGGGTCCGCTTTTGAAGGCGAGTTATTGAGACTAAAGTGTCTGTGGATAAAAACTATTTAAATTTATTAAATTTTGTCGCTCATCCAACCATGTGCATATATATTTAACATCCCCTTCGTATAGGAAATGTTTATAAACCCCTGAAAGAAAAATTGAAAATTTCAAGGTTAAACTAGCAAGCGTAAAAAAAAAAAACACTACGGAAGCGTGTTTGGATCAAAAGTGCACGATACCCTAAATATAGTCTTATTAAAAATGTATGGCTTTTACTCAAAGGTAATTAGTTTTAAGTATAAAAATGTTATTGTTTATTGTATATATTGATTTGTTACAGTAAAACTGTTCATTTTATTTCAGATTCAAGGTGTTAAACTAAGGTTTGGTAGGAAAATACAATAAGATTCCCTGTAATAATTTGGAGAATCAGTAGAAGAAAACCCTGGAGATTAGACTAAAAAGGTAAAATAAAGTGTCACATATTATAATTCAGTATTATTATTGTTTTTAATTTAGGCTATTTATAAGATATAATATTTAAGTTTTACAATACAAAACTTGTAAAACAGTGTCGGCATAGAACTAAGTTTTATTTTATTTTATTTTTTTTTTAATTTTAGTGTTACTTGGGTAGAAGATTCCAGATGTCAGAGGGTTCAAAAACAGATATGAGGTATTATTAAAGTGTTCAAAAGTTTATTTATTAATAGATAGATAATTTTATCATAATAATTAATAAATAAACTTAATAGAAATTCAAGATTCTAAAACTATGAGATATTGCTTTTTATTTTATGCCTACCAATGAAATATAGGGAAATATCAGTGAGATAAAAGTGATAATACACTGTTTTGAATCAGTTAATTACCATTTTGATAATACATGTTTGTGCCCGAACTATTGAATATTGAGTATTAATCCGCTTTTATAATTAAAGTATGTATGGCAAAATTCAATAAATATTGATAAACTGTGTAGACAAAAATAAATATTATTTGATGAAAGTGTATTTAGTTTATTTCAGCAGAAGTAAAGTTATCATATGTATTGGAGATTGTCTGCACTTTTTTTGTGCGGAGTAACCAAAGTACGCATTAACTGATTTGGGGCTCACCATGGGGAATTTATTGAAGGCCCTGATTAAAAATGTCATAAAAAACCCATTTTTGACGTGTTGGCATAAAATAAAAAGAAAATTTGTTTGTTTTTTAGTGGAAGATGGGAATTTATTTCATCTCGTGAACACCATATGTTGATATTTTCACTCGTGGCTGCGCCACTCGTGAAAATATCACATATGGTGTTCACTCGATGAAATAAATTCTCATCTTCCACAAAAACAAACAAATATCCTCTATTTTTACAATGACTTTAACAAGTTCGAATTGTTATGATAATTTAAAAAAAATATATAGCGTAAATGTGCTTTGTAAATATTCTTTAAACCAATTTGCACTAAATGACAATTTCAGTGATGATATCATGTGTGTACTATGTAAGACGAATGATGGTCGCCGATTAGCTAAGCTTACACAAAGGGGGTGTGACACTTTAATTGCGCACAGTAAAACAAAAGGTACATTGCAAAGAAATATTGGTTTCTTTCAAACCTGAAAAATATATTGCGAATATATTTTTTTTAAATGATGTAAAATATATGTTTTTACTTCTACGGTGATAAGTCGAATGATTAATTGTTTAATTATTCTATTCGAATCGGAAGAGAAATTACGCGTTTTTTTGGGGTTTTTTGAAAGTCAGAAAAATTTCTTTTTTAATATCCAATTTAGATGGACTAGATGGAAGGCCTAAACAGTATGTGCATGAAGATTGTAGAAAGGAATATTGCTATGATTACGACAAGAAGAGAAATCTACAAGATGCCACGAATAACACAATTAGATGTCCTAAAACGAGGAAAATAGCTGGAAGTAGATTTGAATATGACAATAACTGTGTATTATGTGGGACAAAGATAGAAAAGGAAAATAAACTTCATGGTGATGTTGTACATAATAGTCGAAACCTTCGTAGTTTTTGGAGAAGTTAATTATTTAAACCAAAAAAGACAGTTAACATTAACGAAAAAAGTCACAGTGAAAAATTATTGTTCATTTTCGAATGTTTGATTTTGAATTAAGGATGGAGCTTTTTCTAACATTACATTTTTGTAAAGCGGTACCCTTTTATTTCCATTAAGTAATGTATTTTTTCCTGTAACATACGTAAGGTCTGAACAACTAAAACATTGCCAAGAAATAAAAGTGAAACCGGAAAGGGCATTTTAACACGAAATAGAACCAAAATTCAAATATTGACACTAAGTAAGCTGAAATGAACAGTTTGGTGTAAATGATAAATGAAGGTTTGTTTTATACTTATATCTTTGATAATCAAGAGATCACATACCTATGTCTGGGTGTAATCTTATAAATAAAATATTCACATGAAGTACAAATGAATATCTCAGATTTTTAAAAAACGAACACACTTATAAATCTGCAAGAAAAACTTTTAAAAGAATAAACAATTTGCTATATTCTCTAATTGAAAGGTACACAATTTTGTCATTATAAGGGGAAGAGTTATGGAAGAGTTACGGAACGTGTTGTGTAAACTAGTAATAACACAATTAAAGTTTATATAGAGTCTAAATCAAAAGCAACAAAAATTCCAGAAATATTCATAGAAATGTAGATTTTTGGAAAATGTGAATTAGGGAGATAACCTTTTGAAATCGAAGGAGAGTTATGGGACATGACAGGTGAATTAGTCTTGAGTATCAAAACAATGTAGCATGTTAAAATTTATATATTTAAAGCTTCAAAAGTATGTCACCATTTTTGCAACATTTCAAGTATTTTTGTTGCCAAAGCAACCGTATTTCTCAATATACACAATAAAATGATGTGCATAATTCCATATAGCCAACTATCCGTGTTTTAAGTTTTATCAAAATATTTCAAGTACTTTTTGATAGATCGAAGGATCCAGTTTTCGCGGACGCACAGACATACGGACGGAGGCTAAAACTACAGTAACCCCGCCCCCTCCCCCGATGAACTGGAAGGGGACTAAATAGAAATAACGAGATAAATATTAATATAAAAACATTTATGCTACAATTCAGAACTCAATGTCTTTGAAACACCGTGTTATATCAAACTTGCGATAACTCTTATCGTCTAGAGTTTGTATGGATAAAAATGCTAAAAAACTGCTATTACCGTTCGTCTACTTTACATATTACTACTACTGCTGCTGCTGCTGCTGCTACTGCTACTTCGGATAAATTACCAAAACTGTCTGCACAAAATCACTTGTTACCAGACTAAAATCAAGTTTAATCGAAATATATTTCAGACAATAGTTATTGATAAAACGAGTGAAGTTCACTAAACTTCTTTTGACCACACATACGTCAGATATTTGAAGTCTTGTAATCATGGGTTAAACTTCATAGTTTTAAGAGGATTGAATTTATCATTATTGACTTGGAATGACAATATAAATTTGTTCATTGTATTATGAAGATGCAATGCAACTTAGAATACACCACCCAGAGCGGGAATCGAAGTCCGATCTCCCGTGTGACACGCCAACACTCTTACCACTGAGCCAAGGAATCGATTCGCTGACACAGTTCCAATTATATGGAGGTGTGCACCAGACCTTAACAATTGCTTTTTAAATTATATATAAACACATTATACAGGTTAGGAGCGGATGTGGTCCAGTGGTAACGCGCTGGACTGGTATAGCAGGGGTCCTAAGTTCTATCCCCCGCTCCTCCACTAACATTACTAATAGTCTTTCAGATGATACGTTAAACCGAGGGCCCATGTATCAGTGCTATACACTGAGCATGAAAAAGAACCAGGGGTGTCTCTGGAATGGGATGCTTTCTGTATCTTGCACTACTCCCACAACATAAAATAACTAATCTCTTCAGTGGGCGTCGGTCATATGATACAGACGATAAATAAGTTTAAATAGATAGATAATACAGGTTTATGCTTAACAACATTAAGTCAACATGTTCCACGGCTCCTGGTCCCCCTTCATGCATTTCTAATGTGTAAACCTGTTGGACCGCACGGGGACAGCACTGTGTGGTGATGGTGTTACATGATTGACTGAGATCTAAAATGAAGAAACAAACATGAACCCTGTATTATCAAGTAGTATCACTAACAAGGGAGAGAACTCGAAAAATGTCATTTTTGCCACTCTATGAAATCTACATGTTGTATTTCTTCAACGTATTAATCCAGTGCTTAATCCGATCGACATATAGTTATATCGGTGAGTGACAGATAATAAGACATGAATGAATGCATGCAATCTATTGTATTTCTCTTCGAAAACAGATCTAATTACACGGTGAAAAACACCTGTCACGAGTTCTGGACAGATTAAGCAAACGATCTGTCAAGGTTTTGAGTAATGTTCTGAAAGTGTGATTCACAGACGAAAAGAAAGGTATTTTTTCTTCTTTTTTTGCTGTTGTTGATAGAGGGGTTCAATATCTAAAAGATGACAACAAGATTTAAGTATCTGATTAATACGTAGAAGAAATACAACATGCTATAGAGAGTGTCAAAAGTGACTTTTTCTCGAGTTCTCTCCTTGTCAGTGATACTACTTGATATACAGGGTTCATGTTTGTTTCTTCATTTTAGGTCTCAGTTAGTCATAAATCCCCATCCCCACACTGTGCTGCCCCTTGTGTGTTGGACATTGGTGGGTCAGGAAGTGCATGAAGTATTATCTGCAGTAGCAGGGGTATCATTGGTAGCCAGCCAACTCCTTGTGGCCAGGTTCGAGAACATGTTATAGAACTTGACCGATGCCAAATAAAAGGAAAATGCGTTACTTCTGGTTTAACCTTTTTTTATAAAGCGGCCAATTGGCTTGAACAAACATGCTGTAACCATGAAAAGAGAAACTTGCAAATAAACAGTCTGTCTGAGCACTGTTTGATTATTTCTTTCTATTCTATCATTGTGATTATCTGGTATGCAAGCAGAAGAAAAAAACGCTATTCCTTACAAGTAACCAGGCTAAGTGTGACCCTCCAGTATACTTGCATTATCTGTTAACTGGATCTTAATGGAGTAGCTGTATTTAAAGACTTTAAGCAATCTTACAATATTGACCCAGTTCTTTACCTGACAAATGTTGGCCTTGACCTTGTATTTTAACAAGGTCCCAAAGAATGGTTAAATTATTACCTTTGACCTATTTTTGTATACTTAATTTCACACAGGTTATGACCTTGACCGCAAATTTCTTTGAAAAAAAAATGTCTGACTAGGGAGTGCTGTTACCTAGGTATCAGTTTCTGAAAATCATCTGAAATAAAAAACAAAATATAATAATAAACATCAAAGTCAGCAGCAAGAAAGAAAAAAGGTGCAACATGTCTTCAACATGCAATAAGATATTCAAGTAAAAACATCGACAGTAGGAAACATCCGTGCTTCGAAGACAGTCAGTCAACTGTCAAGATTCGTACAACATAAGCTTTTTTGGAATGCCATAAGTAAGCAATTTCTTGACTCGTCTATTTCAATATATACGGGGAGTACAACTCTTGATCGCCGTATCTTTCAAAATATCGAGAGCTGTTTTTTTAGCAGAATACAAAATTTTTAAGATTCAAGTATTTGTAAGAATCAAGAATACGTTTATAGTAATTAACGTTATTTAATGAAAATTCCTTTTTTTCAGTAAAATAAAAAATGAGTGTATATTGACACATTCCTATTTATAAGTAAACGGACAGGCGACTCAAAGTATTTAAAATCTATAACAAAACTTACCAAGAATTGTTAGTTTCTGATGAAAAAATCCACAAATCACACTTAAAATGCCGAAACGTCAAATAACCGACTGTTCCTACATCCGCATACGAAGGATGCGAACTCACGATAAAAATAACGGTCATTATTCCAATGAATGGCCGTTTATTTATATCGCAAGTTTTTGGTGCTAAAATAGTAAAAAGCCGAGGACTTTTAAAAGAATTTTTCAGGCTCTCATCTAACTATAGCGAGAAAAAGCGAGGTAACAAAACCTTTTCTTCTCTAAGCATGTTTATCCGGAAACGATCGAATATTCAACATTTATTATAAAGCTATGCCGCAAGTCCATACACATTATTAACTTTCAGAGATTACTTTCTCGAAATCAAACAGCAGAAAAAAATTGACCCATATATCACAAGATGCTGAGAAATAGAATAAATTTCCGTGTACGTACTGTTGTGATCAACTGAAAAATAGCCGAACTCTGGTGAAGATCAAACAGCCGACCTAGCAAAAAGTGTCGTGGAAATGCCCAGCGAAATTAAACTACCGCAAAAAATTGCCACCGCTTTTAAACACCGATTAGCAAAATAGCCGAATATAAGAAAAAAACTTTCTTAGATTTCAAAGCAGCAAAACCGAGCAAAAATTAACGTTCCATTTCGATATACTTCAATAAGTTAACATCCTTATAATAAAACCGGAGAATTGAAAATTCGAATTCCAGTGAAAAAAGCAAATGCCCCCAAAAAAGAACCGAAAACCGCCGTAGGGGAAAATCGATCAAAAAGTCCGTCTTCAAAAATATTGAGCCGAAAAATATCCGAAAAACGTTGAAAATCCCTCTTTAAACCCGTGCAAAGAAAATATTCTCTGCGACGGTGACACCTTGTTTAAATGCTTAACAGAAAAATAATCGATACGATTTTCGGCTAAAATTGTTCACGAGTCTATACAAGCAAAATTAACTGAAACTGAAGTCCATAAATCCGTTACCATCCACATGAAAATGTCGAGTTGTAAATTTCCGAATATCCTTGAATAAAAAGAAAAGGAATAACTTGACCGCTAACCTAACCGAACCGGATTTCAGTAAAAAATCTCTTTGAATTCATTGCAGCCAAACTGAATCAAAGAAATTCGCAAAAATACATTTGGGGACATCCTTGTTAAAAAGCCCACTCTTAACTTACCAACTCGCCAATTTACCAAACTTCAATGAAATCTTCCCAACAATAAAACGACGGAAAGTCAGGCGTAGAAAAACAGCCAGGTTATATTTCCGTCATTACGGGATAAAAAAGTCCGGAATTTCAAAATACCAAATCATTCAGCGAAATTCTGAAAACAAATTAGCAAAATGGTCGCGGCGCTGCGTAATGCCGTAAAAAAGACCGTCTCAGTCAATTGGTAAAAATGACGCTAAAAATAACCGAACAGAAATTTTTCACTTCTGTTTTATACTAGGAAATGGCTTGTGTCGAAACACCGAGACTGTCAATATGCTAAAGAGGAAAAACTATTGAGCCATAAAATTACATTTCTTCTCCCTTTATCTTGTGAAAATACCGGCAGCAAAATATCCGTCCAAGTGCTTGTCATCATATATAGGTGCAAACAAAACAAAACTCGTCAAAAAAATTTATCTCAAAATAAACGACATCATTTTTCCCCACATAAAAGACGAAACGAAAAATTGACGAACTCTTAAAAAAACATCCTAATGCTCAATGACGGATGGGAACTGTTTTTTTTTTGGTATTGTTCTTGTTTATTGTTTGTTAGTTGTTTTTTGTTTCATTTTTTGTATCTATTAATTAATTAATTTATTTATTTATTCATTCACTTATTTATTTATTCACTTATTTATTCACTTATTTATTTATTCACTTATTTATTCATTTATTTATTCACTTATTTATTTATTCACTTATTTATTCACTTATTTATTTATTCACTTATTTATTTATTTATTTATTTATTTATTTATGTATCTATTCAATCATCAATCATTTATTTATTCATTTATCTATTTATTCATTTATTTTTGTTTTTGTTTTATTTTTAAGCTTCAACTACCTTGACTGAAATATTGTTCAATATTTGACGAACGCAGAGACCAAAATCAACTAAAATGACTGAAACAAGTTAGTGACTTACTTCCAGGATTAGTCACGGAGCAGTTTTACAGCCACCCTCTTAATTAGCGAATTATTTTAAAAAACATAACCCTTCTGTTTTTGTCCGGATATTGTCAAATTAAACAATCACAGACCGACCCTTATGCCCCCACCCACTCACTACAACCCAAAAAAAGGAAAGGAAAAAATGTACAATAGACAACCTTTAGGAGCATTGGGAAAACAAGTATACGAACGGCAGAAAACATGCATTTGACAAACAACATTCGGAATGCAGAATACACAGTCGTCAGAAGACCTCCATTGAGTAGATTGCAAACATCCGGTCAGAAAACCCGGAAGTCACAAAAAAGAAACCTAAAGGACTCTTGGGTGCCAAAAGAGAATAAGATTTCACACAGGAGATATTCCATCAGCATTTAGAAAGCACTGAGAAATCAATCCACTAAGTAGACGATATCCAAAATTCATAAGCAGGCTAAATACAGCTTGATCTTAAATATGGAATTTATACTCTTCTCATTTATAATATTACCATCACTGAGTAGGTGAAAAGGCTTAAAGTGCTCACTGGTATCAAGTCAAAATAATCCCTTTATCCAATTGTGTGACACAAAGATAAGCCTTATGTGAAAAAATGTATGTAGTTTCCTGTAAATGCCATCGTCGGATGTCCACGGTACCGTATACAGTTATCGCTACATTGATGGAGAGAAATGTAATGGGTTGGGCGTGGATATCAGACGATAGTAAAATCTATGAAAACTGAAATCTGTTAACGTGCTACAATTTATATAAAACATACCTTATTGTTTTTAACTGGAATGTAACATCTGAACAGCACTCCTTGTTATTCTAGACAGATTGTACTCTCAGTAACCATGCCATCATTTTAACATGTGGAAAAAAATATGTAATAAAATTAAGCTTATCAAATAAAATTCATGACAAATAACAAAGATGTGGAGTTCTATATTTGTGTCTGCTTTCTTAAAAGGTGAATAAGATTACATGAATCTTAATTCACCACAGAACCACAGCGAAAAACTGCCAATCTTCTCTTAGCGACATTTCTGCTTATAAATCTGCATTCCGCACACCAGGTTATCATTTTCTTTTTCCTTCCCTCCGTCCTTCCTTATGATACTGCCTATATTCTTGTAGGGAAAGAATTCCCTTTCTGTTTTGAAACTGTCATTTGTCAGATAAGTTTTTTTCCAATTAAAACTTGTCATTTCCTCACCTAGGGTTATAATACATTTTCTCCTTCATAAATTGCTATTTGCTTATAGGGACTTGAGTCCCCACATTTAAAGAAAAACCATTTCACACAAAGAACCCATGACCTCCTTTCAGTGAGAGAAATGAGCGAGTATGCTGAGGTCAGCAACAGGCGACCACGGAATAGGGTAGGAAGAATACCAGTTTATCTGTGAAAATGGCGGTTCAATTATTAATCCTGGCAGAATAGAGTATTTCAAAATAACAAACAAACAAACAAAAAAATCTTACCATGTGCTGAGTCACAAAAATACGTTTATACCGAGGCCGTCACGAAAACACCAAACACCAAAACATTTCTTTTATATAAATACACTCGAGAAATGGCGATTCGATATATATACGAGCGATTTATCCGATATATGAAATATCAGGCTGCAAAATGGAACTTATCTTTTCAAAACGCCGCACAGCAAATAAATTTATGACACGTTATTGGGAAAATTGCCCAAATTCTGTCTCAATCGTTCAAAAAATGCCGAGAATACAAACTCATGTATTTTATACCCTCAGTGAGAATGTCTGCTGCAGGTGGAGTTCAGGAAGCGCTAAAAAATGGCACGTGCAGATTGATAAGTCAACCGAAAATAAATCCGAGCACGACACACCGAAACTCTGACGATATCCTTAACAATGATGAAAACGTGTAGAAACATTACGTTAAAGCAAACATTTAATTTTTCATCAACTTTCGTCCTACGTTTAAACGGTGCGAATGACGAGTAAACTTTCAACCAAAAAGATTATCATATCATGAAGTTTTTAAGAGATTTTTTTACAACTAGTCACTGTATTAGCGAGCATATTTTTATTTCCTCATCAAATAAAGGAATTCAAAAATACCGAATTCCTATCACCGTGACTTAATACACAAAATTAAATATTCTTGCGGTTACTTCTGGAAATCATATTTATAAAAAAAAGAATAATCAATTATAGCTACGACACTTGTACACAAGAAATATGCCAGTTTCAATTATGTTAGGTAGACATCGAGTAAACACAGAACAATATCTAGTGGTAATCTCTAGCTTCTTATCCCAACACTTACAACATACCACCAAAAGCCACACTAAATAGAAAATGTTAAACGAATCACTGCACTGAAAATGTCAGAAATAGTACATCATATTCAGGTAACTGATAGTTGTTCCTAAAATGCATTATCTATTAGTTCTGTTGTTCCTCGCATGACCTAATTACAACTTACAGACCCTTCTTACGGTTCCCCTGGCCCTACCATCCCACTTTCTACAACCCAAAAAAGAAAAAAATCTCCACAGAAAAAAATAAAAAATATCCACAGTATAAACTGAAACACCTTACCTTGTAAACCGGCTGGAAAATGGTCACGTTTTAACTACAGGAATATGACACAATCACAAAAGGTGCAGTGCTATGTTTGTTGGATATGGCACACCACATTGTGGTTTTAACTACGGACTTAATACTGCACAGTGCAAACCGTTGTCATACTTGCACAATTGTGCAAGCTGATCATGGCCTGCAGTGGTAACAGGCAAAACAAAGGTCGATATGCGAAATACAACAAAACTTCATTTGGGTAAAACTCATGTGTGGCACTTTCATTTCGTAAGATTGGCAAAGGGTTCACATACCTTTGGTAAGTACGAATGCCATACATTCCTGAACCTGATCTGGCCTCAAACCTTGGATTTAAATGGCTATTCATTACATTAGCCATACTGTCATTATAAACTTCAGCATCAAGTTTAAAGTTCGAATTGTTCTACATTTACTAATTACATTTGCCAAGCAGTTATTATTCGACAAGTTTTGCTATAAGCTTCAACAGTTAATGTTACAATCGAATACATTGTGAGGCAGACTTCATGCTAATCAGTTTAACGTGTTTGGTTCGAATAGTGTCTAAAGAGGGTTTGCCAAACAGACTTCAGACTTATCAGAATCACGTGTTTGGTTCAAATAGTGTCTAAAAAGGGTTTGCCATATAGACTTGATGCTTATCAGTATCACGTGTTTGGTTCGAATAGTGTCTAAAGAGGGTTTGCCATACAGACTTGATGCTTATCAGTATCACGTGTTTGGTTCGAATAGTGTCTAAAGAGGGTTTGCCAAACAGACTTCAGACTTATCAGAATCACGTGTTTGGTTCGAATAGTGTCTAAAAAGGGTTTGCCATACAGACTTCATGCTTATCAGTATCACGTGTTTGGTTCGAATAGTGTCTAAAGAGGGTATGCCATACAGACTTCAGACTTATCAGTATCACGTGTTTGGTACGAATAGTGTCTAAAAAGGGTTTGCCATACAGACTTCATGCTTATCAGTATCACGTGTTTGGTTCGAATAGTGTCTAAAGAGGGTATGCCATACAGACTTCAGAATTTTCAGTATCACGTGTTTGGTTAGAATAGTGTCTAAAAAGGGTATGCCATACAGACTTCATGCTTATCAGTATCACGTGTTTGGTTCGAATAGTGTCTAAAGAGGGTTTGCCATACAGACTTCATGCTTATCAGTATCACGTGTTTGGTTCGAATAGTGTCTAAAGAGGGTATGCCATACAGACTTCAGACTTATCAGTATCACGTGTTTGGTTCGAATAGTGTCTAAAGAGGGTATGCCATACAGACTTCAGACTTATCAGCATCACGTGTTTGGTTCGAATAGTGTCTAAAAAGGGTTTGCCATACAGACTTCAAGCTTATCAGTATCACGTGTTTGGTTCGAATACTGTCTTCAGAGGGTTTGTCATACAAACTTCATGCTTATCAGTATCACGTGTTTGGTTCGAATAGTGTCTAAAAAGGGTTTGACATACAGACTTCAAGATTATCAGTATCACATGTTTGGTTCGAATAGTGTTTAAAAAGGGTTTGCCATACAGACTTCAAGCTTATCAGTATCACGTGTTTGGTTCGAATAGTGTCTAAAAAGGGTTTGCCTTACATACTTCAAGCTTATCAGTATCACGTGTTTGGTTCGAATACTGTCTTAAGAGGGTTTGCCATACAGACTTCAAGCTTATCAGTATCACGTGTTTGGTTCGAATAGTGTCTAAAGAGGGTATGCCATACAGACTTCAGACTTACCAGTATCACGTGTTTGGTTCAAATAGTGTCTAAAAAGGGTTTGCCATACAGACTTGATGCTTATCAGTATCACGTGTTTGGTTCGAATAGTGTCTAAAGAGGGTTTGCCATACAGACTTCAAGCTTATCAGTATCACGTGTTTGGTTCGAATAGATTCTCAGGACAGTTTGCCTTACATACTTCAAGCTTATCAGTATCACGTGTTTGGTTCGAATAGTGTCTAAAGAGGGTTTGCCATACAGACTTGATGCTTATCAGTATCACGTGTTTGGTTCGAATAGTGTCTAAAGAGGGTTTGCCATACAGACTTCAAGCTTATCAGTATCACGTGTTTGGTTCGAATAGATTCTAAGGACGGTTTGCCTTACATACTTCAAGCTTATCAGTATCACGTGTTTGGTTCGAATAGTGTCTAAAGAGGGTTTGCCATACAGACTTCATGCTTATCAGTATCACGTGTTTGGTTCAAATTATGTCTAAAGAAGGTTTGCCATACAGACTTCAAGATTATCAGTATCACGTGTTTGGTTCGAATAGTGTCTAAAGAGGGTTTGCCATACAGACTTCAAGCTTATCAGTATCACGTGTTTGGTTCGAATAGATTCTCAGGACAGTTTGCCTTACATACTTCAAGCTTATCAGTATCACGTGTTTGGTTCGAATAGTGTCTAAAGAGGGTTTGCCATACAGACTTCATGCTTATCAGTATCACGTGTTTGGTTCGAATAGTGTCTAAAGAGGGTTTGCCATACAGACTTCAAGCTTATCAGTATCACGTGTTTGGTTCGAATAGATTCTAAGGACGGTTTGCCTTACATACTTCAAGCTTATCAGTATCACGTGTTTGGTTCGAATAGTGTCTAAAGAGGGTTTGCCATACAGACTTCATGCTTATCAGTATCACGTGTTTGGTTCGAATAGTGTCTAAAGAAGGTTTGCCATACAGACTTCATGCTTATCAGTATCACGTGTTTGGTTCGAATAGTGTCTAAAGAGGGTTTGCCATACAGACTTCAGACTTATCAGTATCACGTGTTTGGTTTGAATAATGTCTAAAGAGGGTTTGCCATACAAACTTCAGACTTATCAGTATCATATGTTTGGTTCGAATACTGTCTAAAGAGGGTTTGCCATACAGACTTCAAGTTCATCAGTATCATGTGTTGGTTCTAACAGTGTCTAAAGACGGTTTGCCATACAGACTTCAAGTTCATCAGTATCATGTGTTGGTTCTAACAGTGTCTAAAGAGGGTATGCCATACAGACTTCATGCTTAGCAGTAACACGTGTTGGTTCTAATAGTGTCTAAAGAGGGTTTGCCATACAAACTTCAGACTTATCAATATCACGCGTTTGGTTCGAATACTGTCTTAAGAGGGTTTGCCCTACAGACTTCGGACTTATCAGTATCACGTGTTTGGTTCGAATACTGTCTTCAGAGAGATTGCCATACAGACTTCAGACTTATCAGTATCACGTGTTTGGTTCGAATACCGTCTTCAGAGGGTTTGCCACACAGACTTCAAGCTGATCAATATCACGTGTTTGGTTCGAATACTGTCTGAAGAGGGTTTGCCATACAGACTTCAGACTTATCAGTATCACGTGTTTGGTTCGAATACTCTCTTGAGAGGGTTTACCGTACAGACTTCAAGCTGATCAGTATCACATGTTTGGTTCAAATACTGTCTTAAGAGGGTTTGCCATACAGACTTCAGACTGATCAATATCACGTGTTTGGTTCGAATACTGTCTAAAGAGGGTTTGCCATACAGACTTCAGACTTATCAGTATCACGTGTTTGGTTCGAATACTCTCTTGAGAGGGTTTGCCATACAGACTTCAAGCTTATCAGTATCACGTGTTTGGTTCGAATACTATCTTAAGAGGGTTTGCCATACAAACTTCAGACTTATCAGTATCACGTGTTTTGTTCGAAGAGTGTCTAAAGAGGGTTTGCCATACAGACTTCAGACTTATCAGTATCACGTGTTTGGTTCGAATACTGTCTTAAGAGGGTTTGCCATACAGACTTCAGACTTATCAGTATCACGTGTTTGGTTCGAATACTGTCTTAAGAGGGTTTGCCATACAGACTTCAAGCTTATCAGTATCACGTGTTTGGTTCGAATACTGTCTTAAGAGGATTTGCCATACAGACTTCAAGCTTATCAGTATCACGTGTTTGGTTCGAATACTGTCTTAAGAGGATTTGCCATACAGACTTCAAGCTTATCAGTATCACGTGTTTGGTTCGAATACTGTCTAAAAAGGGTTTGCCATACAGACTTCAAGCTTATCAGTATCACGTGTTTGGTTCGAATACTGTGTTAAGAGGATTTGCCATACAGACTTCATGCTTATCAGTATCACGTGTTTGGTTCGAATAGTGTCTAAGGACGGTTTGCCTTACAGACTTTAAGCTTATCAGTATCACGTGTTTGGTTCGAATACTGTCTAAAGAGGGTTTGCCATACAGACTTCAGACTTATCAGTATCACGTGTTTGGTTCGAATACTGTCTAAAGAGGATTTGCCATACAGACTTCAAGCTTATCAGTATCACGTGTTTGGTTCGAATACTGTCTTAAGAGGATTTGCCATACAGACTTTAATTTTACCAGTATCACGTGCTTGGTCTGAGAAGTGTCTAAATAACGTTTGCCATATAGATAATGATAATTATATTTTAACTTTGTGGTAAACAACTAAACCCCTCTGATTCTTTCTCTTAAATATTCTTTCTCACTTCAGTTCTATAGTACTGACGTGTAAAGAAACAGGAAGTGTTATCATCAACCTTATTTATGTTTTCGCATATTGCATCTTTTTTATTTTCGAAATGAAAAACATCACGAGAATACAAAGTTCTTTTGATGTTTTTTATATACTTTTTACCCCAACAAACCCTGCACTGTCCCTTTTGTTGTGACCTCAGCAACTACCGTTCAAATAAAATATCGCGTAGAGAAAACAAGTTAAAATTGTTAAGGTGCTCTCTCAAATTTTGCTGCAGTTGTTTTTGTTCTGCACTTATATGAATTCTCATTAAAATATCATGCAAGTGACTAGAATTTAATTTAATTTAATCAACTGTCATATTATTTAAATACGATACGTAAAAATATTGTAATATTTTTTTAAATATATTCTATATTTACATTAACTTACAATGTATATTTTACAAGCACTTGAAATTAGTCCAATTATTGAGTAAGCACCTTTTGTTTTAGGCAATGTTCAAAATTATAATACTTATATTAAAGCGACTGCCTCAAGGATTGGTCGACGATGCATACAAAAGGAAATGTTAATATAGAAATCATAGCTGTAGATGTGGAGAAAAAACATATACTAAGTTACTGTCTCGTTTTTTGTTACAGAAACACATAATTTATAAAGTTTAACACACTTATCAGTAAAATAATTATCCCGTTAGTCACGAAGTGGATATTTTTTTAAATTGTTTATTTTTTAAAGTTCGTTAATTTCAAGTCTTTGTGGGTCAGTGGTTTAGATTGCGGCTCCAAATTTTTTCTGACACTTTAAGAACATGGGTTCGGATCCTGTCATGTTCATTTTTGTTCATTTGCATTTTGTATATACGAGTAAGTATATTATCTTTTAAGATTAAAGAACAAAGATGAGTTCCGTGAGGCAGTCGCTTTAAGGTAGGTCAAATCTGCGCACCTTTTTAATGTTTGGTGACAATCGAATAGAAGAATCGCAGGCAAGATCAGTGTTCATTCATCTACATGAAATTTGTTTTGGACTTATTCATTTGTAGAACTCTTAACCCATTTTATTTCGAGTCCAAATGAAATTCACTGTGCTGTAAAAGTCGCCCAAATCTGCGTATTTCTCGTGATTAAAGTTTACCTCCCTCTGATGAAGTTAATTTTATCCAATAAAAAAAGTAACATTATAAAAGAAAATATATAAAATAATTAGAATAAAAAAGAATTAAGCCAGATAATTAGCCAAATGATGTTAAATTTACTGTTTTTGAAAAAATATCAACGAACTAGCCAATACTGTTTCTTGATTTTTTTATCATTAGAGGGCGGTACACTCTTCATCACAGTGAAAATAAAATAAAGTATGTTTTGCATTTTAATCTACTAAGTCTTATTCATACAATCTCTCATTTCAGCGAGAAAACGTGCCAGATTGCGAGAAATTGCGAGAATAAGATTCCTTTTAAGATTAACATGCAAAAATGTTAAATAAAACATGTTTTAATATTTTTCAAGTTACTTACTGTTTGCCCACTTCTCGTGTTGTAGCGCTGCTACTGCGTTGTACTTTCCATCAGTTTCATCCTATATGAAGCCGAAATAATATAAACCGTGGCTAGATGGTGAATGTCTTCAATCTGAAGGCCGTGTGAAGATCTCTATTGTGTTCAAATCAACTGCTATGTTCTATTGTGTTACAACGCTTAATTTGGAAGCATCTTTGATATCATGAGTAATTATGACACTGCACTGCTATATCCGAATCTGAAGGACATGGTATACCAAGCTAGGTCATAAAATCGCCACCAAATTCAAGTAGGGCTGAAACTGCCTTTCTTTTATCCTTTATCTTTTAATTTTAAAGTAGCAGTGGTCGAGCAGGAGCAGCAGGGGTCGAGGGGACTCTCGTTTCGGAGATCGCTCGTTCGAATCCCACCAGGGTGATAGACTACAGGACTTTCAACATTCCTCACTTTCGGTGCGAGTACTGGTTTAACGAACCATGGAATCATTCTTGGAGAGCGATTTATATAAATTGCAAGAACTTGCTTCCCAATCGATGTAAAATAAATAAGTTTAAAGTATATTGATTTTAAAATGCTCTGAATTAATTAACTTAAAAGCATGACGTTTAATATGATAAGCCCTGCCAGATGGAGTGGTCCTAATGCTTCACTGAAAAATGGTACTTATCTAATGAAATCTTACATATATATACAAAAATACTACAGCACTCTGTTTCGGCCAGCGACCTCTTTCTTTACCTTTTTTCGTTTATCAGGGTTTCAGTCTAATTACCAGTCTGACTAAAAGTGAACGTCTCACAGATGGACAGACGATAACAAAAAGGTTTATACATCTAGAAATTATTGCCGTAATTTGAAAACAATATCTAAACTAAGTTACTGACTTTGTTGTTACAGAAAAAAACATCACAATATAAAGTTTTAAACACTTTTATCGGCAATAAATATACCCTGTCAGTCACGGGGTAGATACTTCAGTTAAAGCATTAATTTTGACAATTCTTATCAACTAATCTCCTGTGCTCAGTGGTGTAGGTCGTCACGCTATATTTCACTGACCGACAGGGCATTGGTTCGAATCCTGGATCAAAACTTTTCTTTTTTTCATGAAGTATAAAAGCATAATATTATGGTGTTTTTTTACCATAGTGTATTAACTTCTTTTAAATTTAAAAGAACTGTGCTAAATTCTGTGAGTCAGTCGCTTTAAGTGAAATTGCCCGCTTGAACTCAAGCGAGACTCGAACCAAGGTGCTGGTAGTTCCAACAGCAATGGTTAATGATGAAACATATCATTATAATAAAATACAATTCGCAGATTTAGGCGGTGAGCAGATTTCCCCTACATAAGTATTTAACTGTTCAAAGAAAAAATACCGTTAATTTAGGACAACATGGTAGTGACGACAAAAACACATGTGTATTAACTGACCATTAATTGTTGATAGAGTTAAAACTGCTTAATGAATACGTACTATAAAAACAAAACACTTCTCGTCGCCACTGTCGTATTGTCTCAAATTTACAGTATATCTGAACTTATTGTAACAGCCCTACCTTGTCAGTTGTCTTCATTTTCTTCTCTTCTTCGTTTCCTGTCGTTCTTCCATTCCGAAAAACACTCTGGCGTTGAATGCACAAAACTTGCAACGTGCATATCCAGCTTACGCTAGAAATGTCAATGTTAATAAGCACGTGCATATTTCATCAGTTTATGTCACTTTGTAAAATCCAGAATGCAAAAAAACAAAGTTAGTTAAATCCATAGAAAACACTTATTTTTTTTATAAAACTGCACATTGAATTTTTCTTAACTAACTGAACTAAAAAAGCGGCGTGGTCGTTGTTATTTCGATAAAAATCATGTTTCTCGTGCATTTTATCTTAGCCTAAAATATAACGGCTAACAAATAATTTGTTGTTTCATGGACCGTTTCTGTGTCGTCTGCTATGAATAAAGATGAAAGTGGTTTGAGTAAAATATCAAGTTCTGATTCTGATAGGCATGTCGTAGTGGACAATTCTTATCCGTTTATTTTTTATTCTTCTTTTTTTTTTTGAAAAACAGCACCTGTGGGAGTTAAATATTTCGGATGCAGACAGACATTACGCTATGTCATTTGTTGCAATGGTGAGAAAACAATATTGATATATACATACATATTTTCTAGTTTATATTACCTCATCCTTTTAAAACCATTTACACTACCACTTCTCTACATCTCCAATCTCGCTCTGATCTTTGACTGTATTAGTGGAGCAGGGACTCAGTGACTCTAGCTAACGGACGCCGTGATATAAACCAGACATTTTTGTTTGGCGTGGCCTTAAAAAATTACTGAGCGAAAATGTTTGGCGGGAAATCACTCGGGTGTGGCGCGGACTAATTGTCGATTGGGTAGAAAAACTTAGGCCCCGCCCACTAGCTTACTACTCATGATTTACTCGAAAAATAAGAAAAGGATTGAAAAAATGTCAAAACCTTCCACATTTTGTATTTTCGCCATGGGCAATATTTCATCACTACAAAATATTAACATGTGACTCAATGCACACAAAAGATTGATTTGGATTAATACATTATCACGAAAACAAATTCACTGCAATACTACTTAATAATTGTCTTCACTTAAATCGTACCAGCATTAAGCAGAACCAGAATACATTGTATAAATAACTGAAATTGTCAATGGAAACGGTAGTATAATTATATATGTAAATCACTCTCGCCATATCTCTTTCCGAGTTGATTTACTGTCAATACACGTTACCCGACCAACGTCCCCTTAAGAGTATAGTTATTTTAGGTTTTGTGTGTGCGTGCGTGAGTGCGTGCGTGCGAGCGCGCGCGCGTGCGTGCGTGCGTGCGTGCGTGCGTGTGTGTGTGTGTGTGTGTGTGTGTGTGTGTGCAAGATGCAGAAAATATCTCATTCCAGAGACAATTTGGTTCTTTTCCATACTCCATGTACAGCACTGACACATAGGACCTCAGATTAAATCCTCATCCAAAAGACAATTATGTTAGCTGAGAAGCGGGAGATTGAATTACTGTATTACAAGCTCAGAGCGTTACTTCTGGATCATTGATGCGCATTTTTGATGAATTGTCACCTTACATGTATTTTCAGGTGTAACTACAACATTTATCGATTCATGTATTTTGAATACACATTTACCATTTTTTTGCATGCTTTAGAATTATCTTGTAAAATGAGATAAAGCTGAACATGCATAGTTTACGAAAATGTTTGTTCTGTTCTCTTCTCTTCTCTTCTGTTAGTTCTGATATTTTTCATTCCAAGACAATTGACACGTTCTTGCTCAGATTTTTCACTGAAAAAAGTAATGAATTGTAAATGTTTGCATTTTTGTAAAAGATTTCATATTTAAAGATAAGGGGAGACAATTTTGATGGATTATTTAAAACTTGCACTTTTAGTCTCCCTTGGTTTCCACAACAGTTATTTTATTCACCCTTCAAACGCGAGTAGAAAGGGGGTTGTCTTTAAGAACTTATGTGATTTTGTAAAATGTGAAAAAAAAAACAAAAACAAAAAAACTTTTATTCTATAACTTCTACATAAAAGTCGCTACACAGATTTTTTGCGTACGATTATAATTCTAATTTGCACCATATTTTGTATGAAAAAATATAATAAGCCGGGCCATATTACCAAACCTTCAATTCAAAGGGGTTCGAAGGTAACAGATAATTTTGTTCGATGATTCCCAATTTCCTTGCATTTCTGGGTAGAAGGTTCATCGCAATAAAGACTGGTTCTCTCTTTCTCTCTCTCTCTCTCTCTCTCTCTCATCAGCGACGATATTTTTACGCCCGACTAAGTGCAAATGTGACAACGGTCCTTTTTATGACATAGAGGATATTTGTTTGTTTTTGTGGAAGATGAGAATTTATTTCATCGAGTGAACACCATATGGGATATTTTCACGAGTGGCGCAGCCACGAGTGAAAATATCAACATATGGTGTTCACGAGATGAAATAAATTCCCATCTTCCACTAAAAAACAAACAAATTTTCTTTTTATTTTATGCCAACACGTCAAAAAATGGGTTTTTTATGACATTTTTAATCAGGGCCTTCAATAAATTCCCCATGGTGAGCCCCAAATCAGTTAATGCGTACTTTAGTTACTGCGCACAAAAAAGTGCAGACAATCTCCAATACATATGATAACTTTACTTCTGCTGAAATAAACTGAATACACTTTCATCAAATAACATTTATTTTTCTCTACACAGTTTATCAATATTTATTGAATTTTTGCCATACATACTTTAATTATAAAAGCGGATTAATACTCAATATTCAATATTCAATCAATTGAATTGAAAGTCGGCCATATTGGATATTGTCCATGTGAGTTATGTAAACAAATCAGACATTTTAAATAATTTATGGCGAATTTCATCATTGTTCACAACTAGGAATTCAATATTATAACTGGATTTAACAAGGTAAATAAATTTCACTCGCTGTCACTGTCTGAAATACAGCGGATTCTCTTGTATTTACGTGGTGGGGAAATTCCTGAAGTTTCATCAAGCAGGCCAGCTTTTGGACTGGAATTTATGACCTGTTGAGATAGTTGCTGGGTTGCAGTTTTAGAGGAATTGAAATTGAAAGTAACATTTCCATGAGAGTGACTGTTCATGAAAAATCCTCTTGGTGCAGGACCAGATTCACTATTTCCTACAATCATTGGAGCAGTGTGGTTCTTGGCTGAATCAGGTAAAAATGTAGTTCGGGCACAAACAGTGTATTATCAAAAAAACGTATTTATTTGACCAAACTGATCTGTTCACTGCTTCGACGTGGCTCGATGAACTTAGGTTTTCAAACTGGAAATGATCATTTGCTTAGGATGTCAGAGCTAAATCTGCATATTTTCAGAATACAGATTTGATGTCAACGTCAGAGCTCGATCTGAATTTATTTTTGTTTACAGATATGTTGTTGATATGAGATCCTGAATCACAGCATAAAAAAATTAGTCTGATGTCGATGTTAGACCTAGATCTATTTTTTTCTTAAATGAGACCTCAAGTTGATATCAGTTTAGATCTGCAACTTCACGATTACAGCTCGATCTACACCTTGAAACATTTAAAACTAAATACAGATATGATACTGATGCAACAGCTACACATTGTTAACTCACTAAACTCAATCAAAGTGTTTAATATACTTTCCTGTACTGATTGTAGAAACACGTATACGCAATATAGCTTTCTACTGTGTAAAATAAAAATATATTACAAATATGGTATAATATATGACACTTTTATTTGTCCTAATTAGAGTAGGTCTTGAAACTAAATAGTTAATATAATTATTTCATGTAGACAGAATACATACTGTTAGTCTCATCTCGTGCATTTTGAATAAACTACGTTTAAAATGATGCAAGGGAATTAACTCAAACAAATGACTAAATACTTTTACTAATTTACGTCCCCTTTCTTTACATCATAATGTGTTTAGTAATGTTACATACAACAACATACAGTTGAGTAGAACTGTATATAATATGTATATAAATCGTCAGTATGTATTAAATGAAATATAGTAGTTACTAGATGATCAGTATGACATTGTGTTATCAAGTTTTCATGAAAATCAAGGCTTTAAAAGGTTCTAGAAGTATCAAAAACATTACAAGCAGCACCATTTTGTTCAAGTTTAACCATACAGTAAACAACTATACCAACACAATTAGAGAGACTATAAAGTACAAAAGTTTGTTACTTTTCACAATTCAAATATACTTTTTAGTTCATTCTGACAATATAATGGCCTTAAAAACAAGTTTTTGCAGCTTTATTGCCATCACATAAACAAGGCTTCTCTAAAAATCACATAAAATGCCAATTTAAAGTACATTTGAACAATTTGAGTTTGACCTTATGGTGGCAGATACCAGTTTCACACGGAAATTTAGTGTCTGACGACCACTCAAACTGGGACGACTTCAATAAGTCACCTCGGAAAAAATATGATAGCCGCTATAATGGACTATTTTATAACAGAAATGGTGTCTGCTAAATTGAAGACATTTTTTAAAGCCTCTACCTGTTAATGCTTTAAATTAAAAATTATTTTCAGTTTTTTTTTTCTAATGCATAAGACAAACACTGCTTGAATTCTGCCATGTTTGTTTGTATTTTTATTAAAGCCGAGACGAATTACCATTTGGTGTATTCATACACGTACATACGAGTTCTTTTTACGAAGTTGTCGGAAAAGTGCGAGATGTTACGACAACAACCCGAAAAGAAAAGTACGACTATTCTTATCTGTGATATATACGGCTCAACAAAAATTCACTAAAATTCAATCTGTGGTTGCTATTAAATGCATCTGGAAAGAAAGCTTTGGACAGGCGGAAAAACGAAATAGCGACCGAATGCATATGACTACTGGATTAGATTTCGAAAGAGAATAAATCAAGGTAAGACAACATTATATATTTGTAGTCTGCAAAGTTATTGCCAATTTGTTGAACTAATTTAGTGAAACGACATTAATTTTAAAAATATAAGGTAGAAGAGCAAAGATATGCCGCGATTTATTGAATTCTATAACAAGAACCAGGGGTTTTATTTTTATAAAATATAACCCTGAAATGTTGCAGTTATATACTAAACCAGACTCTGTAGTGATTATTTCTTGAGAATTTCATAAAAATATTTAAAGTTATTCTAGAGAAAAAAAAAGATTCCCAACATTAATGGTCATTATGCTACTTAAAATTATGGATCGTAAATACCAGAAGACTTCATGCTGATAAGTTTTGTGAAATGTCGTGAAAAGACCAGAAATAGTCAAAGGCAATACATACGCAGTGGATCAGCTGGTCAAAGGGAGGTAATCGAAACAAAATGTTTGACAGACATGTTCATGATAATTTGATCTCGTTTTTTGTAATATAGGTCTATATGCTATTGACTGAAAAATTATAGCCTCTATTTGAAAAACCAGAGTATTTTGTTTTGCAAATATCAGTCGGTCCGTTGGTAGACAAGGGAATTCTTTTAAAAACTGATATTAAGATAGTCATGATGAGAAAATCACTATAATTTAATACAATAACTTTGAAGCCAAATGTGTCAAAGGTCAAAGCCAGAAGGACATTAACTACAGAAAATTGTTAACACTTAATAGTTCAAGACGGTGAACCATGAGACCCTCTTGAGTCGTCAGAAAAAAATGCATCTTAAATCGTCGTCAACGTAAGACCATATCGGTTGTTTTCAAAGTTGTTTTTCATCCCTTTCGTTTTCGTTTTGCCTTTTTCGTTCAGCGTTTTGCTGTCCTGAAAATACTAACGAAGCCACTGAGAAAAAAATCATATTGACTTGAATCTCCAGCAGAATATAATTTTCAAATTTCATATTTTACTGTGTACCGACTACAATGTATTTCAAAACAATATAATTAATAGATACAACTGAAAAAAATATGTCCGCACATTTAAATGTAATACCCAGTCTATATTTGGTATCAATAAAAAGCAAAGTTTACAAATAAAATCAAATTAATGCACAGGCCTATATTACTGGACAAGTTATTACTGGACAAGTCCTTCTGAAAAGCCACTGAAAATACTTGTTAAAATTCTCTAAACGTACCATTAAAAACAAAACTACCACAATAAACACAAAGGGATAATTTATCGTTCTGTCTACATGTACGACTGCTTAAAAACAATTCTGAATGTGCTACTGTATAGTCATTCTTGATACGTGCGATTTCGTAACAACTCCAAACATTAAACGAATCTTTATGCACAGAAAGTGTCCATTTGTACAAAACAGTTCTTTTACCTTTCCTTTAAATAATGAATTATAATATATAAAATTTCCACGTTGCTACCAACGATACAATTAAAAAGGCAACAAAAAAGTTTGGATAAGAATTGTGAAAAGTCGTAAAACGGTAACATCTCAAGACAAATAGTGGACAGAATTCCTCCGTCGACAACGTGTGTCTGTCTAGTAACCATGCTTGAATAACCGCTAAACAGGTTTAAAACTGGATCCACAATTTCCTTCATATCTAGAATTCTACCGTCGGCGTCCTTCTAGCTACTATCTTATAAAGTTGAAATCCACTCCCGATGAGGTCTTTGACCAGTGGCGTTAAAACGAGCGACGGATTCACGGAGTTTACGCATATTCCGTGCAGTCCAAGTTCAAGAGCAAATTGTTTTGATATCATGTCCAACGCAGCCTTTGATACACTCTACGGCAGACCGTTGCAGAGTGTACCCGATCCAGCAGTGCTTGATACATTTACGATAGAGCTCTTCTTGATTTCAATCATTTTCTCGGCTATGACCTGCGTACAGTTCTCAACAGATTGTTGCCAATACTTTAGTGATGTACTCCCTCGGACAATCTATAGCTGAGTACTTGAAACCTTTGACTGGGGCATTGTTTACCAAATCATCCAGTTTCTCTAGTTTCTTCTTCGTGTCTTCCCAGTCACATAGATCTGCTAAAATAGGCACTATATTGTCACACTCAGCTACTAAAGTATCCAGGTCAGACTATGTCAGATTAAGAGCATAAACCTTACAACATTTTTATGCATTGAGATAGACAATTCACGTCCTATTCCCATTCCAAGACCTGTTACAAGAATCTTTTTTCTCGTCAAATTTGAACGACTTTGTTTGTGTTTCTCTGTTACAATCAAACTCACTCTACTGTTATCTCTCGAAACAATTCCTTGTAACCTGTCAGGTATACATTCAGCTAAGAAAATATTTGAATACAATCTAAAGATTAAAATGCAATTTGCATACTTGGATATATGTGCTTTTAGCACAAAAGGCAAAAAAGATATGAAATTGTGTGAATGAATCATGTCACTTCATTATTGTTACATCAATTCTAGATATTAACACCTCCAGAGTCGTGCTATCAACTATTGTACACGAGTATTTCCTTAAGCTTTGACCAGTTCTCAAATGTTCAAATTACGGTAAGAAAATAACCGACACTTTAATTCAAATCTGCAGCCGACTTTTACCCCCACATCTTACGCCCAGGGTACAGTATCATACATAAGTGTAAGATTCCAGGACCGCGCTATTTGATCATTGTTTTCATATATAAGTACCATCACTGTTACCATTGTCATGACGATGATCATCATTAGGATCAATTATTCATCAGAAACAGTTAAAAATCTTCAACCACTGATTTTGAATTGTATAAGATTTATTAAAGAATAACTGGACGTGCTGTTTTAATTATCTATTAACTGAAGATCTGTAAAGTGGCATTAAATCTGAATCTGTGATTATGAAGTACATCGAAAAAGAAAAGCATGACATCCAGACGAAAGAATAAAGTTGCGACCGTATTCATAATGACTATATACAACCTGAATGTATTTCGAAGGTTCGGAGTCTGCAATTCTTCTACAAGATACAATAAGGCATACAGAGATTCATTAAATCCTTTCTGGTAACCATAGGAGTGGTTTTAACTCTATTAAAAGTAAGTATTTAACCAGGCATTGTTGTAAATGTTTCTTGAGAATTTCATGAAAATCTTTCTAATAGTTTAGAGAATAATTTCAGGCAACATTCCCAGGAAGACAAGATAGCTCTGCTTTATCAAATAGGATGAATGGTCATAATGGTACTGAAAATCATTCGACCGTACATCCAAGTAGACGTTATGCTGATAAATTTTATGAAATGTCAAGAAAAAAAAACAACAGAAAAATGAATGATAAGAGAAAGTCGAACACAATAGTCCTACTGGTCAAAGGGAGGTAACTGAAAGATAATTTTTCTATTTCTAAAACGCTTTGATAGATTTTTTTGTGATAATTGTAGCTTTATACTAAAGACTGTGAAATAACAGCCCCTTTTTGAAAATAAGCAGGGTGTTTTTTTTTTTTTCAGAAAAAAATGCATCTTAACTTCCTCGCCCAGCCTTCGACATAAAGCATTGCAAATTGTCTTTCGTTTAGCGCTCGCACCGGTATCAGCAATCCTCAATGAACGAAAAACAAATGAAGCTGCAGAAAAAAATATATTGACTTATATCTCCACAAAAGATCAGAATGGTATGATTCATCATATTCCACTGTGTATAATCTATGTGTATATTTAAAAATATAAGTAATAGATACAACTGAAAATATATATATATTGTTTTACACTTGTGAATGTAGTACTGAGTATATATTTGGTATCAATATCTATTAATTTTAACAGTAAAATCAAATTATTGCACAGAGTGCTGTTACTGGTCAAGTTCCTCCATCATACGCCACTAAAAATACTAATAAAATTCACTTAAAGAACCTTTCTTGTTTTTTATACAGATAGCTGTGGGTTCATTTTCATTTTACCTTTTAGCTCCTTGTTTGCATTTCTTGACATAAATACATTTTCAGGACACACAAATAGGACGCACAATTCGATATTTCATCTTCAGTTCATTCGAAATTGCAGTTAATTCAGCTGAACCACAATTGTAGCACAGCGCAGGGAAACCTGAACGACTTAAATAGTAGTGTGCACAGACGTGGGCAGTGCACGTGATATCTGGCTCTACCACGATTGAGTCATTGAGGTGATGGTCTTCTGAAACAAGTACACTACCTCATGTGCAGACCACATTTTCTCTTAGCTGCTCGGGACAATCCCGTCGGTCAGTTGTCAGTGGTCAGTTCTTTGTTACATAAACGCATCTATGTATGAGTATAACAGTGGCGTGATTCAATTTTCATGAAATGTTTTGCCACCAAACAGCAATATGCTACATTGTCAAAGGAGTTACGAATATTATAAGTTTTTTTTAAAGGTTTTAACCTGCTTGTTTAAGACTGGATCAGCTGTCTGTCTGCAACAGGTTTTCCCAGTATGGCCTTTAGAAAATGCAATGTTTTCTATTTGTGCTAGCATTAATCATTTTAGAAGATTTTGCTCACACTAATAAAAAAGATGTATATTTTACTATTATAATTCCTTTGGGTTTCATACAACGTAATCACTCACTGTTTTAGTGGTCAGGCTTATGTCAGGAAATGGCTTCATTTTCTCAGCCATTCACCATAAGACAGTTTCGACACAAAGCAATTGTCGTATTCCACTTATTGCGAAAATAATATTATGAAAATATTCGACACATGGAATTAAACTGTTATATTGTCTTGGAAAACAATAAAACGGGATTGATCAAATTCAGCTGTAACGAAGCATGTAAGGGAGGTAACTACACCAATCATCTATCAATTGTCGATTGGTTCGGATTCTTTGCACACCGAATTCGTCAGACAATAACATGTCATTTTCTACCTCGGAGGTTCAAATCTATTCGTTTGCTGACGCCGAACGAAGAACCGAATCGGTATGGCCTTATAATTAAAGATACAACAATTATAGACATTAACACTGCTAGAGGTTTTGTATTAACCATGACAGAGGAGTGTTTCCTTGAGCATGTGTTCTCAAACAGATAAGTGTAAGATTCCAAAGACCGCGCTTTTCACTTTTTATCCATATATTTATTTTCATTTCTTCTTCTCGTCATTATTACTTTCGTGTTTCCATTTTCATGACAATAATGGTCATCAAATGTTTGTTATTTTCATCATCATCATCATCATCACCATTATCGTCATCATCACCATTATCGTCATCACCATTATCGTCATCATCATCACCGCCATCACCATTATCGTCATCATCTTTATCATCAGCATCATCACCATTATCGTCATCATCATCACCATTATCGTCATCATCATCACCATTATCGTCATCACCATTATCGTCATCATCACCATTACCGTCATCATCATCACAGTCATCACTATTATCGTCATCATCATCTTTATCATCAGCATCATCACAATTATCGTCATCACCATTATCGTCATCATCACCAGTATCGTCATCATCATCATTATCGTCATCATCATCATCATCATCATCATCATTATGATAGTAGCTGTATGTCATTTTATCACTTTTATTGTTTTCATTATCACTGTTTATACTAAATATACCATTTAAACAGATCGTTGTGATGCAATTTTTACATTTTTTTTCTGACATTACGTTACCGTACTGTGATTAGAGTACGCATGAACATACACCGGTCACGTCTTTTTGTTGAAATTAATTTTCCAATATATCTTGACCTAAAACATGTCACAACATTAAGTATACATGTATTTTAATTTATAGGGAATGTACTAATTAAGATAATTATTATCTTGGTTATACGACAAGACAAATAATACGTCACGTTCTTCTGTTTATCTGCTCTAACACATTCAGAATTAAACAGTGGTTGAACATTTTTAATTTTTTATTTACTTTTCCTTACAAATGTGCAATTAACCAAGGCATGTTCGACTGAATAAAAATTGACGAGCGTTCCTTTTATTATATTCAGTGTTAAAACTTCAGGTACTTTAGAAAAAAAAACCTTGCTACTTAACTTTCCGATGAATATTCTCTTTTCTCAGACGATAATTTTTGATTGGTTATTTACTTTCTTGCCAAAACGCCATTTTTCATATGTAGGCTAAAACTTATGCATTTGGAATGTCCATTCAATATTATAAATACTATTTGGTGAGAAAACAGCAGACGTGTATTTTCAAATGAAAATCTCTTTGTCAAGCAACTTTTTAATGAAATTCTGACTGTCCATCTGACTCAAGATATGCATCGGCGAATGAACATTTTTAATGTACAACTAACAGGGGCAATGCATTTTCGAATGTTCTTCTGACTGCCAAATTCACTCAGTATGTATGCAGAATTTTTTAAGCTAGCAATATAACTAACTTATCTGACTCTATTATAGCAGAGAGTAAGAGAAAATGTATAACTATAGAAACAGCTATATTCTAATTTTTATATTGTTTAATAATACATACCATTTTGTTTAAACGTTTTTTTCCACTATTTTAGATTTCACTACGATAATTTTACACGGATTGCATTAGACCTTTTGTAGAATATATGTATCAATTCTGGCTTGAGACATCTCATTCATTTGAATTAAGCATTTTCCATTTATTACCACGACTAAATAAGAACTTACTGATTTACTTACAGACTGGGATAACAGCATCTACTTATATTGTAATTAAACCTGAGATAATTGGATGATTAATTATCAAGAGGAAAATACAATTACAAGAGAACTGTTCACTTAATGAACTTTTATATTAAATATCGATGTTAAGGACCACATACCGACACAGTCCCTTGGTAGATATTACTTTTAGGGTTCTTTCAATACCAAAATAATTAGTACTAACACGTCAGTATTTGTATCTTGACGCTATTCTTCAATACACTGTAGCAGTTCTTCAACAACAACAACAATAACAATAACAACAACAACAACAACGACTACGACTACGATAGTGACGATAAATACGATAAAAAGCACAACATCTTCGAAGAAGTAAAAAGATAAGTAATGTTGCAGCAATGTAAAATGTCATTACAAAAATTAATTTTAAATGGTACATGTCTATTGCATTTGGCCGCATCTCTGCTAAAAGAATCTGGATTTAAGCTTTGAATCTGCACGCAACAGGTTTTGGTGTTTCTTTAGTTCCTTTTTTTTAATAAGTATTAGTTTCATCGATTCTTATTTTTCTAGACATGACGCTGGTTATTTCAAACCGTAAATGTGTTTTAATAAACAACATTTACCAAGTATATATAATCATAGAAATAACATCGTAACTTTTCGCACGTGATGAAACATTTCCTTAATTAACGACTACATTGTTTCTAAAAGTAGGAAAAAAAACAACACACACACACAAATACTGATGACTGAAAACGCAATTAAATCAAGTGTAACTTTAAAGAGCTACAGAAAATAATCTTAATTACTATAAATTTTGTTTTCGTTGTCAGCAAAAGACAATATGCCTGTATTGTTTTTGCCGACGGCATGCAGCGTCTTTTATAAGGATCTTTTATTCTGTAATAGCCTCGCCAGGGAGCCGACGGTATTATTCAAATTTATGATGTTAGCTTTATCAAATATTAAACACCCTTGTTCATTCAACGAGATGTATAGACTCGTAATAATTCTAGATTGACAAGGAAGACCACCTGCTGGTCGACAAGATTCATTGCAACCGGATTTATTTCTTGTTTCGTCTTTTGTAGAAACTTGTTATACTGGAAAACAAAACTAACGGGTCACTTAAATCTGTCATACGTACGCATTTGATAGTATATTTGGGTAGAAGGTGTGGAATGAGGGAACTGCGAAAGGTTATTTTCTATAACAAATTCCTAGGGAAAATTGTAATACTTCAACTGAACAACCACTGCAGAGATGAATATCATGTAACACTTTCTGGCAAGTTTAATTTGCTATAAAAAGTATATTTATACAATCTAAGCTATGGAAAGAATTTCGTAAGTTAGTTTTTAATTGTGCTATTAAGACACATTAATTTCTGTAGAACGGAGCGACTTATTAATGATTATAACCAGTTCTTGAATCAACCATCTAATTAATAAATGCGAAACAATTATTCTTCGATAAATATTTGATTGAAAAAGAACTTGCAATCGAAAATTGGTTCATTATAGAAACCTACGTGTTGTCATTCTACACAACCTACATCTTGCTTATACTCCAATAATATGTATTATCTCGGCTGTAATCAGTACATTAATTAACTAATCGTTCCTGCATCTTTACAGTTGATTGGCCAATAAATATTCACAAAAACACCGCGGCGAGATTTCTGCGGGCGAACGAATTTGAGTACTAATCACTTTTATTTCCGTCTAAGCGGCCGTTCATGTCGCTTATGTCAAAGACGTCGTAATTGAAACGTTCCTGGAACGATAAATCGCTTGACAGACTCATTATTTAATATTTTCCAAGCAATGCCAGCTGATAAGAATCGTAAAAATGGTATATGAATCGAGAACTGGTGTAGGAAATTGACTGCTCGACGAGTTTATGACAAATTTGAAGACACTATTGACCCTGGGGGATCATCTCTTAATTTCGACATAAATCAGGGGGCAATTCTAGGCGATCATGAAATAGGCAACGTAGATATATTTATTGTTTTCGCCGACAATATACCATTATATATAACATATAATTACTTCTTACCTCGTACATCTTTCCTATATCTATGTCTGTGACGCTATATCTCTTATTGTATTGTTTTTGCCCCAGACAGACCGTAAATTTCAAACAAAGTTAATAAATAACGAAAGTTGTCGTGCCCGATTTATATTTCATCATGAATTTTGTTTTAGGCTGCAAATACAAATGTAAGATTGTCTTATTTTCTGCATGCATCAATTTTATCGTTATTTTATTTGCAAGACTCAAATAAGGATTAAACGCAATTGCATTCTTTGTTACTTTTTTCCTTTATCTAAAAGTTCTAAATATTGGTATAGACATAAGTCTGTAAAGTGATACTTTTTTTGTAATTCAAATAATCGTATTGATAATCTAAAACTTCACATTTGTCAAACATCAAATAAGATATATAGGTGTATCAGACACGAATTAGTTTCGAATTCTAATTGCCCAAGAAATAAATTGTATTTGGCTGAGGTGTAACCTTTGCAAGATCGCTCCTTAATACGTCTGTCACGTCGTGTACGTCGACTACACAGTGCACCAGCATTTTCCAAGAGCATATAAATATTGTCTTTATTGTTTTATTTTAGATAAAGTCATTTAAACCATTTTACAACCATTTTGCTTCATTTTTTACCATCGCATATACACGTTATAATATCTGATTTTATTTAAATGAAATGTGGCGGTAACCATTAAAGGTTCATAGGTTTAAAATGATATGACACATAAGGTTTCACTCCAAAATCCAACATCAGGAACTCTGCGACAGTGCTAAAAATCCAGTTTGAATCTAAAATAATTTAAGCTTAACAAAACTTTACGAAGAAAGGACGACACATGTTGGAGAAAGTCTTACTATACCCACTTGCACTCTAAGAATATGTTTGAGTAAGTTTTATGATACTAAGATAAAGTCTGATAATATGTTAGGAAAGTTTAACTTTAAGATAAACTCCGAAAATATGCCAGAGAAAGACTTACTGTACTGAGATAAACTCTTAGAAGATGATATGAACATCTTACTACACCCAGATAAACTCTGAAAAGATGTGACAGAAAGTTTAACTACATCAAGATAAACTCTGACAAGATGTCTAAGAAAGTCTTACTGTACTAAGATAAACTCTTAGAAGATGATAGAGAAAGTCTTTCTGTACAATAATAAACTTTAAGGAAACGTAAGGGAAAGTTTGACTATATTAATAAAGACTCTTATTAGACGCTTGAGAAAGTCTTACTACACCAAAATAAACTCTTATAAGACGATAAAGAAAGTCTTACTGTACCACGATCAATTCATAAAGGTTGTTTGAGAAGTCTTACTACACCCAGATAAACTCTTATAAGACGATGATGAAAGAAAGTCTTACTGTACCACGATCAATTCATAAAGGTTGTTTGAGAAATCTTACTACACCCAGATAAACTCTTATAAGACGATAAAGAAAGAAAGTCTTACTGTACCACGATCAATTCATAAAGGTTGTTTGAGAAGTCTTACTACACCCAGATAAACTCTTATAAGACGATGATGAAAGAAAGTCTTACTGTACCACGATCAATTCATAAAGGTTGTTTGAGAAATCTTACTACACCCAGATAAACTCTCATAAGACGATAAAGAAAGAAAGTCTTACTGTATCACGATCAATTCATAAAGGTTGTTTGAGAAGTCTTACTACACCCAGATAAACTCTTATAAGACGATAAAGAAAGAAAGTCTTACTGTACCACGATCAATTCATAAAGGTTATTTGAGAAGTCTTACCACACCCAGATAAACTCTTATAAGACGATAAAGAAAGTCTTACTGTACCACGATCAATTCATAAAGGTTGTTTGAGAAGTCTTACTACACCCAGATAAACTCTTATAAGACGATAAAGAAAGAAAGTCTTACTGTACCAATATCAATTCATAAAGGTTGTTTGAGAAGTCTTACTACACCCAGATAAACTCTTATAAGACGATAAAGAAAGTCTTACTGTACCACGACCAATTCATAAAGGTTGTTTGAGAAGTCTTACTACACCCAGATAAACTCTTATAATACGATAAAGAAAGTCTTACTGTACCACGATCAATTCAGAAAGGTTGTTTGAGAAGTCTTACTACACCCACATAAACTCTTATAAGACGATAAAGAAAGAAAGTCTTACTGTACCACGATCAATTCATAAAGGTTGTTTGAGAAGTCTTACTACACCCAGATAAACTCTTATAAGACGATAAAGAAAGAAAGTCTTACTGTACCACGACCAATTTATAAAGGTTGTTTGAGAAGTCTAACTACACCCAGATAAACTCTTATAAGACGATAAAGAAAGTCTTACTGTACCACGATCGATTCATAAAGGTTGTTTGAAAAGTCTTACTACACCCAGATAAACTCTTATAAGACGATAAAGAAGGTCTTACTGTACCACGACCAATTCATAAAGGTTGTTTGAGAAGTCTTATTACACCCAGATAAACTCTTATAATACGATAAAGAAAGTCTTACTGTACCACGACCAATTTATAAAGGTTGTTTGAAAAGTCTTACTACACCCAGATAAACTCTTATAACACGATAAAGAAGGTCTTACTGTACCACGACCAATTCATAAAGGTTGTTTGAGAAGTCTTACTACAACCAGATAAGTTTTCTGAAGACAATAGAGAAAGTCTCACTGCACCCAGATAAACCCTTATAAGACGATAAAGAAAGTCTTACTGTACCACGATCAATTCATAAAGGTTGTTTGAAAAGTCTTACTACACCCAGATAAACTCTTATAACACGATAAAGAAGATCTTACTGTACCACGACCAATTCATAAAGGTTGTTTGAGAAGTCTTACTACACCCAGATAAACTCTTATAACACGATAAAGAAAGTCTTACTGTACCACGACCAATTCATAAAGGTTGTTTGAGAAGTCTTACTACAACCAGATAAGTTTTCTGAAGACAATAGAGAAAGTCTCACTGCACCCAGATAAACTCTGAAAAGATGATAGAGAAAGTATGTTTGTACCAAAACAAGCTCTGAGAAGATGACAGAAAAAGTCATACTACACCAAGATAAACTCTCAGAAGATGAAAGAGAAAGTCTTACTGTTCCTAGATTAACTCTGAGAATAAGTGTGTGGGGGGGGGGGGAGTTTCACTACATCAAAAAACTCTTAGAAAAGGTTTGAGAAAGTCTAAGTCTTTTCACCTAGAAAAAGTATGTAAAGATGTTTGAGAAGGTATAACTTAAGCCAGATAAACTCTGAGAAGATGATAGAGAAAGTCTTACTACACCCAGATAAACTCTAAGAAGATGAAAGAGAAAGTCTTACTACACCCAGATAAACTCTAAGAAGATGATAGAAAAAGTATAACTACACCCAGATAAACTCTAAGAAGATGATAGAGAAAGTCTTACTACAACCACATAAACTCTGGGAAGATGATAGAGAAAGTCTAACTACATCAAGATAAACTCTAAGAAGATGATAGAGACAATCTAACTACATCAAGATAAATTCTAAGAAGATGATAGAGACAATCTTACTCTAGGAAACTCTGGTAAAATGATAGAGGAAGTATTTCTACATCAAGATAAACTCTATGAAGATGATGGAGGAAGTCTTAATACATCCAGAAAAACTCTGGGAAGATGATAGAGAACGTCATACCACATCCAGATAAACTCTGGGAATATAATAGAAAAAGTCTAACTACATCCAGATAAACTCTTGGAAGATGATAGAAAAAGACTTACAGTATCCAGATAAACTCTGGGAAGATGATAGAGAAAGTATTACCACATCCAGATAAACTCTGGGAATATGGTAGAGAAAGTCTTACTATATCCAGATAAACTCTGGGAAGATGAACGAGAAAGTCTTACTACATCCAGACAAACTCTGGGAAGATGATAGAGAAAGTCTTACTTCACCCAGATAAACTCTAGGATGATGATAGAGAAAGTCTTACTACACCCAGACAAACTGTAAGAAGATGGTAGAGAAAATCATATTACAACCAGATAAACTTTGAGAAGATTATAGAAAAAGTCTTACTTCAACCAGATAAACTCTAAGAAGATGATAGAGAAAGTCTTACTACATCAGACAAACTCTAAGAAGATGATACAGAAAATCTTACTACACCCAGATAAACTATAAGAAGATGATAGAGAAAGTCTTACTAATACCACATGAACTCTGAGAAGATGACAGAGAAAGTATAACTACACCCAGATAAACTCTAAGAAGATGATAGAGAAAGTCTTACTACACCCAGACAAACTCTAAGAAGATGATAGAGAAAATTTTACTACATCCAGATAAACTATGAGAAGATGATAAATAAAGTCTTACTACATCCAGATAAACTCTGAGAAGATGATATAGAAAGTCTTTCTACACCAAGATAAACTCTGGGAAGATGATGTAGAAAGTCTTGCTACAACCAGATTACTTCTGAGAAGATGATAAAGTAAGTCTTACTACACACAGATAAACTACGAGAAGATGATAAAGAAAGTCTTACTACACACAGATAACCTACGAGAAGATGATAAAGAAAGTCTTACTACACCTAGATAAACTCTGAGAAGATGATAGAGAAAGTCTTACTACAACCAAATAAACTCTGAGAAGATGATAGAGAAATTCTTACTACACCCAGATAAACTCTGGAAAGATGATAGAGAAAGTCTTACTACATCCAGTTACACTCTGGGAAAATGACAGATGAAGTCTTTCTACACCCAGATAAACTCTGGGAAGATGATAGAGAAAGTCTTACTACATCCAGTTACACACTGGGAAAATGATAGAGGAAGTCTTTCTACATCCAGATAAGCTCTATGAAGATGATAGAGGAAGTCTTACTACATCCAGAAAAACTCTGGGAAGATGATAGAGAAAGTCTTACTTCATCCAGATAAACTCTTGGAAAATGATAGAGAAAGTCTTACTACATCCAGAAAAACTGTGGGAAGATGATAGAGAAAGTCTTACTACATCCAGATAAACTCTAAGAAGATGATAGAGAAAGTCTTACTACATCCAGATAAACTCTTCGAAGATGATACAGAAAGTCTTACTACAACCACTTAAACCCTGGGAAGATAAACTTTGAGAAGATGATATAGAAAGTCTTACTACAACCAGATAAACTTTGAGAAGATGATATAGAAAGTCTTACTACAACCAGATAAACTTTGAGAAGATGATAGAGAAAGTCTTACTACAACCACTTAAACTCTGGGAAGATAAACTTTGAGAAGGTGATATAGAAAGTCTTACTACAACCAGATAAACTTTGAGAAGATGATATAGAAAGTCTTACAACAACCAGATAAACTGAGAAAAGATGATAGAGAAAGTCTTACTACAACCAGATAAACTTTGAGAAGATGGTAAAATAAGTCTTACTACAACCAAATAAACTTTGAGAAGATGATATAGAAAGTCTTACTACAACCAGATAAACTTTGAGAAGATGATATAGAAAGTCATACTACAACCAGATAAACTTTGAGAAGAAGATAGAGAAAGTCTTTCTACATCCAGATAAACTATGAGAAGATGATAGAGAAAGTCTTTGTACAAAAAGTTTGACTTCATCTAGGTAAACTCTGAGGAAAGTAAACTATAGTCTTACTACAGCAAAATAAGTTGAGATGTTTGGAAAGTTTTGCTACACCCAGATTAAGTCTGACACAATGTAAAAAAGTGTTACACAGTCTTATACGCAGAATAACTGATGTTTAGCTTTGGGAAGTTGAAATCCAGATAATTATCTGTTGTTGCTACTCGTTCAGATCTGTCTACCAATATTGCATTATTTTATTTATTAAGAAAAAGTCTTCTATACTCTTCTTACATCATGAGACATTTTGTTCTTATAGTTTTCCTCTTTACTCGTTTCTACAAACCTATTTAACAACGCAGATTGAGAGACGGCAAATGTTGCCCCTATTCCAATCATTTTTGATTATACTTCATCAATCGAAATAGCAAAACGGCTTCTAATTCTCTTTAACAGCATTAATAAATAAAGACGCAATTAGCCGGGCCTAATTGTCACAAAGTCGTGTAGCCAAGTAGTTAAGCTTGAGTTATTGTCCTCGCGGGTACAGTCACTCTATCATAACAGAGGGTCATCACATGCGAGTATAGCTATATGTTTCAATTACTTCGGTAATAACATAGCTGGTAGGTCTATACAACCAGAGACGCATGTCTTTTATAGAAGAGAAAATATCGCGCCGAATTTAATCGAACAATTTACGTAAACTGAGGAGAAAGAAAATAGTTTTTGTGCAATCGCTGTGTAAGCAATTAATCAAGCACGTCTAAAAACTTAACTTTGTTGAATATTTCAAATGAAATTGAGAAAAGTCTTTAATTTTCAATTCTAAGGGCGTCTTTGATTTAACAGGAAAAAACTTACTTAAAAATTTACTTCATTTTAATGTTTCATGCTGAAAGTGCAACACGCAATGTAAGTTATACAAGAATATATGTTTAACGAACAAAGCAAAACATAACCGAATAAATATGTAGATAGCTCTCAAGTTAATGAAGTTTTAATCAAAGATCTATTTCATTTGTTTAGCAGAGTTTCATATCAAGTGATTTTGCCAAAATTTACGGGAAAGTATTGCATTTCAGTAGTTTAAAATCAGCAAAGGGTTACCAGTGACCGTTTGTCGTCCAGTGATTTGGGAGATGTTATTTCTGTCAATATATAAATACTCGTGGGCGAGGAATTTGAGAACGGACTTGATAAAATCATCACAACATCTTGTCATCAGGTACACGTGCTGGAGTAATTGCTGAAACTTTAAAATTCTAGTAAGAATGTAATTATCACGGGTGGAGATTGGGACAGATTTTGAAGTATTGATTTTCTTCAATTGTTCTCAAAGAATTGTATGACCATAATTAACCAAAATGTTTACTTTAGAACTATGTCTGGAGTTTGTTGTCTGGAGAATGGGAGTTTTTTCATGGTAAAAGTAAATTTGGGTAATACATTTTGAAAACGTAATTCAATCGACATAAACATATTTAGGCGACCAGAGAACTTCGAAGCAGGTTTTGCGATGTTATAAAAGTTTCGGAAAATTTCTCTGTCGAGACACACGCAAAAAGTGTTGGTCAATGTTCTTTCCAAGCAGGTGTCATATATTCATTTGGCCCCTGCTTATTATCAGGTTAAAATAACTTCGTACTTTTATGTGTCATTTTCTGCAATAGAAAAGAGAAAGATTTGTCCAACAAAGGAAGGTGTACAAAGCCCACAACCGGTGTGGCTCTCTCCCCGAAATCCAGTCGAGGTTAGCAGAGCTGACAACCGGTATGGCTCTCTCCCCGAAATCCAGTCGAGGTTAGCAGAGCTGACAACCGGTATGGCTCTCTCCCCGAAATCCAGTCGAGGTTAGTAGAGCTGACAACCGGTATGGCTCTCTCCCCGAAATCCAGTCGAGGTTAGCAGAGCTGACAACCGGTGTGGCTCTCTCCCCGAAATCCAGTCGAGGTTAGCAGAGCTGACAACCGGTATGGCTCTCTCCCCGAAATCCAATCGAGGTTGGTAAAGCTGACAACCAAACTGTGACAATTTTGATTGGACCTGAAAACAAGTTTTAACTCAAGCCTGCAAGTCACTTATACAATGACCCTCACATTGTCCTGTCGAAACCGTGGGTAATTCGGGTTATGTTCTATACTTGTAGATAGGAAGCTTCCATTACGTTTATATATTTTCTTTGTCTAAATGATTTCTTTCAATTAGATGATACTTGTTATTTTATTCGGCTGCTTTCTCTGTCATTATAGATATTCAGACTTGGCCAAACAAAAACAAAAAGAATCAGAAAAAAAATCTGTGTGATAAGTTTTCTGTAAGGTGTAACGAATGACAGAAAGAGTTAATCAAAGTCAAGGTGATAATGTCAAATGGTTAGTTAAGTGAGATATTCTGTTTTAATTGGCACTTAATCTTTCAACACCCACATAAGAACTATACTTGAGAATCTGCTGATAACAATAAAGTCTGCAGACTATCAATTCTGGTTCTTTGGGCAGGTAAGTTGGTTAAACTTCAACATCTTGAAAAAAACCCATCACCATATTTTGTATTCTTGTATTGTTGTTTGTGTCACGTGGGTCTCCGACCTTCTGGTTGATAATCAAATAAAATCTAAAATTTAAAAAAAAAAACAATTTTCGAAAAGGTGCGATAATGCCAAATTATTATCAAAAAGAAGACTTGTGACACAAAAACAAGGACATATGTGGTTCTGAAGCAATATCCCAACGAGATCTATGTAAAAACTGACGTAAACATCACCCCTCCAATTATGTTTTTGAAGAAAAGCAATCTAGACCATGTAAATGTATAATCAAATTCTTAAACACATTGATTTTGAACTACCCTCTCTTTTCTCTTTAACAGACGAAAAAAACACTAGTAAAACAGGTAAAATTACTTTAACTGCAATTATCACAAATCTATAATGACTCTGTATAATATATATTGCCCTATAATCGTAAGACTGACCTTGACATTTTGTTTTAACCTCATCAAACTAAGCGCTAACGTTCACCTCACAAGACAATGATCGTATGCTAAACCCCTCGTGTAATATTTAAAGTTTTGTACAAAAACTTTGTAGCTTCAGTGACCTGCCATTCATTTACCGACATATTTCTAAGAAACATGATAAAAATCCCTAATGATTAATTATATCTCGTGCAAGTTTAAACTTAACTTAAAATAAATGTATTGTAAAAGAATACTAGAAAATACCTATTATTATTTTATATATTTATTACATACTTTTTTCAAATGGCTTGCAGGATAAACTTGTCGTTTGATTATTTGATGATAACCACTGCAACAATTTGATTCATCACCAAACATTTTATTTATATATTTGATTTTTTTCATATACATGTACGTAAACATATGTAATATTGCAATATTATGAAAGATCCTTCACAAGTTATCATTTTCAATACATAGAAATATAACATTCATTAACGAACATGAAACATGTAAGCACATTTTCATGTTTTACTGTAGAACTGCAGTTTGGTTTTAAATAAACAAAGCTTGACTATAGACAGCTGAAGATAAAATGTCCGTAAAGATTTTTTTTCTTCAAAATGTCACGAGATATTTCATCATAATTTTTATCATTTTTTTTCCTACAGAACATATAATATTTCAAACTTGTTGCACATTTCTTAAAATACAATTGCAGGACTGCATCTAGTTATAGTTTAAGTCCCTAGGATCAAACTGAGTTTACTGATATAAAAACAATATATATTTATCGTACCAAGTTCTTATACACTCTGAAACAATGTTGACATATGTCTTTCTTCCGTATTCAAGTCATTTTTTTCATGAAAAATAATCCTTATTATTGAAAAAAATACTGTTCTATACCTCTAACATGTTTCATTGATTTCAAAAACAAAGTTAAGAATGATTTTTTTTGTTCAAATAAAGAACATTTCCGTCGGTAAGCAATATGTCTGGGTAAAATAAGAACTGCTTGTAATTATGACGCTGGGACTTTAAAGAACGTTCTTATTGATAATTGACTTGAATTGACTTGAGTCCAATATTAATCGAGTATAGACCAGTATAACATATTTCTGTTAGACTGCGTGTGTAATACTGTATTGCATGTTTTGAGCACGTGCGTGATGAAAAGGACAGCAAACTGTGCGAGAACTGACAGCAAAAGCTGTTTTATTTGATACCTGAAGATTTTAAAAACCTTTAAAAGTTATCTAGTTCAAGTACTTTCTTTTACCAAATACAGCAATTGGCCAAAGTTAAGTATAACTCAAAGGTACAAGGCTTTTAAATACAATAACAATTTGTTTATCCCAAAGCTTCTTAGCATTTTCTTAACATTCCACTGAGCTTTTTGTTATTGTAAAACATTATTCCACTGTGAATTTTACATCTATGTTCAGTTTTCTCTGAACTGCTCAGAAATCTCAACTCTTCTCTGACATATTTAATTTTGGCGTGTTTAATGACACACTCATTTATAAATTCCATGGGAATCACAGAATAATGAACTGCACGAAACGCACGGACCATTCTTTGATGCAAGGACAATGCACGAAACGCACGGACCATTCTTTGATGCAAGGGCAGTGCACGAAACGCACGAACCATTCTTTGATGCAAGGACAATGCACGAAACGCACGGACCATTCTTTAATGCAAAGGCAATGCACGAAACGCACGGACCATTCTTTGATGCAAGGACAATGCACGAAACGCACGGACCATTCTTTGATGCAAGGGCAATGCACGAAACGCACGGACCATTCTTTGATGCAAGGGCAGTGCACGAAATGCACGGACCATTCTTTGATGCAAGGACAATACACGGAACGCACGGACCATTCTGTGATGTTATAACAAGATTTTAACAAGATTAGGCCCTTCTTATATTCCGCAACAGTAGCTTCCGTGATACAGATCTTTAAATTCGAGCAAATATTGAATAATACTGAATATTATTTTTTTTTGTCATTTATGTAGGAATTGAAGTAAGATGTGAGCCCCAAACATTCCAGTAATTATATATTAAAACTGTTCAAAATGTTTATTTTTTAATCAACAGAAAAATAAATTTTTTGAAAGGTATAACATATTTTTTTCTGAATTTCTAAACACAAACAGTATTTTAACGAGTACAATATTTTAATTTTTATGTTAAGAAACACATTTCTTACTCTAAAAACAATTTAGAAAAGTACAACATATCTTATTGTATTATTTTGACATGCACTCATGTCTACTGTCATATTATATTCAATACACATTCCTGTATTAACAACACTGGGGCTAAAAGTCTCATATTTTGAATACAACTTGAAGCTTATACCGTCTTCTCTTGTGCTTCTTTGACTTCAACTGTTGGTATTAAAACAAGCATCATACATATTAATATAAGTAGTGTCATCGAAACCTTATTCTCAAGTCAATTCTGAAGCCGGCTGTAATACACAAACATTTGGCACAGCGTGATATTTGTTATATTTTCTGTTGTTGATGTTGTTATTATTATTATTATTTGTATATCCGATTCTAAAGTGTGTCATCCAGACAGCTTGGACCTGAAAGTGTTTTTCGTTTTCTTTTTTTATAGTAATAATATTTCAATGAATAAGCAAAAAATCACAACCCGTTTTAAGTAAATTTTTTGCGCATATTTTCAGCTAGAGTTCCTCTGTGTGTCTTCCACCCAGGGTTGAAGATTTTGAAGTGCGTGCAAAGACGAGTTACTCATACACAAAGGGTCTCTGATGTCGTAAACTGTCTTACTTGCTTCCGCTTGTAATGACATCATCAACCGGTTTGCGGCCTGTCGTTCAGCTTCACGCTCTTCGGCAGTTTGTCGTCTGCAAATTGATATTTGATAATTAAGCTACAGTTTGCGGGAGAAATGAATTAGACGACTCGAAGAGTTTATAAGACAAAAACAATTTAATAATCATGAACCTGAAACTGCGATAAATCCCCTCCCCGCCCCTATTCTCCTTCACTAAAAAGTAAAATGTCATTTATTTCATTACTTCAAGGTATATTATAAATAAAAAAAATAAACATACCTCCATTTAGTTCGGCGGTTTTGAAACCACGTTTTAACCTGGGCATCTGTCATCTTCAATGACTTAGCCAGAGCCGACCTTTCCGCAGAGGCGAGATATTTCTGGCGATGAAATCTTTTCTCCAGCTCCATGATTTGCAGACGAGAAAACGAGGTACGCGGCTTTTTACGTTTTGGTGGGGTTCTGTTCTGGTACGGGTGTCCGATGCGTCTGACCACTGAAATACACAAAGAAAATGAGTCAAGTAAAGTTTGTTGGTACCATGCCCCATCTCTATCCAAAGAAAAAGTTTCCCCCTCTTAACAGATTATGTTCGTGTATGATTAAAAACCTATTGCACTGTAATATATGGAATAATGTAATATATGAAATAACTGTATCTTGCGAATTAGGTCTCTTTTATTTTGAAGCAATTGCAAGCTATTGTATTTATTCTCTCTTTGGAACTGTGCTTGTCTTGTTAAAGCCTGTGCTGTTACAAATCATTCATGTAAAACTGTTTCAATTACAGAGATATTTGTATTGCAATCGCTGTTTCATAGCTGAAATTAACTGTTTGCCATATGCAAGCGTCTGCAAATAAGAACAAAACAAAACAAAAATGAACAAATACTAGCGCATGGTGTCAGCGCAGACGAAACCCCTAGCGGCAAGTGTTTCCTGCTTGTGTACTGTAAGTCTTTTTTCATACTTCAGGTTCTAGAAACAGGCGATATTTTTTAGACGTAGTATATCAACCCTATGTGTTCCAGACAAAACAAGTGTCTCTGTGAATGTTATAAAAAAATCTTCGCTACATAAATGAAGTTCATAAATTCTTATTTTAAACAAATCTCCATGTTCGAATCATCACCAATTTGCATGCAAATACTTTTTGTTTCCACTAAGTGATTTAGAGAGTTTCTTCAATTGGAAAAAGACGATTTAGATTTTTGTCTTTTCGGAGCGTTTTACAAGTCATTAAAATGTAATCAGCCGAGACGTTAATGGTTGTGTTAACATGGTGTCTTCTAGCAGAGGTAGTCGTTTGAAAATAAAATTAAATTTTGCTTCCCTTTTCGATACAAAGGGCTCATTTACAAACTAGACCTTTGTTCTTGTGTCAGTTTTAATTGTTACTCAATTAAAGTAATTGTTCTTAATGATTGCTCCGAATTCCCACGAGTGCTTTCAATTGTGCATTGAGGAATTAGAAGTGATCCGAAAGTTCGCTGTATTTTCTCGGGTTTCTCGAGATATCGGCAATTTAATCAGCTCTTCGGGAACATAAGAATTCCGGTTAACTCAAATAACTGTTTCAGTCTCAGAGAGGTGTCTAAATTGAACATTTAAACTCCACTGCAACAGTCGGAAAAAAGTAAAGGTTAAGGAAAAAAAGATAACTGAAAAAGTAATTTGACTATATGATTACAGTTCTAGACTTACAAAACAATGACAGGCACTGTTTTACTGACAAAAATGGCTTATTGTATTGGTGTGTTCAAACCAAAACGCAAACAAAAAATGTAAAGGGATTTGACTGAATTCGGTTTACCATATAAAAGTTGTTACAAAGAAATCTGATTTAAAATGAACAACTTGCTGAACGTTCTGTTTTTTTTAAGCTTCTACGGAACTTCCCGACACCATATGTTTGATCCTGATAATGGACAATTCCTGAGAAGATAAACAGTTCGCTGAAGACTTGTTTCCTATTTCACGCCTAAAATGTATTTGTTGAAATTAAGCTTTTTTCAACATAAAACTATTTTGTAATTATCAATATAAAGGAATTCAGATATCATTTTAATCCTTAGCCACTTTATTTCCGACATGTACTTTAATATTTCTATGTGGTACTGTTTACCATGGAGGCAGCTGGGATTTGTCCTGTAAATTTGAAGTTTTTAACGTCAACATTTAAAGATAACCTCATACTCTCAATGTATGTATTATAAACATTTAATATTATATTTACATTTCTTTAACACACTGTTTAAAATATATACTGGCGTCTATGATGTGTTTATATGTTTCTGAACGATGCCCTGAAAGATGAATATATAAACATAGTCTGTTTATTTGACGAATAACATTCGGAGTGTCAAAAATATATCAATTTTGGCTCATATCTAATAGTTACCAAAATGTCTTGTGTATATCAAATCATCGCTAGGATATATAAATACAACCTTTTAAATTTTACAATCTGACAAACAAAATAATTAAAAGAGCCATCTCTTGTATTTATTTGAAATGAGAAAGTGTTTAAATGAAAATCTACAATATAAACGAAAAATAGAATGACTTGATAAAATGTGTTAAGACAACCAGAAAAAATAAGATCATTGCATTTTTGAACTTAGCGGGACTATTACTTGGAATTCGAGAAGTCACAGTGTGATATTCGAGTAGTGAAAGTTTTTAGAATTGAAGACTTATACTCGCTTTGTTTTCGAGTACTAGAGTCGCGTGTTTTTCTTGTCACGTGGTCTAGATGTCTCATTTCTCGGCAACAATCCTTTGTAAGCTTTAACACACTAACTTTTAATCTATTTCAGTTTAATTATTACTGGTTGACCGACGCCAGCAGAAGAGATGGTTATTCTAAGTTGTGGGAGATTGTGCAAGATACAGAAAGCATCCCATTCCACAGATACCCTTGGTTGTTTTACATTCTTACTGTATAGTACTGATACAGGGAACCTTGGTTTAAAGTTTCATCCATAAGGCAATTAGTAGTGTTCGTGTTGGAGCGGGGGATTGTACTGGCGACCTCCTGATAACCAGTCCAGCGCGTTACCAATCCACCACTGATTCACTGGCCTACTTCAACTCCCTCAAGCAGGTTACCACTGCACCAACCCCTAAAGCATGTTACCACTGCACCACTGACTCGCTTACACACCCCACACCCCTCAAACACGTTACCACTGGACCACTGAATCGCTGGCAACCCCTTTCCATCCCCGCCCCACCCCTAAAAATGATCTAAAAGAAAAAAGGAATCCCATTTATATTATTTATTATATACATATAGTTATATTGTAAGCCAATAATCCAAGCTCCGAGTTCTCTCAGTGACTGAAAATATACCATCCTACTATCATTATGATAAAACACAAGCCAAACGTAACAAATGGTCAAAATAGGTACAACATACTGAATGCTTAAATAAAGTTCCTCTCAAAAATCTAGTAACTTATCTTAGCAATAAACTAGTTACGACCGAAAATGTTTCAATCATTATTCCGTAGGAAGCCAGCATCATATTTAAAAACTATCGCTGTATCATAAGACTTCTATGATCAGACCTTTAAAATGCAAAAAAAAAAAGTGTTTGAACAGCAAAATATACAAGCACAGACATAATGAAAATATGACATAACGTTTTTGGCCTTAATTTCTGAAGAAATTAGTCTGAGAGGGGTTTTTGCAGCTATAATGAAACTTGTTTAAATTACTACAGATCCCAAGTGTTACAAAATTAAACTAGGGTCCTTTTTGCGCATCAATTATTCAAGAGTTTTCTATTCACCAGCTCAAAAGACGTTGAAATTGACTGAAAACCTCCTTTATGGTGACACCGGTGATACTTTAATTAATCATAGTCTTTGTTTTCAGCCCGCTACAAACAAAACACAGGACACCGTGGTGAGAAAATGTTGCTGGGGCGAACATGTGTCGTGTCTTCTTTCAATTTTATAGAATATTGTTTCATATTGCTTCAGTGCTTCGAGGAACTGTATTGATGATTAAGAAATCATGGCAGTGACGTCGACAATAAAAAAGACCTTCTCGATGTATGCTGTGCTACTGCTGATGATTTTGAAGAAGATGAAAATGATTGTAGAAAAAACTAACAAATGTTAAACATTATTTACTATATTATACTATTGACAATGATAATAATGAAATGATTATGAAGGTGAAAATAATTAAAACTACTACAATGATGATAAATATGATGATGATTAATATGATGATAAATATGATGATGGTATATACAATTATGACGACGACTATGATGATGATTGTGATGATGATGATAATTATTATTATTATTATTATTATGATGATGATGATTATGATATATAATAATAATAATAATAATAATAATAATAATAATAATTATTATTATTATTATTATATTATTATTATTATTATGACAGTGGTGGTCATGATGGTGATGATGCTTATTAAAGATGGTGGTGTTGATGATGATGATTGAATCAATGATGATAATATTGTTAATGACTAGGACAGTTATGAAAGTGATGATCACCTTGATACAACGTTGACGACAGAATGTAAGTGTTCAAGTTAATCATGATTACTGCGGACGGAATTTGTTCTTTTTTTCTCTTTTTTTGAGAGTGCTAAACGCAACAAAAATGATAATTATGATGAACACATTGTCGTCAAAAATGTTGAAATCATAATTTACATTAAAAAATATATATATAATTTAATTACCATTTATATATTGTCAAACTAAAATGCGTTCTGTTGCTAGCTTAAAGTAAGCACACACGTACTTTTTCTAAAATTAGCAACTTGACTCTTTTCACGGAATCCCCAAGGCCCTGCATGAATGGTGTTTTGTCACACAACGTGTAGTGTCTTTTTTGTTGTGCAGAGGTGCTCAACGTAAAAGGTAACGGTTTAATACACTGTATACAACGTTACCACAAGCATTTTAATGCAGCATTCTTGTAACATTCAGATATATTATGTGCAATATAATTTGTACAATATATATATATTCCTTTCCCAAAATTACATTATTATCTTGTTAAAGTTTTCCAAAATAAATTCCGAAATGAAGTGTTGTTCTTCATCTGTCAGAAAATTTTCTCGAGCTCTTTCATTTTGAACGTCTCCCGTTATAACGCATAACAGGAGAAATTATTGCTCAAACAAAGATGCAATAAAGAAAAAGTATTTCTAAACAACTGTTAGCTTTCCACCAGTCGCTCTAGAGATGTTATAGCAAGTGTTTGATCTAAAGGTCGTACTCAGGCTCAAAGCCCAAGGATTTCGTTAAACAAACTGTTTCACGCCTTCAGTAAACCAGTAATTCCAGAATATATCTCGAAAATAGCATTTACATCAAAGCGCTGATAAAGAAAACGAATCCATATTATCTACAATATCGTAAAAGAGTTATTGAAAACAACCCATATAAATGATAAAGAACTTCGCCCGTCTTAAACTTTCTACCCCCCTGCCCCACCCTCTTTTTCCCCACCCCAAACCTCTTTTTCCACCGCCCCTACCCTCTTTTCCCCAGCCCCCTCCTTTTGTCAGAGAAAAACAACAAGTCTGATAACATTTCTATTTACACGTATACACGTGAATAACGTGCTGTAGTATTTTTGAAGATCATGCAGAAAAGAGCCGTGATGAACTTGTGGGCTGGGATGGGAAGTGAGGTGCGTTGCATTTCAGCCTTCTTATAAAACCCATATATAACTTTATGATGCCACAGTATTACATATCTGCCGGTACCTTGTATGCAATATACAGTGTTAACAAATCCGCACTATTATATTACAAACATACGTGACAAAAGGCAATTTTGTTTTTTTCGATTAAGTCGATTTTGAGGCGAGATTTGAATTGTTATTTATTGTATTAATATCTAGAACTCCCTAGAGAGAATTGCTTTACTTAAATAAATAGAAGATGTTGGCTCCTTCAAAATGCTGAATCTGTTAAAATATAAATTACCTCAAAAATAGATACAGACGGTTATCATATAAATGTTTAAGGAAGATTCTGCCTTCACAAACTGTTTAAGAACATGTTATTGAATGCAGCGTGCATCTGAACATTTTGTGTACGCCTATAAACATAGTTAAACTACAATGTTTTACGTTGGGTTTATCTTTCTATCTCCTATGAACAAATTTAGAACAGAAAGCATCCACAATGCATCATCTGATACCATGTTACAGATTTCATTATTTTATTTATTTAAAAAGAGATACACATGAACAGAACAAGATTGCCCTGGATAAAACAATTTAATGCTAGAAACGTTGTCTGTCTTCTAATTTCTGAGTTTATTTATCGTCGGTACCGAATGCCCATTGAACCGACGACCCCTGCAATGTTAATATAGGTTCTGAGGGATAGTGCAAGATACAGAAAGCATCCTATTCAAGAGAAACCCCTGGTTATTTTACATGCACTATACACGGATACATGGGCCTTCGGTATAACGTCTCTTCCGAATTAGTAACGTTAAATGAGGGTCGTGGGATAAAACTCGCGATCCCTAGGTTACTAGTTCCCCCGAAGAGATTAGTTATTTTATGTTGTGGGGGTAGTGCAAAATACAGAAAGCATCCTATTTCAGAGACATCCCTGGTTCTTTTGCATCATCAGTGTATAGCACTGATACATGGGACCTCGGTTTAACGTCTCATCCGAAAGACTATTAGTAATGTTAGTGGAGGAGCGGGGGATCGAACTCGGGACCCCTGGTTTACCAGGCCAGCACGTTACCACTGGACCACTGATCCGCTCCGTTGTCTCCTTTAATACTTTGTTCGGCTTATTTAAGTCCGAAGACACAATGGCGCGACCGGAAATGGAACATATCTGAATCGGAGTCTGTTATATATGTAGTCCTTTTTTTTTTTTTAAAGAAAATACATTTTTTTTTATATCTGTCATTACAGCTGTTTTATTAAGGTAGATCCGCTGTTTCATCATTCATTTTTACCCGCTGCATTAATTTTTCGAATCATTCGAAAATTACTGGTTACGCGTTTCTTTTTTTAACACAGACATTTTTGGCTAATTAAGTTGACATCAACCGATTTTTGATGTACGGATATAATACCAGGGGCTTAATTATAACAAAGTATAATTATGCAGGTTTTTGTTCTAGAAACATATGCGCAATAACGCTCTCCCATAAAATTTTCTTGATAAGCAAAATCTAGTTAAATACGTGTAAAACTTTACCAAGGCGCTAACATATGATTTACATGTTAATTTTATCTAGTTTATCTTCCCTGAAAATAGTCCGGTAGATTTAGATGCATATAACCGACAAGTTATTTATAAATTTATGATTGATGTGCACTAATCGTTTCTGATCAAGTAGATAATTCATACCCTGTATTCGACGAAAACCGCTTGTAAAATATCACCTTTTACTGGGGCCCACACACAGGCAAATTTAGTGCGATATATATGTGATGATGAGAAAAGTATTTTAGTTTTTTTGGAAACATAAATCAAGTGAACAAGGTTGGTCTCTGATCAGGCGAGTCTCTAGTCCGACCTCTAATAAAGTAAAACTGCATGTACACAAACAATAGAACAGCGAAAGCAAAACTCAACACTGTCTCGGCAAAAAGATAATTTTGAAAAACTAAAAATGGTCTAGTTTTGAAACTTCTAACTGGTATTTTGTTGACAATGATGGAACGTTAGCTTTATACTAGCAACAAGGAATTATTTAGCCAGGTTGTGTTTTTATTGTTCAATCTTTCGTTATAACTTCATCGGCAATGAAATGTAAACTCATAAACTGAAGACGGCAAACAAGTGTAATGAAAAGGGACCGTCCAGCAATATGTCCTATGTTATCCCAATGCCTTAATGACTTTTACAGCATGGACGGCCCAGTTTAAAGAAAGACTGCATTTCTAGTGTCTCCAACTTTAAAACTGTACCGCCGTGCATGCATGCAAAACCCTTTTTTCAAAATAGAGAGAGTTTGTGATATAGATCATCTGTCTAGACAAGAGTGTCTTCCTGTTATGCAAGTTTTGTTTGTATATTAGCTTGGTCATGTAAAATTTTGTAAACATTTCATACGTCATTCAGTGTGCATGTTAGCAAACAAGATTCAACCCTTATTTTCTAGAATTCATGGCAGTTGCTGTACTGAAAACCGTAGTTGGAATGGTTGTTTAAATTGAGAGTGAGTTATTTTCCTCGCCACAGGTCATATCAAACACGAGATAGTGTAATGTATATCTGCGAAGCAAAAATTCTGACTTTAATTTTCAGCGTAATGTTGTCAGAAACACTATTAGGGTGACAAAATTATTTAAAATTTATAAAGATTTGTTTCTTGTTTGGAGATCAATCTGAACTGACATGATATAAAGACATTTACAATTATTTTTTCCTTCTAAGACCTGTAAAAACGGACAAAATAAAATTTTACGATATAATTATATAAGTCGTTCTAATCCTAACTGGCTAAAATGTTTAAAACTTTTAGTAGGTGTTTGAGACTTTTCTCAATACAAACATATTTTGTAGATATTTATTTTTTATCAATACTGTTCTCCTGTACAAAACTGCAAGAATGCATAAGCAAGTTTATTCGTTTAATTATTTTCTTCATTACACCATATAACTGAGTTACTTATTCAGGGAAAATGTGTTACAGTCGAATAGAGTAAGTTCTTATTGTTGGCTCTGAGATTTTTTCAGGGCTCGAACTCAAACGAGGTCACTTAAAAAGCGCTAAAGTTTCTTTGGCAATGTCACGGTCACGCTCATAATTATGAAGACGGGATAACCTATTTGCTATGAGTGGGGACTTTATTTAAAAAATGTCAGTGACTTGATTTGGTACTTTCTACATTACCGGTAAAACGGACAAATCAATATGGTAAGTCAGAGCCAGATATCTGAATTCTTTGAAAATTGAATTGTCCTTATGTCAACAGAAACCTGCGATGCTATATGTACTTCATAGATATAAAAACACAAAAGGAATACACCAAAATATCCCTTGAGCAGTCTCTTACAATAAATAAAACTTTATTTTAAAAGGAAAACGGTAATTTAAAAGACTCAAAATGTCCAGAGTACAGTTAATGAAAAACAAATCTCCAGTTCAAGTGTATGTCAGATGAAAAAATGTTACGAAAACTTTTGCTGTTATTCAGGTAATGAAAATGATTTTAAGACTGCATCCTTAAGTTTCTGGGCCCGGTGTTAATTGCTAGAAATAAAAAAAAGCATAATGCAGCCATGATGCATTGTCTCCGAGCGTATATTCTGTTAAATTTAGTGTGATTGTGATTGTAAATATGTAACGTATGATTTCTTTATAGTAACGATGTACAAGTCTTACAAACTAATAAAGATTATGTTCTGTTCTGTTCTGTTCTATTTATTTTTTTCTACAGCTTTATCTATTTATAATATATTTCATTTTGAATATTGTCTGTTTCTGTCATTATTTTAATTAAAGCCCTTATTTAGTACTGAGTAAGAAATTTTAGTCATTTAAAAAAACGGTAGTACAGGTTTCACTTAACACAAGAGTGTGTGCAATCTATTAAACAAACTTTCATTCTTCTGTTTAAAAAAAGGAATACGAAATTCATACAAAGGAAAAACATGTTTAATTTTATTTTGGGGAAGAAAGTATAGACTATGCAAACTACTTTGACCGTGTTTAACTGTACGCTTTATTTTCCAGAGTACGTGAATGCATTCAAATAAAGGTGACGATTTGAGATAATGAATATATTCATAATGTTTGCATGTTACTTTGTCTGTATCAGTTGTAAAAAAAATCTCCCAAAGCCTCAATTATTATTCCTTCGAACAATTTGGTATCAATTGTTTTTACTATAACCTAACGTTTGAACCGTTAAAACGTTACAATGTAATCTACACACGCCTGTAAGGCACTTGCTAAATAAACATCTTTTCTTGTTACTTTTTAATCTTAGAGATGCTGGATTGCCTTCAGTGGTCTCACATATCATACTGCGTCACTAATATTGTTCCATCAGTCAAACTATATTTTTATTTACACTTGTGTCCTGAACATTACTTCAAGGAACTGTAATACTAAAATAAACTAAAAGAAATAAAATCCCAATCTCCGCTTTTTATCGTAGATGTCTTTAGTTCGCAAACAATTAATCCGTTTAATCACATAAAAACGTGTTTTGTTGTTGTTGTTGTTGTTTTTAAACGGATCTTCAGTAATTCATTGTGCTTTTGGTACATATACAAACAAACAGGAGGATGAACAGTGTTGTGAAGTCCAAATAAAGCCTACACTACTTTGTCAGAATCGTTTGGACTTTTTGATATGTTCTTATGAGCCCGCCCCTCCCCCTTCCAGATTTTTGTCTGAGATATGAAGTAGAAACAATACACAAGAGTCACAAACTAGTAATAAGTTTAAACAGTTTAAACGATTTATAAAAACGTAATTTTTCTTACCTTTTTTTACCTAATGTCAACATTTTGACTTAAAACAATGACACATAGCCTTTAGCATTAGAATATTGTGGTTCTGAATGAATGTTAGATTCATAAAACAACAGATGAATAATTAATTATACGAACAAAATAATGTAAATTCAAACGTTCAAATTACACTTTATTTCTTTCTCTGTTTTTTTCAAATAGCAATGCAGGTCTCAGTCATATCTACTTTACTATAACACATAATAAATATAATTGAGTAAGTTTTTGTATGGGTCAATATCTCGCCTCCGCGTACAATCATAGAAAGTACCTTTTTTGTGATAAGAGTTCCTACCAAATTTTGGTCGCTGACTTTAACTCGTCTAAAAACGTATTAAAATAAACTTGTGAGTAAAGTATTTTTACCAAACCTTGAAAGAATATTCATTATTACACCAATGTCATGCAATGATCATTTAATTTTACCTAAAATGAGGTTATAGCGAGATTCTGACCCAAAACAAAAATATCCCAGAATAATGTTCAAGACGTAACTTTAATTATTTTGACTATAACACTTAAGTGCATGAAATGCATTGTAACTTTTACCCTTATAAAATTAAAAACGGCTTCAAAGTTAAAATATGAAAAAAGTGAATATCAAATAAATATATATAATCATATTTTTCATCTGCCTGTCTGTATTTTATACGCTCGAATTTATAAATGCTACAAGAATGTTAAGTAAGTGAAATATTGATAACAGAAATACTAGAATGTTTGTTATAACAAAGTAAAGTTTCAGAAACATACTAGACGCATGCCCACCTCCAAATCTATCCCTTCGGAAGTCAATCCAGGGTATACTGTAGGGATTGAACATGTGTATCATCGGGTGTGGTCGCTGAGCTGGGACCTTCACCACACCGTGTGGTCCCCGATAGAGTCCGCACCCACCCAGAGGTAGCAAAGCCCCGGTTGCCAAATCTAACGGATATATGCTATGCGCGTGCGTAAACGCCTCGTCGTATTTTGGAGACGACAACGTTGGTGACGTCACGGGGGACGTCGAACGTGAACGTCCATTTTCACACGTTTCTCCCTCATTGTCACTGTCACACTTTTCCTCGGAAACATCGTTTATAGAAGTCGTCGGTGACGACGAACGGCTACGTGTTCGCTCACCTAGAATCTGATTTATTCCAAAAGAAAGTTTGGGTTTCTTTACCCTTTCAACAGACTTTTCACGTTCCTCACTGATAGTCTCACAAGGCTCACTGACTTCCTTTTCCGACATTTTCTTCAATCGTTATATCCAATTTTATAAAACGGTTATTCAAAAGTCATTTGCAGGGCTCATTTTGTCGCTGTTATCCAGTAAGTATATCTTGTCCCTACTAATTTTCACATTTTGCATATTAAACTCCTTACATACATGTCTCTTCAAAGATTCGGAACAAGAAAGATACACCTATCATAAGTAACGTAGCTCCAGAATCTGGCGCGATACGACGTCAATGATTTCACAGTTTTCTATTGGCTGAATTCAACAGCGCGCGTGGCTACATTACAACGCCCCGCCTACCAATAATCTAAGACCAATTACCAGCGAAAAGAGGGTTGTTGAAGCAAAGCGATGTAATCGATACGGGGTATTCAGAAAGATACTCTATCTTGAAAGCTGTGAAAACGTGTAAACGAGGGCCATTAAAAGCTTTAAATTGCATCAACAAGAAAAGCTGGTGTTGAAACAGCAATAACACTGTGAAAGGTCGATAATTTGGAGAAATAAGGTTGGAAACTTTTGCTCTGTAAATTAACTATGTTCACACGCCATAAAGAGGGTTTTTTCAACCTTTATGTTTCTTGTTTCCTTATAATGTAATTTACGGAAATCATAATCTTGTTTAGAATTGAATCACTCAATATGTTCTCTATTGAAATGTCGTTCTTTTTTAAATGTGCTTTGTAATTTTTCATATTGTATAATGAACCCCTAATGTAATAATATTTATGGCAATCTTAACATTAACAGTTAAATATGTTCCCAAAACAGTAAGGAAAAAAATGTTTTCTTTTTATTAAAGTAAAAAAGTCTTCTATAAATTTACCTTTCAATGTGAGACTAAAGTTTATAGACATCAACTAGTGATGATCTAGAAAAATCTCTAGAATATATAAAATTAATACATAGACAATCAAAAAATAATAATAAAAAAACGTTTAAGAAAGACTGTCGTTGATCACGAGGAAAGCAATGAGTCTACTCTATCTTTGAGAATAAAATTTCTAAATGATTTATCATTTCAGTAAAGGACACGGGAAGTAATTCTACGAGTTTAGTTTTTATTTAATAATATTTTTGCAAATCTTTCAAAGAAGTTCGTACAATCTCAACATCAAATAGAATCTCAGGTATAATTTTAGAAAATTTGGAACAAAAATATTGTTTAGGTTATTAGCTTTTCAAACAATGCCGACAACTCTACTGTCACTAGGGAAACTTATGAACCAAACTCTCAAATTTTCAGAACGATTATCTGTAATAAATCTAAAACAAAACTATTCGACCATGTTAAATGGAAAAAAAAAACGTTTATACTACATTTTTGATATTATTCAATAAACGAAAAGTTATGCAAGATATATACATAGAAAGTCAGTGTTGAGTTTTCAGTGTCCTCGTAACTTCTTCTGGTCCTGAATCTTTCAAGCTTTTAAGTAAAATAAAAGATAAAATGTGTACGTGAAGTTCGGACGAAACCTCATCTTGTCAGAAATCAACAACTAATTAATCATTAAAATGAGTTTTTCTGGGTGGTCCAGTTAGAAAAATGCATTTTTCCGTGCACCTCTGCAGTGGAAGTCCACTCGCTCTGTATCTGAAAGTACCCCACTATCTCTCCTATTTTAGACACGGTGTTTATTTATTGTTGATAAATATTTCCATTTCAACGGGTTTTCAATGACAGCTGTTTAACTTCAACGATCATACTTGAATGAAACCGCTCATTATGCGCTTGTTATTTTAACTAGCCGTGAAATCCACTTTTTGAAAGGTGGAGGGGAAGTCTTTCGGTGTCAAATCTGACAGAGGGGCTAAATTACTCCATTTATTTCAAACACGGTTGAAAACAGACATAAAGATCACAATGTTTTAATATTTGATACCAACAATGTCGGGACGTTATCCCAACTGGAGGTAAACGTCTCACACATGTACTTTTTTCTCATGTTTCTAGGAACAAGAAAATAACATGAATAATTAATTTCATACACTTATATCAGACTATTTTTCCATAAATACTCTAAACATGTACCTACTGACTAATGGATAAGATGTTGAGTGATGAATCCTGGAAAAAATAATCGGAAAATTAATTTAGTAGTGATGGGGCCCGCGTATAGTATCAGACACAATGTTTTATCATTATAGATTCCATTCAAACAAGAATTTTTGGTAGACGTTATGTTACTTATTAAAAAGGGACAGTTACATGGATTTAAGATATCCCTAAGAACGTATATTTGAAAAAAAAGACAAAAAGTAAAAATAAAGATGTGAATAAATATAGCGTAGTCTTTCTCTTGTCATAACAGATTTGAAAGTTGTTGTTGTTCTGTTTATTTTTATGTACCTGTATTTTAACGACTTCTTGTCCTGTCATATTTTCGTCTCCCCGCCTTCAGAATTCATATGGTAGTAAGTAAACTATCTATTCTTTTTAATACGAAGACAAGAAAACAGAAAATGGTCATTATTATAACCAGTTATGAAATATATCGTTATTATTATATTTTTATAAATATACTGACAGCATTTTTCTTTCAAAATTTGTTTGCTTGGTCACAGCTGTGAACATCCAACATATTTTTAAAAATTTCAACTATTGAAAGCAGGACATATCTCCGGGTGAAATATTCGCCATAGTATAATTTTGATATGTACACAGTTTTAATCTTTGGTCTTATTACAATTGTAGGTTTTTACACCTGTCTACCTCGGCGTGTTCAAGTGCTGTCTGTACTCAGTCATCACCGTCGGACCAACCCCCACATTTGTCTTGTATAGAGGAATCTGACACTCGCTAAATTGCCCGCAATAGATTATACCTTTATCACTAATTCTCATATATTTGGGCTAATTGGATGCCACCTTATGTATTTAAGGTGATAAGAAATAAAATAGATGGTTATTTACAGAAATTTGCTAAACGCGCCGCACACATTGTTTCAGGGTTTATCTATCTGTTAGCAATGTGATATGGCTTTTGTTTTAACGCCATCTGAATCCATTTTTTCTCCTCCGAACAGATAATGCTAAGCTCAGCTCGACAGTTTCATAATTTATAGATGACAAGGCTAAGTGAATGGCAAACTTACTTTTTTTCAACACAATTAAGATAATTTCGAAGATTATGACCATATTGCTAATGCCCCAGCTGTTTAATGAAAAGTCCTCATGAAGTTATTTCGGGTCAAATCGAAACATTAAAAACTTTATACATATTGTTTCCTATTTTTGATTCTGGTAACTATTTTTGTCCAAACCTTAAATTTATTGCATAACTTGCATGCAATTATACATGTAAGAGCCCTAACTTCGATTCAACAGAGATAACAAAATTAGTAAATGTGAAATATCATGAGATAACAGAATGATATTGAACATGTACATATTGTAAAGGATCATTCCGAAACATTCCGAATTCTATTTTGTTTTTTATTCCATGTATTAAGAAAACATTTTGAATGCGATTTTCGAATGCTGTCATTAACCGTTTATATTTCAGCTAGCGTGATGTCCGGTGTCCGAACTTTTATTCTTGTCAATTATTCACAGAAATCACACTCAGTTTAATGTGTCGTTTCCATATTGACCATCTTTTCACGGCTCGGTTACACGCGACTTTCGTGCTCAACAAAATTTCAATCAATCTTGAGCTCTCTCTTCATGAAAACCACTAAAGGTGTTGAGATACAGCTATTGGTCTTGATAACTTGACCATTCCCCAGAGTGAAATATGTCCGTGCTGTTTTAATGACCAAAGCATCGTAGTGGTCATCTGGGGCTACAATAGTGAAAGGCGTAAATTGTAATTTGCTCATTTATTGTTGAGAGACGTTTCTAATTATTGTGAAGGATGTCCACACTGTTTATACAGTCAGTCTGTATGTCAACTTCGTGAGATAACTAAGAATAAAATATAAAACTCTATCATTGATGTTTAGGCCAGGGCAAAATAATGGACTGTTTCTTATGTCGTAAGGTATTTATAGGCAGTTATTTCAAACGTATGTAGCTGCTTGTGTAATCAACACTCAAAATATCTATAATGTAAAGAACACAATCAGGATTTTACTTTTGCAAACTTTTTTTTTTCTATTTACTTCAAAATTCAGTGTTTGCCAGACTAGTTACTGCAATTAACACTGCAATGATTGTATTGCATTACACTGCTCTGTATTACACTCTTACGTTACGTAAATTACATTACATCACAAAACACTAAATTATATAACACTAAATTTCATTATATTTCATTACATTACATTACAAAATCAGGTACAGAGGCAAAAAGGAAACAAGAAACCGGTGGAACCAGGTTATAAGTACTCTCATTCATAGGATTTTGAACTTAGTAAGGGAAAACAATGAAATGTAGTTTATTGTGCTGAAAGTACTCCAAATGGAATTGAATTTAATAATTGGTACAGAAATGGATGGCATGACTTTTTAAGCAAAATTTACGAGTATAATCTAAATTAGTTGATATCATGACAAATTGTATTGTAAAGACACATTTGTTTTGAACACAAATTATTGCCTTTATATATAATGTATGTTAGAAAATTGTCTACTCAAATCAATCTAAAAAAGTACGTAAATAAATAGGCTCAAAAGCTATTATATAGGATGAACAAGTTATGGTTATGAAAATTTACAAAGGGCAGTAACTCAAAATACACAAAGAAGAATTAAGAATTTTATGTATTGCACTTCTCCACAATGAGATCTATTCACATTTCAAGTTTCATATTGATATCTGTTATAGTCTTTGAATAATGCGCCGGACAGAAATATGATATGAAAATTAACATAGGGCATTAAATAAAGAATTGCCTCAATGGGGGTTACTGTTTTTATGCACTGTACTTTTCTGTCATAAGATCTATCCATCTATGAAATTTTATGCTGATACCTCTTAAGGTATTTGAGTTATTCTGTGAACAAAAATTTAAGTTTGAAAATAAAACAGGGCTATAACTTAAAAAGAAAATGCAGAGTGACTGTTCTTGTGCACTGCACTTTTCTTTCATAAGATCTATCCACCTATGAAGAATTAAGTTGATTGCTCTTATAGTGTAAGAGTTACGCCCCGGAAAAAAAAAATGAGTATGAAAAATCAACAAAGGATAATAACTCCAGAATTATGAAGTGCAGAGCAACAGGTTTTGTGTACTGCACTTTTCCTTTATAAGATCTATTCTTCTTTGAAATTTCAAGTTGATAGCGCGAAGAGTCGAAGAGTTATTCTCCGGACAAACATTAAGTACGAAAAATCAACAAAAGGCAGTAACTGCAAATTGAGGAAGTGCAGAGTAATGGTTCTTGAGCACTGCCTTGCTCCTCAGCTATGAAGTTACATGTTGATCCCTTTATCAGTTTGTCAGTTATGGTCCGGAGAGAAATCGTGACGGACGTGCGGGCGAACGGACGAAAAGGCGGATGGATGGATGGGCGGACGGACGCCGGACGGACAAAGCAGCAACTATATGCTCCCCCAAAATTTTTTTGGGGAGCATAAAAAACAAGTAGCACATTTTAGACGAATATTTAACGGGTATTACCAAAAAACTGATGTGTTTATTTTATCTACAGTCCGATGTCACCAACTCCTCCGTGTATAAACAGTGTACAATCAGTCATACATCGTGACCGAACACCTGAATCGATCCATAAACTATTGTTCTTAATTGTCTTACATTAATTTGATAACAATTTTAAATCAGAACCGGATTTGAAACAAAAGAAATACCAAAATAAGCTTGTCTGTTATTGGGTTCCGTAAAAGGTGTATCATTGTATAATTATACCACATATATATAACAAATGTTGATCAATAAATGTTCGATTATAAATATAGTAGCGAGCATTACGGATTTATAGTAAAATGTCGTATATACTAAATGTACTAATTTTGATATCAACACTCACAGGTACGTAGACATTAATAATTAAACAGTATAGCTATCATTTGGTGTTCTGTCTAACTTTTCTTATATGTCTTGAGCGCCATGGCGGCACGAGTTTGCTATACTTCGAACTCTGCTGAGATAGAACCATTTTTGAACTTATTATTTAAGCAGAAACTTTTACACCAAGTGCCGACTTATAATCCTAGGGACGTAGGTATTTCAATGTTGGCACCACTTCTTATACATGCTTACGACTAAAATTTGTCTGTCTTTGGCTTCAACCCAATGTGTCTTGACTTACACGTGACAAAACATACTAGACTCTTGTATAGTAATAACTTCTGTAATAATTTACATATCATAGATTTGAGTTTTGCGGGTAGCTGGTGTTTATAACGAGGATGAAGGATCAGAGGAAGATTTCTACTGTGATACCGGCTGCTGCGGATCTTTTCCTCGTGAAACGTGCTGTCCTGCTGAGGTAAGTTGAACGACATTAATTACCCTGAAAGTGACCAACCGTATATAGAGACAATTTACACCTAGGACATTCTCTTTACTGACTTTACTATTTGCTAGTTATCTTAGTTCAAGTTCGTACACGAATATCAAAAGATCTAAAATTTTGTTGGACAGCCCTGAGCATTTGTTCTGAGATCTGACCATTGGTTCATGTCAATTTTTCGATCTGGACAAATATGTCTATACAGATATTGCTTAAAAAGAAATCAATGAAATCACATTGTAACGAGCACTGGAAATAGAACAACGCATAAAACAAATGAGTTTAAGATAAACATAACTCTGACGGCCATCAAAATTAACCACTTTATATAAAGTTTACTCTTGTCTTTCAATTTGTTAACCTCCCTGAAAAAAAACATGCAAATTTTTTACCAGGTGCGGATCTGGATTATTTTTATATCTGTGTTTGGTGGAATCATCTTCGTCGGTGTAATAATTTGCTTCGTTTGTACAATACTCGTACACAGGGGGATGTCTCTGTTTAAAGTTACAGAAGGACCTGGCAGGCAGCGCCTTCCTACTGTTGACTACAGTAAGTGTAGATTCTATTTCCTAATACACATTGTTCAACATTACTTTATTGCATAACTTACTAACATTCTTTTGGAATGTAATATGATTGCTGTATTCTTGGACATGCGTCGCTCGAGTGGACATTCAGCTAACAGTTATCACACTGGATGACGTAGACAAGCTATCATCTGCCTTGGTCCTTGTTAAATATTTGAAGCAGTTTCAGAATTTCATTTTTATGTTTCAGTTACCATTATTACCTTTTATCTTAATTCTTCATTATTGTTAAATCTTCGATTGGTACATAGATATAGACGACAACAATTAACTGAGTGAGTTGACTCGGCAATTCGTCTGATTTACTAGTCATTTTGACTGTTTTAAATAGCCAGTAATGAGCACTGATTTGTCAGACCTATATTTCAGATAATACTGGTTTATGTTCATTTGCTTGTTGCCTGTTTGATTTTTGTTTCATACCCTTAATTATTTAGTATTTATACCTTAAAATAATGCTTTTTTGTGTATTTCAGCCTTGCCAAATAATCAACAGACGAATTTATTGTATGGAATCAACCAAGAGCGTATTACCTGTTCGACTACATACATTACAACACCGACGACATATATAAGCTCGCCGCCGGCATATATAACCTCGCCGCCGGCATACGTGGCCTCCCCTCCGCCATATTCTACAACAGACGCATTATCTAATACCGCTAAATGACAACATTTGAACTAATTTTCCAACTCCGTGAATATCTTCAAATTTAATCTTTAATCAGTCATTTCATAGACTTTGCATCTGAAATAGATGTGTTAAGCATTGTAAAAGTATAATTTATATGAAGTGTATAATGTTTGTGTAAGATGTAAACTTTGCGAAATGTTATGTTTCATGAAGATAAAAGCTTTGTGAAAGTGTAAACCTTTTGAAGATAAAATATTCGCACCTGAATATGCTTAAAACGTTGATATTTTACTTTAAGTTATAGATAAGCTTCACACATATATATAGGGTCAAGTACAAGTGTACCTAAGCTACAGAATTGCATGCAGGTCAAACATCTGTACCTAAGCTTCACACATGTATGCATGTCAAGTAAATCTGTGCCGTGTACTTCATACATGCAGGTAAGTCAAGAGAATCTGTACCTAAGCTGTACACGTATTCAGATCAAGTTCATCTGTACCTTAGTCAAGTACAACTATACCTAAGCTACACACACGGGTGCAGGCCATGTAAATTTATACCTAAGCTTCACATACGTTATTAAATAAAGAACATCTGCACCCAAGCTTCACACTCCTGTGCAGGCCATGTAAATTTATACCTAAGCTTCACATACGTTATTAAATCAAGTACATCTGCACCCAAGCTTCACACTTGTGTTCAGGCCATGTTAATTTATACCTAAGCTTCACATATGTGAAAATTTATACCGAAGCTTCACATACGTTATTAAGTCAGGTGCATCTGTACTCAAGCTTCACACATGTATGCAGGCCATGTAAATGTATACGTAAACTTCACATACGTTATTAAGTCAGCTGCATCTGCACTCAAGCTTCACACATGTATGCAGGCCATGTAAATTTATACGTAAGCTTCACATACGTTATTAAGTCAGCTGCCTTTTCACCCAAGCTTCACACACGTGTGCAGGCCATGCAAATTTATACCCAAGCTTCACACACGTATGTAGGCCATGTAAATTTATACCTAAGCTTCACACACGTATGCACGCCATGAAAATTTATACCTAAGCTTCACACACGTATGTAGGCCATGTAAATTTATATATAAGCTTCACACGCGTAATTAGGACAAGTTCGTCTGTACCCAAGCTTCTCAAACGTGGGTAGGCCATGTTAATTTATACCTAAGCTTCACACAATTAAGTCAAATTCATCTGTACCTAAGCTTCACAAACGTGTGTAGGCCATGTAAATTTATACCCAAGATTCACACACGTGTGCAGGCCATGTAAATTTATCCATAAGCTTCACACACGTGTGCAGGCCATGAAAATTTATACCTAAGCTTCATACGCGTAATTAAGTCAAGTTCATCTGTACCCAAGCTTCACACACGTATGTAGGTCAGGTACATCTGTACCTTAGCTTTACACACGTATGTAGGTCAAGTAAATCTCTATTTACTTTCACACACGCATCTAGGTCAAGTACGTCAATACCATAGCTTCACACACGCATACAGGCGTCTGTAGGTCAAGTACATGTGTGTATCTAAGCTCACACACATATGTAGGTCAAGACTATTTTAACCTAATCTTCACACACATATAGTAGGTCAGATACATCTGTATCTAAGCTTCACGCACGTATGTAGTTCAAGTACATCTGTACCTTAGCTCCACAAGTGACAACATTTTGTGAAAATAACATATTAACTCCAACAAACCAGTCATGCATTCCAGTATTTTTCCAAGTTAATCGCTGTAGCTAATTTGAGAGTTATTTTCGCTCTGTGATCGATCGCGTTCAGTTGTCGCTGTGTGTTGTTTTGTTGTTGTTGTAATTTTTGTTTACTTTTTTAACTATCATAGCATGTATAATGAAAATTTCAAACGATGTATTAATCATTCAACAGTGAGAGTGTTTAAAAAGAATGCAAACGACATTTCTTGTTAATTAATGACCGCAGTGAAAACTGCTCGATTGTTCACGTGAAAGGGTAAATGTTCTCTATTCGATACCAAGGCAATGACCGATGTGACTGGTACAATGAACGATTACTACGGCATCTGACATCACAGAAAATCAGTTGTAAAAACGCTGAAAAATAAAATTGCTAAAGAGTGATAGAGAGTGTTTGTTTTAATTCTATATCAGTACAATGTTTTGATGAACTTGTTGCATGGGAAACAGCAGTGGATGGTGCACGTGGTTTTCTAGCACGTGGTCTTGGTGAGTTCTGCTATCATAATGATTGTAAAGCCAGGTAAGTTGATATCTCAATGATTCTCTACACCCTGGTCATTCCAATGATAAAATTATGATTGTGATATCTTGTCGATTTTTTTGGTAATATCGTCAGATGTAAGTATACAAAAAGTGTGCGAGCGAAACTAACACAGCGGTACACCTTCACAAAGCCATGTTTCTGATGAAAAGTATTGAGAAAAATTAATTTTCTGCATTGACACACGAAACGTTTGAGATTTTTTCTTATGAAAACCAGAGGCTCCGTTCTATGACTATTAATGGAAATTTGTTTCTAATTATAGAAAAGGCAATAAGATGACAGCATGTCCGTTCAAAAACGAAGACAATACTTCCCATAGGCTAAGGCTGTGATTGTCTTCACATTTTTCGACACCTTTTTTCCGTGACGGGCTAAGACCTTAACAACCATTCGAAGACAGTGGATTATTCTTTTGACGAAACCTATATTATTTCACACGCACTCATAAAATTACAGAAATATTTGCCCATCACAATTATATATTTTGTTTAAAGCGTTTTAGCATTTGAAGATAATGGTACCTTGAATTGGAAAATCTTGACATCGACGGTGGCGGCTGTGACGTTTAACTTCTTTGTGACCATGATTTTCTTATACGATAAAATACATGTTGATTCATAATATTGGTCTTTCAGATGCTAAGCTTTGCTGTCAAGCGAAAGCGCGACAGTATATTTTTCTCTGACAGAACGATTTCTGAATTTCTCTCCCTTTGACAATTGCTTGCATGCACCGTTTAACGCAAGAAATATAATAAAATACGAATGTAAATAAGAAGATAAATCGTGCACAGTATGATACGAAACATTAAGACACGACTTCCCTTTGATTCACTTCATTAATTTATTTCTTTTCTTCTGTAATGCCACACCATTTATTTGTAGGCAAACAGTTTATCTATTTATATTCCTAGGAGGTAACAGCCCACGACCCCATTTCTTCGTGAGATTATGACAACTTTCCAACATCATAAGTCATGTGGCCTAAAGGTTCATGCCAACAGCACTAAACTAAAATAGGTCGCACTTAGCAAAGATAATAGGAACGGATCATTGGTTCAATGGTAACGCGCTGGACTGGTACCCTGGGTTATTGAGATCGATCCCTAGATCCACAACTAACATTACTAATTGTCTTCCGGAAGAGACGTACGTAAACCGAGATCCCATGTATCAGTGCTCTACTCTGAGCATGCAAAAGAACCAGGGCTTGGGGGGATTACTGGAATGGGATGCTTCCTGTATCTTTTACTATCCCCCACAACATAAAATAACTCATTTATGCAACTAGTACCGACGACAAATAAACTCAGATAGAAAGACAAAGACAATAATAAGCTAAGTGTTAAGTGTTTCACATGCAGTGTATAAAGAAAACGATCAAGAAAGGGCATTACGTTAGCTCAATGAATTGTTGTTCTGCCGCTAAATCTGTATGTACAAGTTACCTCCTACAAATCAGTTTGGGTACGGCGATAAAAGTGCGTAAATGCTATATGCAATACGCCATAGACAACTAAAGAAAAGGCAACAATACGGCGTCAATTCACATTTTATTGTTAAGATAAAAAATCTTTCTTCATTCCCTCAGACAAAACAGACCCATTTCAAAAATGATTCTTTTTAAGAAGCTATAAGTAAGTTCGTATTTCAGCGAAATTAAGCAACAGGTCATTCCTGTGATTAACACCTAAAAGCAGAAACTATTCGCTCTGCTTGTGTGTATTATGGTGGCTGACTTCTCCCATACTGTTTATCGCGTCCACACAAGCGTCGATGTGAAAAGTCCCCGACCGGCGTGTTTTCGTCTAGTCGTGTTTTGTTAGCGCCGAAGCGACAACGCGAAATAGGAAAGTCGCCGAAGTTAGAAGGCGCGGTTTATGTGTTGTGTCTTTAGATCGGCATTTCGGCGCATGCGAATAGACGAAATAACGCTGACAAGAAACGCGCTGATCGGCGATTTTTTCGCATCGGCGATGGACGAAGTGATGCAGAAAATTGTGCAACAAACTAACACAAAAGAGTTCATGACCTGTCGTAAATATATCCTTGATTCTAAATGCATGCAGGCGCCACATGAACGCGACAACACGAAAGACCCCGGTACAAAAAGCTGCCGATCGGCGCATTTTCGTCTCGGCGTCATTTTGTCTTTTCGCAAGCGCCGAGAAGAAGACACGTCAAATATACAGCGCCATCATTGGCGCTTCTTCTAACCGTCTTTTCGCATATGCGACTTTCCATATTTCGCGTTTTCGGTTCGGCGTTAGCGAAAGCAGGAATAGACGACGACATAGAACACGCTGACCGGTGACTTTTGCCTCGGCGCTAACGCCGACGCGCTGATACGTATGGGACAGGAATATCAGTTTCCATAGATTGTAAATGTTTTGCGAATATTAACTCAACGTCAAATCTTTCTAGATTATTTTTAGGAGCGGATCAGGAGTTCAGCGGTAACACGCTTGATTGGTAACATAGGGGCCCCGAGATCGATCCACAGCTCCTCCACTAGCATCAATTAATGTTTTTTCGGATGAGACGATTAACCGAGGTCCCATGTATCAGTGCTTGTACTCTGAGCATGCAAAAGAAGCAGGAGGGGGTGTCTCTGGAATGGGATGCTTTCTGTATCTTGCACTACCCCCACAATATAAATAACTAATCTCTTCAGGGGGTGTTGGTCATATGGGCAACCAGTACCAATGATAAATAAACTCAAATAGATTGATCTAGATTATTTTGACTGAGAAAGAAGAAAACACTCGATAGGTATCCTGTAGTTAACACTTTCTAAAATCCAAAACAGAGTGAGCTTGTAGGTAAATTCGCTATAAAACAAAGCAAACTAAATTGATATGCTCATTTCGGTTTTGTTGTAAACGAATTCTGATATACTATTCAATTTCATTCCAAAGTAGATGGTGAAATTTTACATTGACGTGAGCTATTTTCATACACTTTAATGTTGTCGCTTTGTATTGACGATCTTTATATTAAAAAAAACTGATCGAAGGTCAGCAGGTTAATATGACACACAACCGTCTTTATACGCCCTAGAAAACCCTTGTATTTCATCTCTCATTAGGTAACTCTAAGGTGGGTGCCTAGATCTACTGAATCTAACAAGTGGCGCAGCAAAACCCTGTGTCAATAAAAACTGATAGATTATAACTCAAATTAGTTCTGAAAACATGGAGACATCTTATTTCAAATGGTATTTCATTTTCTAACGAATATTATGTCCTCAGATTTTTCCAGAGACTTATTTTCACAGCAATCTTCGTCATGGTAATTCGTACGGGGCCGTTTTAGGAAGAGAAACCGGTTTATTAAAGGCGAATTAGAAATCCCCGTTTTCTGGTTATCAAATTAAAATTTTCCAAATAAATTGAAAAAGAAATAAGCAGACGACACTCTGACAGGAGGTTTTGAGACAACAAGAACTAATATTGAAGAGCCAAATACTCTGGAGAATTTATTATAGTTGATATGGTGGTAGTTTCTTCTAGAAACGACGTCTTAAAAGTTAATTCTAAGTCTTTGAAAGTTACTGAAGTACAAGTTGGGTATAGCACACCAATGTGGAGATATTTCGTAAAGTCCAGAGTTTACAATTTCAAATGAATATGTGTATGTAAAGATTATTTCAAGATAAGTTGTCTATTCTTAACTGGTATTGAGTCACAGCATTGGGAGATCGGGTTTCTCTCATCTCCTTGTAGTCTAGTACAAATTTCTATCACACGTCAGAGTAGAGTCTTCTGACGTGATATCTAATGCCCCCTGTAGTAGCAACGTTTTACAGTTTTCTGTTTCAGTTGTTGAAAATAATGGTGAAACACTTAGGGTTATTGATGGCTTCTTCTTTAATGAGAGAGTTTGTGACAAATTTGCACATTTCATTAACTAAAATTTATCTTCCTGGGTCGGGTTCTCTACCAAATACCGTAAGTAGATTGGCACGTATGAAAATTTTATTAGAACCCGTCTGCGTTATCGAATCATTGTGATGAATGCGCTTGGCGGAACGCTTGATGGAATTTAAGGCTACAAGAAAGCGTCCAGAAGCAATCAAAAGTTGTCAAAAAGCAATCAAAGGAACGACCTATTCGTCTGTGGAGTTGAAAAAGTATTTATCAGACAAATAATATAGACATGATTATACTGAATATGATTTACAATATTGGTTTTAACAGTGCTAGGTGTTTCACAGACTAAATAATGAATGAAGGACATTAATACCACTTTCGGGGTTCAGACATGTTTTTGGTCATATTGTCTGGTACTTAGATAAAATAAATTTGGGATAAATTGCTAGAATAATAAATGATGTGTGAATAAAACTGTCTTATAGAAAAGGACTTCTGCAAACACTGATATATGTTCGTAATCTTACCTATATCTGTTTGAAGCAGTTATCTCCCATTTTTTCACAATGAAACACCTGTGCATCTGGTTCAATGGCGGAAGTAAGCTAAAGTACTTAAGAGGTTGCATGTTACTTAAACAATTTCAGACCTGAAATCTATTATGTTATATTCTGCATTTTCAGCAGAATCGTTTTCATTAATTTTACTTCAGCCGTATGAACGAATGTGGATGGAAAGAAGAAGGAAGGAAGGAAGTAAATGAAATAACTAATAAAACATAATTATTTTTAAATCAATGAAGAAAATTGAAGGAAAAGAAGAAATAAGGAAGGAAAACGAAAGAGAGAGGAAGAAATAAAACACTCATTCTTAACACTGATTTGCCGGTAAGTTTCCTTTACTAAAATAGACTTAAACTCTTTTTCAACATTATTTAAATGATATATACAGTCAACAGAATAATTAGGTCTTTTTCTTCAAGAAAGCATGTCTTCCCTGAATAAACTTCAAGTTCTCAGGCATGTCTCCCTATTGGCTGATAATGATGATTAACTGTCGAACATAAAATGATGAGCCGTTCACAATTATGATTTATTCTCTTAGTTACTTCTGCACTTTGAATCCTGATTAAATACAAGACGTGCTGTATTGATTGCCTGCAGTAAGAGGTCTATTGCAATCTCCAGAAATTGTTTAAAGCCTCCCAGGGGTGCTTAGAATCATTGTAAAGCAAATTACAATGAACAAGTTCTATTTAACCTTTGATAGTTATCCGCGGTCTCATCGCGCTAGTCGAATATTGAGAAATGGCTCCAATTTGCTCTTTTCACGCAAAATTTTGACTTCTATCAATTACCGGAAACAATGAAGACAGTCAATGAAACTATCTGATTTCGGATAGTATCTGCATTCGGATAAATTGTCAAAAAAGAACACAAATGATTTACTAGTCTTATTTAACTGATAAGATAAATTTGCGTTTTATTTTAATTAAGTTTGAAACTAAATGGGACTTTTGTTGACGCATGAGGATTTCATTATTTTTGGAACTACTCGACTACAAATATTAATGTTAATCTAATCACTTGAGCTGATTTAAACTACAAATTACAATTTTATCAATCATGGTCTGAAGTTCAAGAAAGTAATATTTATCTCATTCTTATTATATGCTCCACAACTCTTCAAACCGACCTAGAACTTACCAGTTAATTGTTTGTCATCATTAAAGAAAACGTTTTGACTTTTGTCTACCATGAGTATGTAGCCCGGGTGGAAAAAATGCCATTCGTCCGACTGTCTGTCAGCTTGAAATATTAAGTGGATACAGATGTTATTTTCTGCATCCGTGCACTCGAAGTCTTTGTAAAGCTTCGTGGATATCAGGCCATCCGTGTCGGAGGATGAGCCAAAATAGCATATTTCTTTTTAAGCTTTGAACAGCGCCTTTCAACACCCTTAAAAGACACTTATAAGCTCGGAAAGATTGTTTCGGTCAAATATGACAAATAAGTAACTGTACAGTCATTTCAGTGTGACTGATTTATTGATGTAACGTTCTAGAATAAAATAAGTCCAAATCAACATGAAAACAAAAGAAGAAAATGACAAAAAGAACCATGTGAATCAGTTTTGTCAATTGCATGCAAGCGTTCATATCTGTTGTTAACGAGTTTCTAACAATGTTTTTGTGTCTCCCATACAGTTTGTTATGGTGGTCACGTGACTCTCGGTGTCCTCTATAAATTTTTCAGTAATAAAAAAAATATCTCGAAATTTTAATAGTCACGTGAGTCCCAAGATGTCGCGTGTTGCTTTTGTTTAAAGACTTCAGCTTCTAATCACATACAGTATGATTCGAATGAGCTCCTCGTGGGAGCATTCCGCCGGTAAATTAGCTCTTGTAACTTTAAAATCGCCTGTCAAATACTCATCCGCCTATTTCTCCTTCAATTTATTTCAAATGTTTTAATGTGATAACAGTAGAGCTGAGAATTCAAATTTGAGTTTAATAAACTAGTGTCGCTTTCTCAAATGGTCCCCATGCGAGCAGGTCTGTCTTTCAGAACTGAGAAATGTGTTAGATATTACACATGGAAGAACTAGCGATTGAATTCAGCGCTGCTTTTCTGTAATACCGCAGCGATTTGTGTTTCACTGTGTTTTCATATAACAGTGATTTTCGTTTTGTTCTTTAGTTTATTCTTATACTTACATTGATTATCGACCTGTAATAATTGACAGTACTGTTTTAAGAAAGGACAAACGTAGAATACAAAACGTCAATAGTGTTCCAAGAAAGGTGCACCGCATGTGTTGTGGACACAGTAATGGGCACAGCAAGGGGTACAGTAAAGGGCACAGCAAGGGACACTGCTTGTAGAATTGCAAAGTCAATTACAGGAAAAAGACTTTTTGGTCACAGCAAAGGACAATGTTGGCCAATGGACAGCACTGCTATCAGAAATAGAGAGACACCGTATGGGAGTTCTGCTACTATAATTTAAGGCACAACAAAGGACAGTGCAAAGAGATATTTAAGCACAGTATCAGAGCACTTTTAGACCACGTTTGTAACACATCACACTTGTATTCGATACGTTCTTCTTTCTCTCCGCCCGTCTCGCGTTTTTGTCTGCGCGAACATGTAGTTTGTATGGTGTGATGGTGATGGTTTGAGTATTTGTTGTTAATTTTGGCGGTGTAGTCATTGTCACTTTTTAAGGCGTTGTTACCACCACACCTGTCACACATCTACTTCTGATGTCAATCCCCCTTTCGGACAAGCACACTGCTACTGGAAGTTTAGAATCAGGTTAGGACAATGCTACGGGAAATTCAATTGAAAATTTTGTTTCCACACAAGTGTGCCGAAGCTTTTGATTCAGAAAATAATTATGTAGCAACAAGGATTTTGTCCTGGACATATATTCAGACATTTCCAGTTTAGGCTCTACTTAAATGTACCAGATAAATGACAGTTTTCGCCATCTGACTCCGTCGATAGAACGGTCTAGTCGCTCTCTGGATGTTCATGTGAGTAAATAGTAAGTAAGCAGGCATTTTCTCTGTGCAGACGACAACAGAAATGCTTTATATATAAATAATGTCTGGCTCATTCGTTTTAATTCAAAAGACAGACTGGCAAGACATTGCTGTTTAAAGCATCAGTTGGTACACCATTATTTATTGATGAAGTTATCTTTTAAAAAACGCCAATGTTTTCACTTACAGAAAAGAAGACAAATCGTAATGCTTATAGAACTTAATTTCACGTTGACTTTCTCAGAGGGAAATTGATACAAAGTCAACAATACAGTTTCACTTGTTACCAGACATTAGTCAATGTTACGGCCTGACTGAGCCGGTAAGTCAATGTCACGGCCTGACGGTGGAGTCCTTGCATTAAGGAGCGTACGTGCCAACAAATTTATATGTGTAGGTCGGAGGTTCGACTGTTTGGATTTTGGACCGGGGACAGAGCCCACAAAAGAATGAATATCTGGAAAAGTAATATAATTTATCAATGATAAATGTTTATTACTTTACAGAAAATACATTTATACAAGGCTGTCCGTGGACGGCAAATGCAAAGAACTATTGTATTAACACATAATCATATATGGCCGAGCCATTACGTGTAAAGACTATATCAAATAAAAATTAATACGTGATTGTAATTTATTGTTTTACATACTATGAAAGACTAATTATTACTGAAGTGTTTCAGTGTAGACAATGCAAAGTAATTTAGACACTCACCTGGAAAAGTAATATAATTTTATCAAAGATAAATGTTTATTACTTCATAGAAAAGACATCTGTAGAAGGTTATACGTTGACAGTAAATGCAATGAGCTATTGTATTTTTTCGTCCACATCGCTTTGTACAGAAATGGGTGAGCTTAGTAACAACAGGCGAGTAAAAATTACAATAAAGAGCTGCATGCATTATACGAAATTTGGACAGAACGTATTGGATTATAGGGAAAGACCACGGAATTTCTATTGAAATAACTAATATAGGATAATATTAACGCAGACTGAAGGAAAATCAACAATGCTAATTATATCTTGGTACTTTTATTCTAAACAGGACATATTCAAAAAAACGTCCATGTGACAAAAGAATGCTTGTCTGATCTGTTGGACGATAATGGATCGACTCAAATAACATTATACAATTTTTTTTATTGACTAGTGTGCCATTGAATATGATATGATATTCACCTGCCAAATGTTATATTGGCCGAGGCGAAGCCGAGGTCAATATAACATTTGGCCGGTGAATATCACATCATATTCTATGGCACACTAGTCAATAACTGTTTTATTATATGACTACATATAATTGTTTCTACTAAGTTTTCTTCCAGACTGATTTTACATTCATTACAATGTGTTAATTTTTTGTAGGACTTTTTTTTTACTTATTCTCACATTACAATAATACTCAGAAGTCTGACAGGTGATTTTGAAATCCAATATAACATCAAAAAATAAAACAAAATTACACACCAGACGCCATTTCTTAGAAAAAGTCTAAGTGCCCGGATGTATTTTGTTTATTTCCCGGCATTAGAGTAATTTTGTTAACTGAGTGCCTGGCACCAGACAACACTACTACGAGTATCAACAGCAATCTATTTTTAGACCTAAAATATAACACGGGAAAAACCCAGAATGCAGAAATATAACGATATATAATATATATAATATAAGCCGACTGCGCTCTTGAACCAATGGGATCGCGCCTATTTGTAGGGCATATAATAATAGTCATTATCAGCATAAAGTTAATACAAACACTGCTGTTTTAAGCAACCAAAAGCTTTTTTTCCGACTGAAAGGTAAAATTTTAAAACAGTGATAATTCAATATTATTTCATATAAAACATTTGAATATATCTTGTCGTTGTCTTACTTAAGTAACCCAACTATTAAACAAGCACTTTTATTTTCAACATTGATTTAAAAGGGCAATAATTTAGATGTTCTCAACATTTATTCCGGAACGGGAATAATTTCAGCTTAAAAGTAATATTACAGATTTTCATCTATTATTCAGCTGACGGCACCTCTTAAGAGCAATCAAGTAAATCATTTTACTACATTCTGGCCTATGCATTAGTTCTCATAAATCCTGTTTTTCTGCTCTCTAGATAGATAGGTCGTTTCTAAGATTGCCTTTTCACGGGTTTCACGGGTTTTGATTGCTTCTTGGACATATTTTTTGTACCCTTTAAATTCAGTCCTACGATTCGGGCTACACATCTATCACCGTGATGTAATAACGTAGACATCTTATAAAAGTTTCATAATTGTCAATCTCCTAACAGCATCTTTGGGAACAAATAAACCATTAATGATAGAGTTTGATTAATGGAATGTCCAATTTGAGAAAGCAAGCTTCACATGAAATGTCAGCGACAAGATACTTGAATAGGTTTTCTTGGTTTAAGCTTGAAAATGGCACCCATTTTGTAAACCATTATCGCAAAGCATACATTTATTTATATAACATTATACCATTATACAGTTAATACAATTGCTTCACAGCATACATAGTTCTTTTTATTGACTTATCTGTATCTGCGATCTTTCTTTTCACGTGTATCACGTCAACATTTTAAAGGGTTTTTCAATATTTTAGGTCTTAAGTTTACACACTGTGTATAAACTGACACAGAATATTGTTACGAATCACACTGACTAGTATCTCCACCAGAATATGGATGCCAAGTTTCATATCTTTATGCCTGATTATATGCATTTCTTATAGTATTTTAAATCAAAGCGTTTCATACATACATTTGAAAATATATTTCTTGACATGTAAATTTACAACTGAGTCTATCTTTTATAACTTAGTTTTAACAATCCAATTGAACTGAGTTATGTTACTGGACAAGTTTTTCCATCCTAAACTTTTGAAAATACCTGGTAAATATCAAATAAACTACATTTGTACCACTGTAAAAATTACAAAAGTAATCACTGCTTAAACATTTAATTAATACTTAAAATCAAGATTTCCAATTACAGCAATATAATATCATAATATGAAGCATTTTAATCATACATCCTTAACATCAGTATAGATATGGAAGATATGTCAAGGAAACTATTACTGTAAATGTAATGAACTACTAGTATTTTCATATCTACTGGGAAGAAAAAATGACAAAGAAGTCTACGGTTCAATTCTCTCTCAAAACACAGCGGCAAAATGTCATTTTCATTTTTCTCTATCCATATGAAATGCCTATCTAAGTTATAATAAGGCAATACTGCACAAGTTTAAAACTAGTTAAACCATAAATTTCAACAGTATCTTAAAAAATTCATGACAGTTGTGCAAATGCAAAATGTTACATGTTAAATTTTAAATCTTTGAAACTACTTTAGAACTATTTGACTTAAATAAAATTAATATCAACCTTCTTTGCCTCTGAACACCAGAACTGAAAGACAGCTAAAATTCTAACAGTTTTCCCTGGGTTTATATTTTTACTTGTTTGTCTTCCTGTGTGAATTCCTTAAACAGAACATGAACAGGATGCACAGTTTGATATTTCATCTTCCATTCATTCAAAATTTCATGGAATTCAGCCGACCCTCACCAGAAGCACACAGCAGGGAAACTATCACAACTTCAGTTGTAGTGTGCACACATTTGAGCAGCACAAGTGACATTTCGTTGTACTAAGTGATAGAGGTAACTGTGCTCTGGAAGTACAATGACATGAGTGTAGATTACTTTTCCTTTCACTGCTAGAGACCTAGCTCTAAGTCACTTGTCCACTTCTTTGCTGCATAAATGCATCTGTAAATCAGAAAATGAGGAATGTTATTCAATTTCCATGGACTATGCAAGCATAAATTATGCACAAAATTAACATTGTCACAGGAGAGATGAATATGCCAGTTTATAAAGATTAATACTGGATCAGGTGTCTTTATTTACGAGATGTTTCTGAATTATGAACTGACTGCACATAAGTAAAAGGACTACCTATTTTAGACCATTCGCTGACATTTTTAAAGAAATACTTTTTTTCAATCTTCACTATTTTAAAATACATTAGTTTTGTATAGTTTGTGCAGACAACACAGACTCTCAATGTTTATACGGTCATATGAATGTTTGGTAATGGCTTCTGTTCACAATGACAGTTACACTTTTATTCTCAATGAAACTGAAACAAAAATATTCAAACGTTAGACATAGTTTCGACCTTACCACACTTGTCAAATTCGACTGACAGCGAAAACATATTACAAAAACTTCAACGCATGAAATTTACACGTAAAAACATATTTACTTGCTGTCTTATATAGAATAAAAGGCATTCAAATCTGATAATAACTGACCAAAAACTAACCTCTTTTGACGCAGCCAACAACTTTATGCACGCATTGACTTCGCTTCAGGATCTAACTTTTAGGTCAGCGGATCCTAATTCATTCCGGCTTCTGGATTGGCTGAAAAAGGTACAGGGAAAACCGTAAGAGTAAATGAGACTGCAACCTGATTGGTTAAAAAGTAAATGTTTACAAATGAAAATTATTATGCTAAAAATGAAAAGCACTGCTTTTTGCACATTTTGGAATGTTTCACGAGAGATTCTGCTGAAATAGTACGTTAAAATCTGCATTTTAGAAAGAGCACCCCAGTGCGGTTATGAGGACTAAATTTCATCCCAGTTTGAGGGGTAGGTGCGTTCAGTAAAAAAATGTGAGAAAATGGATTGGATTTGCCAATGTTAAAACACCATTTTTTGGTCTATTAGATGCTTATGTAACAAGAAAAACAAATTTTATATGCCAACACATTTTATTGTAAATGTGGCAGGGGCCCCTGTACACTGTATTTATAATGTAAGTCTATGGAGAAATAAATAGGACTTGCTGACCATTACGAATGGCGTAAATATGTAAGGGAGGTAACAACACTTGTCATGTATAAACTCCGGAACATACCGGACAACGTTATTAATACCACGCACAGTAAACTCGTCAAACAAGAAAATGTTTTTATGCCCTCGGAGAGAGATATTGTTTTTGGTCTGTGTGTCTGTTTGTTTGTCTGTCACAAACCTTTAACCTTGACCATAACACGGAAGTCCTTCCACCTACAGCCTCCAAAATTCACAGTTGAATACACTTGGTGAGTTCTACCCGCCAGACCCACTTAAGGGTCATGGGGTCAAAGGTCAGCGCCCCACGTGGGGGGGGGGGGGTACTGTTAACTTCCTACTAGTCCTTCAGGGGGCATAAAAATACATAATACATTTAAAATAATATTTTTTTTCCGTAAATAATTACATGACCGCGTCCATATCTCACTCGTACTTAATCTCGAGATAAAATCCCTCACGAACTATTGGAGATAAGTTCATTGCCACCTACTGCATGGTATATCAATCTTTGCTTCTGTGTCGTTTTTAATAACCGTTCATTATATCAAGCTGATAACGCTCATCTCAAACATGCTGTCCATTCGCGGTAGAAAAAAACACCATGTAAGCATTCGTTCGTGTAAGCCTGTGTGTTAATTAATTAATTAATTTATCAATTCTTTCTTTCATTCATTCTTCTGTCTTAATTGCTCTTTTATCATTATTATTATATTTCTGTCTCACGTTTCTCGTTTTGTTTTTAATCATATTTTTTCCAGTGTTATTTTTGGTTCTCTCGTGTCCTTTTTGTTCCTTTCATTTTTTTTTTCAATTTTTCTTCTTTACTCCAATTTTCCTTCCATTTCTTTTTCTGTTTTATACTTTCTTTCTTTCAAATATTCTAACTTGGTGAAAAGAAGTTTTTATTTCTGCAGCTGAAGTTTGTAGATAATTTCAGTAAAGATTTTTTAAAACATCAATTTGATACAAACAGAATTTAATACACACAAGAGTTTATACAAACAGACGTGTCGTCTGCATGTGTGTCTGCCAGAAGAGATCTGGTGCACGTGCGGGTGGTGACAGGGGTCATTTAAACACACAACGCTCAACTACCTTTACTCAGCAATGGATTGTTTTAAGGGATTTGCTCATTTCATTTAAAATAAATATGTTACATTAAGTTCTCCATTGTTCATATTATAACAAAACACCTTATTATGTTCAGTTTATAGAACGATTTGTCTGCCCTGATTTCCTGTCAGTTCTACATTTTGGTAAGGCAGTTAATTCAAAGCCACTGAGGATTTGTCAATTCTTGTTTTCTTCGAATTCGTAATGATACTCATGAGAACTGTTTATGTTCACTTGAAAGCAGTGAATACATGATCAGATGCTGTTTTACTGTAATGTTCAACATACTTATAACACTGCTGTACGCAAGCCAGTTTCTCACGTTCCCTTTCAGCTCTGAACGCATACGGAATGGCGGGCAAGGTAAACCAAGACTTCACGATCACACAGGTCCCTGCTTACTCTACTGGACTGGGAAAATACTGACATTTAGGTTGCTTTACCTATGTGACATATATATTTACAACATTTTCGAATTGTTACGCGTTTTCTTTATCATATAGTTTTGGACTTGTATAAAAAGTTATATTGATATTGTAAATTTTGTTATGAATGTAGAAAAAATGAATTTGGATATTTTCATAGATAGATACTTACTTTAAGAAACATACGCATGCGTTGTAAAAACGACGCAGGCCAAAACAGACCAAGAAAGCGTGAAAAAAATCCCGGACTGCGACTAGAAAAGGTTCGATTTGGAGTAAATAAAAAAATCCTAGACCTGGGCAAGCATTCGAACATCAACTGTTCATAAATCAAACAACTAGCCAATAACAGTTGTGTTAAATAAATAGACAAATTCGATGTTTGTGTTGTCATAATTCATTTTCGTACCTTTTTAACCTTTTCAGCATAGACTCTCTATTTTTGTTTGCTTTTTACTGATTTCTTTAAAAGGCAGTAGTACAGAGACAGTACAAACAAGGTAAAAGGAAACAAAAAGGAGAATGTTGTCTTCTCGTTATGTACTATTTTGATAATTAGTTATTGATAAAGATCTTTGACAGTTAACCCTTCAATACAGCTTCTATGAAGACCTCTTTTTATACTTCTACATTTCAAAACTATTGTTAAATAACAAACCCCCTCCGGGAAAAAATCTTAAGAAAAATCATTTAAAATATCGTTTAAAAAGTCAATAGCCAACTTGTCAAAGGGAAATCACTCTAATTTTACAGTTCTGCTTCCAGAAAGAAAGAGGATCACGTGGCGAAGAACTCTGCACCGAGGCCATATGTCTTATGAGACTTTTATTAAATTAGGTCAGATGAAACAGATACTGTTCCTATTTCTATTATGTTAGAGGCAATTTGCTAATTAATGGAAAATGAATGTTTTACCAAATGGAAAAGGCATTATGGCGTTGATTAGCAAATATTGTCGTTAGATTTAATAAAGTGTCCCACGGAGAAGGCGAACAGCGTTCCAGGAAAGCGCAGATTACTTTAATAATTATCGTCAAAGGAAAAGACACGAAATTAGTGATTTATTTTGTGATTCTCAGGCGGCAGCGCTATGATCATATCTTTATTTCTTATATAGAAACAATATGTTATGAAAGCTTTGGTGATTGATACTTCGTCGATCATCTGAAGTAATGATTTTATATGGACCGAACTTCAATATTACTTAAGCAATGGTCGCAACTAATTACAATGAGGCTTAAAATCCACTTTTTCACAACATTTTGTAGGAACATTATATTGGATGTATGAATGCGTCGCATTCTTACAGAAAACCATCAGATGTAAATATATAACAATTTAAAGGGATGACATGTAACAGCCGGTGAACCCTTGTGATAGAATTACAGAAAAGAACTGCAACAAAGACTTGTCCAAATATGTTATCAATTATGTAGCAAGATCGGATATTGCATTTTGGACACTAGTGGACCTACATTAATCATTCATACGTTTTAACTTACGGTCATTATCTTAATATTGCGGACTTGTCATAATTAAAAAACAAATTTGCAGACGACAGTTCATAAATAGTTTTACTTTGACTGAGACATATTACTCGTTTGCTCGGGCAGACGTTTTCGTCGCGTTTCATGTACTCTTAGGTCAAGAGAATAAGACCCGAGTCAAAATGTCACGGTATATGTACCAAACTATTTGAACGTATATTTATCATTGTAAATTAAGAAGCTATTCAACGGTCAATATTCAACACATTTATAAAATAATTTTGTTCATAATTAATAGTCATTCTTCCATTTTATTCCTCGTGTAACATAGATCAGTACTGGTTACATTGAATGCTGTGTTCCTGGAAAAATAAGTACTGTACATGAATATTAACAAACAAACACGTGCGTAATATAGTCATAGATTAGAATAACAACCCTACAGACTTTTGGGAACCTAGGACTCATCTGTTGTGTAAGACGTTCCAGGGGCCAGTATGATCCTATCTATGATACTGAAGTATCAACACTGGCTAAGTGAAGCACATAATTATAGCCATGTACACATTTACTTCTGACCCTGCATGTATTCTACAGATTAATTACATATATAAGAATTTAATACCAGTTTTTATAAGAATTTTAAGCTATAATTATCATTATAAGAAATTAAAAATACATTGTAGTTCATAATACATATAGATTATATATCATCATTTTGTATAATGTTATAACATTTTTATGTAAAATGACCATTTACCACTAACACAATTTAATTAAAAGTCTTTACAAGGTTTAAAACTTTATAATTTTTTCTGCACATTTTCACTAAAAAGCGATATCGGGTTTTCTGTGGTGGTTTGAAAAACCATTGTTCCGTTTCATTTTACTTCACATATCCGTCGATCTCTGTTCTTGAAACGTCTGAAGCTGACTAAGGCACATCCTATCCGGCGAAATGACCATTGGCTTCCGGTGAACAGTCTCGGACTGAAAACTTAGGAAGCAGACGATTGGCTGCTTGTCGCTCAAGTTCACGCTCTTCCGCCGTTTGTCGTCTGCAATAAATAACTTAATCAGTTTTGTCTCTCTGTTGCTTTCTGCATGTTTTAGGATAAAAGTACTTTCTATTAATTATGTCTTTCTATTTCTTCGTGAAAAAAACTAAACTTTTAAAGATAAAAGTACTTACAGCAATACAAACTTCTTTCCACTAAGGTGCACATAATATTTTTTCAGGAAGATAGACAGTAAAAAAATACTTCCATTAATGGAAATAAAGACGATAAAATGAATAAAAAATGTGAATTTTGTACATTAAAATTGTCTGATTCTCAACAAGATTTATCTCTCAATCAAACCTAACACATCATGAACGCGAGAGTATAGAACATAATGACTGGACTGGCTGTACTCAGGATTCATTAAAACAGTTTGACTATATGAAGTCTACCTTTTAATTCATTTTCAAGAGAGTCATTATCGAACTTCGTTGGTCTATATTTCCCAAAAGGTAAATTCAGACTAACTGTCTTAGCACATGTGATATTTCAACACAAACTGCGCTTCTACGTGCACATGCATTGTTCCTATTTATTAAAGTTCTTGTTACATGCATTTATATTTTACTTATCTGCGTTAACAAATTTGCCGCCATAATAAATACTGGAAATATGATTTTACACGTATTAATACAGTATGTAATGAAATAGCTATGCATTTTGCATTCTTTAGAGGGTTGATATTTCCCGTGGGTCAGTTTTCTGGAGTCTTCGGTCTGAAGCCGTGAATATAGATTGGAATTATCTCGGTTCCTTACAGACATTTTTATACAAGATTAGGTATTTCGGATCATTTTGACTAAATTTCTATTTATTTCCCAACGAGGTATGACGTTCTTATGGCTCAGGTGGGACTTTATGGAATATTAAATTAATCTTTTGTTTTGTATAACTGACAGCGATTTGTTTATCGTATAGACCTATACAGTTAGTGCAAAAAATGGAATATTTGGTCAGAACGACGCGAAAATAACTGAAACAAGCATAAAAAAGCATTTGACCTTTGAAGTTTTTTTAAGATGTTATTTGAGAGAAGGCTGTTTAAACCGTCAATCCCTTTCCAATTTTCCGAAAGCAACACCGTCAAACTATAAAACATAAATTCTCATAAAAATACTTTTTAGCCAAACTTGGTTTTGATAAACTTCTGTTTTTTTTTTCCCATCTGCACAAATGTTTAACTTTGATTTACACACAGCTGAACTCATGCTTACCTCCATTTAGTACGTCTGTTTTGGAACCAGGTCTTCACTTGTGCATCTGACATCTTAAGTGATTTAGCTAGCGCCGAACGTTCTGTGGAAGCCAAGTACTTCTGCCGTCCAAACCGTTTCTCCAGTTCTAGAATCTGTAGGCGTGTAAAAGACGTGCGAGGCTTCTTTCTCTTGGGCGGTGTACGGTTCTGGTACGGGTGACCAATTCGACGTATGTCTGAAATATAAGACAATACAATACTTCTTTCATTACTGTTCAAAATAAATAGAAGTAAACAAAATAGAATAAAAAATGTCTAAGAAATACTTCAAAATCACTTTGTTGTTAACTTGGAAGAACTGATTCACTTCTGAATATATTTACTTTTTCATTTCTCGTTAAAAAGAAAATATTTTATGAGGAATTTTCAACAACGAATGTTTTTAAGAAAAAAAAAAGAACTGTGTTACAAATAGTCTTCATTTTAGTCTTTTAGCGTTTCATAATGTTTTTATAGAAACAAAACATTGAAGTATATTTGCACTGATTTCCTGTCAACAATATGAGAAGAGAAAATACCATCATTTTCTGTTTTTCACTACGAGATGAATGACAAGCTAAGGTAGCGGGGTATGGATCAACCATAATAGCCGTTCATAATTAACAGACACATAATTTCTAAGACAAAAAAGATTTTGTTTTAATATAATTGATGTTTTAAAAAGTATTAATAAATAACTAACGCAAAAATAAATGTTTACTGATTTACATAGACAAGGGAACAGATAAATGTCACAGTTTTGACACAAGGGTGTAAACTGAAGGTTTATAGAATGATATCAAATATTAATATATAGAGGGTAGTTACACTTTACAAATACAAACTCAAGGAAGTTTATTTTTTTTTATAAAAAAGCGGGATTTAAAAAAAATCTGAGTGATGCAGGGTTAATGTTTTATGTTTTGTAAACATTTGAATTGCAAAAGGAAAAGAAATTTACACTGAATTAGTTAACTAACTGTTAAAACTTTGTTTTTATAAAAAGCCATCAATTGTACTTAAAATGCAAAATGTTTCTTTTGAAAATTTTGAATAACAAATAACCATTTGCATTACAAAAAAACACAACACGCTATTTATTTACAGTTAAGCTCTGCCTAGCTGGCTCTAGTCTTATTGAAACAATAGGAAACAATCATTCATTTTACACAAATTCAATTACGACGATCAAAGAAGAACCGCGCGTGACATATCCAATGAGTAAAGCATTTTCCATAATTCATGAATAATATCTCTGTTTTAACAGAGATCAGTTGCGTTCTCAAATTAAGCTTTAACCTAATGGGATACTGTTATTTGCATCCGTTAAAATAGCACGAAAATGCATTATTCAAACATCGGTCACGTGAGATCTGAGGAGTCTTCCTGCGTAGACATCCTACCCTGACCTTAAACCTATTTGGTCGCCTATTCAATATCGCAACTCTTCTCTTAGACAAGACAGTTTTGACAAATTTGATATCTCTTTATGATTTCTATAGTTCTGTTGTTATTAGCTCTGGAAATGTTCTGAAGTTACTTTCACAAACTTTATGAGATGTCGCACGGCAAGTCAAAGAATGATAATGTAAAAATATAGACGATACAAAAGTGAAGAGCGAGTTTTGTCGTGTTTTACTCGTAAAGAATTTTGTGTAAGATATTATTTGATGTTCAAATGTGCCGGTTTTTGAAAAATGTCAAAGAAAATTGGTTGAAGGAAGCACTTTATTTCATATTCATATTTAATTACTGTTTTAAAGAATAATTCATTCCTAGTATATAAAATCTCTCATTATGATAAGTGCAGTAAAATCATGTTTTTAAAGGAAGTGCAACATTGTTTCTTTCTTCTGTAATTTGTCAGGCCCATTTATAAAACAACCAGTTTTCACAAAATAAAATATCTTACTTCCCTTAAACCCTAAACCGTCCCCTTAACAGACTACAAAAAGAACGACAAATCTGTATCATTTCATTAATTCATATTTGACATATTGCGGAAAGCATCTGGGTCACATTATTGAACTAAGATACCTACCTATATGGAACCTGAAATAAAGTTGGAGTTTCGAAGGTGACTTATGTTCTTATAAAATATATTTACATCTTAAAGTCCGATAAGGCTGTCTTCGAATTATAACAAATTTTTAACATATTTTTTGACAGTAACAGATCATCTTTCGGTGACTGTTAACTTTATTTGAGAGCAATGTGCCCGTTAACTCGACTGTTAACTTTATTTGAGGGCAATGTGTCCGTTAACCCAACTGTTAAGTTAATTTGAGGGCAATGTGCCCGTTAACTCGACTGTTAACTTTATTTGAGGGCAATGTGCCCGTTAACCCGACTGTTAACTTTTTTTGAGGGCAATGTGCCCAGTAAATCGACTATTAACTTTATCTGAGGGCCATTTCCCCGTTAACACGACGGTTTACTTTACTTGAAGGCATTGTGCCTGTTAACTCAACAATATCATTATCCGACATTTCTGAAACAAAATTCTACGTAAGTACATAAAAGTATTGGAAAATAATTTTTGCATGAACGCAAACGCCATCTGTATCTGCCTTTTAGTTACTTGTTTTGTGCGAATTGTGGTAAAGATTTTCCACTATTTTTGAAGAGAAATTACATTCGATTCCACATGAAGCTTTGTATTTTAAAAACCTAACTTTTTAGAAGTTCACTATGGAACTTAATAGAAGTGAAACACTTAAACTAAAAAGTATTTACTGACGATTCAGCAACTCAATATAAAGAATTTTATAAATATGATTGCTTGAATGTATATTACATTAGTTTGTTTTATGCTTGAAATGCTTGCTCGATGCTGGATATTTCACGATTCAAAAAAGTTAAAGAAGACCTTTAAAATTAAGAACAGCACACAAATGTTGAAAGCACTGAAGTACTTACGTCCAAATCTTTCCTTTCTTAAATCATGTAGAACCGCTGGTGACCATGGAACGCCAAGTCGTAATGTCTGAGTGGAAATAAATGCCGCATCGCTCGGCCGCATTCCTTGGAAAGACGCTGGTAGACGTACGTACGGAAAACACGTGTCTGTGACGTCATTTATATCACCGTCCGCCCCTTCTTCGAGCGATTCTGCATCCGATTCAACGGTGTCGATTTCATTCGGATCATTAGTATTTGTATCAGATGAATGTATAGCATCAGTAGCTTGTTCCTTAGCATCATTTCCATTCTTATCTTTAAGTTTTTCAGTCACTTCTGCTTTAACTTTCAGAATAGCTTCAATTCCAAACCTCAGGTTGCAACTAGATGTCAAATTTCTTTTACTGTGGTCCACTGTCGACTTAACGTCTGTTATTTCCGCTGTCGTGTCAATTATGCAATTGTCGTTTGCTTCCTCTAAACGCAAGTTTGAAACACCGTCTGTAGAGTCTAGGGTTTTCTTCAAATTGACACCACTTTCAATGCGACAGTCTCCAGATTGCAACATATTTTCTTCCATGATTTTTAAAAGAATCTATTCATGCACTCCGCAATATCAAAAATCTATGATATGAAAGTTAATTCGACATTTTACTCATTTTAAATGTTCTTTCTGTCATATTTAAAGAAAGTTTATCAATTATTGTTTTGTAAATGACACAAAAATATTTAAGAACAGTTGTATAAATTCTCGACATCTGATAAATCCGACAAGAATATTAAACTATGTGCGTCGATCAACAAGACAATGCTTTATGAATCTAAGGCTGTGGGACGTTTAGCAAAATAAACACAATTTATATTCAAATTCCCGGTAGTGGAAGAGACCGTTTCATTAATACGCCATAAGCCAACCTTTACATGATTACGTATAATTCGTGTTGACATTGTTAGACATCTGTTAGTTTTACGGGGCTCGGGAATCGATAAGATTTGCCGAGTCAATCGTATTATTGAGAGAAACTGTAAATTTGGCAGCGACGAGGACTATTAAAACGCTTTAAATTATTCGGAGGGCAAAATGTCGGAATTTTTCTGTCTTAGAGTGAGAAGGTCTCACATCAGTATCACTAGTGATTTGTAAAGTTATATTCCTTTTTATTTTACGACAGTTGTGGTTTAATAATGACAAGTGGCCAAGATAAGGGTTATATATAAATGTATCAAGATATTTTAGTTATTTTTCTAAAGACATCTATAAATTTAAGTACTTTTCTTGACTAAATAGCGAATTATCTTTTTAAAAAGCTAGCACAATAGATCATTATCAAAGTTTAAAAACAACAAGCCGATGATTAGCTGCACTGTTAGCAAAGGTAGAAAAATACTCGCCGTGAAAGGCCCAGATTCTCTTACAAAGATCAGATAATTATACTACTATAACAGGGTAGACACAAGTGTGATAACTCTGCTTCTAAATACATCACCGTTTCTACAAATCTTCAGTAAACACCAACCCTTTCCTTAACTTAATGATATAGTCATCTAAATGCATATTAGCTAAAATTACACTGGTCGTCAAGATCAAACTTTTCACACACACTGCGACTATCAAATATTTGTTATAAATATAGGTTCTTTTAAGAAGAATAACTGAGGCACATAAGTTTAATCCGGTTATTTTAATAACTGACACTAGATCTTCAATAACTGAAATTAGATTTTAAATAACTGAAACTAGATCTTTAATAACTGAAACTAGATGTTTAATAGACAAAATAATGCCATGCAAATCCATGACAAATTTAACCTAAAGACTTTGAGGGGTCTACACATTTACGGAATTATGTTAATTTGATTTAAACAAAATTACAATTTCAAAAAGCCCACAGAAACCTTAGACTATGCTTAAAATTTCATTGTCAGTGGTAAGTACATCATAAAACCGTATTACTCAAGTAAGATCTCCAATGTCAGTTGTGCATCTTCCAAACTCTTCTTAGGAAAAACGTATGGCTTTAGTTTTATGAACGCAGCCATTTGACTGTAGACGACTTCTCGTCAATTCTGTTGACGTAAAAGTACTGGTACCGTAATCTATGTGAGACCGCTGCACGTGCCTGTAGGCGATAGAGAAACCATCGATCTCTTGGCTCATTAAATAAGTCGTAATTAGAGTATAAAACGGTAATCGCCTGATCATACTTCATTTGTCCAATTTCATTTACTTTATTTACCGGCGATATAAGGCAGTAGGGGCGTTTATTTACAGGAGACGCGAGGCAATGTCTGCCAAAATAAAACTTCTCTTAGAGTAATAAGCTTTCAGGACACTCTGGGGGAGATCATGTTACCCACCTGCTTTCAATAATAGATAATATAAACTTATGCATTCCATTGTTTTATTCTAATCAATTATTATCACTGTAACTATGGTTACAGAAGATCGTGGTCTGATTTAGTGTAGAGCAAGTGTCGAACCACTGAGCACTATAGTTAGAACTTCCGGTAAGTACGTCGAAATGGTTGCTTTGCTTCAAGCTAAATTCAATTTCAATGACTCAAAAAAAAAATCTCGCTAACTTAAAATCTGATCTCCGTTATACGAATAACGTTGTTTTTTTTTTCTCAAAAAAAAAAAAAAATAAAATAAAATAAAAAATAAAATAAATAAAATAAAAAATAAAATAAAAACCAATGAATTTAAGCAATTATGTTTTTAACATCGTAAATTGACGAAACTAGATATTAGTTTATGGATGTAAAATGATGAATTATTCTATTTAACTCATTCCCTTTTCTGTCTAAATTAATATCAGCGAGCAGTAGTTACAATTCATAAAGTGCCTTAAACTAACCAGATGTCAGGTTGATTACATCTGTCCGACCCACTGATCAATCTCAGTAGTTCCATATAACTGTAACCATCCATCATAGCTCTGATCAGTTTACCCGAATGTACCACGTTTTCAGACATAATCGATAATTATAGGAAATTTTAGAAATGGTCAATTTATATTTGTTTCTGTTTTTCTTCTGCCTTGTCTCTGTTTTCAAAATATTATGCATATATTGTTTATGTATAAGCTTCCTAATGGTGAACGAAGGGGGTATAAGTGCTCCTGTTTCTAAAAATTAATTTAATACTCAACCACTAATAAAGTATAATAAAACTTTACGTTTTTAAATATGTTGTTTTAGATTATTTGGAATATATTTCTACTCTTAATACATACAAGTTTCCTTCACAATTTTATACCTAGATCTGCAAATTGTGTTTGTTAAAAGAACTTTTAGATTTTTGTTTGCTGTACCTACCAATATCTCTATTTTAATCTTAGCTTAAATTTCATAACTAACTATAAAGTGAGTGAAAAAAGGTTAAACTCTAAGCAGGTCACGTGTCTGAAATTGTTATCATACACGTGGGAGAGCAGCAAATAAGTAATGAGTCATTACTTTAAAATTGTTTAGGGGAAAATAAACTTGAGCATAAAATAACTTTTGTAAAACGGAGACACGTATAAATTCTTTTATCTTTCACTTTATCTCTCTATATAATAAAAGTTCGTGTCGAAAGCAGTTTTCGCGAGCTCTGCATTGCCTCAATAAAGCAGACATCAGTTCTAATAAAGATGATTTCAAGCCCCCTAATATCCTAATAAAATTCTTTGTCTTCTATATCGGTTACCCTATTGACTTAAGTTATCAAATTAATTCACTTGCAATTTTCTTTCACGATTCCCTCGGCTCTATTTGTATTGTGTTATAGCCTAACATCAATTGCCAATTATTTGCCTCGCAGTTTATTAAATTGAGCATCAGTAAATTTGCTGACCGTTTCCGTCTTACGGGACCTCTTCGCCACAGAATTACTGTCGCTACTGGCTGTTTGATCTAACCAAGTCTGCGCAGTACCCTAGCAAAATAAATCCGTGTTTGAACAGTTTGTTTTTAGAAGGTATTTTAGAGATCGAATGATATGATTTTAGCATTAATATCTAAGTTTAACGTTTTATAAACATTAAAGGATATATGTATGAAACAATAGCTTAAATGTCTGAAAATTCAAAACAAAGATTTTTTTATTCAGATTAAATATTGTTGTTGTTGTTTTTTGTTTGTTTTTAAATCCACGAAAAACTTTTCGGGTCTTTAAGCAATGATAAGCAGGAAAGGGGTTTAATAAGATGTTACATAACATAGCTATTTTGCAATACCTTTCGTCTTTGGTGACCGTTACACTTATATATTTCGCTGCATATATATCACTTAGAAGGACCGAACTCTTTAAGTACGTACAGGCGGCCGTGACTTCCTCATAACAGTTACCGTTCTTTAACACCGAAACTGGCACTCCAAAATTAGATGTATAAAAACGAGTACAGACAGCCTAGAATCTGAAGAATATTAAACAATGTAGGCATAAGCGCGACTCAAAACAATGTATGTGTGCACGAAAGTCTAAATGTTTGCCACAACAATTCTACCTTCACCATTGAAACACGCTATCTTGAAACAGACATTCTACTAAAAGTAGCGAGCAGACAATAGCTCATGGGTTCATTCTGCACGTAGCCGATCACTAGTTCGGAAATTAAATGGCCCAAATCATTGTCTCATCGGAATGTAGGTTGCACAATTATTGTTAATGGAGAAATGAATATTCGACAGAAATCAATTTATTATACACATTGGTGGTAAAGACTTCCATCTAATTTTCCCCTTCGCCGAACGTAACTGCCTGTTACTGGGAACTGCAGTATTATAGTCACAAGTTTTCTTCAAAATAATGCAGTTTCAACAACAATGCAGACTTATTTGTATACTGTTTCAGACTCTATAGCAGAGAACGTGGTAACACACAACACTATGTATACATAATAATTGCCGTTTAAATATTGTTTTGATGTTTCATTTTTTTGAGGACCCTGACCCGGATAATCCCGTTTAAATATCAGTTACTTTATAAAGTAATAAAAAGGCGCTGTCCTTAAACAGTGATCCAACTCCGCAAATTTGTTTTGTCGTTTTGTTGACTTATTTGCAAATTCCTCGATCTGTCGAGATGTTGAATCAATCGATAGGACAGCGATGGAAGAAGAAAAGATACCTCAAGGTGGTGGAGTTTTGTGCTTGGGGAATCGCTCCGACCAGTGTGACATCACTACTATGACCAGAAACTTTGGAAAAAAGAAACAACGATAGAAAGAAATGCAACAACCATGACTTTAAATGTTCCACACATGGAATTAAACGCGACGCAAATGGAAACTTGCCAATTAAATAAATCAACGGACACAGGAAACCTTAAATTATATCACAAAAAGCACGCAGATTCACGATAACCCCGTGTTGATGCTTATTATTGTATCATTTGTGACTCCGGCTTATATACTTCAGAGTAGGACAAGGCACAAACAGAAGATAAATGGAAGACAACACCGTATATTCCTTTTATACCAGATCAATCCAGACCAAAACAACAAATTGCAAGTACGCATTACTCAGGATGAACACAAAAGGCAACATGTAAAAGGACGCAGGCACAGAAGGACGAACAGAGGCAAACCTTTGTCTCATGTCCTCAGTCCTCCCTACAAGTTGGGGAAACATGTCAACAAAAACATTCTAGACAGCCACAAAATGATATGAAATAATTACAACACGGATAAAAGGGCACGACAACAGAAACGAAACCGTGCAAATACTACATTCTAGATGCAAATTTAGTAATTTGAAACTGGAATTCATTCGAGATGCGACATTCGTACTTTGAAACTGGAACTGATGTGCCAGCACGACATTCGGGATGTGACATTTGTATTTTGAAACTGGAACTGATGTGCCAGCACGACATTCGACATGCGACGTTCGTATTTTGAAGCTGGAATTATGTGCCCGCACGACATTTGGGAAGCAACATTAGTATTTTGAAACTGAATTAATGTGCCAGAACGACATTCAACATTCGACATTCGTATTTTGAAACTGAAATTATGTGCCAGCGCGACATTTGAGATTCCACATTTGTATTTTGAAACTGGAATTATGTGCCAGTATTACATTCGAGAGGCGACATTCGTATTTTGAAACTGGAATTATGTGCCAGCACGACATTCGAGATGCGACACAATTAATTTGAAACTGCATTGATGTGCCAGAACGACATTTGAGATGCGACATTCGTATTTTGAAACTGGAATTATGTGCAAACACGACATTTGATATGCGATATTCGTATTTTTTAACTGGAATTATGTGCAAGCACGACATTTGAGATGCGACATTCGTATTTTGAAACTGGAATTATGTGCAAGCACGACATTTGAGATGCAACATTCGTATTTTGAAACTGGAATTATGTGCAAGCACGACATTTGAGATGCGACATTCGTATTTTGAAACTGGAATTATGTGCAAGCACGACATTTGAGATGCGACATTCGTATTTTGAAACTGGAATTATGTGCAAGCACGACATTCGAAATGCGATATTCGCATTTTTAAACTGGAATGTTGGGCCTTCACGACATTCGACATGCGACATTCGTATTTTGAAACTGAAATTATGTACCAGCACGACATTCGACATGCGACATTCGTATTTTGAAACTGGAACTGATGTGCCAGCACGACATTTGACATGCGACATTCGTATTTTGAAGCTGGAATTATGTGCCAGCACGACATTTGGGAAGCAACATTAGTTTTTTGAAACTGAATAGATGTGCCAGAACGACATTTAACATTCGACATTCGTATTTTGAAACTAAAATTATGTGCCAGCACGACATTTGAGATGGCACATTTGTAGTTTGAACTTGGAATTATGTGCCAGTTTAACATTCGAGGGGCGACATTCGTATTTTGAAACTTGAATTATGTGCCAGCACGACATTCGAGATACGACACAATTAATTTGAAACTGCATTGATATGCCAGAACGACATTTGAGATGCGACATTCGTATTTTGAAACTGGAATTATGTGTCAGCACGACATTCGACATTAGTATTTTGAAACAGAATTGATCTGCAAACAGGACATTCGAGATGCGATATTTGTTTTTTGAAATTGGAATTATGTGTCAGCACGACATTCGAGATGCAATATTCGTATTTTGAAACTGGAATTATGTGCAAGCATGACATTTGAGATGCGATATTCGTATTTTTAAACTGGAACTGTTGGGCCTTCACGACATTCGAGAAGCGACATTCGTATTTTGAAACAGGAATGATGTGCCAGCACGACATTTGACATAAAAATTTTGAGCAACTTACAATTTGAATGTTGTGCCAGCACGACATTCGAGATGCTACATTTGTATCTTGAAACTTGAACGTTGTCCCAGAACGACATTCGACATACAAATCTTGAACCACTTGAAATTTGATTGTTGCGACAGCACGTCATTCGAGACCGACATTCGTATTTTGAAATGGAATGTTATTCCAGCACGACATTTGGCATTCAAGTTTTGAGCACTTGAAAATTGAATGTTATGCCAGCATGGAATTTGATATTTGAAACAAACGAAGCTTGAATATTGAGCTGTGAATTTACTTGCTGTGAAAACAACATTGAAATGTTTTAATATCTTTGGTTCTCGATGTTTCTGTTATAAAGTTCAGATGCTCAAACAAATGATTTGTGTAGAAAAAAAATATAATGGAAACATCGGAATAAGAATTTTTATTTACAATAATCAGTTAAACAATGAAAGTTATCTCTTCAATTAATTTTAACGCTTATACTGCTCCAGTATTAATACCATATATTACTTACTCTTTCGATGTAACCGGGTCGTCGCTCTTCCTTTCAAATGATTCAAATTCAAATGTTGTATGTCAAAAATCATACTGGAACAACATTCAAAACATCAAGTGTGTCAAATTTCAAATGCCGTGTGTCGTCCTGGCAAGACATTTGAACTTTAGATTTATTTCAAAATTCAGATGTCGTGCTAGCACATTTACTTCTGCCAAATTCGAATGCCTAATGTTGAGCTAACACGACAATTATTTCGGCCTATATCAAATGACGAATGTCAAGCTTACTTCACCCACACAAAACGAATGAACGATATGAAACCATGACTAAATATTCGAAATATCTGCAAGATAACAGGACCTGTCCGCGGACAACACGCTCCACATTTCCCAGTGCTGGATAATAAATTATAAGCTAAAACTAGACGCCAAAGTGAAAAAAGTGAGTGGGGGAGGGCAAGTACTTGTACCTTCTCAATTTTTTGGCGGGGTGTGGATGGGGCGGGGGGGGGGGAAGGGGGATGTGTGTGCATGAAGTGCAGTAGTCATGCAAGAAAATTGGGTTTGGGGGGTTACTTATGCAGGAAACAAAGAAACATTTTTTGGGGAGGAGGCAAGGGGGGGGGGGGGGGGGGGAGAGGGGGTCTGCTGGGGGGGGGGGGGGGCATGGTACAGTACCTACGTATTAAAAAAACAATAATAATTTGGTGGAGGGTAACGGTGGGGGTCCCATGCATGGGGGAGGTGGAGAGTACCTACTCATGCCATGTAAGTAAATAGTTCAGTTCCAGGCTTTGTGCTTTGCCATAAGAAGATTTTTCTTCTTATATAAGTCTAAAGCAAAATCAAGTGACCCCTAAGATGGGGCTAATTTTGACCCCCAGTGACATGGGTACCAACAATCTTGGTAGGGGTCTTGATTGTGATCAAGTTCTCCAAGTCTGAAGTTAATATCTTTGACACTTTTTGAGAAATGGACCTTAACATTAAGATTAACAAAGAAATTCTAACTCTAAAAACGGACATAACTTTAAAAAAAATTTGAGGGTTATCTGCCCTTTAGAAAAAGTGTCACATTTTGGTAGTGAACAGGTGTTCCAAATTTGAACTCAATAGCTTTGATAGTGTCTGAGGTAATGGACCTTAACCAAAAAGTTAAACAACGCCGACACCGACGCCGACGAGAGGGTTATGACAAAAGCTCCACATTTTTTCTTCGAAAAGTGGAACTAAAAATGCAATAACATAGAAACAGCGACTAAAAATGTGAAGGACAATACACCACAAAAGGAATACTTAAAAAATAACGATATTATAATACGGTTGTATAATTATAATAGTTGTAATAATGCTGTATTTTCGGCAACAAATATCAATGTTTTACAAAATATATATCCCCTGAAGTGTACAAGCGTTTTTTTTTCCAACATGTCATTTCCATGTCAGCAATATAAAGGGAAGTAACTCTATGCTGACTACCCAAAACTGCAGAACTGAGTTTCTCTCCCTGTTATAACGAGAACACGCATACAATATACACGCACACATTAAAAGTGATACGTACAACAGTTTCACTGAAAGGCATGTAGTGAATACTTTTACATAAAAAATCTAACCCTAGATACACATTCATCCAATAAGTATTGAAAAATAAAATATATCGATAGACGAAAGGGGACAGATATACAATAAGAAGTGTGAACATTTGTATCAGGTAATACTTAAATCTATCCATGCATGTAAAAGATATGCTCCGGACAAAATCTGGTCATTTCATCATCAGTTTTTTTTGGGTTCTCATATATCAAATAGCATCAAATAGCAATATTTCTCTTACTTCCTTTATCTTTGCACACACTAGAAACTTTTTATATCCATATTTTAAAACTTTTTTCACAGAACTTAAAATTTTCATGTTTAGCCGCCATTTTGTCCAGGTTATTAATGAAAGGTGTAAACATTCGATTTGAACTAATAAACATACTAAATATGTTAGCTTAACATATCTTTTTTTATCTCATATGATTGTATCTACATATAACTATCATCCTAAAAATGTAATTATAGCCGTTTTCCATTATGTATTTGTATATATTTATGTATGTATACATGCTGATGTTTCCCGCTATTGTGGGACTTATGCATTTTGTAAATAAACTAATCAGTCTAATCAGTCATTTCATCATCTATAATGACCTTGACCTTGATTAAATGAAACTGGGTTATACGTGCAACGCTTAGTCTTATGGTGAACACATGTGATAAAATTACTCAATTCATGATGACTAAATGGTCCGTACACACATTCTCATATTTTAATATGACTATTGACCTCTATATGTGACCCTGACCTTGCCACAGGGACCTGAATTTTGCAGGCAACACTCTGCCTCACAATGGTGAACATTTGTGCAGTAGTTACAATGAAATCCCTCAATGCAGGTAGAAGTTTTGCTTCCGACAAGCGTTTTCCTCTGACCTCTGTGACCTTGACCTTTGACCTAGAGACTTGATTCGTGCAGGCAACACTACGTCTCATGATGGTGAATATTTTCATCAAGTAATACTAAAATCTCACCATGCATATAGAAGATATGCTCCGGACAAAACAAGACGCCGCCCGACATGGGCGTTCCCATAATACGTCCCATTTTTTGAAACGGGCGAATAAAAATCATTGTTTGAAGATGTATGGGGCAAAAGATATTAACGTACACAATTATCATCTAAGAACACCAGGATCACTAATTTTCATTGCAACCAAGCTGATCACACGCACTTTGAATAATTATTACAACTGTTGTTACAATTCTAATATTCTAGATCGTTTTATTATGTAAGACCTTAGAAATAAAATCAAAAACAAATCAGAGTCACTATGATTAAACAATGCAATACTTAAAGTGTAACTGGGACACTGGAACAGGTATGTGAAAAACAACAACAACAACAAAACATATCGGGCACTAAATAATCACACTTAGCTATATACAAATACAAACCAGAAAAAATCGGTCTCCAACACACGAGTATGAGTAAATGAATGCTTTCAAAGCAAATTCAACCTTCTTCATATTCAAAACAAGAACGTATTTACATAATAATATACGCTAGGAACAGCTCCTCCATTTCATTTCATCATAAGTTGAATTAATATACTTGTAAGATCATTTTTAAAAGCAGATTAAATTACAAGTCTGGAATGGTGGGCAATATCATTTTAGAATTTTAACTGATTATTCTTTATAGCATTTTATACGGAAGGCAAAGGTCACATGATTATGGCATGAAGTGCACGTTTGCAAACTTGTGAAATATGAATCCTCAATCACAGAACTGTGCCATGTCGGGAAATGCCAGAAAATCAGTGTGTATTTCACATCTGTAATATACAGTACACATGTTTGTTTGGGCATTTCAAATGTATTCTAATCAACGACTTTTCCCAGAAAGACAGGCCCGACCGTGCAATGGTTCAGAATAGACTATATGATACAGATTGTTAATCTAATGCAATAGTAATTCTTAGTTGACTTTTCTTTAAAATATTCTATTCAGGCATAGACCAAACTCTAATTTTATCTAAGATGGCTTGCATGTCTGATTTCTTATATCCTTTACATCCAATTATAATTACTGTGTAAGCATAACTAACCAAACGAACAAAGATAGTAGTTGGATCTGCTACTGAAATATATTCAAGAGCCTCTTTTACATCTGTCCAATTCGAAGCAGGGAAAGAGAGGACCTCAATAACATATTCTCCGATAAATTGTTCAATCTCCTGATACACAGCGTCTTTCCAAGATCGCAGAAGATTCCTATTTGACATTTCAGTCAGTGTCATTGTGCACTGAACTAAAATCTTGTCTTCGGTCCATATAATATTGGCATGATATTTTGACAACACTTTTTCGAGCTGAAAGGCTAAATTTGGACACTCTTTTATATATCTTATTTTATCCAGCGCTGGATCGAGCCTAAACGATGACGGCGACATACCTAGACACTCAATAAATGGTTGAAGTTGTAGACGTGTGCCAAATAAATTATTATCCTTTTCATAACACACTAGAGAAACCACTACAAAATAAAAATATATGTATATTAGAGGTATTAAAGACGGAGTAATCGATTCGAGAGATCAAACAATAAAAATATAATAAAATAAAACACCCGCTTCCTTATTTATAACATCCATGTCACTTTCTCCTTTAGAAATGTGAAGTATCTACTAACCAAAAACAAAAATATATAGAGAATAATAGGTTAGTGTCTTAATATGAGAAAGTTTATCTTGCAAGGCGTAGGAATTTATCGGGTGATCCAAAGACGAATCCGATAAATTCCACAGCCGAGCCCGATAAACTTTCTCATATTAAGACACTAACCTATTATTCTATATATCCTGTTACATCTGGCATATGGAAATAATTTACTAAAGATATTGAAAACCTATCTTTAAAGAGTTTCAAATTAGGCTAATGTCAAGGTTATCCGCCAGGTGTACATATACACAAAAATAGTTCCAAAGTTTCAATACTTCTATTTCCTTAAATGATCACTATATTGTAAGATCTACATACTGAAATATTTAATCTTTATTCAAGTAGTCTCTGTTTGTAATAACAACAATTTTATCTCTTCCTTCCGATTATAAACACAAAAGTAGTTCGTGACGTATCATGTGCCGTATAAACAAAATTTATAAAATAATTAATATTTGTATACATATATAGATATACGTGTATATTTATACGTGTCTTGAAGCAACTCTTAAATCTGATGAAAAGGTGTATATATATATAATAAGGCGATTTTATCTTAAGTTTATCATCTAGTCAGAAAGAATATACTAACTTGCTGGGTCCTCAAAACCAACAATGGCATATCCCTCTTTTTCATGGACTTCTGAATACACTACTTCACCAACCAACTTTTCAAAGTATAACTTGACAATACATCTATCTACGCCTTTGGGAATGTTGAGAACGACTACTGCATTCTCAAGCGAATCTGTAGAATCGATATCTATAAATTTATAAGAAACTTTGCACTGAAATAGTATGCAAAATGTTATGTTACGGAAGTATATCAGGGTCAAAACTTTAAACAGGCTTATCCATGCACTATTTGTAACGTTTGAAATTTGCTAACGAAACTGACAGTTGCCAGCTCTAAACAGAGTGTGCATTGTTGGTTAGTCTGTATTCAAGGTCAAATAACGTGGCTTTGAGGTTATTTTAGTTATTACTAGGTACTACGCACTGGTAAGTACTAGAAAACACTACTGCCAGGTTCAGACTAAGTATACAGAACCGGTTCTCTAGACAACGGTTTCAGTCAACAAATCCCTTATTCATTAGTTTTCTGTACAACCGAGACCCCTTTAATATAAAAGTAATAACAATCTAATAATATTTCACAAAAACTTACGACAACAAAGAAGATTACAGAAAACCGTCTACGATTGCAGAGACTGGATATTACAAATATTAAGATAAAAGTTTAAAGATATAATGTTTACGACAAATACATCAAAGTGTCTTTTATTTACTTCCAAAAGTTAACTGGTATTTATCCTGTCATTTGTCTCTATAATTGGATATGTCAAGGAAATAAGACCACATCCTAAGTCCAGCATATACATTTTACATTTTGTTGAAGGTTGCTTTGTTGTCTAGGGAACTGTTTCCTATCCTTTACCCATCACTTAAAGGGAAATCACTTAGCAGCCATTTTAAACATAATTCATATATATGTTTATTAAATTTCTTTTTCCCTGATTTGATTAAAGGGGCTGTGCTCCAGATGACAAAAAAAGAAAGTTTTCTTGTATTATAAATTTCTTGTAATATTTATGACTAATGCTTAAAAAATAACTTACTTACAAAAAATAAGTCAAATAATTTCATTATAAATTGATTTTTTCCCTTTCAAAGTGCTATACCGTAACGCGACGGTATAACTATATCGTATAACATTTAAAGTAAATATCTGTAATATCTCATGCGGCGATGGTGGTGACAGTAAAAGCGTTGGAATTTTTTTTTTTTTTTTTTTTTTTGACATGAGGGTCCAGAGTTCAAATCAGGCTGGAGCAAAAATATTTTTTTTATTCTATTTTGACTTTAATAATCAGTTTGGGAGTAAAATATTATGTTGTTATAATCTCACGGCATCTAAATATATAATTTATGGAAAAAATTTTTTTTATGTCAAATCTGGAGTACAGCCTCTTTAAAGTGAGATATACATTTTTGAGAGCATAATATCAATCATTCATAACAGTAACACTGCATGTATTCGCTGGCAACATGCAAAAAGGAAATTACGTTAAATAATTAGCCAACTGACTGGTGAACCTTGAAAAAAGTGGAAGATAAATGAATGTTATATATGAAATATCTTATGGACAAGATGATTCTTTTACTTCCGTTTCATTTTCTTATCTCCGATTCGGGTTTTTAATCTTTCCGCTAAATGATAAATTTTGCGCATGCGCCCATTACTCTTCTCCGACAATTAATTTTCATGATCATTGCGCAAAAAAATGTGGCCTCTAGACAGGTTGACTACTTTTTAACCCCGCATGACCAGTGTTTTAAAATACTGTGACTGATTTTTGGACAGATTTACAAGTAGATAGATTATGTTGACCACAGAACATATTATCTGATTCTGCCACCTGCGATGACAATCACTTTGAATGATAATACATGTAAATATGTACTTAAAGTAAATATTTTTACTCATGGTTAATATCTTTAGTAGGTAAAATGTAGGAATCAGTTCAAGGAAACTTTAAGATGAACGTGCTTATGAAAAAAAACAGATTCTTTAATGCAATGTCTTAAGAAAGATTGACTTAACTAAAATAGTTTAATGAAAATACTTGCTATTTAGGATTCCAAGGGTATCTGATGTGGAGAGAACATTTTGGAGAGCAGCATCTTCTTTGAATTGATAAAACATTCCTTCAGCTTCAATAGATACTTTTCTTGCCTTTATCTTGTACGACTGTAGGAGAGACTGGGCTTTCTTTGTACGCATAAACAACTGACTATTTTGGTTTGCGGTACCAGTCGTTTGCACCTCAGTCAGTGCCTCTCTCAGAGTCGACGACAACGTCTGGATTGTGGCTCTCGCACTTTCTATTTTCTTTTCATTTTTCTTCTTCTTGTTATTAATTTGTAGCACGATTTTATCTCTAAGTTCCTTTATATGTTTAATCATCTGTGCATGGAAAGTGTCTATATCTTTCAAGCATTTTTCATGCCTATATTTAACCATGCTCTCAATAGCGGCTACTTTTTTCAGAGTGGAGTTCATTTTCTCTAACTCAGTCTCAAGCGCACACTTAGTGTCTTTATATTCTACAGAATCGGGGAAACCTTCGGCCTCTTCTGGAATATATTGTAGGGCACATGTTCTGTGTTCGAGAGCCACACAATCGCTGCATCCGACAGTCTTGTGTTTGGTACAGAAAAACTTTATTATTTCTGTTGTATGTTTGCAACACGTTTCAACACACATACGTGATTGTGCTTTCGAGACATCAGACGTTGATAGTTTATCGTTAGTCAGCAGTTTGTGATGTCTTGAAGCTTTGCTCTTACCGTGTGACCTAAAGCAATCTTTACACAGATGGTCCGCACAGTCCAGACAGAATCCACAGGCCTCTAGCTGCTCACCATCAATCTCACACGGTCCACATACACTTATCGCAACTGTTGACATTGCTGATTTACCTTCCGCTTTTCGCCCAGAGACGGCCATCTTTAAACTCCCGACGTAAGAAAAATACAATATCAGATAGTCATATGTTTAAACTTGTCCTAATAAACTTCGTTGTATATTCACGTTATCTGTGCAAAAACCCTATCACTTTCTACCAACATAGTCAAATGATTAATTATCATAAAGTTAATTGTCATTAACTTTTCCCTGTATGTTTCCTTTTCAACTTGTTTACAAACAATTATCAATCTTTCACATCTAATTGATCACTACATATTCGCTGTTTGGTTGGTTACTACAGTCAGATTAGTGACTGTACTGCATTGTCTGTAGTACGACGGGAACCAGATCATTTGTTTGTTTGTGTGTGTGTGTGGGGTGGGGGGTGGGGGGCTTAAAATTCTTCACAAGAAATGTTTAAGTGGCGGATTTTCAAAGTATATGTTCACAAATAAAAGATATGCAATAACATATTAAATATGTCTCTCTATTAATATTCTAAATGCAAAACTGTAAACAATGAAGTGTTCAGCAATGCAACATATATATATATCTTACTTTAATGTAAGTGTTACAATAATTCTTCGATGACAATGTTCAATTTCTAAATGCAAACTTTAATGGACTGGAATGTCTGGCAATACAAAATACATAAATCAATTGGAACAAAAGCCTCAATTGTAAAAAATCTGAAAACGAAACTTTATTAAATGCTCAGCAATGCAACATAAATGAAAGACATTAGTGTCATAAAAATATCTCCTGTGTTAAAAAGAGTTCTGAATGCAAAACTTACATTGAAATGCTAAGTAAGATACAAAGTATTAATTCTACAGCCTAAAAGTGTATATCTGCGAAAATGTATTTCTACATTTGAAGTTATGAAAGATTGGTTCGCACTTCCAAGTCGTCATTATCTAGAGCTACATTTAAATACAGTAGGCATGTTTTACGTTTACACAAAAAGGTAACTTTAACATACACAGTCCAACGAAAAGTGTGTATTTCCTTGCCACGTGTTTATGGTATGTATATACATCTTTCATTTTTACTTTTATGTAAATCGATACAAGCGATTATTCACTAGCGGTTCAACAGGGAAGCGCACCCGGCGCGCGCCCCTCTAAATGTTATTGCAAACACATGAAAATGAAATATCATTCAGTTCCGATGCTCACTGATCTGGTAAAATATATAGCTCATATTTATCCTTTTGTCTTTATCCTGCTTGCATATTGCATACTTTGCGTATACTAATTATGCACTGTGACTCTGAAGAAAACGGACTAGATGATATTGTAAAAGAAAAAAAAAAAAAAAAAAAAAAAAAAAAAAAAAAAAAAAAAACACACCGCATGTCCCCCAGCGTTCAATGAAACAGTGGCACAGAAGAGATGAAAGAGGTCGGTTAGCGGGAGGAAGAAAATTGTGAACTGGAGATTAGGGATGAGTGTGTTGGAAAAAGGTCGTGGTATAACAAGGAGTACTATTGTTGCAGGAGAAGACATATGACAAAACCTACATAGAAAAGCTTTTAATGTATAAAGTGACATGTTTTTTGGAAATATATTTTGTAAGCACCATTGAGATGGCTCAGTGTGACGTCTTACCAGACAGTATTAATAACATGTCACATTATTGACTTAAAGGAATTTCAAATTTAAGTGTAAGTGACCTTGACCTTTGTCGTGGTGACCTCAGTGAAGAAAATACAATAAAGAATCATTTGAAGTTTGAAGGTTCCAGGTCAAAAGGTACAAAGTGTGACAGATGAACAACTGACACTGCAAAAACCAAGAGTTCAACAGTCTGGCTGAATGGCACCCGAGGTATTGATAGGATAATCTTTTTTGGATTTAAGTCAATGTGACCTTGGCATTGGCCTACAGACCCCCAAAACAATAGGCTTCTGTAACTCAATCATCTAATGAAGTTTGAAGAAACTACTCAGATAGAACACTAATTTTTGAGCCTAAACCAATTTTACAAGGTCATTTTATAAGGTCACTATGACCTTGACCTTTGATCAGCTGATCCCAAATCAATAGGCTTCCTTTACTCAACAAGGACAATCATACAATCAAGTTTGAAGATACTGGGTCAAAGAGAACTCTAGTAATTGAGCAGAAACCATTTTCGTATTTTAGGTCACTGTGACCTTGACCTTTGATCAGCTGACCCCAAAACAATAGGGTTCTTGTACTCAACAAGGACAATCTGGGTCAAATAGAACTCAAGTTATTGAGCGGAAACCATTTTCAAGTTATAGATCACTTTGACCTTGACCTCTGACCGGCTGACCCCAAATTCATTCGGATTCTTTTACTAATTAAAGACAATCATTATATGAAGTTTCAAGACTCTGTGCCAAATGGCACTCCACTTATTGAGCGGAAACCAATTTTTACATATTAGGTTACTGTGACCTTGATCTTTTGACCGGCTGACCACAAAATCAATAGTCTTCTGTAACTTAATAAGCAAAGTCATCCCATGAAGTTTGAAGGCACTAGGTCAAATAGAACTTAAGTTATTGAGCGGAAACCATTTTCGTATTTAAGGTCACTGTGACCTTGACCTTTGATCAACATACCCCAAGAAAAACAGGCTTTTGAAACTAAAATCTATTTAATAAGGGCAATCATCCTATGATGTTTGAAGACTCTAGGTCAAAAGGTACTCTAGTTATCGAATGGAAACGAAGTGTGACAGATGGATGGACGGACAGACGGACAGGGCAAAAAACAATATGTCTCTCCCAGAGGGGATGTGGAGTGTGTGTGTGTGTGTATCCGGGGTGGGGGGGGACACAATTCAGCCGAAATATTACACCCCACCTGAAATCCTGGCGTCGCTGCTGTTATTCATTGGACCAGGAACCTGTTTTACACTGAACGGCTAGGAACCAGATGATATTTTTGTTAGAGATGATATAATTTAATCAGTCGGCGCCAATTCTCAATAAACTCGTATTGAAGGTTAGGTTTCAAATGGCAAGATGAGGGCCGTCGCTAATACATTTCATTCATGCATTTCACAGATTCGCTTTCATCCAGGGTCCTAATAAAGGCGACATAGTGGCGACTACAGAAATATTACAACGCCCATGAAAGGGGGTTTCATTAAACAATCCCCGCTTCTCAAAAAACATTGGTCCGCCGGGTTGCTCTATGGATCCCGTCTGGTAAGCTATGTAGAAAGACTTGTAGAGCGCGACTGCAAATTTAAGCCGAGGTCGTGTGTTAGAAACCCGTGCAAATGAAATAAATTCCGATGTGGTATGTGTATGAGGGATTTTCCTCGGCCATTCACACTCAACTACTACCCTACTACGTAGCTATATGTTATCATTTACTTGCAGGATTAAAGATTGCAAAAGAAATGAAGGAGTCGGTTATTAACTGACTGATGTGTTCCTAACCAGACCCGCAGCAACCGGTCGAGGGGTAGGTGTGGGGTTTGAAAGAGAGAGAAAGAGAAATGACCACCCTTACCCAATTTTCTTTACAAATGAAAATATGTTAAAGTTTGGGAAAATAAATGCAACAAACTATGTTGTGCCGCTCACATATTTCAAAGCGACCCTGCAATCTGAAAATGCTTCCCACAGGCCTGCCAACAATTGATTTATGGTTATTTTATTAAGATTTTTAAAGATTACCTTGTAGAAGGCAATTTGCATAATTATATGTATTCAAAGTAATGTGTTTTGTTCAGCTTTTTATATTAAAATACTAACTTCGGTATTAAATTAAACCTGAGACATAATTTGTCCTTTTAACCGGTTGCATACGTTATGTCTGGTTCTCTGCTCAGTTTAAAAATAAAAGCACAAATGTCAAGACTACCCGACTGAGATATGTCGACATGTACAATCTACATTTGTCACATGTAAAATTGTTGAACTTGATAAAAAATGAAATGTCGGTTGTGTAATAGACATCTACACCATTTGAATATAGAGCAGATCTATATTTAGCTATCTATTAAAAACATGATTAGGTCAACTCAGCAAATATGCAAAGTTATATTAATCAACTCTTTTGTTTAATCTTTAGCAAGTTTAGCTTGTATGTATTAAATCTTAACTCTTTTGACATGTTTTCAAAACACTAATGCACTTTCATCTATTAGAGAAGTCGATAAAATTCCTTTTTTTATTTTTTTATTATTTTAAATGCATTGCGATATTTCCGACAAGTTTTAAAATCTGTCAATCTTAAGTTGGCAGCTGACCATAATGGATCTTAGTTGGTTAGGAAACTAGTCAGTCTAAGACAGGACCGGCGGATTGACAGGCTTTATGTAAATTTGAAAATTCAGACTTTCGTAATTTTGTGTTTCCCACCCATGCTTGCACTTTAAGGATGCCACTATTTAGAATTTCTGTGTTTTATTAATACTTAACATTTAGAATTTTGTCAAAGAGAGACACTTGTAATGTTTGCATACATGAATTTCTTAGGTATTTGTAACATTTTTTTTTTGTATACATCACGGTGCATAACCATTGGCAAGTTGCTCAAAACTTTAACAGTCTGTTAAATTAACAGTCGGTTAATTTTTGAGTCAGTTTCTAAGAAATTGACTCACAATTTCAAGAAAGTATCTGCATGCAAAAAGACTAACTGAGAGATTTAAAAAAAAAACCAAAGAAATTTGAATAAGATATTTGAAAAAAATAAAGTTATATAGGGTCAAAATCTAACCGACAGTCAGTTTAACAGACTGTTAATGTTTTGAGCACCTATCGGCAGACTCTCTGCGAAATCTGTTTAACCTGCGGTCTCTGCGTCGGCACCGATTTTTTTCTGCTGTAATGACAATTTGTAATGATAGTAAGTCAGAAAAAGTCCAAACAGCTGAGTTGCTTACAATTAAGGAGTGCACGGAACATTAGAATATCGATGTCTACTTTTCAACTATCAGTCACTGCGTTCCGAAACTCGGACAAATGTTACCTGCTGTACTGACATGGGACACAACCTCGGCACTTTCTACTGACTGAAACGAGATGTTACTTTAATAACGTTCACAACAATCTCATCAAACATTTTCATTTTACAATATTTTAAAAGAAGATACTGATAAATTGGCTGATATTTATATAAAATTCTTGTACACCCTTTACTTTCGGTTTTGATGGTGCACGGGAGATCTCTCTGCACATCAGTTTTTGAAGCACAGACAGAGCCTTTGCACACAGCACAAGCAGGCTCTTTGCACAAAGCACAGACAGACCCTTTGCACACAGCACAGACAGACCCTTTGCACACAGCAAAGACAGGCTCTTTGCACACAGCACAGACAGAGCCTTTGCACACAGCACAAGCAGGCTCTTTGCACAAAGCACAGACAGACCCTTTGCACACAGCACAGACAGACCCTTTGCACACAGCACAGACAGGCTCTTTGCACACAGCACAGACAGGATTTTTGCACATAGCACAGACAGACCCTATGCACACAGCACAGACAGACTCTTTGCACACAGCAAAGTCAGACCCTATGCACACAGCACAGACAGGCTCTTTGCACACAGCACAGACAGACCCTATTCACACAGCACAGACAGGCTCTTTGCACACAGCACAGACAGACCCTATGCACTTAGCACATGCAGGCTCTTTGCACACAGCACAAACAGACCCTATGCACACAGCACAAACAGGCTCTTTGCACACAGCACAGACAGACCCTATTTACACTGCACAGACAGGCTCTTTGCACACAGCACAGACAGACCCTATGCACACAGCACAGACAGGCTCTTTGCACACAGCACAGACAGACCCTTTGCACACACCACAGACAGACCCTTTGCACACAGCACAGGCGGACTCTTTGCACACAGCACAGGCGGACTCTTTGCACACAGCACAGGCGGACTCTTTGCACACAGCACTGTCTTTATTTTGTCTCAATGCCTTAGTTTTTTTTGCCGAGTATGAGTTGTCTTTAAGACATAAAAGTATAAAAATAAAATAATTACATAAAATTCATCTTTTACTTTCATAGATTATTTTATAAAGCTGGGTACGTCCCGGTGGTTATGTTTTTGAAAAATTATCGAAATTGTACTCTTCATTCATTCATTCATTCATTCATTTATTCATTCATTTCCTCCTTTACTCACTCCATCACACACAAACTCACTCACTAGTTCATTCATTTAGTTGGTAGATCAGTTAGTCAGCCAGTCAATCGGTCAGTTAGTCAGTCAGTCAATCAAAATCATGCATACAACTGTGATTTGAGCTTTGGTCATTTTGTTAAATTCTTCATTGTTATTGTCATAGAGACAAAATCTATCTTAAAACTTTTTATCAACAAAATGTAACGTTCAGTTCAGAGCTAAAGAAGTTAGAATGAGTATTATACATTATTATTTAGATGTTCTATAGTTTATACACCGTGTCCAATTACTGATTGCAAAAATAATTTTATACTACTTATATTACCGTTGGTACCGGTTGGACTTACGTCCGACGCACCTGCAGAGATAAGTTATTTCATTTCGTGGGGGATAGATCTAGTGCAAGATACAGCAAACATCCCACTCCAGAGACACCTTTGGTTCTTTTGCATACTCAATGTACAGAAAAATATATATGGGACCTCGATTAAACGTGTCATCCGAAAGACAAAAAGACAATTCAGCATCGATCTGCATGACAAGTCACGACAAGTCACTGTGTTACATGCTTGATACTAAGGTGATTATTTTGTGATAGAGTATCCTCTATGAATATGATTTATCTATATGAATTTAATTATTTATTTATTTTTTTTACCACAATTGTCTTTATTAAGGTTTGCCTCTCTGTGTCATGCCACCAATTCTAAGGACCAAAATGGAAATAAGGGTGTTCACTTTCAGTGTTGCTCTTTTTTGTGTTATCCTTGGTGTTGGTGAGCACGTCATGGTTCTCTTAATTATGCATGATTATCGCCGTTCCTGGACGGCGATATATACAATTAACAAGATTTGAACAGTTTTGCCTGTACACCGCCTGCCTTTAGCCAATCAAAGCAAAGCATTTCATATCACATGATAACAAAATGGACGTCAAAATTCTTCAGCAAGGGATGCGTAAATGGACTCGCCCAACCGCCATGTTTGTCGGGTTACTTATTCTTACAACTGAAAAATACCATCATCAATGTACGATCTCAGTACCAGTCTTCAGGCTCGTATAGGATAAATACAGGATAATCGCAATATTTTTTGCTACATGTCATTTTTAATTAGAGAATGTAGTCTAAGTAAGAGTATGGTTTGTTTGTTTTTTCCAAAACTTGCACTTAAAGAAAAAAATAAATGCTTGCTTCCGGGCGATTCTAATCAGGATACAAACTCCCCGCAGGGGTTACTTCCCCTGATTAGTACAGTAAAAGTAGCAAAGCGTGACGTGACCGGTACGAGGAGTTTGATCAGGATTTTTCCGTGTTTTATATATGCTTGATTAGGGTCAGGGCAATATTGTATTTTTTACCTAAAATTAATTCTGTTTAAATTGTACATTTATTTCATGCTTTTCAATGGATTATTGAAATATATCAGTAGATTAAATCCTGATAATCTCACTGTTTCAAACAGTGAAATTATCATTTTGATAATTTCACTGCTACGAAACTACTTTTTTTTCCCTTCAATGAACCCCATATACATGTACAAAAGTACAACTTGAGTTGTCTGCAGCCGTTGATCCGTGTTCGCCGATAATTAGGCCATACAAACGTATCAGGATGCTACCTGACAGTGACACTGATTCTAATTAATATGAATTAGGCAAATAATATACCTGTTATGATGTTCGTTCACTAGTTTGATTTAAATCCATGTTTTGTTTATAATTCCCACACACGTTATGAATGAAAAAAAATGGCGGATTGAACAGAGCTGACTTCGATTCACGCGCAGTAATTCAATAGCTTTATCAGCCTAAAACTGTTGTTTACTCTAAATAAATTTACAAAACGATTTCTTTTTTCTGTTTGACATAAAATAATAAATGAATAAGACCCTGTCTAGTGAATTATATATTAAAAATGAGAGTTTATCTGGAACTATTTTTATTACGAAATATACATGTGTTAGCACGTGAAGAAGAAGGAAAGTGGGGCACCAGACGGGGAACACTTGGATAGGTAAAACATTAAAAATGAGAAATAATTCAAATAATCCATTGAAAAGCATGAAATAAAAAGAAAATTTGTTTGTTTTTGGTGTTAGATCGAAATTTATTTCATCTCGTGATGGCACTCGATGAAATAAATTTCGATCTTACACCAAAACAAACAAATGTCCTCTATATAATATTCTTATAGTATTGAAGAACTGAATCTAGCTTTTGTTAAGTTTACATGTTTTAGTAATAAATAAAGTAAAAAAAAACTACGCAGATAGTCAATAAAATATGCGTAGACTGGTTTACAACAAAGCAATATTTACAAGGTTTTAATGCTGCAAATTTTAATATGATGTATAAAGATATTGGGATGTTTTCATAAAGAAACCAAATCGTCCGCTTTCAAATATAGTCCAGCTACAATAAAAATTACAATGTATATTTCATCTACTTTATAATTTCTGTGTGAAAATTATCAAATATAACTTCGCTTTTCAATGCAAAGCATGTTGTAAGATTATCAAATTAATGAATGAAGAACATGAAATACATTCATCTATGGATAAGACGAAATGCATGGCTTAACGGCGATTTCAAGCATTTTTGGAAATGCTAATACTTGTATAGCATTAATAGTCATTATTTTATCCTATGTTATGTAATATGTTAACTATGTATATGCATCCTTTGCCGTAATAAATCTATCTATCTATCTCGCGACCCCTGTGTTACCAGTTCAGGGTGATAGGCTTACTACTGGACCACTGATCCACACAAAAGGAGAACTGATGATTTAAGGTTGCACATTTTCACAATTAACAGAATTAAAGGTAGGGGACTTCCTTTCTGCTTTAATTAATCCCTGGCAGACAGCCTAAGGCTGCCTGTGCCTGTATGCAGAGAGACTACCTGTGCTTTAAAATCTTCCCCCGTGCTCCATCAAAAACGGAAGTAGAGGGTGTACAAGGATTTTACATAAATATCGGCAGATAATCATATATCAGCAGGGGCCTATTTTCTTGAAGAATATTGAACAAATGACTATGTTTGATGTGATTGGTTGCACGTTATCAAAACAATAACTTGTTTCAATCTAGATCTGTAGAATACAAACTCCCCTCAACGGTTACTTCCCCTGATCAGTACAGAAACCACTGCCACCACAAGTAAATTCGGTCGTTACAGAGCCGAGTATATTTTTTTCACTTTTAATTTTAAATGTTCATACTTTCTATCACTTAAGTTTTCTTTCATTAAATTGTTATGCTAAATGCACAAACAGGTACAATATAAATGTAAAGAAAGAATATTTCGTAAAAATAACGAAAGTAGATTGTTTTGGTCACATGATAACATATCGTCACGTGGGTTATAGTGGTGGCAGTGGTTAAAGTAGTAAAGCGTGACGTAACCGGTGCGAGGAGTTTGGTAGAAGTGACGAGGTTGTGTTCCATTTTAGTACACCACTAAACACTTGTTCGCGTTTCGAAGCACAGTAACAAATATTTGAAAAGTAGACACGTGTACACATAGCAAAGATATTCTAATGTTCCGTGCACTTCTTAATTTTAAGCAACTAAGCTGTTTGAACTGATGTCTTTTTGTGTTTTCTTTTACTTACTATGATAACAAATTGTGATTTCAGAAGAGAATAACCCATTCCGGCGCAGACAGAACGCCGATTAAGCAGATGCGCCTGATGAAATTTCACGAGGTTATTTTTAGACAAATTTCTCCAAATTCTATAAATAGAAATGTGTTAAAACCCAGGATATATTTGCAGTGAGTCAGGTAGGTTTTGTTAAATTTGAAATCTTAAAAACATTCATCCGAAATATATATTTATATATATTTGTATGCATTACTTGAACATATACGTGTGAATAATTTTAAAATGTCGATAACAACAGCAGAAAATTAATCACTTATGATGACTAAACTAGTCAACTTTCGGTTTCCGTGTAGAAACTGCTACAACAACCTAATTAGAGGACGTAATTCACAATGACAATCGTGAAGTGTCTTATTATTGAAATGACATCATATATGTATATATATGAATGTTAAACAATTCATAATATTGAAAAGGAAGAAAATCATTTTTTTTCTTTGTTACTGCTACTTTCGGTTTGAGCGACCACAGCGAGTTACAAGTTGCACTTATTTTCGGTGGACGGAGGTAAGGCATTTACGTCTTTTTACTAAATCATATAATTCTATGCCTTGTTAACCACAAAAAAATTAAAATTATGGGAATACTTCTACCTTTAACCTTGTCTCGTTTTACCGAATCTTTCGAGCAGTGGTCACTGGTTTGACGCCCATCAGATTTGACAGTCTCCGAAGACTTCCCGCACGAAAACCAGTTAAAACCAGAAAGAAGAATAGAAAAGAAGTGGAAGTTGATATAGGTTGAAAAAACTGATGTCGCATATTTAATGTAAATTAGGTTGAAATAAAGTGATCTCCGAACCTGTAAAGGCGTTTCCATTTTTTGAGTATTTATTTTATTTTATTTTTTTCGGTTTAAGGCCGTAACTTTACGATGTCATTGTTTTCTTTAAGGCAAAAGGTATACAGAATTATTTTTTACACATTCCGGTAAAAGACTATATCTTTAACTACTTAAAATATCATTTAAAGACTTTTGTATTCAGTCAAATGCCCCTCAATGTTCATCGTTACAGGTACCTACTGAAACTCATGATCACTTAGAAAAGATGAGATAAATAAGAAAATTTCATTAAAAAATGAGCAAAGAATCCGCGTATCAACGGAATATCACAGAAAAAGTACTGGTTGTGAAAATCAAGACAAATAAAATCAGGAAGTAGAAATGCAGAAGATTTAAACCCAAATATTTCAACTGCGGAAACATATTTCACCAATCACTGATTTAAAGATTACATTTTTATTTCGGGGACACATATCTAAATAGAATTATTCAACAACGCAGTACTTTTATAACACTAATTTATGAATCCTTCTGCTGGCATAATAAAACTTGTTTATTTTTTAAACACTTTAATTATGTAGTTTATTTTGATGGTTTCTTAAAAACGGAAAGGCTGAAGATATATTTGATATCAGTGACAATGTACACATTATCTATAAGATAACCCATGTCGAATATCTTCTTTATCTACTAGCATTTTACTTAGCGTGATATTTATACAAATTATTACACTTCCTGCCTTTTTACATTATGGCTGATGTATTTCATTCTTTGCATACGCTATATGAAACTACATAAGGATTTTTTCAACCATCAAAGATTTATCACATGCTATTTTAAACACTTAAATCTTAAATAAGTAGGCCCACATGTGATTTTAGAAATAGGTACAGTCCATTATCAATGTTAGGTAAAGCAGATATATAAAACCAGTGTGAAAAGCTTTCTCATTTTACATTGAATCTGATTAAATGGCATCTAAGATCAATTTCTGCATTGAATTTTGCAGGAAGAATTGTTAGACGGCTGAATTAGATTGAGTGATGAAACAGTATCCGGGTTTCAAAACAATTTTCTTTGTTCGCCTGTTTACAAAATGTCTAAGTCGAGATATGTGTAATATATTTTATTTACCTATTGAATGTCGACAGCACAGACGAAAGAGCGTGAGGATTTTTATTTTCACAAACACTCAAATGAATGCAGCTTAAAACACACAGTAGCAACAAACCACAGTCACAATAAATAAATCTCACACTAATTATGTTATTTGTTTATAGACAAGTCTTGTTAGGCTGCTGTTAAAACTCGAAGGTATTTCGAACAGTGAGTGAAGATATGTCGCGGAGAGGACGACCACTCCCACCTACACCACCCCAACATATGGACGACGGTAAGTGAGTGCTATGGGTGGTATCTGCTGTTATTTATTTTTCTAGAAAAAAAACATCAGCATGAAGGATGATAACTGTTCTTTTCCGCTCAACAATCGCTCATTAGTGAAAAGCTTTTAGACAGAATATAGAATAATATTTTTAATATTCTTCTGTTATTCCTCTTTTAAACAATTCTTTTTAACTTTCTTGCGATTTTGACACGCAGACATGTCTACGTCCCCGCTATGGTTTGACCTTAATGGAAGAAAGAAAGAAAGAAAGAAAGATAGATAGATAGATAGATAGATAGATAGATTATAATTCTTACTATGGTTCAATTCCCTCCTTGAAATTCTCTCTAAGTTACTCTCTCTTTCTCTGTCTGTCTCTCTCTCTCTCTCTCTGTGTCTCTCCCTCTCTCTCAATGAACTTTGAGCTGCAGTCTTTCTACAGTAATAAATTCTGTTTGTTCGAAAGACGAAACCCGGAAAAAACTGTACAACTGCTTCAGTAAAAACTTTTTCACTTGACTTAATTTGTACTTTGTCATTAAACATGCATAGTTTCTGTTCTATTTCATACAGATGGCTATGAAGTGCCGGTAGACCGACGGGTGGGCAACACATACGATTCGATTAACTTCAGTGGTAAAAAAATAATTGATTAAAAATATTTACAATAGCATTGTAATAGAAATAAGACTAAGGATAGCAAAGGCAATGTTGCTCCTTTTATTTAAACATAGACCGGTATCATCCGAAAGATATTTGAACTTTAACATCTACATATAACGGAAAAGATTGATAAGACATCATCAAAAATTGCTCTGTTTTCTACCCAGTTCAAAGTCGAAGGAAGTTTCAAATTAGCCAACATATTTTCCTTTTTGTGTAGCCTGCTCGTTTATCTGTCCGTCTGTTCGTCCGTCACAAAACTTGTCCGGACAACTCCTCAGAAACTACTGGTGCGATTTCATCCAAACTTTACAGGAATGATCAGTACCAAGTCTAGTTGTGAATGTCGTTTGTATTTTCCAGTCCAATGATTTTTGTGAGAGTTATGACCCTTTTATGATTTTTATTTCTAGAGTTTGTCCGGACTACTTCTCTTATACTACCTACGCAATTTAAATGGAATTTTACAGGATTGATCAGTACCTCAAGTACTTGCGCATATCTTACGGGTTTTTTTGGTTGAATGAAATTTGGCTGAGTTAATGGCCCTTGAATGAAAACGGTGTTTTGGCCAAATGATTAATTTTGTGTTGCAGGCTTCCAGTAGCTGCGAACATGCTAAAAAGTAGCCATGACATATAGGGATCACTTCCTCAATCATCTGTCTGTCTGTCCGTCCGTCTGTCTGTCTGTCCATCACAAAACTTGTCCGGACTACTCAGAAACTACAGGTGCGATTTCATCCAAACTTTACGGGAATGATCAGTACCAAGTTTAGTTGTGCATATCATCAGCATTTTCCAGTTCAATTATTTTTGTCAGAGTTATGGCCCTTTAATGATTTTTATTTTTAAAGTTTGTCCGGACTACTCCTCTTATACTACTAAAGCAATTTAAATGAAATGTTACATGAATGTTCTGTACCTCAAGTACTTGCGCATGTCTTACAGGTTTTTCGGTTGACTGATTTTTGGCTGAGTTATGGCCCTTGAATAAAAAAATGCGTTTTAGCCTATAAACTGTCCAATCACCTCTCAATACTGCTGTTTAATCCGATATCATCAGGCGACACATGTGATTTTTGATCGCCCTTGTTAGAATTAAGAAATGTTGACTATTGTTTTGAAGGCAGCTATGTCTTAGATTCTTTCATACACATCTGAGAAAGCTAAAAACGTATTAAGACAGTGGAAGAACTACATAGTTGTAGCAAAACGTGAAAGGTAGAAAACTAAATTCCTAACATGGTAAGACCCAAATACTCGTCTACAAGGTGTCTCTAAAACTATTGATTGCTTGGCAAATATAGATAACGTCAAACCGTATAATTTTATAAATTATTTTATTTTAGACAGTGGAAGAAAGATTCGGGTGAGAAAATTACCCAGGAATATCTCCTATGATACTTTAGAACTGTACTTTGAGAGCAAGAAACACTTTGGTCCGTGCAGCTAACGGTACAAGATGTACAACTTGATCTAGACAACGACACTGCTATAGTAACATTCAAAACGCCAACTGGTAAGTCAAAACATCAAAAACAAAACATATCATTCATATTGATAATGCAAAACTCATCAGGCATAGTATAGCCTGAGGAATCGATTATAATAACAATGAAGCCTAATAGTAATTTGTACAAAGTTTGTAAATTGGGGTGTAAAAAATCAGTTTATTCTTAAAAAAGTGGCCGGAATTATGACCATAATCCATACACGCCTTTGATGTGCTACGAGAAACGGAAGAATTGTAACGATTGCGGTTTTACAATGGCCTTATACGGTGATTGAAGAAACGTTAATATATTCAAACCCCAAGCTCTTGAACAAACTTCTAACAAGAATAAAATCTATGGCAGGGAAAATAGACTGAAAGTACCGAGAATTCAACTCAACTTGTTTGTATTTTTGATATAGATTAAGTGATTTTAATTTATAATGAATGTATTTTAACAGAAGTAGAAATCATACCTGAAACATAAATTTCTTTTAAATCTGGGTATCTGACCTTACGTATATTTTATTATTCTGTATTGGTTCCGTGACTGTTCAAACAGATTCACAACTCATGGATTCCAACTTTCGAGCATGTATTTTCCTTTTCAAATACTTGCGTACCACTGAAATTGTTTTGGTGGTTTGCCATTATTTTAGATGCCAAGTTGGTTCTTCAAAAACACATGCAAAGTCCGTGTATGCTGAGCAAGCAAGAAATAGTCGTTGAAACATTTATAGAGGATGAAGAGGACGGGTCAGATCCCGGAGGAGGCGTAGAATCGCGGGGTTATTCTGATCATAACGAGACACCTGTTACAGACACTATAGAGGTACTATTCTGGTTCCAAAGAGCATCTGTGACGCGGTCTTTGGACACACTTCTTTACTAGACATAAACAATAAAATCTCGCTAAAACTATATATAAAAACAGCTATTTCATAAAGTTTACAACAGAACTCATTTTTGAGGCTTTAAAATCAAAATGCTTACCTTAACATCTCAAATACACTAAATAACGTATTTCTCATATTTCAACTTTTACAGGTATTTGATCAAATATGCAGATTGCCTGACACGTGTACGCCTTCATAAATTATTTCCATGAAGGATAGTGTGTATCAAATATCTCAATGATCAGAAATACTACGCATTGAGATCAACTGAAACTATTCATGTTTTTGATAAATATTTTACAGTCAATTATTAATATTTATCTTCAATAAAATGACAAAAACACAGGGAAATTACCCGCATTTTCCAAGCGTAAAATGTTGACGTTCGCATGTATTAGCAAGTATAGGAGTAAAAGGTTTTTCCCCACAATAAATATATATTTAAGGTAAACACTTTGGAAATGTTTCACTTTTCACACAGTTCGCATCATTTTTTATTCTGTTTTAGTTAAATTTTCACGGTCACTTTGATCACTTATATAACTTTAAAATCATATTGCAGTTTTACGCTGCTACAACTTGCACACGGAATTATCAACAACAAGGCTCTTTACTAGAAGAAAGGTCCACAATGAAAGGCTCTAACATGGGTAGATGACAGACTTAAGTTTAAAATTGTTACTCAGATAGGAATATATTTAGAATTTATGCTTCTTTCTATTGAAACCAGGTGCGTGGATTTTCCGAAGAATGTTCTGACGACACCTTGAGGTACTACTTTCGAAAACGAAAGGCGATCTGGAGGCGGAGAAATAACAAGTTTTGCTGTTGAAAGAGAAAAAGGATTTGCACATATAACCTTCAAAGATAGATCAGGTACTAATTTATTCAAATGTCCCTTCTTATTACATCTAGCTTCCTCGTATCACGCTCGCCAGAAAGTCATGTGAGTACTATATGTGGTTTTATAATGATAATAAATATTTAATTTTTCTTTAGAATTATACTCTAAGTAAACGTCTCTCTCTAACGCTAACCTATGGCGTGTCAAGCGTTGCAATATTCGCTAAATTCCATTTGTATTCTATACATTTATTTATATTCCATATTTTCTTATTCATATGCAATAAATGTCCATTGGTATTCTATATTTTTTTAAATGCCATATTTTTCATTTATGTTCCATATTTACTCATTTATATGCGATATTTTTCATTTATATTCTATTTTTTTTTCTTATTTATATGCAATAATTTTCTTATTTATATGCAATAATTTTTCATTTATATGCAATTTTTCTTATTTATATCAAAGAAATGTGTCATTTATATGCAATATTTTCTCATTTATATCTAAGAAATGTTTCATTTATATTCGATTTTCGTATTCATATGTAATATTTTTTCATTCATATTCAATATTTCTTATTTATATGCAATAATTTTTCATTTATATTCAATCGTTTCTTATTTATATGCACTAAATTTTCATTTACATACAATATTTTCCCCCATTTATATTCGATACAAACATGTAAATTAATAGATGCATCAATATTGATGAAAACGTGTTGTACACACCTGCTGGGGGCAGCCATGTTTGCTCCGCAAAATATTGTGGTCCAATGAAATCGTTCGTTACAAATGTTATTAGTATATCCCGTGATGCCTTATTATTGAATATAAAGTTTTCTTTCATTTTATACCACATAAACATTTTTTACAATATAAATATTTGCGTTTCACAAAAAATATAGAACATAAATAATTTTATGCAATATAAATGCTGAATTTTAACATATAAATATTTATTAGTCTCCTACAGGTTTAATCGGAGGGGGACTATAGGTTTACCCTCCGTCCGTCTGTCAGTCCGTCCGTCCGTCAGTCTGGCCGTCACCACAATAACTGGATCCCGTGATAACGCAAAAAGTACTGAAAATATTTTAATGAAACTTGAAATATGGGTAGACGGCAGTCTGGATAGTATGCACGTCTTTTTTTCTTCATATGTTGAAAACTTTGGTTGCTATAGCAACAAATATACTTAAAATATGGCAGATATAACAATATTTGTTATAACTCAAAAAGTTCTTAGAATAATTCTTTGAAACATAAAATATGGATAGTGATAGAATGGAAATAATGCACCTCAAAGTTCACAACTCCAGCACCAAAATTATTAGATTTACTCCCCGCCCCCCCCCTCCCTTGAACTTAGAATTTTCATGAAAAAAATGTGTTTCTTTTGTAAAACTCAATAAGTACTGAAAATATTTTTAGGAAACATGAAGTATAGATAGGAGACAGTATGAAGATAATGCACCTTAAGGTTCACAACTCTAGCTCCAAAATTATTAGATTTATCCCCCTTGAACTTAGAATTTTCATGAAAATGTGTGGTTTTCTTTTGTACATAACTTCATTATTATGCCCCCCCATCGAAGATAAGGGGGCATATAGTTTTGCAAATGTCGGTCGGTCGGTCGGTAGGTCGGTCGGTCAGTCTGTCGGTCGGTCCGTCGGTAGACACTTCGTTTCCGATCAATAACTAGAGAACGCTTTGACCTAGATTCACCAAACTTGGTATGTCGATTGGTCATCACCAGTAGATGACCCCTATTGATTTTGAGGTCATTAGGTGAAAGGTCAAGCTCACAGGGACCTCCATCCTAAAAACGGTTTCCGATCAATAACTAGAGAACGCTTTGACCTAAGTTTACTAAACTTGGTATCCTGGTTGGACATCAACAGTAGGTGACCCTTAATGGTTTTGAGGTCATTAGATCAAAGGTCAAGCTCACAGGGACCTTCATCCTAAAAAAGGTTTCCGATCAATAACTAGAGAACGCTTTGACCTAAGTTCACCAAACTTGGTATGCTGGTTGGTCATCACCAGTAGATGACCCCTATTGACTTTGAGGTCATTAGGTCAGAGGTCAAGGTCACAGGGACCTTCATCCTAAAAACGGTTTCCAATCAATAACTAGAGAACGCTTTGACCTAGGTTCACCAAACTTGGTATGCTGCTTGGTCATTACCAGTAAATGATCCCTATTGACTTTGAGGTCATTAGGTCATAGGTCAAGCTCACAGAGACTTTCATCCTAAAAACGGTTTCCGATCAATAACTAGAGAACGCTTTGACCTAAGTTCACCAAACTTGGTATGCTGGTTGGTCATCACTTGTAGATGAACCCTTACTGGTTTTTAGGTCATTAGGTCAAAGGTCAAGCTCACAGGGACCTTCATCCTAAAAACGGTTTCCAATCAATAACTTGAGAACGTTTTGACCTAACTTCACCAAACTTGGTATGCTGGTTGGTCATCAACAGTTGATGACACCTATTGATTTTGAGGTCATTAGGTCAAAGGTCAAGCTCACAGGGACCTTCATCCTAAAAACGGTTTCCAATTCAATAACTAGAGAACGCTTTGACCTAAGTTCACCAAACTTGGTATGCTGGTTGGTCATCAACAGTAGATGATCCATATTGATTTTGAGGTTATTAGATGAAAGGTCAAGCTCACAGGGACCTTCATCCTAAAAACGGTTTCCGATTAATAACTAGAGAACGCTTTGACCTAAGTTCACCAAACTTGGTATGCTGGTTGGTCATCAGCAGTAGATGACCCCTATTGATTTTGACTTTTGAGGTCATTAGATGAAAGGTCAACCTCACAGGAACCTTCATCCTAAAACGGTTTCCAATCAATAACTAGAGAACGCTTTGACCTAGGTTCACCAAACTTGGTATGCTTGTTGGTCATCACCAGTAGATGACCCCTATTGACTTTGAGGTCATTAGGTCAAAGGTCAAGCTCACAGAGACTTTCATCCTAAAAACGGTTTCCGATCAATAACCAGAGAACGCTTTGACCTAGGTTCACCAAACTTGGTGTGCTGGTTGGTCATCACCAGTAGATGACCCCTATTGATTTTGAGGTCATAAGGTTAAAGGTCAAGGCCACAGTGACTTTGATCCTAAAAACTGATTCTGATCAATAGCGCTTTGGCCCAAACACAAGCAATTAGGTGCTGCTGGGGGGCATGTATGTTTTACAAACATTTCTTGTTTCTTAATGTATCTACTTCAAACTTTAAATATTGGTTTCTTATCCTCACCCACATCATATGTGACAAGGTTCTCAATTCTAGCACCTTAATTGTCAGAATTATCATCCTTGAACTTTGAATTTTTTCTTCCTTATGTTGAAAAGTTTGGTACATTGTCTTTCCCTTAAAGGGGCTGTCCTCCGGATGACAAAAAAGAAAGTTCTTGTATTATAAATTTCTTGTAATATTTATGACTAATTCTTAAAAAATAACTTACTGACAAAAAATAAGTCAAATTATTAATATCTTGTAATATTTATGACTAAAGCTTAAAAAATAACTTACTGACAAAATAATTCGAATTAAGTCGAATAATTACATTATAAATTGATTTTTTCCCTTTCAAAGTGCTATACCGTAACGCGACGGTATAACTATATCGTATAAGATTTAAATTAAATATCTGTAATATCACATGCGGCGATGGTGGTGACAGTAAAAGCGTTGGAAATATTTTGTTAACATGAGGGTCCAGAGTTCAAATCAGGCTGGAGCGAAAATATTTTTTTTATTCTATTTTGACTTTGAAAACAGTTTTGAAATAAAATATTATGTTGTTATAATCTCACGGCATCTAAATATATAATTTATGAAAAAATTTTTTTATGTCAGATCTGGAGTACAGCCTCTTTAAAACTGTATCTAGAGATCACTTTTGAAGTACTTGGAACTTTTCTAACAAATTTACTGAGAATAAAGTAAAGTTGAAACATAAGTTAAACATAGTGATCCTGAGAAAATTTAAACATTAGAAACTAGTTTTTCATGGGTTTTCAACAGAGGTCAAGGTCAGATGATAGTGGAAACTTAGTATTAAAGATTATGTGCAACTTGTTCCAACTAGACAACCATCCTGTGATAAGGCAGTGCGAGGTATTAGTCACCATATGTGACAAAATTCTAGTTTTGCGACCCTTTTTAGCTCCCTACCGGTTTCACCGGAGGTTAACCTTCCTTCCGTCAGTCCGTCCGTCCGCAAAAACTGGATCCCGAGTTAACGCATAAAGTACTGAAAATATTTTTATGAAACTTGATATATGGATAGATGGCAGTATGTAGATTATACACGTCTTTTTTTTCTTCCTATGTTGAAAAATCTGGTTGCTATGGCAACAAATAGACTTAAAATATGGCAAAAATAGCAATATTTGTGATAATTCAAAAAGTTACTTAAATATTTTTATGAAACTTGAAATATGGCTAAATGGCAGTATGGAGAATATCCACCTCATTTTCTTATGAACCTAAAGGAGGAACTGTCCGTCCGTTTATCAATCATTTCCTCCGAAAACTTAACCATTGGCCATATTTTCCTTACTATTGAATAGAATTGCTTCAAACTTAGCCACAACAATACCTTGGACAAGTCCATTCCAATGAAGTACAGTTCTGTGTCCTTGACCTTTGAATGACCTTGACCTTTAAAGCTTTCTTGTCCAAAAACTATGAATTTGGCCATAATTTCCTTATTTCTGAACAGAATTACTTCAAACTTGGTCACAACAACTCCTTCGATAAGACCTTTTCAACAACATATATGACTGTGACCTTAACCTCTAAATGACCTTGACCTATGACGTTTTCTTCTTTGATGATACTTTGTACATAGATAGAGGAACATATGGAGATTATGCATATATCAGACAAATTCTTTACTCAATTTCCACATATGGGTTTGAGTTAGGGAGATGGACATTGCACCGGTAGGGGACTGTTGCTTTGTGTCTGACAAGCTCTTGTTTTTTACAATATAAATGAAAAACTTTAGAATATAAATCTATAAAATTATATCACATAAAATTATTTTTACAACATAAATGAAAAATTTAATATATAAATATAAAATTATATCACATAAAAATATTTTTCGAATTTTGCAACGTTCCACATGCCATACTAACCCTGTAAAGTAGAAGTTTACTTTTACACTTTTCCTGTCTTGCTATTTACAGGAATATCGGGAGTCGGACATACTTTTCTCTGATAATGCTTAATGTCATCGATAAAATAACTGACAGTTTGTCATGGTAATATAACATGAAATACTTGTTTCGATTTAATCTCATCCATACTTTGAAATTACAGTTGTACAGAGAGTGCTAAAAAGGGAACACACAGTGGTAAACAAAAAACTGATTGTCCAACCTTTCATAATCAGTAAAACGGAACTGCTGTTGGATGAAGTTCCTGATACAGTAACTGAAGAGAGTCTCACAAACTTTGTCGAGGCCAAGTTAAAGATTGAAACCAATTCTGTCACCTTTAGTCAAGACAGGAATAAAGCACTGGTGCAGTTTGTTAAAGAATTCAGTGAGTAGCATCATACAATGCTACAATAGTTACAGAAAAAAAAGTCATACACGTTATTCTAAATCACCCATGTAGTCCGATATTAGAATGTTAGACAGTAATTTATCCATGTTTTTGTGTCGCCTGCTACGAAGTAGCCGCGACATATAGGGATCACTTCTCCGTCGTCTGTCTGTTTGTCCGTCCGTCCATCCCTGTGTCCGTCCGTCCGTCACAAAAATTGTCCGGACTACTACTCAAAAACTACTGGTGCGATTTCATCCAAACTTTACATGAATGATCAGTACCAAGGTTTGTTGTGCATATCGTCAGCATTTTCCGGTTCAATAATTTTTGTCAGAGTTATGGCCCTTTAATGATTTTAATTTTTAAAGTTTGTCCGGACTACTTCTCTTATACTACTAAAGCAATTTAAATGAAATGTTACAGGATTGTTCTGTACCTCAAGTACTTGCGCATATCTTACAGGTTTTTTGGTTGAATGATTTTTGGCTGAGTTATGGCCCTTGAATAAAACCGGTTTAAGCCTACAAACTGTCCAATCACCTCTCAATACTACTGTTTAATTGGCTATCATCAGGCGACACATTTGATCACTGATCGCCCTTGTTATCTCTCCTTAAACAAAACAAAATCTTTCGAATGATTTAATGCACATCTTTTACACTTGCAAAGAACAGCTGTAAAGAGTTTCACAAAAGTGCGTATATGTAATCTGCTCTGTTTTCCATTTAGAGCTTTTGTGATCGCCCTGTGTCCGTCTCTGTCGTCATTTTTTCTTTAAACAACATATCATCCTAAAGCACTCGGTGAAAAATGATAAATTTTGCAGGAGTGTTCCTTGCATGAAGCTTTACCAAAGTTCTTCAAGGAATTGTATTCCAGGAAGAACTCTGGTTGCTATGGCAACAAAAATGAAAAACATAAAAAAATTGTCTAAAACTGCTGAGCCCAGAGCTCTGAAATTTAGTGTGAAGCATTGTCTAGCGGACCTCTACCAAGTTTGTTCAAATAATAACCCTGGAGTCATTATTGGCCCCACCTGAGGGGTCAAACGTTTTACATAGCAATATAGAAGAACATCTTTAAAACAAATTTTGTCTGAAACTGTAAGGCCTAGAATTTTAAAAATGTGGCATGTAGCATTGTCTAGTGAACCTTTTACCAATCTTTTTCAAATTATTAGATTGGAGTAAAGTCACCGAGGCTAAAAAAAGATTTATTTACAGGTACTTCTCCTCTAAGAGTCTTTAAAAAACTAATTTCTTTGATATTTGGTATCATGTTCCTTGCACGGACCTCTACCCGTGGATGGCATTTTAGGTCACTGGGTCAGGGTCCAGGTCGCCATAGCTGATAATCGATATTTCTGTCATAGAGCCTTTATTTATTGACTGATATTTTAGATATTTGGTTTGTTGGCAACTACAAATCTTCAGTTAGAAAATGAAATACTGCTTCTTATGTTTGCTTAATAGCAAACCCACAGCCAAAGTACTATCATGGCCCTCTTGTTTCAAATAGCCGACTTATCTTGCCATTTGGGGACAAGAAGATACATTAAGAATTACCTAAGTCATTTTCGCGCAAAATATGACTGCACATTTGTGGCATATTTTCTTTCGGAAAAGACATGTTTATTAATTTGAAGAGCACTGAAAGTCATGCAGTCCCTTTTGTCAGCGGCATTACATGTATAATTTAGATATAAAAACTCAATTTAAAGGTTAAAATTACGAATATATAGGCATTTTGGGAATTTTGAAATTTTGCTATTCTTATATTTGCTCTAAAATGTGTTGATAGCTTGCTCTTTTAGCTCGTGACATTGTTTTTTCTTTGCATTTGGCAGGCTTTATCAAAGCTCAAGAGGTGTTTGAAAAGTTTCCTCTTGATGGTGTTCATCTTGTTCCTGTCCAGGTGCCGGTTTCGACTGGTATAATTGTTACCAACATCCCTGAAGATGTCACACATGACGGTGTTCAGTTATATTTTGAAAACAAACGGCGAAGCCAAGGGGGCGAAACATCTAAAGTTGAACTTCACGCTGAGGATGGATACTGCTTGGTCTTCTTTAAAAACGCAAAAGGTTATTCTCCACTATATCAAATACCAAAACACTTACAGAAACTTTGATTAATCTAAATTTCATATGTCGTTTTATGAAATGAAAAAAAATGCACATTCCATTCGCAATAGTATTCTTAGAGTTGAAGATACACTAAAAGCATGCTTCTCTTCGATTTATATTTCTGATAAACTTTGTTGCATGACGACAAGCATACTTCTGTTGATCGCACTTCAAATGATATCCATTTTGTGCCTCCCATCGAAGATATGGGGGTATATTGTTTTGCATGTTTCGGTCGGTCGGTAGACATTTCGTTTCCAATCAATATCTGGAGAAAGAACCCTTGGACGCACATTCCTAAAACTTGGTATGTAGGTTGGTTATGACCAGTTTATGATCCTTTTAATTTTTCGCATCATTAGATCAAAGGCCAAGGTCACTGACCTTAAAAAGCACAACCTTTTCCGATAAATATTTAGAGAATCCTTGTGCAGAGGTTATTTAAACTTGGTCAGTAGGTTGGTCATGACTAGAAATGACCCCTATAGTGTTTCAAGTCACTAGGTCAAAGTCCAAAGTCACAGTGACCTTGAAAAGCAAAACGGTTTCTGAATAATATCTATAAAACGCTTTGGCTCAGGTTTCCTAAAACGTCATAGGTCCATTGGTCATAGCCAGAAGATGATCCCTGTAACTGAATCAAAGGTCAAGATTATATTGATCATAAACTGAAAAAAGGTTTCTGGAGAATAACTAGAGAATGCTTGTGCCTAAGGTCCTTAAACTTGCAAAGCAGGTTGATAATGACCCGTAAATGGTTTATTTTGCTTTTGACGTCATTTCATCCAAGAGAACCCTTGAACCTTGCTGCCTCAAAACTTCTTACCTACCCACCCTCTTACCTTCCTATCTACCTACCAGTTCCTGCACTCTTTCTTGATCTCTGGTAATTGAATTTTATACATTCTATAACCAAAGAGTCATTGACATAATCTACAGTTCCTCTCATTCATCTACTTGCCATGGCCAATAGCTTTTGATATCAGAAGCTCCTGGCTTCCTCCTTTTAATGTTTTGACTCAAGTCTTTGTCTTTCTTCTGCCTTCCAATACCTTTATGGCTGCTTCTAGCGATAAGGCGCTGCGAGGGGGAAGGAGGGTGCATGTATGTTTTACAAACATCTTTTGTTTCAGTTGTTTCAAGCGTTTGTCAAAAAACAGATCATAAACTTCACAGTAAGCATCTTGATGTCAAGCCATATAATGAATACCTTGGTCTGTCAGCGGCTCTAGAAGATCTGGCATTTAAATTCCCTGAACCAATCACTGTAGATGACCAGGATCCACATAAAATGAAGTTTTTGCAGACGAATGCTACGCAGAGGTCAGCTCTTGAAAAAGAACTGATTAAGTGTAGAGCAAAGATATTTTGGGATCCTATTTCAGTAGAATGTACAATTAAAAAGGATGACAAGTTGGACAGAAAACTTCTTAAATCTTGGCCTGAAAACATACAGAAATGTATCAGAGAATTTACAAATAATCTTACAGTCAGAAAGAAAGCTGTTGATAAAAATGTTTTGACTGAAATACGCATACAATTAAACACATTACATCTATCACACCCTGATGATGTAGCACTCATTGTAGAAAAGGAAAATAACCAAATCATCCTTGTAGCACTCGAAAATGTAGCTGACTCGGTATGGCAAGATATAGTAAAAGCAGCTGAGACTGCTGAAAGAATTGTAAAGGAGAAAAGAGAAAGTACCACAGAAAATAAAGAGTTAGATGAATGGAAAATCGCCTACTTGAAAGCAGCTCATTTTGAAGAAGACATGTTGAGAAAATATCAGAACATACAGATCAGATTCGAAGATTCGAAAGTAAAGGGTAGGATTTTCCTGACGGGTCCAACAGGAATTATCCACACCGTTTGGATAACTATGTTTGAAAGAATAGAAAACGTGAAACAACACGAGCTCGAACTTGAGACGGAACAGATTGAACTTCTTCAAAATGAGGCGACCATAGAGAAAGTAAAGCAAGCAATGAAAAGAAAAAATGTACCAAATGTTTTTGAGGTTAAGCCTAGCTGTGTCATATTGTATGCTGATGAAGAAGATGACCTGTTTAAAATGGAATCTGCTATCAAAAAAACTCTTGCAAAATATACCATAAACCTTGATTTTGGAACAGAAGAGATTTTGAAGTCCGAAAGATGGAGAACAACAGAACAGTCGCTAAATACGAAGTTCTCTGGCTGCGTTAAAATCAAAGGGAAGCGTAATCAGCTGGAAATATTCACGCTTCGTGATATACAAGATGAGGTTTCTGATGAACTACAAAGCTTCCTTACAAGGAACGCTAGATACAAAGAAGAAATGACACTAACACGTCCTGTGGTGCTCTCTTTCAAACATGTCATCAACGACAAGTTTAGCAAAGAGGTACATGCTCTCAAGGGTCGTGGTCTGAATGTCGATATACATCTGAATGAGAAGAGTGGGGCAGTATCTCTTGAAGGTATGTTTTTTGTTGACACTCTCATATGATAAGACTGTTTTTCTCTACCTCGTATGTACAATCAACCCCCTCTCACATAAAGGTATATTTAAAGTACATTGCAATATTTCTGTTATTGAAACTGGGAAAAGAATATAATTTCTTGTTTACAAAATATGATCGATAATTGAAAATATATTGTCTGAATTCATCTGAAAGGTAAACAAACAACTCCCATGTTTAATTTTGCTCCACTGTGATATATATAGGAACGTCAGAAGGCATAAAAGAGGGTAAACGACTTATAACGAAATTGCAAGACAGCATTGAAACTAAACAACATACAGTAAGTCATCCGAAAGTGAGGAAATATTTCGGCAGCAGTAAAGGAAAAGATTGTATTGAGAAGATAGAGACAAATACACCGTGTATTATCGATACACAGGGAGCTGGCTTTAAAAGAAGTGTGCATGCCAGTAAGACACCCTCCACTTACGGCAACTCTAAAACGTGTGCTGAAGCAACTCTTAAATCTGGTGTAAAGGTATATACACTATATAAATATCTCCACTGCTTATATTTGTTTCATTAATGTCTTCATGCTTATTGATTTTTCTCTCAAGGTTCAATATGCCTTTTTCTTATCCACACTGGCTTGTAAGCAAAATAAGAGCTTTGTGTTTAAGTTAGAAGAGCTATTATTAGTATTTTCTTTTATGCTTTTGAGTAGTATTTGTATCGGAAAACTGACAGATTACTTGTAGTTTAGAACATATTAAACACTAATTTTACAAATTTAACATTAAAGATAACTTTTTAGAAAAACATTAATAAGTAATGATAAATATAAATACTTCTGCTGATAAGCACAAACATATCTAATCATATAAAAATACAGGTATTCGTGGTTGGTGGTGATATGACGGAGCTTCAGGTAGATGTACTGGTGAATGCTGCCAATAAGGAACTGAAACACGCCGGAGGGTTAGCGAGAGTTATTCTAAACAAAGGTAGGTTATATACATTTTGGTCATTTTTGTTGTGCTCAGCTCTTTTTTCTCCTTTGGCTTAGCTCCTACAGTACTTTTCTTCCATTCCATCGAGAACAGTTCTCTCAATTTTTATGTACTGTGTGAATCGCATTCATTGTGATTCATTGTGACACAAAACAAGTTTAAACAATGCTCCATGTGGTTTTTCTTTAATTTTTGGGTGTCTAAAATATCAGCTTGTTATAATGCTGTTGTCTTAACATAAAATGGTGGGAATGACTTACTTCATAACTGATTATCTAGTTACAAAGACAGTGTCATTAACTGCACTAAAATCACCACAGAAAAAAACTGTTTTTAAATGATTACCCTCATTTATACTTAGTATCAGCTAAAATGCTGGTTCACATACTTCAGGTGGCCAAGATATTCAAAACGAGTGTGATAATCGAATTAAAACGAAAGGTCCATTGTCTGAAGGGGACGTTTTTATGAGCAAAGGTGGAAAGTTGAAATGCAAGTTTGTGGCACATGCTGTCGGTCCACACTGGCAAGGGGGTGACAAAGATGAAGAATTTTGTTTACAAAAGGCTATTTACTCAAGTATTGAAAAGACAGAGAAGAGAAAGCTCGGATCAATTGCGATGCCTGCACTTAGTGCTGGAATGTTTATGTATCCAGTGGATCGGTCTTGCATGGCAATTGTTAAAGCACTTTATCAGCATTTTCAGGTAAAGTTCAACTTAGTTTCAGTAAACTAAATATCAAAATTGAAAGCTTGTATCTGGTTCTTTCTCAGCACAACCTTTACCTACATTTCACTGGAAAAATATTAATGTTTAAATGCTGCAATTCAGTTGTAATTCCAAAAGGTATTAATTTTTTTCATGTTTTATATAATTCTTCCTTTATACCTTTCCATACACAGGGAACGGATTCAAGCATAAAGGAAGTGATCCTGTGTGATATTAGCAAAGCAACTGTGGATGCATTTATCAATGCCTTACAAGCTATAATGCCAAATGTAAAGGTTCTAGGTAATGTTTCATTTCTTTAATGTTTATCACAAGGTTGAAAGTCGATGTATTTTTTTCAAAATATTGAATTCTATAAAAGAGATATGCTGCTTTTTGCATTCAAGCTGTTTTTTCGAACTGAAACATTGCACCCTCCCCTAGCCCCTGCTTGTTTGTTGCTGATCAGAACTTATTGAAGACGTGATGACCACTGTGACCTTGACCTTTGATAAAGAGCATCAGATGAAATAGAGGTTATCTTTTTGTTTTAACAGCCTTCCTATAATGTACGAAATGATAAATTAAGTTGATATTGAGTTATGGAAACTTTTTTGTGGGTGATGATTACTCGAACTTGGACTTTAGATGAAAACAAAAAAACACCAGAAATATGTTTTCTTTATCTTGGTCTTTCAAAACAACTAAGGGTCGTTCGAAATTAATATGAGTCAAATAATCATCACGACCAACCTATGCCGAGTTGATAGTCCCTTGGCCTGTAACTTTTTTATCTGAAGCTACTGACGAGGGTATGGACCGACAGAAATGTTACCTATAACTTCATCTGACAGGCTTCGTTTTGTCTTTTTCTGATCACAATAGACTTTGGAATTGTGAAAAGTCTGCGTAGCAAATCAAAAGGCTGCATCAGATTAACATTTGTAAATCAAGTAAAATTCTTGATAAAGCAAACCGGTGTGTGCAATTGACACAACATTTTTTGATCGACTAGCTTCTTCTAATTCTCTGCAATATGTAATACGCTAAAGTAAAAGGTAATAAGAACTTGACTGTAGATAACGAAATCATGCAAACACTTCAGTTGAATTTATTAGGTATATTTGTATGCTAAAGTTTTGGGCGGTAAGGGGTCGAGATTTGGTAAACAACAACTCTAACATTAATTAACTAGATATCGGAAGTAAAAAAGAATGAAATTTGGTTGAAGAAGGTTAAGTTAAATATACATGCATGTAAAGTAGTGGTTTGTATTCGGATACTTTTCTTTATACCTACGCAAGAACTACTGCAATGTCTGTTACAAATCATTATTAAGTATTCAAGACACTTATTTTTCTGTAACTTTGAATTTATATTTTGCATAGGTTTTGTCGATGTTTTTCAGATGACCTTAGCCAAGGAGATGGACAAAATAAGGCATTAATAATCAGCGACGAAGAAGAAAATACTGGACACTCGAGAGAGTCAACTGGAATAGCAGACATTGAAGTTGTGAAAGGTGTGCTCGCAAAAGAGAAGTCTGATGTGATTGTGAACTCAACTGCACCAAATTTAAATTTACAGAAAGGGGCTGTGTCGAAAGCCATTCTTACTGCTGGCGGAAACAGGATACAGGACGAATGTTTCAGAAATCATCCGAAGGGTATTGATGTTGGGGAAGTCGCCGTGACAACTGGTGGGAGATTAAAATGCTCAAACATTTACCACATAACGTTAAGACATTTCGACGAACGAAACCCTCGAGTGTGTTTTCAGGTAATTAACGTTTTTTCATGAACACTGAAAAAACTATATTGCAGGATACAGCAAATGGTAACACCATTTAGCTCTAAATGACAGAAAAAAACATTGAAACTGTGAAATAAAATACATTGAAATCTTAAGTAGTTACATATATTTATTGCGCACATACAATCTTGAAGGCAATCCACAAATAATAACCGTATTAACTAACATTTAATTTGGTTTCTAATATTTTACAGGGTATAACTGATTGTGTGACCGCCTGCCTTGCAGAAGCAGATAGTAATAGGTTCAAATCCATATCCTTCCCTGCTATTGGAACAGGTGGCCAGAAATATCCCAAAGACAAAGTTGCCAAAGAAATGTTCAAAGCCGTTTCAAACTTTTGCAAAGCAAACCCTTCATCGTCCGTTACGAATGTTCGATTCTTGATTTATAAAGAGGATGACGAAACGTTTGAGGTAGCATTAGTGTTAGTCACATTTGGCTTTACCAAAAAATATGAACAAACACATGGTTGTAGTAAATGAAATGTTTTTTTATAGTCTAGTGTGATGTAGTTTTCACAAGGATGTCATGAATTACGTTTTTTTTGCGTGTCATTTAATAAAAAATAAATGAAAAATAATACAAGATTGTGGAAACAAAGCAAGAAAAGAAATAGATATGTTTCGGAAACAACATGAAATACAAAGAACTGAACATTCAATTCCTGTTTAATTTTAGAGAATTTACCTAAAAAATATTTATCATTTATTTAAAATGTTTCGAATTTTTATGTATAAAGTAGGGTTTTAAGCTGTAAAACTTCAAAATGAACTAAAATTGTTAAAGAAGTACACATGTGTTTATTACATCACTAAGCAGCATGCTTTTATGGGTGAAAACTGGATGACAATTTATACTGAAGATATCCGAATAGGTCTATATATTATTGAAAAATGTGCCATTCAGGAAATTTCTTTACATGAAAAGTTTGTTTTATTGAAATACCAAAAATTCTAAAAATATCTTGTATAAATGAACTTTATATTGTTACACAACTTCAACAGCATAACATTTGTAAACCTGTAGAATATTTTTTCATTATTTCTGCGATTTTGTTAATGTTAAGAAATGAAAATGATTTTACTACATAACAGGCTTTTGTGACAGAAGAAAAAAACTGGAAAAGTGGTTACTCTCATCACAGACAAAAGTCATCAATGCATCGAAAACTAAAACAGGTCGTGGGTAAACTGGTTAATGAAACAAGAGGTAATTTTCTTTAAGAAAATGTTAATTACAATTCCACAATTTGCTTCACATTAATCATAACCAAAGCCACGCCGCCATCCTGGCATGAAATAAGTTTGTGATTTAGGAACAAAGTAGCGTTCTAAGAGAGACTGAGTTTAAATAGAAAATAAGTGTAACTCTTGTGTTAATAATTGAATCGGTTTTGACTGCCGTAGCGTCACTACTACGTTTAATACGGTTACTTATGTACCTCCACGGATTTCCCCCTTTTGTTATCCCTGGTCACAATTGTATGTAATGATTTATCAATCTTAGACAATGTTTAATCATATATCATTTAATTATTGTCAGTTTTCTGCTTCTTACATACCGTCCGCGCGGATTGCTCAGTTTGTAGAAATCTGACATGCAGCAGACGGTGTGAGTTCAAGTCTGGCCTGGTTACACAATTTTCTAATCTAAAAACATTTGGGACCAACGTGGTCAGTTTTGATTAGTCCAAACAATTCTGATAAACTATAAACTTACTATTCTGCTAGTCGTATATCTGAGTTGTATGATCTATGACTTTTATCTCTTTGATTCAGATGTGCAGTTTTAAAACTTGGGGTGACTACGGATACTAATATTATTTCTACACACAAAAACGTAAGACGTGCTCGAATGAAGTGTGCCCATGAATGCTTTAATATTTTTGTCTAGAAATAAGTGGTGAATGTGCGGTCTGAACTCCTATATATATATATATATATAGGTTTATTTCATGGCATATCATTCACATGGTACATTATTACTGCTGTTACAGGTCACGCTGAGTTTAAAATCGGAGGTTTAAAGGTCGAGGTGCGTGAAGGTGATTTAACAGATGACAGCTCGGACGCTATTGTTGCAAGCTGTAATTTAGACCTTGACCTTAGCAAAGGTAAATGTAATGCAGAAACAAATAGTCCTACAAATTACCAATTAGAATGATAGCTTATATATGTATTTGAAAGACTCTATCTGAGTTGGACTTGCTTCATTTGAAACGTCGATTGAATAAAATGGAGTAAGTTGTAGAAAGTTGTACTTTTTAAAATTCAAGAGAATAATTCAGACGTAATTCCACTGTATCTTATAAGAAAAAAAGAAAAGTTGAACTGTTGAGACTTTTCTGAGATATTTTTCTGATTTTAATTAAAGGCACATCTGTTTCGTTTCTTTTAAAGGCGACTTTAGTGGGTAAAACTTTACTTTATATTGAAAGATTTTCAGCTCAGAAAAGTATACGTAAAGTATACTATGATACAATAACTATTTGGTAAACGACTCACTTTACTTACCCCAGTTTGGTGTTTGTTGGTTTATTTTTCTTGTATCTGTGAGAATGATCATTGTTAAAAAGTCTGAGGAAGGCAACAGCATTCTATAACAATACTTGTCTTAACTATTTTCGTAAATAAAAGATGTTCTTTCATAAAACGATGGCAACCTGAATAAAACAAAATAAACTTAAATACACAATCATTCACTATGTGCTTGGACTTAAACTTGCAGTTATACTGAATGGCAATTCAATATAAAATAATAAATATCGATAACTGAAAATACTTAAATTGAAACTTGAAAGTAATATTACTGTAGGTGCGGTGACGAAAGCCCTTTTGAAGAAAGGAGGTGATACTATAGAACAAGACTGCAAACAACAAAGTACGTTTTTTTTCGAGAAGTATAAACTTGTGACGTAGTGCAAATTCGACCATTCTTAATTGACACAGTCGAAACGCACATTTGGTTTTGCCTTACATTTAGTTATACATTTCATTTTCAAGTTTGAAATGTTGCTTCTGGTTCATGGTGCAAATCTGACATTCGTAACTTGAACATATATTTGTTTTACCCTCAAGTTTACGCATTTCATTGTTGTTATAATAAATAATCTTGAATATATATAATGAATAATCTTTTTATATCAGGAACGCTTTGAAGCAGCTGTAAACGCAACTGTTTTTTTTAAGAAATTCATTACAAATCACCTAAAATCAGCTAAGATTTAGGAACAGTAACATATACTAAAATTTGTTTTCAATATCGCATTGCACATCAGTAAATGAAAAGTTCCAATGATTTATTTTATATTCAGGATCAACAATGAAGAAAGATGAAATTGTAATCACCACGGCAGGAAACCTTCGTGCAAAATATATCATACACGTTGATACCAAGTACAAGGCATTCGAATGGACACCGGTTGTGTTATCATGTCTACGAATAGCAGAAAAACATAAAATATCAAGCCTCGCTTTCCCTGCACTAGGAACAAGTATGGAACTGATTAATGAATTTTACCTGTGAAAATCACAGATTGATTTAATTACGTTAAAAGTATTGCTCTACTACGTCTTATTTTATACGACAAATTGTAATCAGAAAGACATAATTAATTTTTGATAGCTCAATTTAAAAATGCGGGAGAAACGAGATAAAACAAACATGGCGACTTAAGAAACAACACCGTTATTATCGCCGTTCCTGGACGGCGATATATACAATTAACAAGATTTGAACAGTTTTGCCTGTACACCGCCTGCCTTTAGCCAATCAAAGCAAAGCATTTCATATCACATGATAACAAAATGGACGTCAAAATTCTTCAGCAAGGGATGCGTAAATGGACTCGCCCAACCGCCATGTTTGTCGGGTTACTTATTCTTACAACTGAAAAATACCATCATCAATGTACGATCTCAGTACCAGTCTTCAGGCTCGTGTAGGATAAATACAGGATAATCGTAATATTTTGCCACATATCATTTTTAACTAGAAATGGTTTTTGATTGAACAAAAACATATGTCTCCCCCCCAGCCAGTTGCTACAGGCAGTATTGAATCAGACGATTGTAAAATTTGACATTTAACCTCCAAGTGTGACCTTGACCTTGAGACACCACACCCGCAAAGTGGGTTCTGCATGTCGCCTTGATGAGGTGAACATCTGACCCAAGTTTCATAAAAATCCCTCAAGGGCTTTTGAAGATACAGAGCGGACACGATTTTGTGGCATTTGACATTTAACCTCCAAGTGTGACCTTGACCTTGAGACACCACACCCGCAAAGTGGGTTCTGCACGTCGCCTTGATGAGGTGAACATCTGACCCAAGTTTCATAAAAATCCTTCAAGGGCTTTTGAAGATACAGAGCGGACACGATTTTGTGGCATTTGACACTTAACCTCCAAGTGTGACCTTGACTTTGAGACACCACACCCGCAAAGTGGGTTCTGCACGTCGCCTTGATGAAGTGAACATCTGACCCAAGTTTCATAAAAATCCTTCAAGGGCTTTGGAAGATACAGAGCGGACACGATTTTGTGACGGACAGACGGCGGACGGACGGACAACTTGGGGAAAAACAATATGTCTCCCCCATTTTTTGGGGGAGACATAACTAGAAAATGTAGTCTAAACAAGAGTATGGTTTGTTTGCTTTTTTCCAAAACTTGCAATTAAAGAAAAAAATAAATGCTTGCTGCCGGGCGATTCTAATCAGGATACAAACTCCCCGCAGCGGTTACTTCCCCTGATCAGTACAGAAACAGTAGCAAAGCGTGACGAAACCAGTGCGAGGAGTTTGATCAGGATATATCCTAGTTTTGAATATGCTTGATAAGAGTCAGGGCAATATCGTATATTTTACCTTAAATTTATTCTGTTTAAATTGCACATGTAATATTCTTATATTCTTTTCACTGCAAAGCATGTTATAAAATTATCAAATTAATGAATGAGGAGCATGAAATTCATGCATCTCTGAATAAGACGTCATACGTGGCTGAACGGCGATTTCAAGCTTTTTTGGAAATGCTAATACTTGTATTTATTATCACATTTGTTTTCAACCACAGGTATTGGCTGTAAACCTGAAGACATTGCGGGTGTCATGTGTTCTGCCATCGGTGACTTCGAAAACGACAATCCTAAATGTCTCCAAAAAATTAGATTGGTGATATTCCAGCAGGAGATGGTATCAGCTTTCATTAGTGGAATGAAGGCAGCAATATCTGGTAGATCTCTATAAATAATTTCATTTGCCATCTTTGAGTCAGTTTGTCTAATCAATATATTTACCACTACATGACTACAGAATGAAGTTACCAGCACACTGTCTTTAGAATTGTATTTATATTATACACTTTTTTTTTTCATTTCGAGCCTTGTGTTTTTAAGCTGATGGTCAGAAGACAGGACAAAATAAATAAACTGCAGGTCAGCAGACAGACAGAGCGACATATCTTATTATTTTAATTAAAAGAAACATTTAGATAAAAAGCACATAACTTAGAAAATGTATTTCAAAGATTTCTGCACCTTTTAATTAAACATTTCATTAGATAATTGTCATGGGTATCCAATATCTGTCATCAAGTATTTTGAAATAAATCAAATAGATAGGATAAGACACAGAGATAATGGCTGATAGACACTAGGACACTGGTAATACTGCAACCTTTAAACAAATTATATATTAATGAATGCTTAAATATTATCGAAATATTGTGTTTTCAAAATACTCTGTTTGACCATCAAGGTCGTCCTCGGAGTGAAGTTGGACATCAACCTACAAGGACCCCTTTTCATCACAAGGACAGGAAACGACAAGGACAAGACGATGATGACAGTGATGATCATTATGCTATTACTATATATGCCGAGGACACAGGTAAAGCTCAGAAGGCTATAAAGAGCATAAGAACGACCGTTAAGAATGAATGGATAGAGAAAAAAATGGAAGATCCTGGCATTATAAGATTTACCTCCGAACATGTAAGTACAGGCTGCCTTCCATGTGTTTTTTTTCAATTTAAAACGATAAATATATGTAGACTTTGTAATAACTAACGATATTATAACATTTTCTTTAAAAAAAGGAACCAAGTGTCAGTAATAAATAGACACATTTTTCATCACTTTTTCAAACAGCAAATGGAAATGAGTTCTGTCTGTATATTTAGTAGTTTATGCATTTCTTTCAAACATTTACACCTGAATGGTTCTGTGAAAAACAGACATTTTAAGTCTCAAGTTCTTAGGATTGAGTGTGCTAATGTAACCAAATAAAGTGTCTCATTATTCCCGGTCTAAACAATATAAAATTAATCATGTATGTGCCTTATCATGGGTTCTTTGTTTTTACAGTCATTTCTCTATATCTTTCATATAATATCTACATTATTATCTTTTGTATTTCACTTTGCATCGTAACAAATCATTAAGATCAACACAAAAGTGTATTTTATAACTACATTTTGATATGAATTTGCAGGCATTCAGCACACCTGCGTAACTATTACCCTTAAGTCATAACCTATTACTATACATGTTATTTTCAGGTGAAGGCTATAGAAGCAATTGCGAAAAACAATCACGTTGATGTAGCTGTTGACCGTGAGCTTGGTAACATCAGACTTGTAGGACTTGTTACAAGTGTTTCAGAAGTTACGAATGCTATTTTCAGTCAATTGAGAAACGCTGATAAATCTGTCTACATGAGAGACCAGGCCAAACTTATGTCTAACGTAGTAAGATGGTTCTATCTCAAAGACCAGAAAGAGTTTCCATTTCCTGATCGTGTGAACCTGACAGTAGAGACAGCCTACAAACATAAAGACAAGACAGTTAAGATCAAGGACAGATCAGGCGGGGAATATGAAATAGATTTTGGAAATATGACGGAACATGATATAAAAAAACCAAATGAAAAATTTCCAGTCATAAGACGGGATCTTATTGCAGGTATATTTACAGGACAGGATTTATTCTTTCTCTAATCTTCATAAGATCACAATAAACGAATGATTTTCAAGTCGAAAAGCATGCGCATTTGTTCAAATCAGCCATAAATTGAGCTTGTCTATAATATACTATACTTCAGACATTTTGGAATCATGTACTGCAGTTAGTCAAATCTTGTTATGGTATAAGAATGTTGTTGATCAACTGGTGCTAAATCTTACAATCTGACTGATTTTTTAATTACAAAGTAAAAACACAGCATCAAGATATATACAAAATAACATGAGAAATTGAAATTGTTTTAATATTACAGGCGCAAGTTTTGAGATACCAAAGAACTGGCAGAAAATGAATGATAAAGAGAATCTAAAGCTTGTAACATTAAATGCACAGGATTCTGAATACCAAAAAGTATTGAATGAGTTTAAGAAGACACTGGGAAAAAATCCAAATATTATAAAGGTAACAAGAAAGTTATTTGATATCTTTGAAAAGTATTTTTATTTCAAAATTAATGTTATATGAAAATACTGCTCTGAGTGGCTTCTTAAGTTTTATTAAATCTTCATTCACCCCAGCTGTATTAAGCCATCTTTGTGTCATAAATACACATGTCTAATTTTCTCTTGAAATTTAATGTTTCTCTAATTGCTTAAGAAATGCCAAAATTTTGTCAAGTTATTTTTTAAAACGTCATTTTCAAAATGATTACTTTTTTGTTCGGATGAGACCTGTCATATTTAATTCCTTCCATTTACAACCGATTATCCGGACTCGTATGTGTCTATTTAATTAGTATAATAAACAATATGAGAATATATGAGTTTATTCCTAAGACTATTAAGTGTAAAATTGTAGATCGAAAGAATACAGAACAAAACATTGTACACACAATACTCAGCAAAGCGTAAAGAACTCAACATAACTTATCCCAAGCAAAAGGATAACGAAAGAATGTTGTGGCATGGGACAGCCGACTACGCAGTACCAAGCATTAACTCTCACGGATTTAACAGAAGCTATTGTGGGAAGAACGGTAGGAATAAAAATTTATAACCATCTCTACAGACAACTTTTACGTAACATTACAAATACAATTAAAAATAGCTGCTTAAATTGTCGAATGTTTTGCATGGCTTAATGGTATTAACACAAGTTCTTATATTTAAAACAACTTCTGGATGTAGAACTTTAAACATGTGCTTTTTGTCAATGTCTCAAATGAACAGAACAGTTCAGTTTAAACTAAAGTCAAGCATATGAAATTTCAGCCACTGCTATTGGACAGGGAGTGTACTTCGCTGTAAATGCCAACTACTCTGACCAGGGAACCTATTCACCAGTTGGAAACGACGGAAACAAAAGGATGTACCGATGCTTAGTTCTGACCGGGAAATATTGTTGCGGATCAAGCAATATGCGGGTACCACCACCAATAGATGCGTCTCAACCACACATACTTTATGACTCGGTTACAAATAATACCAGCAATCCAATCATGTTTGTTGTCTTTAATGACACACAGGCTTATCCTGAACATTTAATCACCTATAAATAATATAAAAAATGACAAACAATAGTGAATATTGTGGAAGAAATGTGCAGGGAAGAAACAGAAAGCAGAGGTGTTTATACTGAACTGTAATCTTGCGATTTTCGTGCCCTTTTCGAAAGAAACATTACTTTCCATTTGTAGCTTTCTTCCAGTATTGAAATTGTAGTAATGTTTTTGTACGATTAAATCATTGACCAACACATCAGGTGTACCTATAGAAAATTCATTAACAAGCCTTTCTAAATTTTTGAGAAAGTTCATACAATTTGAAAAAAAAACTCTCTTAATTCTCTATATATTTCATGTGTTTTGGAGATATTTCTCTGATAATTGTTCGAAATAATAGATCAGAAATGTTTTGTTCATTTTATGCTACCTTAAGATATTTCTGTTGATAGACTGAACATGCCTTTAATCTCCACTTGACTCAGAAATGCTACCTAAAGCTTGTGGTTCTTTAATATTCTTTATTATAAACATTTCTATTATTCAGGGTAGAGCACAGCTTGTTGGTAATCAAATAATTGATAACCTCTCGAAAAGTGAAACATTAAAGAAATTATAAATGTAAGCCTGTTGTGTTTCTAGTGCTCTAAACAACTTTTTCATAACGTCGAATCGGTTAAACATTTCTTATTTGTTTAACAATGATAGAGTTGTTGTACAGATGTCTAGTTAAGTAAAAAAATGTAATGATAATATTCAGGAACCAAGATCATCTTTATTTACATGTCTCATTATAGGACTTTTTGACTGTAATCCCTATATTTTATCCGATTTTTTTACCAAAACACTTATTTTTTTGGTTGATTCTTTTTTATATGTTACTCAAATCTTGGCCAAAATCTACATTATATACAACCGTCACCATTTTTACTCATGTTCTTTTCATTGGGCGATTGCTTAAAAAAGTTAACCTTAACAAATTCTGCTATATTGTTTGCCTATAATACGCACGATACGTTAAATCGATGAATTTCAATCCATATTACTTTGTATACATGTGTCAGGATTTTTTTTCGATGTAAATTTCTTTCAACACTCACAATAAATGTAAAAAAATATTATGTTTTAAAATGTTTCTAACTCTCTTTTCCCTACAAAAATTCAAATGTCGAGTAACAAGGTTTCATAAAATGCCATGGATTAGTATCATTAAACAGACATAAAAGTTTATAATAAATTCCCAAAATGTATTTATCCAAGAAACCGTGTTGTTTGTATGTATTTCTTGTTTTTTCAAATTAAGTATTTGTAATGTATACATGTGATTATAATTTTGTGCGAAAGGAATGTCCGAAGGAATGAACAAAGTTCGTGAAGCAGATACATGTAGTACTGTTTATTTTCAAAAAATAACATCAATGAATAAAGAATCGCCTCTGGGGAAACTCGACCTTCTCAATGAAACACATTTCATTTGTAACAGAAGGACGTTTGTTTATGCTAATTGTTATTATTAGAGTAAGACAGTCGGATCATATATGGTAATCCTAGCAAGTGCAGCCTTCATGATTTCATGTTCCGATTTACCTAGTATGATCGTTATAGTTGAACTGATTTAGGTAATCGTTAAATTAGTTCATTTAGCCATAATTATCAGTAAATGTTAATGCTTCTCTTATGTATTCGATTATTGTTTCTTTAGCTTATCATCTGCCTATTACAACTCTCTATTTCGAGAAGTATTCAATAAAGGCTTCCATACAAAATTAAATGTTTTTTTCTATTTCTTCCAGAACCACACACATGTAAACTGGAGATGGCACAGCTCAGGTTGTTAAAAAACGACTTACGATTCTTATATTTCAAACTGTATAAAGTCGTATTCCACGAATCAGATATAACAGTACTTTTAACCAGGTAAACAATCTTCTAAACCTCCGAGTAAAAGTTCAATTTCGGCCACTTGATGTACTTTCGCATTTACAGCAACGACTTCTAATTGCTTATTCAGATTTGAAATTCACTTAGAATGAATTTACATACTGATATAGAAATCTTCATTTATTTGCACCAAGTAAAATTACCTGGACATTGTTTAGATGAAGTTGTAACCAAAGTCTGCATTTTTGCATCTAAGTCATGTTCTGTTGCCAATTGTAACCCTTGTGACGGTCATAAACGCTCCTACCTATGCATACATTATACTGACCTATGTTTGACTGACGAGAACTTATCAGATTGATCACTAGACTAGTCCTATATTTTTACATATAGGAATTTGTTTAATCAATGTTTGTTTGTAAAGTCTTGAATAAGAAAGGTTGTTTTTTAGCCAGAACATAAAGATCCATTCTGTCCCACGTATCACGTATGTAAATAGGTAAGTTTTAGACTAGGGGTGGATTAGACATGCAAATGATGTTTTTTCTGCGGGGCTGGGGGTCAGATTGTGGGAGTTGGTGGGATGGGGAGTCAAGTACCTATGTATTAAAAATAGGTAGGGCAAGTAACTACCCATCCCAGGTAAATAAAGATTTCAAGGCTAAGAAGTTTTTTCCTATATAAGTCTAAGCAAAATAAATTGACACCTGGGGTGGGGCTAATTTTGACACCAGGGTTTTGCTGGTGACCAAGTATTCCAAGTTTGAAGGGAATATCTTGGACACTTTTTAAAAAATGGATATTAACAAAAAAGATTAACCAAGAAATTCAAAGTCGAAAAAGGGGCATTACTTTGCCAAAATAAATTTGAGGGTTGTCGGTCCTTTAGAAATGGTGTCACACTTTAATAGTGAACATGCATTCTGAAATTTAAGTGAATAGCTTTGATAGTATCTGAGAAATGCACCTCACAGTCCAGACAGAATCCACAGGCCTCTAGCTGCTCACCATCAATCTCACACGGTCCACACACAATAACTGCAGCTATTGTCATTGCTGATTTACTTTCCGCTTTTTGCCCGGAGACGGCCATCTTTAAACTTCCGAAGAAAGAAAAACAAGAATTTGTAACAGCGTTACCAACGTCTCCCACCTAATAGAAGTTTTACATGAAGCACAAAATTGTGATATTTCAAAAGATTGAGGTATGGATCTGGACTTTCAATGCAAAATTTTGAGAAATGCTAGATCTGCACATGGAACAATATATTCATTAAAGAAATAGAATGAAATAACTCCTATGTTTGTGTCAACAGAAATACATTTGGGTAGTTGTTATCACTATTTCAAAACCACAAAATGTGACAATTACAAATCAATACAACATATTTAGAAAACAAATATAATAGTCAGGAAATGGTCGGTGTAAGAAACTGGGATCACTCTACTAGTGTACTGTATGTTATTAGAGGCAAAAATCAGGTCCATTGTTCTTCCCAACTGATGAGTTGGCTTTTATACATATTGTCGAAGTTGATTATTATGACAAAACTTAATCACAACTGGATCATCAGGCATCAAGTTAAAGTCTCAACCAGATATAATATCATTTGACTTAGGTATAGCATTGACGGCAGATGAGAGGAGAGTAAAAAACACGTTTTTGTTGAATTGAGGTGGTCTGTAAGTAACAGCTATGATAAAGTTTCTACCTTGGTCTGAAACTATTCTAGACATAAACTGGAGGGAACTGTTAATTTCAAAATCAGTGGACTCTGTTTTAGTGAACATTGCTAGACCATGTTCTGTCAGCTTAAAGTATCCGCAGAATCCTTCTAAAGAACACTCTGCTCTAGTGTGAGTTACTGTTAAGCAAAGAGCATTTAATCTTGAAATATGTCTTTGGGTAGACAAGTCTCAGAGATGGGCATTAAGGGAACGAATGTTGAGAAAAAGTATGTGCACACTTGCATTAGGGTCCAAGAATGGATGTTCCCAACTGAAAGTACAGTGCTCACGCAGCCTGTCCATTTCTACTAGAGCCGACTTGTTTAATTTGATTTTGTCTGTTGTAAAATTGACAAACTTCAAACCATCACGTGACGTTGCTCTGCTGAGCATTGTATAAGCATGACCTTGCGTGAAAGACTTTATGTTTGGACGTAGCTCGAGGTTAGCAATACAGTGTGTGCAGGTACTTCCCTGAGACTTGTGAGCAGTTAAGGCAAATGCTAAAACTAAAGGGTAACATTTTTCTCTCGACAGGAACTGGACATTCAGATGTGAGTAAGAATGTAACAGTGATGGCCTGGTTTGGTACACAATCTCTTAAATGTTGTGGGCTTCTCTTTTTACTTTCTCTTCAAATGCTTAGATTAGAAAACTTTAACAAGAGCCACCGCAAGCGGGGACCACGCTCGACTTTTTCCTATTTCCAAAGGCAAACATATCAGAGGAAGCACACTGTGGTGGAAATATAATTATCAAATTCATCCATACCAATTTTTGCAAAATTCAATAATTTGATCTTGCCTGTCAAATGTCAGATTTGTCATCAGTATAGTTTTGTCCAAGTATGAATCAATTCCAATTATGGCCAGTTTTAGCAAAATTATATAATTTGACCTTGACTTTCAAGGTCATTTTAAGGTTAACGTCGTACCTGAAAGAATCATAACGTCGGATTTGTCATAAGTGTTCTTTTATCCAAGTATGAATCAAATCCAACAACAAATAAAAAAGTTATGACCAATTTTAGCAAAATTTAATTATTTGACCTTGAAGGTGAAGGTCATTTAAGAGTCAAGGTCAAGTTTAGTCCGGTCTTCTTGAAGGTCTTGTCCAAAGGGTTGTTGTGCCCAAGCATGAAGACAATCCACCTACAAATAATAAAGTTATGAGTCAAGGTCAAGTCTAGTCTGGTCTGCTTTAAAGTCTTGTCCAAAAGGTTGGTGTGTTTAAGTATTAAGACAATCCATTAACTTATAACAAAAAAATGATCAATGTTAAAGTTTTCTGACGGCAACGGCAACGACACCACGACTATAGCAATAACTCGATTTTTTCTTTGAAAAAATGGAGCTAAAATACTGTTCCTTTTAATAGCAATTGTTCATCAATGCTTATGAATTCATTTGACCTCCAAGTTTGACCTTGACCTTTGATTTAGGGGTCAAGGTGTTGCGCATGAGACGTCGTCTCATTAGGGTGAACATTTGTGCCAAGTGTTTCAAAATCCCTTGATCTATGAAAAAGTTATGGACTAGACACAAAATATACCCTATAACAGACCACGATAAACTTTGACCTTAAAGGTCTAACTGTCTGGGTGTTGTGCATGACACGTCGTCACATTACTGTGAACATTTGTGCCAACTATTTTCGAAATCCCTTGATGGATGAGAAAGTTAAGGACCGGACACGACATATACACTCCAAAAGATAATGTTGACCTTTAATTATCAAGTATGACCTTGATCTTGGAGATAGGGGTATGGATGTCAAGCATGACACATCGTCTTATTATAACAAATATTTGTGCCAAACTATTTTAAATTCTGTTGATGAATGACTTAGTTATGGATCGGACACGAAAGTGTGACGGACGGACAGACGGACGGACGGAGCCCATTTCTATACCCCCCCTTTTTTTCTTCGAAAAGGCGGGGGACAATAAGGTATCCGATAATCCCGTTTAAACTTGTGTTAATAAACGTATATTCACGTTATCTGTGCAAAAACCGTGCAACGTAGTCAAATGACAGGTCAGCTAAGATTATCACTAAGTTAATTATTATTAACTTTCATCTGCATGTTTCATTTTCAACTTGCTTATAAACAATTATCAATCATTCACATGTTATTGATCACTACATATTCGCTTTTTGATTTCTCCAGTCAGATTTAGTGACTGTACCGCATTGTCTGTAGTACGACGGGAACCAGATCATTTGTGTGTGTAGGGGGGAGGGTGTCATCGCTTGAATTCTTCATCACAAGAAATGTTACAAGTGGTGCATTTTCAAAGTATATATTCACAAATACAAGATATGCAATAAAACAATACAATATTCAATATGTCTCTCTATCAAAATTCTAATGCTCATCAATGCAACATATGACAATTTATCTTACTTTAGTAGCTTTTATGCTAAACATTATAATGTGAAAAAAAAGAAATATTATCAGTACTGGATGTTAATGGTAAAAGTATGATATAAATAAAACAATGACACTGTTTTCTTTGTTGAATCTATTCTATAACCCTAGTTTGTCACTTTGTTTTGTACATACATGAGCGTAACCTATTCACTTACCCACCTTTCATTACGTAAACGCTTGTCTCTCTCCTCATGCCTTCTCTTTAACTCCTCATGCCTCCTCTTTCACTCCTCATGCCTCCTCTTTCGCTCCTTTTCACTCATTTGATAATAAAGTTACCTTTTAAAAAGGAAAGGCTTGTCTGGATGTGGCAATGTTATACATAGGGAAGTACTGTTGGTAACCTTTAAATAATTTTGCGTAATTAATCTCTAGCTTTCATTAATCAATACCTCGAACAATGATGGGGTCCACCAGAATATTAGCGGCAAATTTCTGTCGATGTACACTTTTATTTTATGCGAGCTGAGACTTTAAATAAAGTTTTCCAATCATTTGACAGACATACTAGGTGTAAGAATACTTACAAAAATAGATAGGATAACAAATATGTTATATCCAATGGAAGAAAATTTTACTTCAACACTATTTTGAGGTCGAATCTGTTCTTTTTGATTTCCTTTCATACACCATTTTTACGCTACAGTTACCTGTCATATACGTAACGTTTTTTCTATACGATAAAAAAGCGTCGTAACACTACATATCAAATAGATTAAAACTCTACACCGGGATGGTGCAATAGAATAGAGTTATGGTATCACCTGGGTTAATACTACTCAGGTAAAATTGTACTTGTGTGCTCACTTGAATCGGTTCAAAATATCATCACAGATTACGCATTTGACCGACGACACGGGGAAAAGGGCACTCGAACATAATTTCTGGAAACTGACCTTTGTACTTTTTTGAACAAATGAGATCCCAGAATTAATGTCTGAACATTTCAGTTTACTACACAGACCAAATACGACATACTTTTATGTTTAAGAGGAACATGATGGACACATTCGATATTCCTTAAAATGACGTCACATACATTAATTTGACGTCTGATTCTATCTACCTTCCCGCTGGAACTAAATATTAACATGGCAAATTTTAGATACTTAAATTTTTTACCTATAACTTTGTAAATTCTTTATCTTGTCAATGTATCCAACATTTTTACAAAAGTATAATTGTTATCATTCAGCGTTGCGTTTTGTTCAGGTGATATTATTTTACACAAGAAAGAACTGCCCCCCCCCCCCCAAAAAAAAAAAAACAAAAAAAAAAAAAAAACAAAAAAAAAACAACAAAAAAACAAAAAACAAAAAAAACATGCTGCCATGCTAATGGTCATCAAGAAATTTGATAAAAAAAAGTCCTTTTTATGACGGATAATATCCAGACTATCGAAATTTTACTTTAATTTTACAATGGAAAAGTACTGAAACATTACTGTGTTTTGCTGATTTTCAGAAAAGTTTATTGCAATAGTATTACAAATGCCCGAGTGCCCTTTTTCCCGTGAGGTCGGTCATTTGATATGTGATAGGAATGAGACAATCTTTCCTCCACTCCTTTCATATAAAGCCTCAAAATAATTTTAGTTTTTATTGTTCTTAAAGATTCTCTGAAACAGTAGACAGTGAAATATCTATTGTGCGATGACTAAGCTAAACATTTCGCTCATTGTTTTTACACGTACAATATCTTTATAAGTCAATATATACCTTGATCGTTGAGAGATTGTTCATATTTAATCATAGTAAATATTCATGAAATTCTTATTTAGAACATGAAATTTTTTTCTTAATACACGCTTAAGCCGTGGACGAGTTTCCGAAAAGCAACTGTAGTACATCTTGCGCTGAGCAACCCTGCGAAAATGAAATTCTACCTGTCCTTCCCCATGACTCATTGTAAGTATCATGTACAACTGAATGAGGAATAAATTTAAGTTAAGTTATGGGTAATTTTGTGTTTGAGGTTCACAGATATTAATTTCCCAATTAATAGCTTCCCCTAGGTTTCCCCCTTAGATAGCTTTTCTCCCTTTTGGGTAGGTTTTTCTCTTTGGGTAGGTTTTCTCCCTTTGGGTAAGTTTTTCCCCTTAGGTAGGTTCTCCCTCCCCCCCCCCCCCTAGTTTATACCTACTGTTATATTCTTAACGAGAGCTAAATGGTCGGAGGATAACAATAAAATCAGTGACGCACAAATCGGTTTTAGGAAAAAAACGAAGCACTATTGATCATTTATTCACTATCACAAATATAATAGAAAACAAAAAAAAAATAGAAAAGCAAGTATGTGAATTTTTCAAAGGCCTATGATAAAATTGACCGTAAGTCTCTTTGGCTTCGACTACAAAATATCGGAGTAAATGGTAAAATGTATAAAGCTTTACAGTCCCTTTATAATGGCGTGCAGTACGCGGTGAAAATAAACAACTCATTAACGGACTGGCTAGACGTTAATATTGGTTTAAAACAAGAGAGTTTGTTGTCTACAACGTTATTCAATCTTTACATAAATGACTTGAGCATTTTTCTGCAACAGTGTCTCCGGTATACTTGTAGATGGCAAAATAATCAATCATCTTTTTTTATGCTGACGATTTCGTCTTAATTGCTGACAGCGAAAAAAAAAGTCAAAACTTACTGAATATGTTGGATGAATGATGTATGAGAAACAGGATGTCTATCAATTCAGATAGAAATAAAGTTGTACATTACAGAAACCCGCCATTGTCAAGAACAACATACTAATTTAAGTGCGGCGAAACTACCATTGAATGTATAGTCCAGTATAAATATCTAGGTCGTCTGCTTGAAGAATCCTTAGACTTTAACGTAACTGCCAAATACGTGTCCCAAGCTGTCACGCGAGCGTTGGGTCTCCTTATTTCGAAATATAAAAGTATCGGAGGTATGCGATATGATGTCTACAACAGAATGTATGATGCAATGGTCTGGCCTATTATAAGCTACGGCGCAGCTATTTGAAGAACACGGGAATATTCGTCGATTAATGCTGTGCTACCTGTGATACGCCTGTGCAAATCGGTAATTAACTATTGGTTACGGTTGAATAATATGGACCCAATCAGAATATATTATCAAGTCTTTGTACATTGCAACAGAACGAAAATGGCAAATAAAAACCGGTGCTACCGGATAGGCAGTCATTAAAGTAAACTCGTCAATTTGACTCTTATTAAAGGTAATGTTGATACCCTAAGTTATTCAAGAGACTTGGTAACCAGTGTCCAAGACAAAATGTTTGTCAATTAGAAAGGCAGTTGGAGTCGCACGATCAATTCACAGACAAATATACGGAATAATAACGGTGGTAATAAACTAAGAACATATCAAACGTTTAAATCGGAATATATACCGGAAGCTTATGTGAAATCATGTATTTTGACTAGGCAGCAAAGAAGTGTTTTAGCAAAATTCTGGTGTGGTGTTGCACCATTAAAGATAGAAACTTGGCGATACCAGTCTCTACCAGTGAGTGGGCGGACATGTTTTAACTGTAACGGTTTGTGGAAGACGAACGTCATGTTTTACTTAAATGTCCGCTGTATGACAGCATTTGTATTAATTTGTTTGAGAAGACCAGTGTATTCAATGCATACTTTTTTGCAATATAGTGATGATGCGAAACTGTCTTTTTTATTATCTGACGAAATAATAAGGAAATATAGTGCTAAAGCCTGCAGTGATATACTTAGAAAACGTAGAACGCTGTTGTGTAAATAATAGTTATTTTATTGATTAGTACTCTTAAGGTTTTATGATTGTTCGACATTGTGTATATGTACATATGTTTTAAGCAATCATTTAAAATTTTCATTAAGTTAAAGGGTATCGTTATAATGTCAATATTATGTTTTTCAAGTGTTTTTTTAATATTTACAGTCTCTCATAACTCAATTTAAGTGGTTTTATGCATTTATTAAATATTTTTATATTCAGATGAATGTATAGAAGTGAGACTTTTATAAACTGTCTGTCTGTCTGTCTGTCTTTAAAACCTACATTTGTCACATGTAAACTTGTTGAACTTGATTAAGATTAAAATGCTCAATAAGTCTATCAGTCACTGCGTTCCGAAACTCGGACAAATGTTACGTTGTGTACTGACATGGGACACAACCTCGGCACTTTCTACTGACTGAAACGAGTTATTACTTTGATAACTTATGTCTTAACTCGACATGGTTTCAAACGACGACTATGAAGGGTACTATAGTTCTGTCTTTATTTTGTTCCTGTAATACAACAGTATACAGAGTTTCAATGCCTTAGTTTTTTTGTCTGAGTATGAGTTGTCTTTAAGTCAAAGTATGAAAATAACAATATAATTACATGAAATTCATCTTTTACCTTATAGATTACCTTATTAAGTTGGGCACGTCCTGGGTGGTTATGTTTTTGAAAAATTACCGAAATTGTACTCTTCATTCATTCATTCATTTCCTCCTTTACTCACTCTCTCACACAAACGTACTCACTAGTTCATTCATTTATGTAGATAAGGCCATTTTTTCATGATATACTTTGTTTATATAAGCTACTGTGTATAATAAACACTGATGGTGAACCGGTAAGACAGCTTGTTATACCTGCTTCTCATCGCACCATAGCTTTCAAAGGTGTCCATGATGAGGTTGGTCACCCAGGTCATGACAAATCACTCTGGCTTGCTCGCCAACGCTTTTACTGGCCAGGAATGGAAGTAGATTTCAAAAAACGTGTGTCCTTATGCAAGTCTTTTGTCTGCGGGAAAACCCCTCAGAGACCTGCAGCAGAGCTCATGCCCATACAGACTTCGAGACCTATGCAGTTCGTTTGCATGGATTTTCTCAAATTAAAAAAAGTCAAAGAGTGGGTATGAAAATGTTTTGGTCGTAACTGATCATTTCACTTGATACTGTATTCCTAGAAATGTTCGCGGATACAAATTTTCGCGTTTTTTTTTTTATCAACGACATTTTCGCGGAGACAAACTTTCACGTACTTATAACGACCGCGAACTCCGCGAATATTAAGTCGCTACGGTAAAAATAGATACTTGTACTTTCAAGTCCCCGATTTATGTTAACAATAAACATTTATCTTCTATGAAAAATACCAAAGAAGTAAAACAACTCAAATTACGCCTGGTCCCAATTCTATAACAACGCATGATTTAAAACCAAACTGTATCAATCATTGACTGCATAACTGTAACGTTAAAATCACCATGCTATGCATCACTTGAAATAAATAAATGGACGTTGATCGCTATTGTACTTTTAACAAAAGGTAACACCAACGCAAAACTTGTAAATGCCCTCCTATTGTATTTTTGACGGTTACGCGCAGGTAACCTCAATAAGCATGAGAATTGTCTTAAAAACAATAAGTGTAATGCAAAATGTGTAGAACGGTTTTGTGTTGTAACAAATTAATACCCTGTGTTACCCTTGTGTTAACCAATATACATATTACAGTTCACGTTTATTTGTAAATTATCAGTTTACCGTTTGTTTTTCGATGTAAATATTGAATACTGTGTTATAAAAATACAACCTAAATAGAGGTAAAATAAAAGGAAATGGACTGAATTATTATTTCATCGGACTTTTGAATGCGTATATGCATTTGTGTAAATTCGGATTTATGGATACAAGTACACTGAATAGTAATAGATAAGCTAGAAATGTTCGCGTTTTTGTTAGAAGTGACATTTTCGCGACTGAAAAAGTTCGCGGATCCATGCTTGACGCGAAAAACGCTAACTTAAAAAGCGCGAAATCTTTTCTAGGAATACTAGAGCTATTCCCTGTCGAAATCAGAAGGCATCTACTACAGCACGAGCCCTGTATGAGCACTTCATTATACACTATTCCTTTCCAGAACAGCTTCATTCAGACCATGGCCGTAATTTTGAAAGCAAGGTCATAAAGGAACTTTGTAAAATTGCTAATGTAAGGAAGACCAGGACCACGCCATTTCACCCTATGGGTAATCCTTCTGCCGAGCGTTTTAACCGAACACTTATTCGTATGCTTCGCACCTTAGCAGATGATCACAAGGCCAGTTGGGCTGATTATGTCTCCTCTCTCTGCCAGGCATACAACGCCACCAAAAATTCTTCTACTGGATATTCTCCCCATTTCCTTATGTTTGGTTGGCACCCACGCCTCTCTGTTGACGCATACTTAGACACAGCACCTGGGAATGAGTCTGGTGCAAGCCATGTTTCTTATGTATCTCGGCTTCAGGAACGCCTAAGATACGCATATAGAGTAACAGGTGAAGTTGCCAGGAAGAGAGCTGACCAAAACAAGAGACAATACGACCAACAAGTACGACAAAACAAGATCTCTGTAGGTGACATTGTTCTTGTCCGAAAGGTTAATCTTCAAGGACGGCAGAAGCTGGCTGGCAAGTGGGAAAAAGACCCATATATTGTTACAGAAATTCCGTGCGAGGGCCAGCCAGTGTATAAGGTTCAGTTGGAAACACGCACAGGACCTGTAAGGACTCGACACCGAAACCTTCTACTACCTTTCATATCTATTCCCGAGCCTGAAGACTCTCAACAGTCTAAAACTGTCCGCAAGCTCAGACCTAGACCAACTGTAGTACACGATTGAGAGTATGATGGTGACACTAGCTCCACTGAGTCTAGTTTATCTCCAGGAATTTATATTATTCCTCAGAGAAGAAGTTCTAACCAAAGTCTGAAGTCTGTTGGAAGTAGCACTCCAACCCATCAACCTACCAATCCTGTTTCTTTCCAAAGTACTCCACCTTCTTCCGTTGTTGCTTCAGATTTACCTATAATTTCACCAAACAATATCCATCTTATCCAGGTTCGTTCAGTTTGAGTCCATCTCAAGTCACACCTTTGGCTCAAGTCCTAGTACCGAGGCCAAGAAGAACAAGGCGACCGCCAAACCGTTTTGGTGAATGGGTAAATTCTCAAACGGCTTAGGATGTTATTTTCTATGTTTGAAAAAGAACTGAAACTTTAGGTTATCTGTAACCTTGAACAGATTTATTCTTGTATTTTGTGTCACTATGGGTAGCAATTTTATATACATTTGAGCTGTATATGAGGTTTGAACAATTGTGAAGTGTTTCAATCGATTTGTTTTCCTGCTCAAATTCAGAATTTAATTTCTGATGTATTTTCTCCTGTTATAAGGAATAAATGATAAATAAATTCACTATTACCGTTGTAGGTTTTGAAATAGTGATGTAATATATTCATTCATCATTTACTTTAGTTTTATGTTTCAAGTAGTTGTTTATCAGTACTTCAAAGCAAATTCTATTTTTTTTTAAATATATATATAATCAGAAAATCTGTATTATATAGGAAAGTTTGTTGTTTTTTTTTTTGTTGAGGATTTATTTCTCAGTGGTTTTTAACTTTTTTATTCTTTGAAATGTCGGCGCCATTTACATCTTGTGGGGGAGTATGTAGATAAGGCCAATTTTTCATGATATACTTTGTTTATATAAGCTACTGTGTATAGTAAAAACTGTAAACACTGTAGTGAATATACACATGTTCATTCATAACTGTTCATGGTCACATGACTTCATTTCCATTCACTTTCAGAGTATTATGGGTATTGTCTTGTTTATATTTTTAAGGTAAACATGTTTAGTGAACTGTCTCTTGTTTTGTCCAGTGTTGCTCAGTATTGTCCAATTGTTGTCTTGTTGTGTTTATTGCGAATAATTTGATTGGATGAAAGAATGATATCATATTCTTATCATCATGAAGATATATATTTTTAGAAAATAGTGAGGGCACTTGAAGGAATTTACTTTTTGCTATCAAGTCAGTTCTTTACAGAACAACTTCACTAGTTCATTCTGTTATTGAAGTTCTGTATAATTCAGAACTTACTACATAAAAGTCATTTAGACATCTCTTCGTATTTCTATAAGAAGATCAGCTTATTATATGTACCTGGTAAGATTTTATATTTTTGCTTTGAATTTACTTTTCATGTATTGACTTAATGAATTGAATTATTGAAATGCTGAAATAATGTTTTATGATTTTAGAATATGTTCATATGTTTATTGTTGTCATATTTATTTGTAGGTTCTTACATATTGTTCGTCTGTATAAAATACATATCGAACTCTGGATAGAGTTGGTTGTTATCAACACACCCTCTACAAAATGGCTCCCCGACAAAGGAATAGACGAAACTGAACCAGGTGCCAGCTGATTCTCCAGTGAGGGACAGATCACCTGTACCAGAGGTGATTTCAGGCAGCAAACACTTGAAGGTCAAAATTGACTTAGAAAATGTTCTTAAATTTTAACATGTACTTGAATATTTCTGAAACTAGCACAGGTATTTGCTTAAAACTTAAAAGATATATGAGGTATCACAAGTAAGCTATGCAGGTCAAGTTTCATAACTCTGTATTGCATTTTGACAAAGTTATGCCCCTTTTAAGTCTTTTAATTTACTTACAATAAATACTAGACAATATGTCGTGTCCGCTCTATAAATTCTACACTAATGGAAGGATTTTCTTCAAACTTGACTCAAATGTTCATCCCAACTGGGCAATGTGCAGAACCCATCTTACCCTTGTGCCAGCTTAAGATCAAGGTCACACTTGAAGGTCAAAAATTGACTTAGAAAATGTTCTGAAATTTTAAAACTAGAACAAGAAAGCTCAGTATGCAAAGTTTTTCCACTCTTAATTACATTTTGACCTAATTATGCTATTTTCTTTACTTCAATGCTTTTGTTTGTTTTAGTACATTGGGAAAATGAAAGGTTATTTGTAACTGTTCGAACATGATTTGACAATATATATTTAAACTATTACCTGTAAAATTTGTTTGTTTTTTTCACCAGAGATAATTTCTTTTTATGTATATGTATTTGTGCCACTAAAGTTATTCCCTTAACCACCTTTCCATGTCGTCTTCTGTCAAGGACATTGGTGGGGGGTATGAATCGCATTCAGCGATAGTTCTAGTTTCGTTTTGTTTTCAAAACATGTTGACACATGATTATTTTTTAAGCAGTTGTGAAGATCTCTAAAGTACATTTAAGTAATTTTATCTTTGAGAGTTAGTGTTCTTATCTTTCAAGTATAAATTACCAAAGATAATTTGAATATTCACTTATTTTCTGGTTGATAGATAAATTATTGACATACATTTAGACATTTTTTTTCTCTCTTTCTTGGTGTTTACTTTGTGAAAATTGAAAACGTTGACATTTATTTTAAAATTGTGGAGAACATAACATATTGAATTCATATTAAATATATACTGTATACTTACAAGAGAGATTTTGTGATTGTTCTGTGTGATATGAAAAAATTACAGTATTATTGTGTTACTTTAGTTTCTTGGTCTGCATAATTATATCATCTCTTTTCAGTATAACAATTTTTTAATTTTCTTTCTGCAAATTCATTAGTGTGTAAGACAAGTATTCAGAGGTTCAGTAATTATTACAGGTGTTATAGATACATGTAATTTTGTATTGTTTTTCATAAATCTGCAGATTTGATATTTTGTTGAATTCCACACATAATTTCAGTGACACGAGTTTATCTATTTCTTTTCAGTACATAATATATGCGTTATAGATGTGTTAGTTCTATTTGGAAATGATAAAACATTTACTGATATTATAATTTGCTTTGGTTGACATTTCACTTAGTTTATCATTCTTAGCATATATTGTTCAAGGAGTGAGAAATTCTGTTTAGTACAAATATATTACAGGTGTTTTTGGCTTTATTGATAATTTTGGGTGCTGCTGTTTAAATACACACTTCAGTAAAGCTGTTCAGTATAAAAACAAATGGGTTGTAGTAAACTGCCCTAGTTATCAGTCAAGTATTACTTTCAGGTGTAAATCAAGTGTAAAAAAATAAACAAGGGATTTATAGATTCCATGCTTTTTGCACTGTGTTTGTATTGACAGGTCAACTTTGTACAGTTAGCCTGGACTACAGTTTAATATTAGGTTATACCTAGTCAGTGTTTTGAATAAATTCTGTCCTATTTAAAGTTGAGTGGAATAAATCACTTGTATTATTACTACTATTATTTCATAGTGAAGTAGAATTACTTGCATTTTTGTAGCACTTATCATATTTTCATTCTTTTATATCTTGTATTTACATTTATTGTTCATTATTTACTGTTGCAACTGAGCTGACCCTTGATTGGTAAGTTATCCTGATTATATTTAAACATGGCAACCAATGCAGAGGAGGAAACTAATGGTGCTACAAGTGAGGTTAGTAAGACTTCACTTACAGAGGAAGAAATGCTTAAGATACTCTCCTCAAAGTACAAATTTACTGCTATAATATCTGATGCTGAACATGGAGGTGCAAAACCCAAGGTACCCCCCCCCCCTTAGCAACCCTTTATTGCAGGCACAGCCTTCCCTAGGTCATTTTTCTTCCCCTAGCTCTCTTGCTGTTGCTCCCAAGCCACCTAAGATCCTACATTTCTCTGGTGATGAACCCTTTCTAGCCCACTGATTTTACAGGCTATAAGAACATCTCTTAGAGGAACAGCCAGACGACTTGTCGTATCTTTAGGTGACTCTGTCACTATTAATTCCATTTTCAAGAAACTCGAGTTCAACTTTGTGAACGCTTCTGGTCAGGCTTACGATCAGATAATTTGAAGTCATACACCCGTCATAAGTTGGATACAGCTGTTGACTATGATCATTTTCTTGTAAATATCAGATCCGCTGAGAAAGAACTGTCTTTAAATAACCCCAAAGCTATGGCCCAGGTTAATTTACAGACCTCAGATTTAAATTTTCAGGGCAAGTTAACAGATTTGGAGAGGAGAATGAACTCAAAAATAAGCACTATCCAATCCAATTGTGATAAGAAGCTCAATACTATTCTTGAGCGCCTTGATTCTTTGTCTCTGTATAATAGATCCCCACCACCACCACCCCCACCACCTTTGTTTAACCAACCACCACCATCTCTTATGCAACCTTTGACCCCTTCACAACCTGTTAAACATTTCCAAGGTCGACATAACCCACAGAGGTCAGGCAACAGAGGTCAGAAAAAGTATCCCAATGACAACCGCAACAGCAGAAAATCTAATTCTGTTCACCCAAACTTTTAGCCACCTCTGCTGATGGCCGCACAGAGGCAGGATTTGATAAAGGCCAACATGACAGTTTGAAGCGAATTGTTGGAGATGCTAACATAGCTCCTGTTATTTTTCACCATGTACAATCTTCTTGTCTTATTGATACAGGGTCTATGGTTTCCACTGTCTCAAACTCATTTTATCAGTCTTTACCAAACAAACCAGCACTGCTGAACATTTCAGATTTTGGCATTGACTTAAATGTGTTCGTTGCCAATGGTAATGTTTTAAACATTCTTGGTTACATAGAAGTTTCTATTGCAAGTCCTGATTTTAATATTGAATTGCCAGTTCCAGTTCTGTTAGCACCAGACACTCAGACTTCTAATACCTGTCCGGTGAATCTAGGCACCAATGTAATCAGGTTCTGCAAGTCTGCTGCTTCTAATTTAGAAACTGGTTTTATCCCCAATGCATGGGAAATGGCTTTTAGTTCCCTTATAAATAAACCAGTTCATGTCAGATCAACAAATGATCATTCAGTGCAGATTGGTCCTTATGAATGTGTCACTGTTAATGGTATTGCCAGAGATCTTGACCATAGTGTACAGAAGGTAATAACAGAGAATTTGGACTATAAGTATTCTCTTTTAGTTAGACCTCATGTCGTTCAGGTCCCCCAGTCTAGTAGGTATGCAAAAATACCGGTACGTCTTTACAATATGTCGGCAGAGACAATAACCATTAAACTAAGGTAAGAATTATGTGTTGTCAATGATGTCAAGGTCAATGACAATCTTGCCACTTCTTGTTCTTCACCCTTGAAAAATTCTTCAGATAGCTTATTTGATGAGCTTGGAATCAAAATTGATCAGAATTTTCTTTCTGCAGATCAATTGTTACGGGTCCAACAAGTTATTGGAAAATGGAGTCATGTATTTTCCAAAGGGCCAACTGACATAGGGTGTTGTAACCTAGTACGCCACAAAATTGTTTTGAATGATGACAGCCCATTCAAACAGCCATATCGCAAGATACCACCTGGCATGTACGAAGAAGTTAGGCAACATCTCAAAGAGATGCTTGAATGTGGTGCTATCAAAGAGAGTGACAGCCCTTTTTCTTCTAATGTAGTTTTGGTTCGTAAAAAGGATGACTCACTTAGATTTTGTCTTGATTTCCGGATGCTGAATTCTAGAACAAAGAAAGATGCTTATCAGTTACCTAGGCTTGATGACCAAGTAGATCTTCTTGTAGGTTCCAAGTTCTATTCTAAACTTGACCTTCGCTCTGGTTATTGGAACATTGAAATGGACGAAGATTCCAAGCAGTTTACTGGTTTTTCTGAAGGAAATCTTGGATTTTATCAATGTGAACGTATGCCATTTGGTCTTGTTAATTCAGGCGCAACTTTTCAACGTGTCATGGAAAAGTCCTAAGGAGATCTTTTACTCAGAGAATGTTTAGTTTTTATTGATGACATTTTGGTTTATTCTGAAACATTTGAAGATCACCTTGTTAGGTTAGAGAATGTTTTTCGGCGACTTGCTGAGCATGGCTTAAAACTTAAAGGCTCCAAATGTGATTTTTTAAAACATTTGTAACTTATCTTGGTCATGTTATTTCAGAACAAGGAATTGCAACTGACCCTGCAAAGGTGAGTGCCATTATAAATTGGCCAGTCCCTATTAATGTTTATCAACTTCGTTCTTTTCTAGGTACAGCAGGATTCTATCGTAGATTCATTAAGGACTACTCAAAAATTGCCCAACCTTTGAATCAGTTACTGGATGGCCATGACAATAATAATTCAAAGAAAAAGCCCAAGTCAAAGAAGAAAAAGTCACCAGTTCCTTGGTCATGGGGTATTAAGCAGCAATCAGCATTTGACATTTTGAAAGAGAGACTTTCTTCACCCCCTGCCTAGCTTTTGCTGACTTTTCCAAGCTTTTTATTGTTCATGTTGATGCTTGTTCCACAGGCCTTGGCGCAGTCTTACTACAAGAACAGGAAGATGCCACTCAAAGGGTTATTGCTTATGCAAGTCGTTGGTTAAGGCCAAGCAAACGCAATTATCCAGCTCATAAGCTAGAATTCCTCGCGCTTAAATGGGCTGTGACTGACAAATACCATGACTACTTGTATGGCAACAAGTTTACAGTCATGACTGACAACAACCCTCTGACGTATGTAATGTCCACAGCGAAGCTGGATGCTACTGGACATAGATGGGTTGCTGCATTGTCAGCATTTGATTTTGACTTAGTCTACAAGTCAGGTCGATTAAATGGTGATTGTAATAGTTTGAGCCGTAAACCTCAGCAGTTTGCTGAAACTGTAAAAGCTCTGTGTCTTGGTGCTCTCGTTTCTTCTTCGTCAGCAGGATGTTTATATGGTTCCGAAGCCCCACAGTTTAAGGAAAAAAACCTGTTTCACAGGCCGGCTGTTGTCAATTGGGCTTTAGAGCAGTCTAGAGACCCTAACATTTCCAAGATCTTCAAAGTTTTGCAGTACGGTACTCACTGCAGAGGGGAGGAACTGCCAAGAGAAGTCAAATCCCTACTCAGAGACCAAACACGGTTAACTATAGAGAACAGAGTTCTCTACCGTACTGCAACAGTAGATTGTGAACCGGATAGACAGCTTGTTATTCCTGCTTCTCATCGCACCATAGCTTTCAAAGGTGTCCATGATGAGGTTGGTCACCCAGGTCATGACAAATCACTCGCTTTTGATAAATCATGGCTTGCTCGCCAACGCTTTTACTAGTCAGGAATGGAAGCAGATTTCAAAACACGTGTGTCCTTATGCAAGTCTTGTGTCTGCGGGAAAACCCAACAGAGACCTGCAGTAGAGCTCATGCCCATACAGACTTCGAGACCCATGCAGCTCGTTTGCATGGATTTTCTCAAATTAGAAAAGTCAAAGGGTGGGTATGAAGATGTTCTGGTCGTAACTGATCATTTCACTCGATATGCCAAAGCTATTCCCTGTCGAAATCAGAAGGCAATTACTACAGCACGAGCCCTGTATGAGCACTTCATTATACACTATTCCTTTTCTGAACAGCTTCATTAAGACCAGGGCCGTAAGTTTGAAAGCAAGGTCATAAAGGAACTTTGTAAAATTGCTAATGTAAGGAAGACCAGGACCACGCCATTTCGCCCTATGGGTAATCCTTCTGCCGAGCGTTTTAACCGAACACTTATTCGTATGCTTCGCACCTTAGCAGATGATCACAAGGCCAGTTGGGCTGATTATGTCTCCTCTTTCTGCCAGGCATACAACGCCACCAAAAATTCTTCTACTGGGTATTCTCCCCATTTCCTTATGTTTGGTTGGCACCCACGCCTCTCTGTAGACGCATACTTAGGCACAGCACCTGGGAATGAGTCTGGTGCAAGCCATGTTTCTTATGTATCTCGGCTTCAGGAACGCCTAAGATACGCATATAGAGTAGCAGGTGAAGTTGCCAGGAAGAGAGCTGACCAAAACAAGAGACAATACGACCAACAAGTACGACAAAACAAGATCTCTGTAGGTGACATTGTTCTTGTCCGAAAGGTTAATCTTCAAGGACGGCAGAAGCTGGCTGGCAAGTGGGAAAGGACCCATATATTGATACAGAAATTCCGTACGAGGGCCAGCCAGTGTATAAGGTTCAGTTGGAAACACGCAAAGGACCTGTAAGGACTCTACACCGAAACCTTCTACTACCTTTCATATCTATTCCCGAGCCTGAAGACTCTCAACAGTCTAAAACTGTCCGCAAGCTCAGACCTAGACCAACTGTAGTACACGATCGAGAGTATGATGGTGACACTAGCTCCTCTGAGTCTAGTTCATATCCAGGAATTTATATTATTCCTCAGAGAAGAAGTTCTAACCAAAGTCTGAAGCCTGTTGGAAGTAGCACTCCAACCAATCGACCTACCAATCCTGTTTCTTTCCAAAGTACTCCAACTTCTTCCGTTGTTGCTCCAGATTTACCTATAATTTCACCAAACAATACCCCATCATATCCAGGTGCGTTAAGTTTGAGTCCATCTCAAGCCACACCTTTGGCTCAAGTCCTAGTATCTAAAATTGAACAATTGTGAAGTGTTTCAATCGATTTGTTTTCCTGCTCAAATTCAGAATTTAATTGCATTTCTCCTGTTATAAGGAATAAATGATAAATAAATTCACTTTTACCGTTGTAGGTTTTGAAATAGTGATGTAATATATTCATTCATCATTTACTTTAGTTTTATGTTTCAAGTAGTTGTTTATCAGTACTTCAAAGCAAATTCTAATTTTTTATATATATATATAATCAGAAAAGCTGTCATATGTAGGAAAGTTTGTTGTTTTTTTTTGTTGAGGATTTATTTCTCAATAGTTTTTAACTTAAGTAATTCATTACCTATTTCTTTATTAGATTCTTTGAAATGTCGGCCCATTTACATCTTGTGGGGGAGTATGTAGATAAGGCCAATTTTTCATGATATACTTTGTTTATATAAGCTACTGTGTATAGTAAAAACTGTAAACACTGTAGTGAATATACACATGTTCATTCATAACTGTTCATGGTCACATGATTTCATTTCCATTCACTTTCAGAGTATTATGGGTATTGTCTTGTTTATATTTTTAAGGTCAACATGTTTAGTGAACTGTCTCTTGTTTTGTTCAGTGTTGCTCAGTATTGTCCAATTGTTGTCTTGTTGTGTTTATTGCGAATAATTTGATTGGATGAAAGAATGATATCATATTCTTATCATCATGAAGATATATATTTTTAGAAAATAGTGAGGGCACTTGAAGGAATTTACTTTTTGCTATCAAGTCAGGTCTTTACAGAACAACTTCACTAGTTTATTCTGTTATTGAAGTTCTGTATAATTCAGAACTTACTACATAAAAGTCATTTAGACAACTCTTCGTATTTCTATAAGAAGATCAGCTTATTATATGTACCTGGTAAGATTTTATATTTTTGCTTTGAATTTACTTTTCATGAAGTTGTATTTACTGAATGAATTGAATTATTGAAATGCTGAAATAATGTTTTATGATTTTAGAATATGTTCATATGTTTATTGCTGTCATATGTATTTGTAGGTTCTTACATATTGTTCGTCTGAATAAAATACATATCGAACTCTGGATATAGTTGGTTGTTATCAACACACCCTCTACATATAGTTGATAGGTCAGTCAGTAAGGCAATCGGCCAGTCAGTCAGTCAGTCAGTCAGTCAATCAATCAAAATCATGCATACAACTGTGATTCGAGCTTTGGTCATTTTGTTGAATTCATTATTGTTATTGTCATAGAGACAAAATCTATCTTAAAACTTTTTGTCGACAAAATGTAATGTTCAGTTCAGAGCTAAATAAGTTAGAATAAGTTATATGCATATTTATTTGTTCTATAGTTTATATATACACCGTGTCCAATAACTGACTGCGAAAATAATTTTTTCAAGTTATATTACCGTTTGTACCGTTTGCACTTATGTCCGACGCCCCTGCAGAGATAAGTTATTTCATTTCGTAAAGGATAGATCTAGTGCAAGATCCAGAAAACATCCCACTCCAGAGACACCTCTGGTTCTTTTGCATACTCAATGTATAGAACAGATATATGAGACCTCGATTAAACGTGTCATCCGAAAGACAAAAAGACAGCTGAGGAATAGAGTATCGATCTCGCGACCACTCGGTTACCAGTCCAGCGTGTTAGGCCTACCACTGGACCACTGATCCACACCGAAAAGGACATGACGACATAAGGTTGCACATTTTCACAAGTCACAACATTAAGGGTAGAAGACTTCCTTCCTGCTTTAATTAATCCCTTACAGACAGCCTGTCTGTGCCTGTATGCAGCGAGACTACCTGTGCTTTAAAATCTCCTCACACGAAAGTAGAAGTTGTACAAGGATTTAACATAAATATCGGCAAATATATCATCAGGGGCCTATTTTCTTGAAGAATATTGAAAAATGACTATGTTTGATGTGATTGATGTGCACGTTATCAAAGCAATAACTTGTTTCAGTCCGTAGAGGTGACGAGGTTGTGTTCCATTTCAGTACACCACTAAACATTTGTCCGAGTTTCGGAGCGCAGTGACTGTTGAAAAGTAGGAATATAGTACATATATTCCATGAGCATGCGCATTGTTAGATATACATCTATATATACGCATGAATATTCATACCTTGTACAGCACCATACACTTCTTAATTTTAAGCAACTCAGCTGTTTGAACTAATGTGTGTTTGTTTTTTTTTACTTACTATCATAACAAATTGTGATTTCAGAAGAGAATAACCCAATTCCGATGCAGACAAAGAACGCCGATTAAGCAGAGGCACCTGATGAAATTTCACAAGGTTATATTTAGACAATTTTTTCAAAGTCTAAAAATAGATATATGTAACCCAGGATATACTACCGCTACCGCTTGCAAAACTGATTAGAGTTACACGTATTCAGAACGCAGTAAAAAGTGGATTCCATGAGCATGCGCATTGTTAGATATACATCTATATATACGCATGAATATTCATACCTTGTACAGCACCATACACTTCTTAATTTTAAGCAACTCAGCTGTTTGAACTAATGTGTGTTTGTTTTTTTTTACTTACTATCATAACAAATTGTGATTTCAGAAGAGAATAACCCAATTCCGATGCAGACAAAGAACGCCGATTAAGCAGAGGCACCTGATGAAATTTCACAAGGTTATATTTAGACAATTTTTTCAAAGTCTAAAAATAGATATATGTAACCCAGGATATACTACCGCTACCGCTTGCAAAACTGATTAGAGTTACACGTATTCAGAACGCAGTAAAAAGTGGCGTTGCGATGTTTATTTCAGTAGCTTAAACTCTCATTTTACTGATCATCCAATCAAAGCGAGGCAATTTTCTCAGATATACCTGCCAATAAAACTGCGTCTTGCAATCTACCCGCAGCCAAAAAAATGTGCCTGGGCGGCGCCGAAGATGCTTTGTCGTAATTGTCGCTGCAATGCTACCGGAAATATTCACTCATTTTTTTTGTATTTCCTAACCGCTTTTCCATTTCGTACACAGTATGACACTAGAATGACACTTTCGACAGGTAAAATGCGGAGTTTGAAAGAAACACATTGGGTGGCGCTTTTATTGATTTTTGACAGGTGTACCGACAAGTCTCGTTCTTTACCTAACAGTGTAAACACTAATTAGTTTTGCAAGCGGTAGTATTTGCAGTTGAATCAGGTAATAATTTTTAAATGTCGGTTACAACAGCAGAAAATTAATCATTAATGATGAATAAACTAGTCAACTATCGGTTTCGGTGTAGAAACTGCTACAACAACCTAATTAAAGGACGTAATTCCCAATGACAATCGCGAAGTGTCTTATCATTCAAATGACAATATATATTTGAGTGACCACAGCGAGTTAATTTTCGGTGGACGAAGGTAAGACATTTACGTGTTTTATTCTAAAATATATAATTCTATGCATGGTTAACCACAAAAATGTTAAAATTATAGGAATACTTCTACCTTTAATCTGCCTTGTTTTGTCGAAACTTTCGAGCAGTGGTCACTGGTCTGACGCCCATCAGAGGTAACAGTCTCAGGAGACTTCCCGCTTTCTAAAATTTAGGCACGAGAACCAGTTTAAAACCAGAAAGAAGAAAAGAAAAGAAGTGGAAATTGATATAAGTTATAAAAGCTAATGTCGTATACTTCATGTAAATTAGGTTAAAATAAATGGATCTCCGAACCTGTACAGCCGTTTCCACTTTTTTTCGGTTTTAGGCCGTAGTTTTACGATGTCATTGTTTTCTTTTAGGTAAAAGGTATACAGAATCATTTTTACACCTTCCGGTCAAATTCATTAAAAATAGCATTTAAAGACTTTTTTCATTCAGTCAAATGCCACTCAATGTTCATCGTTACGTGTACCTGCTGAACTTCATTATATGTAGAAAAGAGGAAATAAAATAATATGAAAATTTCATATAAAAATTAACAAAACAAAAAAATTAAAAAGAATCCGCGTATCAACGAAATATCAGAAAAAAAGTACTGGTTATGAAAATCAAAACAAATAAAATCAGGAAGTAGAAATGCAGAATATTTAAACCCAAATTATTTCAACCACGGAAAGATAATTCACCGATTACTGATTTAAAGATATTTTTTTTTCGGGGACACATAACTCAATAGAATTATACAACAACCTCTTTTGTATTCAAGCGTAGCATTATTTTTCATTTACTGCATGTCTGAATGAAAAGGTTACTTCCTTGAATACAGTCTTGGTTCAGCAAAAGAAAATGACAATTCTAATCTGGCAAGGGATCTACTGAAGACAATGGTTGTTAAGTGATGTATATTACGCTAATGTTTCGCATATTAGACCTTTATTTACGCCACACCCTTAAAACACAAAAATGTGGACTTAATACATATTCAGAATCTAAAATTTTACTGTAATAGCACTTTCTGCATATTTCTTTTAAATAAAACAAGAAATGTTTGTAAAACATAAATGCACCTAATTGCTTGTGGTTGGGCCAAAGCGTTCTCTAGTTATTGATCAGAAAAAGTTTTTAGGATCAAGGTCCCTGTGGCCTTGACCTTTGACTTAATGACATCAAAATCAATAGGGGTCATTTACTGGTCATAGCCAACCAGCATACCAAGTTTGGTGAACCTAGGTCAAAGCATTCTCTAGTTATTGATCGGAAACCGTTTATAGAGTCAATGTCTCTGTGAGCTTGACCTTTGACCTAATGACCTCAAAATCAATAGGGGTCATTGACTGGTGATGACCAACCAGCATACCAAGTTTGGTGAACCTAGGTCAAAGCATTCTCTAGTTATTTATCAGAAACCGTTTTTAGGAAGAAAGTCCCTGTGATCTTGACCTTTGACCTAATGACCTCAAAATCAATAGGGGTCATCTTCTGGTGATGACAAACCAGCATACTAAGTTTGGTGAACCTAGGTCAAAACGTTCTCTAGTTATTGGTCGGAAACCGTTTCTACCTACAAGGTCAATGTGACCTTGACCTTTGACCCTTTGACCCCAAAATCAATAGGGGTCATTTACTGGTGATGGACAATCAGCCTACCAAGTTTGAAGTTCCTAGGCCTAAGCCTTCTTTAGTTATTGGTCGGAAACCGTTTCTACCTACAAGGTCAATTTGACCTTGACCTTTGACCCCTTGACCCCAAGATCAATAGAGGTCATCTACTGGTGATGGGCAATCATCCTGCCAAGTTTAAAGTTCCTAGGCCTAAGCATTCTTTAGTTATTGGTCGGAAACCATTTGGTCTACGGACCGACGGACCGACCGACAGACAGACAAATGCAAAGCAATATACCCCCACTTCTTTGAAGTGGGGGCATAATTAGCATTCAAAATGACGTCTCGACGGCCAAAAAAGTGAAAGTACTGCAGCTCATATCTTCACCTTTTTATGAAACAGCTAAAATGACTTGTATTTATATAACTTTTTCGCTTTATTTGACAGACGTAATAAACATAGAAATGATCTTTTTTTCTGATGCAACTATCTCGTTTTCGTCGTATTTTTTTTCTTTCTTTTTTGTATCAAAAGCAAAGCCCTAATGAAACGCATATGGTTTCATGACTGATATTTTATGGTCATAGTCTATTGGAAACGTCATGGTGACAAAAGGTCAGGCACAGTTTAACAAATAGGTTCTAACTGGCTTTAAAAACAACAACAATCTTCAAAAAACAATGAAGATAATGCAATATTTTTATAACACTAATTTATGAATCCTTTGTCGAAAAATAAAACTAGTTTATTTTTTAAACCCTTTAATTATGTTGTTTGGTTTGATGATACCTTGAAAAAAGGAAAGGCTGAAGATATATTTGATATTGAAGACAATGTACACATTCTGTACAAGATAACCAATATCGAATATATTCCTTATTAACTAGCATTTCACTTTGCGTGCTATTACCACACATTATTACACTTCCTGCCTATTTACATTACGGCTGATGTATTTTATTCTTTGCATATGCTACTTTCATTGTTTAGAAGTGTAGATGAAAACGTATTATTATTATTCTGTTTTGGTTCAAAAAAGCATCTCCTATTCCGTGACTATTCAAACAGATTCACAACTTATGGATTCCAACTTTCAAGCATGTATTTTCCTTTTCAAATATTTGGTATTGTTTTGGTGGTTTGCCAATATTTTAGATGCCAAGTTCGTTCTTCAAAAGCAGATGCAAAGTCCGTGTATACTGAACCAGCAAGAAATGGTCGTTGAAAAATTTATAGAGGATGAAGAGGACGGATCATATCTCGGAGGAGGCGCTGACGATGCAAACTGCTTGGTCTTATTTAAAAACGATGAAGGTCTATCAAATAACAAAACACTTACAGAAACTTTCATTAATCTAAATTTCATATGTCGTATTATGAAATGAAAAAGAATGCACATTTCATTCGCAATAGTATTCTTAATATTCTAAGAGCATGCTTCTTTTCAATTTATATTTCTGATAAACTTTGTTGTATGGTAACTAGCATACATGTGTTGAACCCCCTTGCTGATAACCATTTTTGTGCCTCCCAACGAAGATATTGGGGTTTGCGGTATATTGTTTTGCAAATTTCGGTCGGTCGTTTCGTTTCCAATCAATATCTAGAAAAAGAACCCTTTGACGCACTTTCCTCAAACTTGGTATGTAAGTTGGCTATGGCCAGTTAATGATCCTTGAAGTTTTTCAGATCATAAGGTCAGAGGTCAATGTCACATTGAGTTTGAACTTGCAAAAAATATTCCGAAAAATATTAAGAGAATCTTTTGGCCTCATTAAAAGTTACTTCAGCGAAAATATCAAGAGCTTTTTTCCACGTAATTGATCCAAAAAAGATTTTGAACGTGCTCATTTTTATCCCATGGAGTTTTATTTTTTATTGATTTTTATTTTATTTTTTGGACGACTTGACGAGCTAACTCCAATGAAATCTTTGACTAGATCTATGATTTTTTTTCTTTATAAATGTATATGTTTTTTTTGTTTTTCAGATTCATTCTGGTATTTTTTTGTAAAACAGAAAAATTATTATCAAAGAACAAATAATATGACAAGAAGAATCCCTTAACATTATGTCAAAATCATAAATCACATTGTTTTTATTTTTTTTTTTTGTTAACACTGACAAGTCGAATGATATTTATTTTCATCATAAACATATCTATTACATTTAATAGACCCTGTTGGAAGCAACTACATGTATTACAAAACGTTTTCACAAGTATGACTGATCAAAAGTAATTCAGTCAATTTGTAAGATCATTTGCCATAAAATTTTGTTAATTGTCACAACTTTAACATTGATTGGATGATCAAAAAGTGTTTATTGCTTTTTTTTGACAGCTATGCAGAATATACAAGGGTCCCTTTTGGGTAGGTTAATTTGCATAAATCCCACAATATAAGGCGTGATTTATGGATCTTTGACATTTCAATGGATATTAATTTATAAGCAGACACAAATTTCTACTTAATGGACATGCCATATTATTTTTTTTTTGTAATAGATTATTTTTCAAACAATGTTTCAACGTAAAAATACACTGTAGTGTGAATTTCCATTCCAGTGAAACAAATGTTAACACAGTAGGTCACCTAAATTCACTTCAATTTTACTACACTTAAATGACAAAGAATTTATTTATGACATAATCGTCAAGTGAGAAAGTGTTACTCAGCATGTTAAAATGTGGAGGAGATAGATCACATTCAAGTTTTTTTAATACGCGTTTTATTTTCATAGAGTGGTATGAAAAGAAAAAAATCATGACTGGCGATAGCCACGAGTGAAGTATGATAATTTTCATACCTCGAGATGAAAATTAATCCCGTATTTATAGAACAAAAAAAGAATTCTGTTTATTATATATTTTCGCTCCTTTTTGACCTTACGATTCGAAAGAATTCCCCTTTAATTTTGTGTATTGGCTGAAAGAAAGTAGTCCGGCAAGACACCAGTGAAAAAACGGAAAATATGTTTCACTGCAGTGAAAAATAAATTATTACAGTGAAAATTCGCAAAATGAAAATACGCATTTTATTTCATCAATATTTCTCAATTTTTAATTTATAAGTGTTTAATGAATAGTTTTATTTAGAACCACAACATGGAAGTAATTTGAATATTTGTTACTCACATTCTTTAAAAATTATAACCCGTTCTAAGGGCACAAAGTTTGTATTTATAATAAAAATCGAGTAGTAATCGCATTATGTTTTACAATTTAAAGCATTTTCATTGTTATTTATTGTGTTTCTTGCACTTGTTTTTTAGTTTTATTTTTGCAACTAAAAACGGATGCGTTATGAGAAGTGTAATTCTCCATTACAGCCTCGTACAGTAGGGATAAATCTACTTCACAGCTAAAAATTGCGGTGGAAACTACCGATGTCGAAACGGAAACAGCAGATCAACAATAACACGTTTTTTCTTATCAAAAGCAATTTTTTCATAATTTTGTAATTAAACCATTCTAGTCAGTACATTATGATTATTTTGAAGAGGTAAAGTTCCTATAGTCCTGTCGAATGGCATTTAACTGTGTCTCACTATGTACTGTTTCTGTTCTGTTCCATACAGATGACAATGAAGTTCAGGTAGACCGACGGGTGGGCAATACAAACGATTCGATTAACTTCAGTGGTAAAAAAATAAATGATAAAAAATATTTATAAAAGCATTGTAAGAGAAATTAGACTTAGGATAGCAAAGGAGCAGATGTGGTCCAGTGGTAACCCGCTGGACTGGTATAACAGGGGTCCCGAGTTCGATCCCCCACTCTTCCACTAACATTACTAATTGTCTTTCGGATGAGACGTTAAACCGAGGTCCCATGTATCAGTGCTATACACTGAGCATTCAAAAGAACCAGGAGTATCTCTAGAATGGGATGCTTTCTGTATCTTGCTCCAACCCCACAACATAAAATAACTATTTTCTTCAAGGGGCGTCGGTTTAACTATATAAATTGTGTTTGTTATTTTAGACAATGGAAAAAAAATTCGGGTGAAAAAATTACCCACGCATATCTCCTGTGATACTTTACATCTGTACTTTGAGAGCAAGAGACACTTTGGTCGCCAGCTAACGGTACAAGATGTACAATTTGATCTAGACAACAATACTGCTATAGTAACATTCGAAACGCGAACTGGTAAGTCAAAACATCTAAGACAAAACATATCATTCATACTGATAATGCAAAACTCATCAGACATAGTATAACCTAGGAATCAATTATAATAACAATGAAACCTAATAGTAATTTGTACAAAGTCTGTTAACTGGGATTTAAAAAATCAGTTTATTCTAAAAAAGTGGCCGGAATAATGACCATATCCATACAAGCCTTTGACTTTGATGTGATACGAGAAATGGAAGAATTGTAATGATTTGCGGTTTTACAATTGCTTATACGGTCATTTAAGAAACGTAAATATATTCAAACCCCTCAGGCTCTTGAACAAACTTCTAACAACAAAAAAATCTGTGACAGGGAAAATAGCCTGAAAGTATCAGAGTTCAACTCAACTTGTATGTATTTTTGATATAGATTAAGTGATTTTTATTTATGATGAATAAAAGAGTAGAAATAATATCAGAAACATAAATTTCTTTTTAAATCTGGGTATCTGACCTTACGAATATTTTATTATTCTGTTTTGGTTCAGTGACTATTCAAACAGATTCACAATTTATGGATTCCAACTTTCAAGCATGTATTTTCCTTTTCAAATATTTGTGAACCACTGGAATAGTTTCAAATATTTGGTAATGTTTTGGTGGTTTGCCATTATTTTAGATGCCAAGTTCGTTCTTCAAAAGCACATGCAAAGTCCGTGTATGATGAGCCAGCAAGAAATAGTCGTTGAAAAATTTATAGAGGATGAAGAGGACGGGTCAGATCCCGGAGGAGGCGGAGAATCGCGGGGTTATTCTGATCATAACGAAATACCTGTTACAGACACTATAGAGGTACTATTCTGGTTGATAAGAGCATCTGTGACGCGGGCTTTGGACACATTAACCTACTTTAAAGTGCATGTATCATCTTTAGTGGACATAAACAGTAAAAATCTTGCTAAAATTATAAGACAGCTTTTTCATTAAGTATATCACATAACTCATCTTTCAGGGTATGAAAATCAAAATGCTTACTTTAACATCTCAAATATTTTCTCATACTTCATCTTTTACAGGTATTTGATAAAATGTGCAGATTGCCTTGTAACACTGCACTTCGGAGTCAAATACACCTTGGGGTCAAATTTTGACCCCAAAGTGCGTCACAGAAGTACATATTTAATTTTAACATCAGACAAACGACCGCACTTCGGGTTCATAAAAATTAAATCAATAAAAATGAATTTTAGTGATTTTTTACAGAAATATCTTGTAGTTAATTCCAATGTTAGACTACAAATAAGCAATGAAGTAGGCGAAATGTACTAAGTCGGATTACATTAGCAGACGATAGTTTATTTCATTTTACATTACATCTACAATTTAAATAGTTTGTTATATAGTCAAGATTTTGGTGATATTTAAAGTGGTAAAATTAGTAAAGTATTTATCAGTTACATTTAATCAGCAACAAATACAATGTTTTTATTTTTTGAATTACATATACATCAGAATTTAAATAGTACTAAGTAAGATTATTTGATTTCACAGTCATGTAACTAAGAACCGATCGTTATCTGGAAGTCCGCGTAAAATATTTCAAGGTTGAAGATCGAAGATAAGTCAGTACTCAGTATTTAAGCAGATCTCTGTTGACACCTACAGAACTTTGAACTTTGGTTCACTTCTCGATTTTGACTCCAAAGTGCGTTCAACCCCAAAGTGCGTTGTGAAGTTTACCGCACTTTGGGGTCGGACCCCAGAGTGCGTTTGACCCCAACGTGCGGTGTTATATTTGCCTGACACGCGTACGCCTTTATGAATTATTTCCATGAAGAATAGTATGTATCAAATATTTCAATGATCAGAAATACTACACATTTAAATTAACGTAATTTAACGTATTAATTTTGATTAGAAAGGATAAAAGAAATTTTAATTCAAAATGTTTATCTGCGTTATCGCTTTTATTTTGCAAAATATTGGACAGAAATGTCTGCTAATTTTTGTACGACGATAGGAGTTACCTCCCTAAAACAAAGAAAAAGACGTGAAAATTTTGCTTATGTGAGAAGAAAAAGATGTAAACAACAACCAGCAGTACATGTACGTATAAACTTTATCAGTTTTTGAATTTCCGTGAGTTGTACAGCTTTTTGTGAAAACGAAAGTAGAGAACTTGTAAATAATGTGTCATGTTTTGAAGTTTATTTTTGCTATTTCATTTTTTCATTTTTATCCAGATATGAGTTAACATTAGTGGTTTAACTGCATACAAACTAGTTTTCTGTTTGGTAGTCAAAGGAAATGCCCCATCTGTCAGCCTGAAAAGAACAATTTATGCTAACAACTTTTAAGAAGTAGTAAGAAAGGCAAATAATTTTCAGTTGCAAAGGTCTGTTTGTTTACTCATATTGGGCCCATGTACCATACTAGTCAATTACATAGTGCATGCTGTAGTTTTTGTATTAATGATGGATGCATATATTTTTACAGATGAGTGGTTGGTTTGTAAAAATTATGAATTATTCTTCCACAGTTTGTGTTACTGTATATGATAGCTTCCTGTTTAGTTAAAACTGAAAAATGCTGAATTCAAAAACATATTTTTAACTGACTTTGACCTGTGAAGAGTTACTTTAACTGTTTCAGTCACTCCTACATAATCCTGATAATACACACACTTGTAGAGATTTTGGTTAAACTAAGTTAAATTACTACAAATTACATAGTTTGTGTTAAAGTTAATTTGAGTCATTTTAAAATGTAGGACTGCAGATAAAAAAAAATTAAACTGATACCCCTGTCCTCCAAAGAAAAATAAATAAATTAACATAAAAGTTTGCTGATTAATCCGTTAATAGTTAAAGGCAATGAGAAATCAAACATGTACATGTATCTTACCACTTTGTCCTTACATTTTAGATTAATTGGTACCAGGTATTCAGATAGATAAGTGAAGAAACATCAAGTGTATGTGGAATTCTAACCAAACAAATTGCAATGTTATGACCATAAAGATAAACCTTTTGATAAATGCCTTTTAACTGCTGTGGTGAGTACTTTTTTTTTAGAAATATTATCTTTACAAGAGCATTTTTTTCTCATTTTCATCAAGCTTCTGCAGTTTTGTTATACCTTGCTTGTAGATTTATTTCAGTAGTAAATTTTGTAAGGGACTTTTAGTTGTACCTTTCTTGAGTCTTTTCCTTAGAAAATTCCATGGGATGTATAAATGTATATTACTTTCTACTTGATTTAAATACATTCAGCTGGGGTTAAAACCAGGAACTCAGTGTAGGCCAACTTTTAAAAATCTAAGTTTTTATGTGAATGATTCAAACTATCAAAACAGCACTTTTAACACAAAATTTCATGAGGAAAAATTGAGCAAAGGAATACAGAAAATAAGCTTTGAATATAGGACTCTTGACTTGTGGACATACTGCATTTTTTTCACAGTCATCTTGTCCCTAAAGGTTATTTTTATGTGCATAAATATGTAGTAGATATTACTTCAGCAATTTTCTTGTTTTGTTTTTTAATCAAACTCTTGATAAATAGTCAAAGTGGTACATTATTTATAAGAAAAGTGTTGCAGTGCAATAAAACAGAAGAACTTGGTACAGTTTTGATAACCCTATCTAGATATATGTAATTTAGTTTGTCTTTTGTTTACAGGAAGTGGTTTTTCAAGTGTCCAGATGACTGCTGTTAGTGCTCAGTTTGATGAACAATTGGCATTTCATGCTTTCCTGTCCTTCCAGACAGGATTTCTGGCATACTTTGAACTGGAAATCTAAGGGATAAATGAAAATTAAACTTAAAAGTGTGAAACCTTTCAAAAGTAAACGCTTATTTATATATGTGACAATATAAGAACTTTTGACTGTCATTACAAAAGTACTTTCTTTTACTTTTACAATGGGAATGAATAAAATGGAGATGAAAATGGCTTAGACAAGTAGATCTGAAGACTTTTTACTGGAGCTTCTATAGTGAAGTCAGTTCTTGATGAGCATTAAGGTCTGATAAGGATAAATGGAATACTTGAATAAGTATTTAACTTGTACACAATGATGTGTAATCATGTTTAGTGCACAGATGACACAAGATAAAAATTCTTAGCAAGAGAACCTAAGACTTAGCAGTCTTCCTGCTATATGGTTACCTGTTATCCAGGACAATGAATACTGATTCTGTAAAACAGAAACTATAGACCATAGACTTTAACTTTATATAGCTCCAAGTTTTTTGGCAGCCTTCATGACAATTTGTTGTCAAAAACTTTTTTAGACTGCTTAGGCTATTTCTCACCTCTGCAGCCTTCATGACCAGGGGCGGATCCAGGATTTCAGGTTGAGGGGGGGGGGGCGCAAAATGTTTGGACCAATTTGTGTCCGTTTTCTACATCATTTCAACAGTTCTGATTATGCTGGGGTATACTGATTTGGCAATATTGCATGGGCCTCTGATTATTCAATAAAGTTTTGAACAACAAAGTATACATTTTTTAAAGACAAATTCAAAATTGACCTACAATAAAACCTATGGTCCGGGAATTTTGGGGTGTGCGGGGGGGGGGGGGCGCATCGGGTGCGCCCCCCCTCTGGATCCGCTAGTGATGACAATTTGTTGTCAAAAGCTTTTTTAGACTGCTTAGGCTATTTCTCACCTGTGTTTGTGAAAGATTATTTGTTGAAATATGTATGAATTGATGAATGTGTTAGGCTGGTCAGTTCATAAGGTATTAGACATGACAAAGGCAACAATCTTTATTTGGTAGTTAACCATGTTTTAGTACTTCCAAAAGACCTATCATCAATATGAAAGTTATAAATATGCATGTGAATTCTGGGTTATTGTATATCTGATTCTGTCATTTTCCTTCAACAAGACATGTTTAAGCAATGCAGATATAATATTTGAAAAAAATCTTATATTTATTTTTGCTGTGCAAAACATAGTGGGTGGTGTAAATTGCTCCCCATTTTCAACATATCGGGCTAACTGAGATATATGACATTCACCTAAAGTGGTTTTTATACATAAATTTGTTATTTATGTATCAATTGTATCTATTTTACACAATCTGATGCATCAAATATAATAAATTAATCCAAAGTTATACGTACGAGTTTTTTGTCTGTTGCAGCCTGTTAAGTCATAAGAATTTTTATTTGATAACTCTTAAAGATAAACGGTGACATACACTTTTTATTACATTTTTAGAATGACCGTACAAATATCTACAAAATATAAGTTTATTATGAATTTGTTGTTATTATGCCACTACTATTTTCTCTGGTGAAATTTGTTGAAAAAAGTGATTTTTTTCTGAATTCTGGACTTAATTGGAGAGTAAATTGAAATTTGACATTAAGTGCCAATGTTTATTTTTTATTATTTTTAAAAACTTTTTTTTGTTAATAGGGTCTTTACTGATAATTTCTCTTAAAAATTTATAAATTGAATACTCTCCGTTATTTAAATATTTGAATTTTTGTCAGTTAATGCAAAATTTCAGCCAGTTTCAGAGTCAAAAAGCCTAATTTAGACTGCATAGCTGCCAGTTAAATTTGTGAAAAAGTTCATTCGGCAACCTATGATTTTTTTGCAAGAAAATCAACTTACAATAAGTTAATCTTCATAAAAATCACAGGCAGAAAGAATTGGTGTTACTTTGAATTTCACCAGTGGACCCCCTTAAGATGGTCTACATGTATCAGAAATTACAGGAGTAAAAGGTTTTTCCCACAATAAATATATACTAATAACACCTTGGAAATGTTTCGCTTTTCACACATTTCACATCAATTGTATTCTGTTTGAGTTCAATTTTCAGGGTAACTGTGACAACTGATATAACTTTAAAATCATCTTGCAGTTTTACACTACTAAAACTTGCACACGGAAGTGTCAAAAACAAGCTCTTTACCAGAAATAAAGGTTCACAGTAAAGACTCTAACATATGCAGATGGCAGACTTTTAAGCTTTAAAATTGTAACTCAGATAAGCCTATAATAAGAATTCATGCTTCTATTCTATTGAAACCAGGTGCGTGGAATTTCAGAAGAATGTACTGACGACACTTTGAGGTTCTACTTTGAAAACAAAATACGATCTGGAGGCGGAGACATACAAGTTTCGCAGTTGAAAGAGAAAAAGGAATTGCACATATAACCTTCGAAGATAGATCAGGTACTGATATATCCAAATGTCCCTTCTTATTACATCTGGCTTCCTCGTAACGCGCTCGCCAGAAAGTCATGTGGGTACTATATGTGGGTAATATAATGATAATAAATATTCATTTTTTCTTCCGAATAATAATCTAGGTAAACGTCTCTCTTTTGTAAAATAGAAGTTTACTTATACACGTTCTCTGTCTTATTATCTAGAGGAAGATCACTGGAATATCGGGAATCGTACATACTGTTCTCTGATAATGCTTTATGCCACAGATAAAATAACTGACTTGGTTTCATGGTAACATAACATGAAAGATTTGTGTCGATTTAATCTCATTCATACTTTGAAATTACAGTTGTACAGAGAGTGTTAGAAAGGGAACACACAGTGGTAAACAAAGACTGATTGTCCAACCTTTCGTAATCAGTAAAACGGAAACTGCTGTTAGATGAAGTTCCTGATACCGTAACTGAAGAGAGTCTCACAAACTTTGTCGAGGCCAAGTTTAAGATTGAAACCACTTCTGTCACTTTAGTCAAGACAGGAATAAAGCACTAGTGCAGTTTGTTAAAGAATTCAGTAAGTAGCATCATACAATGCTACAATATTTACAAAAATTTCATACACGTTATTCTAAATCACCCATGTAGTCCGATATTAGAATGTCAGACGGTAATTTATGCATGTTTTTATTCTCCTTAAACAAAACAAAATCTTTCGAATGATTTAATGCACATCTTTTATACTTGCAAAGAACAGCGGTAAAGAGTTTCACAAAAGTACGTATATGTAATCAACTCCGTTTTCCATTTTTAGCTCACCTGGCACTCTGTGCTCAAGGTGAGCTTTTCTGATCGCCCTGTGTCCGTCGTCTGTCGTCATTTTTTCTTTAAACAACATATCCTCCTAAAGCACTCGGTGAAAAATGATAAAACGTTGCAGGAATGTTCCTTCCATAAAGCTTTACCAAAGTTGTTCAAGAATTGTATTCCATGAAGAACTCTGGTTGATATAGCAACAAAAATGAAAAACTTAAAAACATTTTTCTAAAACTGCTAAGCCCAGAGCTCTGAAATTTGGTGTGTAGCATTGTCTAGCGGACCTCTACCAAGTTTGTTCAAATAATAACCGTGGGGTCACTACTTCTCCTCATCGATTCTTTTATAGACTAATATCTTTGATAGTTGGTATGCATGTTCCTTGCACGGACCTCAACCCGTGGATGGCGTTTCTGGTCACTTGGTTAGGGTCAAGGTCGCCGTAGCTAATTATAGATATTTCTGTCATTCATTTATTGACTGATATTTTAGATATTTGGTTTGTTGGCATCTGCAAATCTTCAGTAAGAAAATGAAATACTGCTTCTTATGTTTGCTTAATAGCAAACCCACAGCCAAAGTACTATCATGGCCCTCTTGTTTCAAATAGCCAACTAATCTTGCCATTTGGGGACA